>CANTUV010000066.1:10012500-11261212 GCA_947685225.1 Garcia nutans | reverse complement strand
ATAAAAAAAATTATCATTTCTTTACAGTTTTGATTAAGAGAAAACATTACAAGAATTATTTTTTGTTTGTTTACAATTAAAAATTTATATTTAAATTTAGTCATTTAAGAAAAGATTTAGTTATTAAATTGAATTAAAATTAAAAAAACAAATTAATAATTTTTTTATTTTTAATATATAATATATATTAATCATTTCATGTAAATCTAATGAAAAATTAATATAAAAATTAAGTAGAAAGACTAATGCAAATAAAATTCAAAAATTATTTATCTTTTAAGAAAAAGGACCATTTTATTAATTAGGTCAAATTTAAATAGAATTTATTATCTTAAAAAATAATTTATCTTTTATTTATTAATTTCTTAAGTAAAGGTTGGATATTTATTTGCCATTTATTTAAAAAAAACTAAAACAACAAGGTAAGACATCTCTTAAATATTGCCAGCTTTCAGTTTAAAATTTACAAGATTCGATTTCCAGTTAGGTGTATTTTTTGTTTTGTTTCTTCATGTATGTATGTATAAATTTACTTGATAATTTGTTGAATAAATGAATAGATGGCAATAATAAACCAACAGCAATAATACAAAAAGATTTTTTTAATTTTTAAAATTTTAAATTGATTAAATTTATATTTTATAAACTAAACAGAGATAAACATAAAGTAAAAAATAAAAATTCTAACGTAATTAAAAAAATAATTTTAATTATATTCTAATTTATATTTCAACAGTAATTTTAATAATTAATTTTATTATACATACATATTTATGAAATTCTTAAATTTATATTCGTTTGACAATATACCAATCTCTTACATTTTCATATGTGATATAGATTTTTTATACTTTTTATTAATTTTCGTTTTTATCATTTAATGGCTTAATTTTATATTTGAAAATAAATTAAATTAGTGTTCAGTTTAATTTTCTTCCTTTTCATATATTAATAATTTATATTTATATTTATATATATGATATATTAAATATATGTGTATTTCAATGATATTGATAAAACTTTTGAATTGAATATAAATTTTAATGTCATAGATATTTATACCTATTTAAGCTCGTTTATAAATTAAATATATTTTAAATAAATTAATCAGGATGAATTATGTATAAAAAAATATATGACATGTACTCTGTTAAATAGAAAGACAAATGTGCATACACATATTGATTCCATTTTTTAAAACTTTATTGATATAAATAATTTTATGAAATTTATTGATAAATGCTTACCTTTTATGTTTGATATAAATAGAAACAAATCTAGTCTCGCTCTGCTCATTTATATTCAGGAATACTGTTGACAGTCTCTTTGTTCGGGAGTAACATCCAATAGGATATTTTTAAAAATTATTTTATTTAAATTTAAAATTATTTAAATTTAATTATAATTATATTTATATATATTTTAAATCTGTTTAATACTATTCATTTATTATCTAAATTCGTTTAATTATAGTTTAAATATACACTTTTAAAAATATTATAAAATTTAAAATATAAATTATATTTTTTAATTAAATAATTATAAATAAATATTTAATATTAATATAATTTTATTAAAAATAATTTCATATCATGTAATTTTATAATTAAAATATAATATAATAAATATATAATTAAAATTTTAATAAAATATAATTAATATATAATCAAATTTTAACATTAAAAATAATAAAAATACTATTTATATTTAATTAAATTTTTTTTATCACAATACATATTATATATTACTGAATAGAATATTCGAAAATATCCTGCTTGGTGCTGCACTTATCTCAGCATCAAAAACCTAAACCGTTAAAACCTAAAACCGTCAGCCCGTAACGGCTAGTTTCCAATTCAAAAAGGGCAAACCACCATATCCTCCATTATTCATAATTTTGAAACGTTCACTCCCTGCTTCTAATATCAAACCCTCTCTCGGAAACTATAATTCTCCTTTTCTTTTTTATTTCTTTAATCATTTTAAATTTTGTGGATCCAGCGATCTTAAATAACAGTTAATTTGGCATTGACAATGGATACTGGGTGCCTCGACTTGGGTTGTATCTCTGAAGATTGCAATGCCCGCGATAACGTCACTTCAGCTACTAAGACTGGAAAGGTACTGAATTTGATCTGTCTTTCAGTTTATTGAATTGGGTCCCTCAAATCAATTTGGATCTTGCTTGTTTCAGTATCTTTCTTTCTTTCTTTTTGTGTCTTGTTGTGGGTTTTGATTTGATTTGAGCGAACAACCCATTTCTTTTTCTTTGGTATTCTTCAGAATTGATGAAAACCCCTTTAAGAAATTTTCAAGAATTCTCTTTCTTGATTTCACATTTGGATAAAGTAAATGTAAATCCTCCATTGTTTCTTGTTTTTTTACGCTTCTGTGTGGATGTTCAAGAATAGAACTGCAAAGTTCCCAAAACATTTGAGAAAATTAGGAATGCAATACAAAGCAGTATTACCCTGGTCATATTATTGACTCCTTAGAATTCAAATAAAAGCTGTAAACTTTAGTGATGGCTTGAAAATCCGAAAGAGGGATTAAATTTAAGTTTAACTGCTCAGATGATTTGTTTGCTTTTTTTTAATCAAATCTTAAAAGCAAAGTTAGAATACGATCTGTTGTTTGATTTTTAATCTTTTTCTATATCTGGGTGAAAAGAACACTTAGGCATTATAACTAGTGGATTAAGCTTAGCTTCTTTCTCTCTCTCTCTCTCTCTCGCTCTCTCCTTTTCAAATGGGGGAATTTTGCTGCAATCAGTTGGTATGGTGGAAACAAGTAATATCGTGATGATTATGAATTTATTTTACATTCATATATAATGCTTAAAATATAATTGGAAAATCCATCAACACTTATTTAGTCTCCACATCTCAATGGTCAAACTCTGTAGATTTTGCAATTCTGTACTTGTCTTCAGTCCACTAATGCAGTATTGTGTTAATGATAGGCTTTCATGCTTGAACTGAAGCATAGGAAGTTTTTATCTTACTTCGATTCTTAACATACTCTTTTTTATTTTTTATTTTCTATTTTTTTTATTTAGGATATAGTTAGAAAATGAAAATTTGGAAAATTAGAAAACAGAAAAGAAAACTAGAAAATGAAAATAAATATTTTCCACAGCTAAACATGCCTTATGTTCTCCAACATCTCCAATCTCACATCTGATATCTGATATGTAAACAATCTTTACCCAAGTCTGTAAACAATGCAGGTGTGAAGTTAAGGCTTCATATGATCTTGTATTATAGTCCCTTATGTTCTCCAACATCTCCAATCTCACATCTGATATCTGATATGTAAACAATCTTTACCCTAGTCTGTTAAACTATAATACAAGATCATATGAAGCCTTAACTTCACACCTGCATTGTTTGTAATAATTATTTGTTATGTCAATCCATATATAGTAGTTTGTCAAGATCGAGAGTGGAACTTTCTGCATATTAACGTAGATACTGTGAAACAATATAAGTATTGCCAGTTGATATTGGCTATCTTATACCAAATCAAAACAGTGAATTGTAAGACTACAGATTAATATTTCCTTATATTCTACCTTTTTTTTTCTTGGAAACAAAAGGAGGATTTCCCTCGAGTTTGCATGTATTCAAGACTTTTCATGTAGATAGGTGAAAAAGTGGATGGTAAGGCAGGATTTTCTATGGAATGAATCATATTTAGACAAGCAGGTTAATTTTCTTCTTTTGAGTATGATTGTGGATTGCCCTTAGGAACGAGTTGTGGATTGCTCTTAGGAACGAAACTTGGAAACTACAGCAGCAGCTGCGTCTAGTTTTCATTTTAGTTTTATTTGCATGTACATTTCACCTGATAGTTTGGTAATGCTTGATGATTTCATTATTCTGACAGTTTGAACTTGTGTTTTTTTTGAATTGTGTGCTATTACATAATTGCACAAGGGCAGCACTCAAAATTTTGACTTACTATTTTGTACTTCCTCAGCTTTTCCACTAATGGAGGCTATTGCCCCATTCCCGATCTCAGATTTTACACTTTCTGCTTTTGAACAATGCAGAGTAAGTCACCAAGAGGGACCGGACAGTCAACATTGAGTGCTCTAAATAAATTTACATCACAAATTAAGAAGCCCCCTCATCGTAAGAATTCTCCTCTCAATTGGTTCCCACGCAAAAAGGTGGACTCCTATTTAAAGAGGAAAATAAAAATGCTGCAGGTCGTCTTATATCTACAACACATTACATTGTCTTCTTCGTGACAGGTTGCATGAGTTTTTGCAATTTTTGAGAAAAATTAATGTATTTGTTTCAGGAAATAGATGGCATGAATTTGACTCTCGATGAGACTCTAGGTGATTCTAATCCACATTATTCAAGAGTCTTGAGAGAAAAAATTGCAGCAAGAGAGGCAGCAAACAAAGCAATGGAGACTCGAAAAGCTGCATTGGTGGAAGCTTCTTGGTGTAGAATACTTCGAGCAGCCAGGTAAATATTAATGTGAAACGGATGGACATCTCTATTTTGCATTTCTTTTACATAACTTATTTTACTTTTCAGGATCCAGAGCAAAGAAGCAGAAGCTCTCCTGGCAAAGGCAGAGAAAACTGCTGCTGAAGCTTTTGAAGCAGCAACAGCTTTGGGGGTTATCATGTATGATATGCCAAATTGCCCACAGAAGCCTTGTCAAATTGAAACATCCACGGTTAATGGAGGGAGATCTACCACTCATACTGTCACAGCATCTTTTGAAACAGCATTTGATGTGGATAAACAAGTAGCTGCAGCAGTTAAAACTGCATTTATTAGGCTTGCAACCTGTCCTTCTTTTGACAAAGATGAATTCAAAGACTTATTGTGCAAAATCAGTCAGAATCCAGATATGGATGGTGAAAATAATCAGGAATTGTCAGAATATTGTTCAGAGCATGAATCAAAGTCAGGATCAGAAACTGAAACAGTATCAGAATTTAATGGCTTTAGCGCACTAGAGACAAGACGAAGGAAGTACAAGAGGAGGCAATCTTTGGAGAATCTTAGTATTGTTGATATGATGCTGGAGAGACTTAAATGTTTGAAAGAACATGAACTTTCTTCTTTAGCCACTATAGTGGCAACTTGTGGTTTAAATGCTGCCTTAGAAGAAGTGGAAAGCAGTAAACTGCATGATCCTGAGTCAGCTGCTGATTGCACCTCAAGTTTTCACATATCTCGTAGAATTTCTTCTGCGGGTGCTGGAACAATGAGATACTCCAATCATGAGCAGATAAGAAATAAACAAGTTGATTCAAAACTCCCAAGTCTAGACAAGTTTTTGGTTAAGCACATGTCAAAACTTGAAAGAGAGGTTCAAGAAGCCAAGAACAGCAGGAGAAATAGATCTGTTGAAGGAAATCAAGAGAAAGATGAAATTGACAATGGATCTGTCAATGTAGATTATAATACAAGCTCACATAAGGCTGTTCCTGATTTGGGAAGTATTCTTGTGAAATATCGCTCTAAGTTTGAAAAAGAGATTGGAGACGCAAAGAAGAATTCAGCGAAAACTTTTGAAATTGCTCATGAGAAACCAGTCGCTGATTTAACTTCATCGGAGTCTATTCCTGACCTTGGAAGTATACTGATAAAGAATTCATCAAAACTTGAAAAGGAAGTTCAAGAGATAAGAGAGAACTCTGAAAAATCAGTTGACATTGAAAATGAGGAACTTGAAAAAGCAGGAAGTAGGGCGGTCAGTCAAAGAAAAGGAGATGTTCCTGAAGTCCCCAGCCTGGATAAGTTTCTGGTAAAGCATGTATCGAGACTTGAAAAGGAGGTCCAAGAAGCAAAGAATAGAAGGATTGAAAAAGGTAGATCGGTGAACATCAATAAGAAAGTCAATTCATCTACTTCATTCTCAGAATCTGAGAAAGAGACGAGCACTTGTGATGGAGATGTGACAGAAAAAGAAAATGTTAACTTGAACAAATCTTGTGGTGAGCCCATAAATATCAATGCAGGGAAAAAACTCTCAAAACAGGATGTGAAGACTGAAAATAATGAGACAGAGGATAGCTTGGACAAGATCTTAGTGACGCCAGTGCATAGACTTGAAAGGGAGAAAATGCAAGCTTTGTCATCAAAAAGCAACCATGAAAATTTTAAGCACCAAAATAAACATGGGGAAAATGCTGCTAAGAATTATGAAAGTTTGGACAAAATTTTGGTGAAGCATGTTTCTAGACTAGAGAAAGAGAAAATGGAGTTCAGTTCGAAGGAAGAAGATGTGAAACCAAAAACGAGTCGTAGAAAAGTGGATATGCAGATGAATGAAGGTGGGTTGGACCAAGGATTGGTTAAACATAAATCAAGACTTGAAAGAGAGAAGATGGTCTTCTCTCAGCAGGCTGAAGATCAGGATAGAGGTTTTGTATCTCGTAGAGAAGGGAGGGAGAGAGAGTTGCAAGAAGCATGGGGAGGTTTAAGCTTAGAGAACTCCATCAGGCCACATTTATCCAAACTTGAAAGGGACAAGGCAAGTTCTCTTTTTTTTCTTTGCTCAGTAAAAACTTGCTTCAAATAAGCTTTTATTAATCCTAACTTTCTTTGAATATCAAAATTTTCAAAAGACTGATGTCAATTATCTATGTTGGTTCTCCTTTCTTGTTTTTAGGCTGCTTGGATTAAAGCTGAAGAAGAGGAAAGAAGGCAGGCTATAGAAGAGAATGTGTGATTCTATTTTTTTTTTCCAACTTACAAATTCCTTTCTTGATTCGTTCTCTTGAATCTTAATTGTATAATTTTCCAACTTCAGCTTTTAATTTTTTCATGTATATGTATCTTGCATTCCTGAGAAAGGAGTTCTGAGTGGATAGTTTTAGCTGAAGTCTGGATGGCCTTCACAAATAGTTGGCCACAGCATATTCTTGCATAATTGCTGCAACTGCAAGCATATTTTCTTTATGTAGTTTTCTACAGTCAAGCATATGAAAGCCAAAATGTGTTATTATACATCAAGAATTTAATATTTTATTTATGAAAAATCATAATTAATATTAATTAAATATCAAAGAAACATTATATTTTATTTGGAAACAACCATAAGATTTATCCTGAATAGAAAGCCATGAATATAATTTTGAGATTAAATATTTTTAATAAATAATTACTTCATGTATAACACATTTTGATTTTTCACTTATATTCTATTTATTTAATATTATAGAACATTAATGAAAATTCATTCTAGATTTATAATAATGAAAATGAATTCCTAAAAAAATAATTATTTGCTGAGTCACTTTTTTTTTAGAATGACAGTCACTATTTTATTTTATTTTATTTTGTCAAATTATTGAATATTTTAATGGCCCACAACTATTAACTATTTGGAAATTTAAAAAATAATTTGAAAAAAGGACAAATTATAAATATATTTTACAAATAAAAACATTTTATAAAATGTTTTAAATTTTATAATTTTACATTTTTATATTTATTTTATATTTTGATTGTATTTCATGCAATTTCGTCGCGATAATTATTCGCTTATACCTTCAACTTGTATTATGTAGTTTGGGAATTTGTTTATTTAATTTTATATAATAATAACAATAATATATACTCTCCAGAATCTTCTTTTCTTCTTTTTCTTCCAATTCTACTCCGCCATTAGCCTCCATCCCTAATCTTAAAAACAACCGCAATTTCTTTCATCGAAATTCTGAAAATCGATCGGCCATGGGAGGAGGCAATGGCCAGAAATCCAAGATGGCCCGTGAGAAGAATATGGAGAAGCAAAAAGCTGCCAGGGGTATGCTTTCTTTCTCAATCTCATATGTATAAAAATTTTCTCAAAATTTTGATCTGGAAGTGCATAGATCTGTTTTATATTTTGATTTTATTTTTGGGCTATTATTAAAAATTGCTTCTTGATTGTTTCTGTTTTAGGAAGCCAGCTTGAGTCTAACAAGAAGGCCATGAGCATCCAGGTAGCTTATCTGCATGCTTTGATCTGTTAACTTCTTTGTTTTATGGGATTCAGAAAGTTACCAACTTTGATTATTCTTTAAATTATTATTCTTAATTAGACCTTTAACTGCTAATGGGTAATTGATTCCTTTGAGTTTCTCCTTTTTTTGCTTGATTTTAATTTACTTGGTTGCTGCTGACTGATTTCCTGTAATTATTTAGTTAGATAAGCAATTATTACTGAAAATATTTAATTTCTTTGCTGCTTTATCCTGAAAATTGGATGATTTTTCTTTTAAGCTGATTTTGTATAATTGTTTTCTGTGCTTGTATTTAAATGAGTTCCATCCATTGATGTTGAGTCTAATAAACTATAGAAATAAAATCTTATCGGATTAGTTTAGGGAGGACTGAAAAAAGTATAGATCAATTTCACAAATATAGGCTAACATGTTCTGCTATTTTTAGTTTCTCTGTCCAAAAGGGTAATGACATAATCACAGACATTATTTCCTGACGTGCACTTTTTTTCTCAACTTCGAGGCATGTTTATGCTGATCAATTTTTAATAAACCATTTAGTTTTTGAGCAATTGTGTTGGTGAAATGAGTACATTGGGAACTTCATCCCTAAAGAACTGTGTCTTAATTTTTTTTGTTTCAGAAGTTTATTGGTTTAAAATATCAATCTCAAATCGAATGGAATTTTGTCAATACAAATGATGATCAGCCCTTATTTTGTGTTGTCAAGTTCAGACTGTGGAGTTTCTTAATATGTTATGTTGGGATTTTACTTATTTCACATCTTAGTATGTTGTTTTCGTATGTGTTATATAGATATTTGAACCCTGTTAGATAAGCATAACTCCAGCATTGTCCAACTGAAGATGCAATTCACGGTTCCTGATCATTTGATCACTTATATTGGCTTTTTCTCTAGCGATGAGTTAAATTTCTGTTTCTGATTTATAGTGGTTTTCCATTATTCTCATCCATATTTGAAGTTGGAACTACCAGTAAGGTTTATTGTCTTCATTGGATTTGTTGTTTTCTGATTTTTAAGTTTAGTTCAAATAAACACAATTTGATGAATCCTTTCACAAAGGTTGTGACTTGATCTGTTGTTGATGCTGTTTCCATTGTTGGGTATCACTGGCTTCTTGGATGATGCATTTGGTGGATCATGAAAAATTGAATGCAGTGCAAGGTGTGCATGCAGACATTCATGTGTACCACGACCGAGGTGAAGTGCCGAGAGCATGCTGAAGCTAAGCACCCTAAATCTGATTTGTTTGTCTGTTTTCCACATCTTAAAAAATGACACTGAAAGTGCAAAATAAGAAATTGCATGTTGAGATGGGTTGTAGTATGCTTCTTATGCCCCTTGCTACTCTTTCAAGTATTTTATGATTATGGGTGCTGCCCTTTCATAAGCTGATTTGCCATTTTAAAACAAAAATGGTTATGTAAGTTTCAGAGAATGATTTATGTGATAGTTATGAATGTGAAAATTGTGCACAAATGGCCTTGGACTTAGATGACAAATATTGCATGCTTAGTATCATTCTTAAAAAGCGTTTGATTTTTTATTTTATTTTATTTTTTATGGCTCCAAAAGGGTTTTATTTTATTTGTTATATGAATGATTTGTGGTCCAGTACGGTCTGAAGCAAATTGGAGATATAAAAAATTTCTAAAATCGAATTAAATATTGAAGATTTTTAAAAGATCATATTTTGAATTGCTTCAAAACTACAAAAAATTTCCACATTATATTACTCTAATTTTTTTTAAAAAAAATACTGTTTAAAATTTTGGATATTCAGAGATTTAGTTTTTTTTTTTTTTTTAATTTTTTAATAATAAATTAAAAGATAGAAGTTCTAATTTGAATTTTATACTGTGGTCAGTAGGCTATATTGGATTTAAATTTTTTTTTAGTAAAATTAGAGTTTTTTTTTTTTTAAATTTAGGTAAAATTGAATTTTTTTTAATGAATTTCCTAACTAATTTAATGGCATGGCTTAATTTGAATTTTAGTTAAATATTATGGTTTAAATTAATTTTTTTATAATTTATTATAATTAATATAATATTTTAAAAATTATTTATTAATATATTTCTCTTAATAAATAAATTTTTAATATTAAATAAATAAATTTTTAATATTATAATTTATAATAATTTTAAAATAAAATTAATAATTTGTGATATAAAAAATTTGTTAATTTATTTTTTTGTGTAGTTTAACAATTGTAAAAATAATTTAATTATCATAATTTATAATATTTTAATAAAAAATTAATAATTTAGTAATTTTTGTAATTTAATAATTTTTATAAAAAAATTAAAATATTATTAAAATTTTGAAAATTTTAATTAATTTTAAAAATTAAAAAATTATTTTATTAATTTAATTAAATTAGGTAAAAATAATTTAAAAAATCACCTATATAGTTATTTTTAATTAGAATGTAGAGAAAATTGCTTAGCTGTTTTTCTTTATTTTTTACTATATATTTTTTATTTTTTTAATTTCAATATATATGATTTTTTATTCTTTTTCAAGATGGTAGTTATAATTTTAAACTCATAAATGTTATTAATGGAGGTGAATAAATTAATAATTTTTTATTTTATTAATTTTATCTAGTATGATGATTTTTGTGTAAATAAATTATAAATTTTTAAGGAAATTTTTTTTTATTTTTACTTCAGTAGTTTTTTTAAGAAAATAATTTTAAATTTTTTAAAATATAAAATATAAAAATTAAAGAAAATTTAAAAAATAAATTATAATTTTTTTAATATTATAAATTATTAATTTTTAGTTAAAATTATTAAAAATTATGATACTATAAAAATTATTTATTTATTATTATGAATTATTAATATTAAAGATTTATTTTCTTCAAAAAAATATTAAAGATTTATTTATTAATTAATAATTTTTTTAAAAAAATATTATATTAATATTAATAAATTATATAAAAAAAATTAATTTGGACTATAATATTTGACCGAAGTTTAAATTGGATTATATTGTTAGTTTAATTAATGGTTTTTTTTAAAAATTTTTAATTCATCTCAAGAAATAATTTGTGTTAATTAATTGATAAAAGAAAATATGCATAATCAAAAAATAAATAATCAAAAAATAAATAATGCTTTTGAAGATGAATGAAGAAATATTGATGAAAAAAGAGATTTAATTTTGTATATTTTGTTTTCTTTGTAGAGAAAATATATTTTTTTAATTTTGATTTATAATAAGAATTAAAATTAATTAACAGAGAATTGTAGAAAATAACTCATTTTCATTTCTAGAGAAATAATATTTTTACCATCTTATCTATTTTGTCTAACTAAATATTAAAAATAGAAATTAAGGTTGTTCAATATACCCGCAAACCCAATTGACCTAACCCGACTTGGCCATATTTCAAAGGTTACATGTTAGACTTCGGGCTTTTCATATGAAATTCGAAGTAAATTACTTTGAGGCAATCCGAAATGTTATTTATTATATATAATATATAATATAAATAAATTATATTTTTATAATATTATTATATATAATAATTATTATTGAATATACTGTATATATATGCAGTACATATGCAATATTATATATTGCTACGTATTATAGTATATTTATTATATATATATATGAAGTATATGCAATATATACTGTAAAAATAAAAAGAAGAAAAAATTATAAAAAAGAAAAAAGATAGTAAAAAAAGAAAAAAGAAAAGGCCGACTGACCCAATAAACTCAAAGCCCGCTCGAGCTAGAGTTAAGCTGTGGGCCAAGTAATAAAATTTAAAATGTACTCTAAATTTCAGACTAGGGTTAAATTCGACCTATCCAGTCCGCGTATATCCCTAATGGAAATCACTCGTTCGAGCTATAGTATTTTTTTATCATAAATAAAATTTTATTGTTAAAATTTCTTTAAACATCAATAAAAGCGTGGCAAAACATGATTGGGAAGAGTTGTTGCCAAAGATGTCCTAAACCTTGCATCAAGTGAAACAGTCTAATGTCCTGCACCTGCTTCAGAAAACAGCAAAACGCTTTTCTTTTTCCTTTCTTTTTTAAACTTCAACATCAAAACAACAAAAAATAAAGCTTTCAAACTTTGAAACTTTCAACTCTGTCGTTCCTCATTTTCCCATTGGCTTAGGATTGGGACCCGCCCCCTCTCTAACACGGCAATGACTATCTCTCTCTCATTAAAGTCACAGCGATTTCGTGATTAACACCGCACAATCTCCACTCTCTCTCTCTCTCACTCTCTAAAAACCATTCTCCTACTCCAATTTGCACACACTTAAATTGACTTGACCCATTTACTCTTTTAACATTTTCTATTTTTCTTCTGGGTTTTGCTTCTTCTATAGACTATACCAATCTATTTTCTCCATTTGCTTTCAAAAATGGCTTTTTTTTCTTTTATTATCTTCTTCTCTCTTTCCTTATTCTTCGTTGCTCCTTCTTTCTGCACCAATTCTGAAGGTAAAGTTTCAATCTTTTTGCCTGCTAATTGCTAATACAATTCGTTTTATGTATATTATTATATATTTTTGAGATTGAAATTAGTAAAAAAAGGGGGAGTTTTAACTTTGTTAATTCAAGATTGTGATTAGTTTAATTCTAATTATAAAAAGGGTGTTTTTAAATTTTGGATTTTCATTTTGGATTTTGGGTTTTTGTTTTCTTGGCAAGAAAACGTGTGGTTGGGTTTTTCCTCTTTCTGAAAAATTGTTTTGTTGGTTTGTGGTTTTGTTTGTTTTGGGGTTTGCAGGAAATGCATTGCATGCTTTGAGAAGTAGGCTCTCTGATCCAACCAATGTGTTGCAGAGTTGGGACCCAACTCTGGTCAATCCCTGCACCTGGTTCCATGTCACCTGCGATTCCAACAATCATGTGATTCGTTTGTGAGTTCCTTTTTCTCTTTCTATTCTTTTTAGCTTTTTCTTGCTATTTCATTTCACATTATTTTCATGCTTAATTCCTCATTACTGTTGATTAAATTGAAATTTATGGTTTTTTATGCCTAAAATTTCAGGGACTTGGGAAATTCTAACATTTCTGGGACTTTAGGACCAGAGCTTGGCCAACTCAAGCATCTACAGTACTTGTATGCTCTTTTTTTACTTTGACTCAATTTTAAAAATGGGCACCAAGTTGTGTGTAATTGCAGTAAAAATAGCTCAATATGTGAATTTTCGTTGAATAAGACTCACTAGCTTGAGCTTTGTTTACTAAGAACTTGGTGTTTGCTCTTGATGTGATTATACCAAGTAATTAGCTGTGAAATTCTTGAATTGGATACAGGGAGCTTTATAGGAATGAAATTAGTGGAAAAATTCCTAAGGAGTTGGGTAATTTGAAAAATCTTGTAAGCATGGATTTTTATGACAATCAATTTGAAGGAAAAATTCCCAAGTCCTTAGCCAAGTTGAAGTCACTCAGATTCTTGTAAGTTCCATTTCTTTGATCAGCCAAGCTTCTTTTTTTTTACTTTTTTAAAAAAATGCATAATTTGTTATATGAGCTTCTACTAATTCATAAATATGGTTGAATTGATGGTATAGACGGCTAAACAATAACAAGCTAACTGGATCAATTCCAAGGGAGCTCACTACTCTCAAAGACCTCAAAGTTTTGTAAGTAAAGAATAAGGCAAAAGTTTCAATATAAGGCTTCATTTGGTAAACTAATTCTTCCATAAAAAGAAAATAGCAAAAAGAAAAATAAAATTTAGCAAGTTTATTAAATGAAGCCCAAGTTAACTTTTGGCTTTTTTATTACACGTTTCCTTTGATGTTCTATGTAGTTATGTTTTGTATCTTTTGGTTGCAGTGATGTATCTAATAATGATCTTTGTGGAACAATTCCAGTTGATGGTCCTTTTTCAACTTTTCCAATGGAAAGGTATCATCCAATCCAACCCTTAAAGATTCTTTTGCATAAAGTTCTTTGCTTTTCCTTGTTTTATATGAATTATTAGCACACACTCGCTGGTTGTGAGATCTTTATGCTTAGCATCAACCCATAAATTTGAAGGGTTTTGCTTAGCTGAACTGGAACTGTTCACACAAAATGTTTAGACTTTAACAATCAACTTTTCCCACAAAATAAGTACATTAAGAAATTGGAGAGTTTGGCATGTTGGTCTTAATAATTCAATGCTGTACAATTATACTTGAATGGATCCAACTTGTGACTGGAAGGTGGCATGTCTAGAATTCCAGGATTTTTGCATAATTACTGTCACCATGAGTAGGTGGAAGTTTTCTGATAACTCTGCTTCCTTAAAAACACTGTGCTTCGTATAAATGAATTCTGTGAAATTTAACAGGATAATCCGGCCATTTTCGATTTCATTTGTCGTCAACTTCTTGCTGCTCATTGCTTATATATATAAATGCAAGTGCAATAGTAAGTGGATTGCCAAGTTCTAAGTAATAAACTGTACCACAGCACATGAATTATCAGTTGATTGAATCAAGAATTGTTGATATTTGACAAAGTAATTAATATAGCAACAACTATTACTGAGCATTAATCCCAAATTAGTTGAAGTTGGCTATACGTTTCTGCATCTTCTATTCTACTTGGTTTCGAATTATTTCTTTAGAAATTTTTGAGTTACTTAACAAGTAATTAGTTCATTGAAGGAAAAAAAGAGTCAGTAAACAAGAAGAACATGGTTCAAAACACTATATAAATGTTTCTTTTTTATTCAATTGTTTGCTTTTTGCAATGTTTCAGTTTCCAGAACAACAAGCTTAATGGACCGGAACTGAAAGGACTTGTGCCTTACGACTTTGGATGCTGAAGCAATGCAAACTTAGCTCGATCTTAGTACTGCTAAATCAATCATTGAAGACTATAATAGCAAGGGCGATGCATGATATAGTAGAATGGCAATGTGCTTGATTATAATCTGTACTTGATGAAGGCTCTCAACAAAAGTTGTAGATGTATTAAGACTAGGAAAAATAAGATAACAGGCTGCATAAGATTTGTATCTTTATAGTCCTTTTAGTATATGGCTGATATATGCCTACATACATAATTGTGGAACTTTTGGTTTCATACAACCTTTATAAATAGAACGAAGCCCAATAAAAATTTGCCCAATTAACTCAGAACCATTTGTACATGGCTTAAATTTTCTTTTAAGAAGTTTATTCTAGACTTGAATCAAGCATTGATGTGTTCTATTGTTATTAATCCAATGATCAGAAATAATGTAATAATATAATTAAAAAGATAGAAATTATTTTAGAACGCAGAATTATAAAAACAAAAATTTGATTGCATAAATTAGTATTGAAGTATAATTAGTTATTTTTGTATGCTTACTCAATAGGCTTAATGTCAAATTTCATAGGTTACTAATAAAGGTAAAGTATATTGGATTTATAATAGGAGCTTTTCAACACAAAATAATCTAGGCTGTTTTGGTTGGATTGTCTTTTTAGTTGTAAGTTTATTATATTTTTTTGTAATTTTTAGATGTAAGGTAAGTTTAATACTTTATTTTCGCGTCAACTGTAGTTAATACTTGGTAAGTATTTTAGTTGTCACTGTCCAGATTTGTAGTAACACAGCCCTATATTTAATGGTTGCTATTCGCACCATCCAGATAAGAGTACCAAATCTTTGATATCATATTAAATTTATAGGTTATAGTAATTCATATAATAATTAGTAATTTTAATAAAGTTAGATAGTATTTTAGCAATTTAGGTAATATATAATACATTAGATTTATAATAAGTTGAGTTTTTATAACACAAAATAATTTAAATTGTTTTGATTAGATTACCTTTTTAGTTAAAAATTAATTATATTTTTTATAATATTTAGACGTGGAATGAGTTCAACACTTACACTACTATACTTTATTTGTTCACTAATAAAACATTATATTGGTATTGCGATTTTAAAATTGCACTGCCAAAATAAAATTAGCACAACTAAATAAAATAGGTTAATTATTGAAAATTAACGGATACTTTTAGCAAATGAAAATATTTTGCAAAATTTATGATTTTTTAATATTTGATATGATAGTTATATTTTTTAATTTATTTTTTATTTAATTCTATAGTTGTTTTTATATATATTAATAAGGATGGGTATAAAAGTCAAGCACAGTAGGAGCTACTCTAGACTTCCAATCGGCACAATTTAAAACCTTAACATATTTGGAGATAAAGTAATAATTTGTTTATTTCTAACTGTTATAATAAGTAATAATTAAGACTTTATTTTTTACTTACTTTTTATATTTTCCATGTAAAATAATAATAAAAGTTATCCATCATTCCCATAATTTCACCAAATTATGCCATAAATATTTATTTTTTTAATTAACTGCTGTATGCCTCTTAATTACTTTTATTTTTCAATATTTTGAGAGATTTATATTAATAGCATAAACATATAATCTAGTTTTTACTCAATCGTAATCTTAAATATGCTAATTTTGTGTTAAGATAAAACTATTAGATTTTACATACATAAATATGTATTATGGTTAATTAATGATATTAAGAATATGAATAACTGAATATGATGCAATTACTATATATTAACAAATGATCTTGTGAACCTTCACACACATACACACACACATATTTCATTCAATTAATTTTGTTTATAACATAATATTTGTTTTCTATTCAATATTATTTTTATGATTTTATATGGCTTTATTATTATTGAAAAATAAATAACTTTCGAAATCAATTTTAGCAGAAGGAATGTTCAATAACATGTTATGAAATATAACGAATATTAAAAATAAAAAATAGTAGCACTAAAATGAGAAGTCATGATAAAAACTTGTGTATCTAATTGATACTTGTTTAATATAATTTATCTTTATTTAAACATAATATTGAAAAATAACAATTATAGGCCCACAAATTAAAGCCCACAATTTTGTTGCAGAGATATATTTATTACATCTTATTAATATAACAAAATGGTGCCGTCTTTGTAGTTATACAGAAGCCAGAAGCCACAGTAAGTGGCAGAATCAGAGAGTTTTTGAAGGGGGCAAAATTACCAAATTGCTTTGTGGTGCAGCGTCGCCGTCTCCGGTGACTCGGTGTTGCAGCGTCGCCGTCTTCTCCACCTCTCCTCTCCGTTCTTCTCTGTCTCTCAATTCTCTGCCCCTTTGTGACTCTGTCTCTGCTCTCGGTTTAATTTTCGGTCGAACGCTGCTGGCTTTTTTTTTTAAACGTATTAAGTGAAACGGCACCGTTTCACTTAATAGAATTAAAAAAAAAATTTTTAAAGCCCCGAGGGGCAAAATAGTAATTTCGCGTGAGAGGTTGAAGACAACAAGCAGAGGGCTGACCGGCTGAGGGGGGGGGATGGAGCTCTCCCGTTCTCTCTGCAACACTCACCACCGGCAGCACAGACCCCTTATATATTAGTTCTGTGCCGCCGACGAGAGGGGGTCGTCAGCCCCCACACGACCCCCCCCCCCCCCCCCCCCCACGCTTCGCCCCTGGCCACAGTCCAAGAGCAGAGAAATCCCACATCGATAGGAAAAAGGTGTTTATATAGAGGATTTGGTGAACAGTGAATCAAGTGACGGAAGGGTAACTGTGGTTGAAGCCAAATAACTCTTTCCTATGCTTCATATAGAGAGGGCTTCTCCTATGTCTAACCATCACTTTTGCTGCTTTTTTTTTTATCAAATTAACTGTGAAATCTGGCATTTTAATTCAGTTTTTTTTATTTCCCTTTGTCATCAACTTCTTGCTACTGATTGCTTATACACACACAGACACACACACACACACACACACATATATATATATATGCAAATTGCAATAGTATATAAGTGGATTGCCAAGTTCCAAGTAATAAAGTATACCAAAACACATGAATTATCAGTTGATTGAATCAAGAATTGTTGATATTTGCCAAAGTAATTAATATAGCAACAACTATTATAGAGCTTTAATCCGAAATTAGTTGAGGCAATGTGCTTGATTATAATCTGCATGTACTTGATGAAGTCTCTCAAGAAATGTTGTAGAAGTTTTATTAAAGCAAGGAAAAATAAGATTTGTATCTTTATAGTCTTTAGTATGGTTGATTCATGCATAAATCCGTAGTTTTGGAATTTTTGGTTGCTTACAACCTTTAAAATAGAATGAAGCCCAATAAAAATTTACCCAACTCACTTAAAACCATTTATACATGGCATAATTTTTCTTTAATAAGTCTATTCTGGACTTGAATCAATTTTTGATATGTTATATTTTTATTAAGAGAAAATTGCAAAACTATCTTTAAAAAAAGTTGGATTTAAAAAATACTTCAAAAAAATGCTACAAAAATATTTTAAAACAATTTTTTTTTCTAAAATACGGACAAATGAATTATGATATGCTTCTCATTTCTCAGAAGATAATGATATATAGTAACTGTTGAACATTTGGCATTTTTAGTTCTAGCTACCAATGAATATTTTTTCAAAAGACCATCAGATGATATTTTTAATAAAATTTCCTAAGATTTTTTTTAGCTAGTAATTATTTTTTATTTTCAATTTTAATAGCCCAAAAACTGAGCATCCAATTTAAAAAAGAGGTTATTTTTTTATTATATAAATATTTGGTTTTGATGAAGGAAATAAATTATATTTTTTGCTCCTATATTTTCTCTTATTTTGTGATGATACCCGCACTGTACCGCGTTCGTCGGCGGGGCTCGATGTCCGGTCACTCCCATGGCCAGGCTTGAGTCAACATGACACACCTCGGTACCAGGCTCCCCATGCCCACCGAGTTCATGATGTCCAGCAGACACTCCACTGATATACTCGCAAATCACATTAACACAGTTCAAACTATCTCCCCACATCCAACTATTAATAAGGAATTCTCCCCACAGATAAGGGTTCCTCTCTCTCTCTCTCTCTCTCTCTCTCTCTCTCTTCTCTTTTGATTTAGAGTGACTGAACTAAATTAGGCAACGGAGCCTTCCCCAGGGGAGCCCGGTCCTCTCTCTCTCTCTTGTCTTGTAAGTGAGACAACTATAGTAGCAACAACACCGAATACTGGCAACGGATAGGAAGCCTGAGCAACAAGAGCTAGGACCTTTCCTGAGGAAGCCCCGTCATCATTGGTGCGATGAACGTGGATAGGTTATTCCCTAGCATAAGCAATAAACCTCAAGTACGTCCCCAACTCTTATAAGAAAAGCACCAATCGTACCTCATTTTACCATTCTGCGCAATAGTGCTTTCGCATATAACATTCCCATACCGAACTTATACATAGTGTTTTTGGAAACACTATAAATTTAGTACACAATATTCAATTACATTTAGCTCATCATGCCTCGCACATTGAGCTCCACAGTGTCCAGTCGTGTGTAACTCAGACAGCTCGCCATGTCTCGCACATCGAGCTCTACAGCGCCCAGTTGTACATATTCCAAATAGCTCACCATGCCTCGCACACCGAGATCTACAGTGCTCAGTCACTCATATTCCAAATAGCTCACCATATCTCGCACACCGAGCTCTATAGAGCCCAGTCGTGCATATCTCAGATAGCAGACCGTGCCTCGCACTCCAAGCTCTGCAGTGCCCAGTCATTCATATTCTAAATAGCTCACTGTGCATCGTACACCGAGCTCTACAGTGCCCAGTCATGCATATCTCAGATAGCTCAACGTGCCTCGCACACCGAGCCTTAAAATGACACCTTTGAATCACGAGTAATGACACCCCTAACATTCAAACGCTTGCACCACCAAAGGTACTCAAGTTCAACAGAGCTATGGTCAAGCCAACCGAGCATGGATGAATGATCCATACCTGACAAAGAAGCCAATAACTTGTCTACAACAAAATAACTTACATAGCTCAACTAGAGCCAAGAATCTGATGCAAATAAGAGAGCTCGATCAGTTCCTTTCGAATAATAGGCGTTCTAAGAAGGCTCTCCTAAGAGCCGAATTTCAAAGTAGATCATCCAACTGATCACTGTGGATAATACCTCGGGCATGTAAGTACTTTACATTGTTCAGTTCATTTTTATTTTGCAAAGTTCTTAAAGTACATATACATTCACATCATAGCATAGCATGAAGTGAAGTTTGGATTAATCAACCCACCATGCCTAATAGATCGCTCGGTACATGGCCGCCAGAGTGAGTAATGTAACTTGAGCTTGCTCTATAACCGTGCCCAAGGCACATTGTAATAACAAAATGCTCCGATGCACCTCATGCTCGAGTAGATTAAATACAAACAAATCAACATAGAAAGAAGATTACTTATTTCAAGTTCTGTCTTGACCAAACCCCTCACATAATACGAATAGTATATCGTATAAAATATAAAAATAAAAAAAGTATTTGACTTCAGTTCAAAAAGAAAAAAAATACTTCATTCATAGAACATAAAGTTTTAATACAAAATGGCCCGGTCTTTACACTGATCATAGACCAAGCCTAAGAAAAACGTATAACTTCTAAAAAACTATGCTATTCATGGACCTCTTCATCCCATACCTCGTCTTGGTCCAAATCCTCCTTTTCGTCTTCATCTTCTACCTCTTGCTCGGCAACTAGCTCATCGATGTCTATCTCCATCATTTAGGACAGGTCCATGTCTGGGTTCTCTTTCTTTAACTAGTTAGACACAGCCTTCTGATAGGCATAGACACCCTGAGCGTAGCGCCTGTCACTCCTCATAGAATCGGCCACAAATCCTTGATGAGTGGCCTCTAGAGTGTCCTCTGCCAAATGCAGCTCGCTGTTTTTTGCCTTTAGAGCTTCTTTTGTATAGTGCGGCTCTTCATTTTTGGCCCTTAGAGTCTCTCTGACCGAGCTCAGTTGTGTCATTTTCTTTCTTAGAGCCTCATGAGCACCCTTTAGCTCCTTGTCTTTGGCCTCTAATAATTTCTCTAATTCCAGCCTTTTGGCCCGCTCCTTGTTTGCATCCTTGACAGCTTGAGCAAAGTTGGCCACCATGCCCTTTGGCCTATCCTCTATGGTATGGGCGAGCTGGGTAACCTGCGATATTTCTTTTCGTTATCATCTATATCAAATTTTAACCCAAGTCCAGTATTCAGTTTTATACTTATCACATGGGACATTGTCAACATTTCCTTTGTTATGTCTTCCGAGCTCTTAGGCGCATTCTGGTGCCTCTTCTTTGGGATTGCTTAGTATATTTGCTCGAGCACCTTTTGAACACCCGTGTCCTGCACTGAGTACGGGGTGTTGTGTGGACCCACCAACTTCTCATTAACCGCCTCCACCAACCGAAACATGATGTATCGCGGGCTAGGGGTTCTTCCACCTCTCCTTGAAGCTGGTCCTCAACTACTCTTTCATGAGGCAGCTGTTCTTCTACTTTCCCATGTGGCTCGGGCTCTAGCACGATCTTGGTGGGAAGAGCCAAGTCCATTGTAGGCTCCTGCTCCTGAATCGGACTGGTCCAGCAATCACATCCCTCAGTTGCTTTTGAGCCATCTTGGCCTTCTTTTGAGCCTCCCTTCTTGCCTCCTTCTTAGCTAGGCGCTTGAGTTCTCTGCTCGCTGATCCTGAGCCCCTATCTATTCAACCGAGTAAAAAATTAACAAAATACTTAAAACCAAACACTTAACACTTTAATCTTAAGCAAAACCTGAATATTCAAACATAGAGCATACCTATCCAGTCTTTTGGCACGATCTCTTTTGGAGCCCTCCCAAGGGGGAATTACTCCCTTATCAATGCACATTCCTCTTCTCTCTCAAAATATCTCGCTCCACTGTCTCGAACACAACAAGCTCGTTCTAGTCCAGCCTTCCCCTGGTCACTTGTTCACCGCTAGGGTTGACCCACCATATGTTATGGCAGCCAAACCCTTTGCGATTTTCTAAGATAAAAAAACTGATCCTTCCATGCCTTTATTGAGTTTGACTTTCCTACAAACATTCTGAGCCCGGACCTTCCTAGCAAGTACAGAAAGTCCTTGTCTGGCCCGAGTGTATTCTGAGCACGCTGAAAGCACTCAGCACTGGAGGGGTAGGCATAACCCGAGTAACCCTCATAAAATCTCGACCCCATGATAGTTCGCCATGCGTTGGGGCTGAGCTAACTAAGGGCAATGTTGTGGTATCATAGGAAGGCGAGAGGGAAGGGGCGCAGAGGAAACTTGGCCCCCGACCTCAAATATTCTTCATAGATTGTCAATTGATGCTCTGACAGGCTGTCGTAGGCTTAAGCATCCTCCTCTGCGATGGGAATTTTATACTCCTCTAGTATTTGGTACTTCTGCTGGATCCCAACCAGATCCACTTATGTTATTATAGATCGGATGTCTCTTACCCAGGCCTTCTTCGAGCTCAGGTGCACCTCCTGGACCTAAGTCGCATCTTCTTCCTCGTTAACCAGTTGTAGGCGTCTTCTTGTGTTTAGCTCGGTGGCTCACCTTCTTTTCGCAACTTTTTACTTTAGGAGCCTTCTTTTCTAAGTTCTTGTTAAAGGCTGAAAAATATCTTTTGTTGAAACATATGCCTTTATTTGCTTAGAGAAGCCTGATGAGGCACTATAAATCCAGCCTTTTGTCATGGTAAATGTCTTTTTTGATAGCTGGAATGAGATTTTCTCAGGGCATGTTCCTTCCTTGACACCATTTCTTTCGGCATGCATTCTTTTGGCGCCTAAATTTCGCAAAATTCATTTTTTGACTTCACCACTTATTCTCTAAATTTTTATAGGCACCCAAATTTGATAGAAAAATTTTCTAAACCTTATTTTAATGTGTTTCGCCTTTCTTTCTTTTTTTTTTTTCTTGAGTTTCAATGGGGTTCGCCTATTGATTTCAAAGTGGCCAATTTGCTTTAGGCCAAATCCATACTCCACAACCTTTCTCTTTACGACATCAACCTTCAAATGTATTGGAGATTTTTTTTATGAGGGGGCTATGGAATCTTGTTACTTATTGGTGTAATGTCATTTGAAATGCATATACTCCTATAGAGGTAATTAATTTTCTCTTTTTCACGCAGAAGAATGCATGTTTCTTCAGCTTGTACCTGTGGATAGTGTATTTCACCAGGCTCCTGGGTTGTGAAAAGCCCCTCCAGCTCATCAAAATTTTGCTTGATAGGCTTGTTGTCTTCATTTTGTCTCATATGGCTTGTTTCCCTAGTGGATTGTCCCTTTTCTTGAGAAATTAAATGGGTGCCTTCTCTTAAATGTTTCTTTCATCATCAGTAATAATAATGTCATGAAAATTTTTACTTGTTGGAAATCATTGCATCGCTTGTGGAAATTGGTCCTAAACCTGTGAAAACACAATAATGTTTCTTTCTACTTGCTCAATCATTTGTCATTCATAGTCTTCTTGCCACGCTGTTGTAGTGGCAAACTCCATGTCTTGAATCATGGATGTTGCTTCTCCAAAAATCTGCATGTTGTATTTTAATGCATAATTGTAAAATGAGTCCCACTGGGCATTCCAATTTGTGTTCTCTCAAAAATGAAAAACCTTGTTAGCCTTTTGATTTGGGTTGCAGGCATGCCAGAAGATATAGGTTCTTTGACCAAAATATGCTAAACCTGACTTTTATCAAATGAATGTATAGATTGCTCAAATGACCAGTAAGAAATCAAAGTCCCTAAACTCCCTTAAGTAAGTTTGTTTGGATTCTACAACTAAAAATTGATTTAATGAAATATTTTTTAGAAAATAGATTGTGGAAAAAAGATGTGAAAAATACTATTGAGCTGAAGAATAAACATAATTAAAATAAATTCACTAAACTTGGACTATGAATAATAAGCTGAAATTCTAAATTTGGAAAATACTATATTCAAAAGCTAAAACTAAGTAAAATGAAATTGATTAATGAACAACTAAACTAAGTTAGAAAAGCTTGAAATTTGCTGCTGTAGAATTGGAAATTTCTGTTGCAGAACTGAAATTTGCTATTATGGAATTAGAATTTATGCGCCTTGAATTTCTTAGATTGAGGGTTGTCTTAGATTGTTTGATTAATTCTTGGTCAAGTTTCTTGGCTGGTTATGATGGTAGGGTCCCTTTTTCATTGATTACTCTTTTTTTATATGTGAAAGTAGTGACTCTTTATATTTAGAACTCCATAACTCCTTAACTTTACCAATCCACTTTTCATATCTCATGTCCATGGTAGCTCCATTATCTCCATTTTTCTACTTTATATTTCAACCAACTTTCACTCTCCACACTTTTAGGCTTGATTTTTGTCCTTAATCTTTCATAGCATAAATATGGCCTCATTTTTTTTTTGCCAACTTCCAATTTTCTTAACCATCAAAATTTTCGACATTTTAAGAGCAAACATGTATATTTTTATAAGACAATTAAAAATTGATATTTGTAAAATAAAAAATAATTTCAAATGATTAATTATAAGGTATATTTTTAAAGCTAATTAAAAATTAATATTTCTAAAATAAAAAGTAATTTCAATTGAAAATATTTTTAATCAAAAGTGATTTTAATAAAAATTCATTAGAAGAAGTATTAAATAATAATTTTAATAAAAATATTATTTGGTATAAAATACTCTTAAATATATTTGATCCATTTATAAATAAGTAAAAATATTATTTTAGTATATAATTGAGCAAAAAAATCAATATCAATCCATGCTTTTGTGCAAGCTTTGCACATTCTCCTGCTAACTAACAAAATAATTAATGATAATTATCTTTTTGATGAAAGAATGACTTATTTATCAACTTTTTAAAAATTTGAAGTACATAAATTAGTTAAAAATAAACTTTTAAGGACCAATACATATCATCTTACAAACTTCAAGGATATTTTTACACATTCTCCCATTTATTGGAAGATGTGCATATGATTTTTCACTTTGTTAAATGAAATTTTGATTTTGTAGGTTGTAAGAATCAATTTTATGTCAAAAATTAAATTAATTATTGAAAAATTTATAAATTATATATAAAACATAAAAAAAGTAATAGTCATATTTTATACTTCTTTTGTGACTTGTCACAATGTTAGAAATTTTCTTCAACCCACCATGTTAGAGAAATGAAATTAGTTATAAAAATTAAATGACAAAAATGATGATTAAATGAAAACAGATGAAAAATAAATGAATGATAGATAAAATGAATTACAAGAAAAGTCTCAAAAATGAAAGCAAAAAATAAAAAAAAATAAAAAAATGATATATTTTCTTTATTTTCTATTATAATTCCTCAACCTTCGACAATAGACAGCCACTAGCTTATGCAATTAGTGTTGTTTTCATAACATAACATGCCCTATACAATTAGGACTACTTTTTATCAACCAAATATATTATATTCTCCAAACGATGGATAATTAGATGTATACAAAATTAATCATGATTTCCAAGATTTGAATCTATTAATTTCCATTCGCAATGGAGCAAACTTGCTATTCTAGCGGAAACATTGTACATTCAGCCAGTACTTACTCATATATATTTCTGCTTACTGCAGTAGCATCCTTTAAAGTTTGAAATTTGTAGCATTCAAGTTTCTGTTGTATTCATATAACTCTCTAGTCGAGTCAAAATAACGACCACTTCCTTTCCCCATTGTAGTAACCTTATTTTGAGTAAGAAAATTAATTTTACAATCAAGCTTGTTGTAAAAAAATAATAATTAAAAATAAATTATTTATTTATTTTTATTCTCTTGAATTAATGCTAATTCTCTATTTGAATGGTTAGCAACAAAATGTGTTC
This sequence comes from Garcia nutans, assembly GCA_947685225.1. NCBI lineage: Eukaryota > Viridiplantae > Streptophyta > Magnoliopsida > Malpighiales > Euphorbiaceae > Garcia > Garcia nutans. The sequence goes on along the minus strand of CANTUV010000066.1, from coordinate 11,235,496 downwards.
ATATGGCCCAAGCTTATGGGATCATTAATTATTAATTCTAATTTTCTCATTTCATTATAAACATTTTAAACAACTTGAACTTATGCTAATATTTAATTTGCCAAAAAATCAAGGTACAACTTCTTGTTTGATGGCAAAAATATACTTTAGAAACATAATACTATATACATATTGTAGTAAAAATACAAAAAACTATTTTGAATAAGGAAAAAGTAAATAGAAAACTTCAATTATTCTTAGCACAAATCTACTCCAAATACAAAAAATAAATTGAAAGGCATGGGGATAGATAATGGAGCATAGGAAGCATGGAATAGATAATGGAGCATGGAAATTATGGGAATTGAAAAGCAGCAACGGCCATAACCTGCAAAGCATGAGAATAAAAAGGTTAGATAATTGAAATATATATATATATATATATATAGCAAAGATAAAAATTAAAAAAAAATAGAATTGGAACATTTTCCCCTATAAATAGGGAATGAAATGGACAAAAATGTGAGGGAGAAAAACACAGAAAATTGATATTAAAAAAAAGAGAACACAAAAAAAAAGATATGCATATGAGATTGAGCAAAAATTGAGAGAAAATTTTAGAGTTTCCTGAAAGAGGAAATTCAAAATTTTGTTAGATATAGGAAGTGTATTTAATGAAATATTAGAAAATAAAACAAAAAACATATTGAGAAAAAGAGACACATAGAAAGCAAACACAGAAGAGAGAGCAACAACAGGGGAGAAAAAAATTTCAACAAATAATTTTCTACTAGAGAAAATTGTGAGAAACTTTAAAATTTATTAAATACAGGAAGTGCATTTAATAAACCTCTAAAAATTCAAACAAATGCAATAAAAATTAGCGTTCAAATTTCAACAAATAAAAAAACCAAAATCAAGAAGTATATTTGACAAGTAAATTAAGGCAGTAAACAAAGGGAAGTCTAACAACTATTAACAATTGAGGTCACATAACCAGGTGAATACACTATGAGGCTTAAATTTTATGTTGCACTTGCTAATAATGATTTTTTTTTTAATATTCTATGATTCTAGATATGCATATGATCCTCAAGAAAAACACAGTAAACAAGTAACTGTATTTTCATATACAAATGAAATAAGTTATAAAGTTGAATATGACCTAAGAAAAACACAATCAAGCAGTGACTGTATTATTATCCACAAATGCAATGAACCATAGAATTGCATAACAAAATAATACATCAAAAAAAAAAAACCTTAAACTTATAAACAACACTCAAACTCACATATTAAATGTTAGTTAGAAATAATAATAAAAATAGAAAACACAAAATACCTAGAAATAACATATACATATATGTATATATACATATGTATGTATGTATGTATGTATGTATGTATGTATGTATGTATGTATATACATATAAACTCAATTTCACATTTCACTGCTCCCTTTTCTCTCTCTTTTTTTAAAAAATGAAATAGACCTAAAAATAAAAATATATAATACATTAGAGATTTAATAGAAATAAAAAATGAAAAAATAAAATCTAATTTTTTTTTTACCTTAAAAGTTTGTTGATGAGTCATAAAATTGTAATGTTTGAGTGTAGTAGCCATAGATTTTAAGTTAAGAAGAACGAAAATATTCTAAAGAAGGATGTTTTTTTTTTCTTCTATGTAAAAGAGAGAAATGAAAGAGAGGGAAGGAGAAGAAAAAGGTAAACGACCAAAGATAAAGAATTGGTAGCTAAAGTATACACAAAATATTTTGGGTTAAAAAGAGTAATTTTGTTAAAGCATTTCGTACAAATTTCATTGGCTCACAGATAAGTTTTTATATAATTTTTTGTCATTTATTCATTTTTTTATTATTTATTTTAAATATAAAAGGAGTTAATATATACATGCACTGTAATATAGGATTATAGTACACATGTTGGCTAACGTTTTTGACATATGATGGGTGGGCTTATTATATCGTATATATACATTAAATAAGGAAGAGAAAGATAGATGTGGAATTTTATTTTATTACATATAAATATTAATTAAAGAATAAAAAATGTTGCTTCTCAAAAAATAAAAAAATAAAAAATGGTTTATCTTAGTCAATAGAATAAATGTGCACTGCAATCTCCTATCTTGTAACTTGTTTATAATTTTATTTTATTATATATAAATATTAAATAAAGAATAAAAAAATATTGTAGCACTTATTGAATAAAGTAAATGTGCACTGTAATTTCATTGATTGGTGCACGTCTTGTAACTTGTATATATATATATATATATATATATATTATGTTTCTTTTGTCCAATAAATGAAAATATGAAAGTCAAGCTTTTTCTTTTTCTTTTCTAACGGTATTGTAATAATTTTTGAGAATTAAAACATATATATATATATATATTTTTTTTTTACATAACAAAAATACTTCACCTTGTACATATTATTTAATTAATTATAAAGAGAATTAAGTTAACACCGTAGCTACTCTACCTATGTAGTGGGTATGGTAATTATCAAAATAAATATAATATTTTGAGAGTACACATTTAGTTGATTCAATAATTACACTGATAAAGTGGATATAATCATAAAATAACATTTATATACAAAGGATAAATAGTAAAATGTAATAATAATAATAATAATAATATATGGTTGATGCATTAAATAAAGGAACAATAATAAATATAATTATATTCAGAAAGTGGACGTAATTGTAATAATAATAATAATAATAGCAATAGCAATAATAATATAATATAAAAAAATAAAAACGATCAAACTATAAAGATTTTAATTTCGTCAAACGGATACATAATTATTCAACATCAAGTTTCAAATTTAAGTCCATCTCAATAAATACTTTTTAAAAAAAAAACAATAAATATGTATCAATTAGCAAACATTAAAATAAAAGATATTAAAAAATATGAAACTAGAAAAGTTATGTCCAGAAAATAAACACAATTAAAATAATAATAATAATAATAATTATAAAGTTAACAAATATTAAGCTATAAAATCTTTATATCCATGTAGTGAATATAAGAATTAAATCATTAACTAATAAATAAAATATAAGTCCACAAGGGTAATAAAATCCTTAAAAATAAAATGAAGTAATAAAATTTAATAAAAATATATATTTATTTCTAGACAGTGGACACAATAGTAAAAAAATAAAATAAGAATATAATTAAAATTTATATTCAGACTGAATATAATTTATTTTATTAATAATAATAATAAATAATAAAATATAATAATGATAATAAACCCTCTCCCCCAGCCTTATCTCTGAAAACGTAAATTATTAATAGGTGTTCAATCAAATTTTATAATTAATTAATAACGACTTCTAACGTATATGAAAATAATAAAACTAAATAAAAGCTAATAAAAAACCAATTAAATATATATTTCAGTCGGCTCTCTGTAGAACCATGTGTGACACTCATCAAGAATTACTCAATCCTGATTCAAAATTGAAAAAAAAAATTCACAAATCAAATAAGAAAATACATGGTTGGTTTTATGCAACTTTGGATTCATAACCTTACCTTAAAACATTTTGTGTTACTTTGTCAATGGAACAATGGAGAAGCAGAAAAAAGAAGTATCGTGCATAAAAAATCAATAGAGGAAAAATAAGAAGAAAAAATCAAAGTATTTTTGGAAATCAAAAATGAAGAAAAAGTAAAGTTGAAATATTAAAAACTTATAAGTGGAAAAAAAATGAAGAGTAGTAAAATTGAAAATAAAAGTTGAAAAGTTATTATATGATGTAGTTCCCTCAAATATATATATCTGGCAAAGACACTAAATTGCTTTTCAAATTAACAGGAGGATTATGTATCAATAAGGTCTTTGAAATTTGCATTGACAAATTTTACATTTCAAATTCCAATAGATGTAGCAAGGTAGAAGGACCCCTATTATTCTATATTATATAACTAATTGTTATATACAATTTTACAAATTTAATTCTTAAAAAATAAAATGTTGTTAAAATATGATAAATTTCACCAAATTATGCCATAAATATTTATTTTTTTAATTAACTATTGTATGCCTCTTAATTAATTTATTTTTCAATATTTTAAGAGATTTATATTAATCGTTTAAACGTATAAACTATTTTTTACTTAATCGTTATTTTAAATATACTCATTTTGTGTAAGGATGAAAATATCAGAATTTACATACATAAATATGTATTATGAATAACTAATGATGCTGAGAACCTGAGTATGAATATGATGCAATTACAATAATATATGTATTTCGTTCAATTATTTTTGTTTATAACATAATATTTGTTTTCTATTCATTACAATATTTATGATTTTATAGGTCTTTATTATTATTGAAATATAAATAACTTTCGAAATCAATTTTAATATAGAAAGAATATTCAATAACATAGTTATGAAATATACGGAATATTAAGAATAATAATAATAATAATTAGTAGCACTACAATGAGAGGTCTTGATAAAAACTAATTTATGTTTGTTTAATATAATTTATCTTGGGCTTTTGACAAAAATACAAAAAAAATAAAAATAATTCTATATTTACCATATTTATAAAATATTTATCAAAATACCAGAATTTATAAAATATTTATCAAAATACTATATTTTTATTAATTTATAAAGAGTTTAAAATGATATTATAATGAGTTTATCATGAGGTTATTATGAGTTTATAAATTTTATACAGTTTATAATAAGTTTATAATAAAATAATTAAAATATCTTTGGTAAAAAAAATAAAAATTTTAAAAAAACATGATGGATGATGTCATTTTTTTATTTATCTTTATTTAAATATAATATTAGAAATAGCAATTATAGATCCACAAATTAAAGCCCACATTTTGTTGCAGAGGCATATTTATTACATTTTATTAATGTAACAAAACGGTGCCGTCCGTATAGTTATGCAGAAGCTACAACCCAAGAGTAAAGAAATCCCACATTGATAGAAAAGAGGCGTCTGTGTACACTTTATATAGAGGATTTGGTGAACGATGAATCGAGTGACGGAAGGGCAGCTGTGGTTGAAGCCAAATAACTTCCTATGCTTCAGATTATTTGAAATTTTTTATCAAATTAACTGTAAAATCTGGCAATTTAATTCATCTATTTTTTTATTTCCTTTGTCATTAACTTCTGATTGCTTATATATATATATATATATATGCAAGTGCAATAGTATATAAGTGGATTGCCAAGTTCCAAGTAATAAACTATACTAGAACACATGAATTATCAGTTGATTGAATCAAGACTTGTTGATATTTGCCAAAGTAGTTAATATAGCAACAACTGTTACAGAGTTTTAATCCGAAATTAATTGAGGTTGGCTATATATATGTATCTGTATCTTCTATTCCACTTAGTTTAAAGTTATTGCCTTAGAAAATTTTGAGTTACTTAACAAGCACTTAACTCAAAATTGAGGGGAAAGAAGTGAGTAAACAATGTATACAAATATTTCGTTTTTATTCAATTGTTTGCTTTTTGCAATGTTTTAGTTTCAAGAACAACAGGCTTAATGGACCAGAGCTGAAAGGACTACTAAATCTATCTTTGAAGACTATAATACCAAAGGTGATGCATGATATAGTAGAATGGCAATGTGCTTGATTATAATCTGCATGTACTTGATGAAGTCTCTCAACAAATGTTGTAGAAGTATTATTAAAGCAACGAAAAATAAGACTTGTATCTCTATAGTCTTTAGTATGGATGATTTATATTCCTAAATATGTAGTTTTGGAACTTTCAGTTGCTTATAACCAGTGGCGGAACCAGAAATTTATCGAGGGGGTAAAATTTACACAAAAAATTACTGACAAGTAGTTAAAAATTTATAGTTCTAATGTTATTAACCTAATTATAATTTATAGTTTAAATTTTATTAACCTAATCATAATTTATATTAAATTTTTATTTTGTATTCAACATTTTAATTTATAAATTATAATTAATTTAACCTAAAATCCAAAACACTAAATCAATTCCTTATTCAACCCATTCACAACACAAATCATTTTAAATAAATTAAAATATAAGTCAGATTTTCTAAGTAAGTTTATAGATTTTCTAAGTAAGTTTATAGTTTATACAAATAAATATAAAAGGATTCAATAAAAATCTTAAAGTAGAAATAAAATAAAAAAATTGCTTATTACATTGGCATAGTAATAGCATATTCTATTAATCTTAATAGTTGACAGATCAAGAACTTGAGAGATTAAGTATTATATATGCACAGATATTATATATATATTTATATATAATTATATAGATATTTTATAGATATGGGAGGCGGGAGCAATTTATTATATAATTATGTATAGTTTATATAGTCATATACACATGTGGTGGGAGGGAAGGGGGGGTCCATTGCCTCCTACCCCCTCTCCCTCCGACCCTGCTTACAACCTTTAAAAATGGAATGAAACCAATAAAAGTTTACCCAACTCACTCGGAACTATTTAGACATGGCATAATTTTTCTTTTAATAAGACTATTATAGACTTGAATCAATTTTTGATATGTTATATTTTTATTAAGGGAAAATTACAAAACTATCTTAAATAAAAAGTTGGTTTTAAAAATACTACAAAAAAAAAATGCTACTAAAATATTATAAAACAATTTTTTTTTCCAACAATATAGACAAATGAATTATGGTATGCTTCTTATTTCTTTGAAAGTAATGATATATAGTAATTGTAACACTCTCCTTGACAATCATCTCGAAGAACTGTTAGAAAGTGCTAGTCAAATTCACTGGACAATTCTATAATAATCTAATGTCCAATTAAAAGCAAACTTAAATAACAAACCAATTAAAAATTTTGGCGTAGTTTCCTCTGCAATAATCACTATACAAAAATTTTAACAATTAACACAACTTACATAAAACACTTCCAAATTTCATACAACTAATCTCAACTCCAATTGCTTCCAAATCAACTAAATAGCATATACACATAAATATTCAAATATAAAAATATAAAATGATACTTGAGTTAATAATCATTCACTCCATATAGTGATGTCAAACTCAAGTATGTACAAATATTTCATCCGTATAAAAAATTTATACAATCGTCGAATTTATCCAAATAAATAATAAAGTGCTAATAATCCATAATTCACAACATTTATAAAATCCTTCATTTGTTCTGTAACTAATTACTGAAACTCTTATTCACCAATTGATAATCTTGCTCTGGTCCATTTTACCTATGTGTCAGAAAAATTTTAACACGCTAAGCTTGTAGCTTAGTGGTGCTTGTATATACATACTTTGCTACTCATTTCAATGTAAATATTTGTAACAATAAAATAGTAAATTACAATTCTTGAAAATAAATCAATAAAATAAATATTTCCAGTAAATTTATTTTACCATAAAATAAATACAAAATTCAATTATATTAAATAAAACATAAACTCAATATAACTTAACATTTCTCTTACACAATCTACATCTTGTATTTTGAGTAAATTTCACTTATCACTTTATCATAATGAGCATTTTGATTTTGTTAACACTTTGAACACTTTTGTTATATTTAACACTTTGAATACTATTGTTTAAAATAACATTTTGGGACATTTTGAATCAGTGTACAATTTAACACTTTGGACATTTTTATTGTATTCAATTCAATAAAAGTCACCTTTCATTATAATTGTTATATATTTTCAATACATGTATAAATATATTTTCTTATAATCCAACAATTTAATATAAACAATCTATAATTTATATATCTATATATTTTTTCCAATAAGTTTTTCTATCTTTACACTTTTACCCTCATATACTAAGTTTAAAATCCTAGATTCGGATAACATGTTATTAATGACAAGTAAATGCTCACTTTAAAGTTTAAATAAGGCTAGTGGCCCACTATGACACGAATGCCTACTGTAAATAGTGACACAAAGTGTTCACTGATGGCATAATGTGCCCACTAACACTACGAACTTTCTCCCTCTGACTAGCCATTCAATCTGACAATTAGATTTATCACTAGTATAATCTAGCAGTACACTTATCCCACCATTCCAAGAAATCTTATAATTTTCATATTAGTTTTAATAAAATATTTCTTTCTTTCTTTTAGATTTTTCACTTTAACAATACAATAAATAATCTTTATTTCAATTAGTTTATTTATATAACATAAATTATTTTTAAATTTCACTGAAGTTGACTCTATAAATTTTACAAGTATACATATCTTTATAAATTTTATAGATTATAAATAATTATTTCAATTACAATTATCATATATACTTACAGCATATTTTTACCAAATTAATTTGACTAACTTTATTTACATATTAATTTTATCTTTTCAGTTCATATTTCACACTCTCATTGTAACAATAAATTCCAAATGGACTTTTCACTTTCACTTAATTCCCCAAGCACTTCTATACACAATTTATAAATTATCTTGACTCACCCAACAATGTTGCTGTCAGGTATGCATCAGATATATAGTTTGTATATTTACATGCTATTTTCAAAATATAACTTCCATCACTTATCAATCCTTCACTTCTCCCCTTTGTTTTTTTTATCTTCCTTTCCAAACTGTATTAAATCACTAATGATTCATCATTCTATCAATCATCTTACCTTGTTTCTCAAGTTATCTTATTTCTCAAAAAATAATCCAAAATCTACTAATCTTATGCAATCATCATTTATCCATTTTCTAACTATATATTTATTTTGATTATCCAAAGTCTCATATCAATACTTTCCTCGCATTTTCCCCCACTTTCTAATTTTACCATTTAATGGATTGATCTCATTTCAATCTTATAGACAATCTACCAATAATTACAATTACTTTCAATATTTAATCAACATATCACTATTGACTTTACTCACATAAATCAATTAAATAATATCTAGCACTCCAAGAATGCAATCAAATTCAAACCTAATCTTCCATAAACAAATCAATCAAATATAATTCAACACATTTACATTAAATTCTATTAAGTTAAATACTAGTCTTTCTTACTCAAGTTAATCTTTTCCACTTCAATTCTCATTCAATGACGCTATTCTTTTCCTTCTCTCACATTCTCTTGCCTATGCATAACTTAATCATATGATTCTATAAATACTATTATAATTAACTTTTAATATAACTTAAACTAAAGTTATCTATATATGCAATAGTCATTAGCTCCAAATACATTTTCTATCCATAAACAAATAATTTAATATTTAAATTCTCCAACTAATAAACTTTAAATAACGATTTAGTTCCATAAATACAATTCACTTCAAAATCAATTAATTTAACACTCTAATAACTCCAAATATCATTCAAACCATAATTATCAAGGTAATAAATTCCTCTATAACCATGTAAATCCACTTTTAATTAATTCTAAAGTTCTTCTAGACTTGGTTCTAAGTCAATCATTTAATAAACACTCTTTAGATAATATAGTGCAACTATACTCTCAAAGTTAGATATTCCACATCCAAATCTTAAATTGGTTCTAAAACCCTATATCGATATTTGAATGGATCTTTAATTGATTTAAACATAATTTCATTTAAAAATCAATAAATACACTCTTTATATAACACAAAAATAACTTTACTTTCAAAGAAACAAACTTCCATCTTCATCTTATTCACAAAACAATCAATATACAAATTCTTTCATAGATAACTATACTTTATTCAATCATAATTATCTTTAAGTAAACAAAACCAAGATTGTTTCAATTAATAGTAAAATAGCAAAATAATTGGTATACAATTGCAAACCTAGTAGCTCTTCCATTACTTTTCCTTTCAATCCTTTGGTTCCTTAATGATTTTCTTGTAAATCTCACATAATATAGCTCTTTCCCATAAAAACCCTAAATTATTTTCAATAAATCCTAAGTTTTTAGGTTAGAAGTGGAAGAAGTTGATGAAAAAAGAGAAAATGGTGTTGGTGAAGATAATGGTTCATTTTTTATAAGAAAGAAAAAGAAAAATAGTCAAATATTTGCTTTTTATTTTTTGAAAAAATATCCGAGTTTTGATTCCATGCAACACACATATCATAACTTCGGTACACCTCCTTTCTTTAATTGCTTCTTAATCCCATTTTAATTCTGTAAAATCATAAAAATAATTACTTTAACTATTTTAATGCCTGATTATCCACATTTCACATTCCAATTACAGTAAAATTTTATTTTAGGGCCATAAAAGTAATTTTGTAATTTCTTGCCCGTTTAAAAATCTTTTCCAGAAATACTGATTAAATCCATACTTGAATTTCTTGCCTGTTTAAAAATTTTTTCCAGAAATACTAATTAAATACATACTTGAATTTAATTTTCTTTTTTTTAGAGCTTAATCAACCTAATTTCTACCAATTCTAAATACTCAACCCACATGTAGTATCATAATCAGTCCGATATATACCTATATATACATTTAATGCAGAAAATTAATACTTAAAATTTCTATATATTACAATAATTGTTGAACATTTGGCATTGTTAGTTCTAGCTAGCAATGAATATTTTTCAAAAGACCAACAAATGATATTTTTAATAAAATCTCCTAAGATTTTTTTTAGTTGTATTTTTAATTTTTAATTCTAATAGCCCAAATATTGGGCATCCAAATTAGAAAAGAGGTTATTTTTTATTATATAAATATTTGGTTTTGATGAAGGAAATATATTATATTTTTTCCTCCCATATTTTCTCTTCTTTTGGTTATTGAATTTTAGACCAGCAAGTGGTATCAAAGTAATAATTAGTTTATCTATGAAAAACCAAACACCAAAAGGAAAAAAAAAAAAAGAGAAGTCTTAAACTTCTTAACTCAAAATGTTAGCCAAGAATAACATTTATTTGTTAGATCCATATACCTTTAATGGTGAAAACTATCAAATGTGGTCAGTAAAGATAGAAACATATTTAAGAACCTTTGATCTTTAGAGATTGTAGCTGAAGATAGGCTTGTGTCTCCATTACCAAAAGACCCTACCTTAGTATAAATCCAGGTCAATTTTGAAGAAAAGGCTAAAATATCCAAAGCCAAGACAATTATTCAAAATTCTATGGGAGATTCAATTTTCCTAGGATCATGGAATTCAAAACAAATAAAGATGCTTGGAATAGATTGAAAGTATTGATTGAATCAAGATTTAACCGAGGCGACCAAATTTTTGAGGCAAAAAAAATGCATTCAATATATAAATTCATTACAAACTAATTCAAGATAAAATTGAAGCAAAATAATTCTTTTAACATTACAGTAGTACAACAACTAATTTTTGTTCTTAGTTTAACAAGATTGAAAGGTGACAATTGTATAATACAAGTCTGCATATAATTTTTAGTATTTTTATATTATGTTTGGTCCATTGTTAAATTGTATACTAATAATTTAAAATTATATTATATAGGTTTAATTTTAGTAAATCCATACCTACAAAATTAATATCATATTCTTTTTTTTAATGTGTGTTATTCCAATAAAAAAATATCATTCATGTAAGAAATAAAAAAAAATTATAAATACAAAAAATTTCTATTTATTAATTTATTTATAATGAGACCATGGTAATCAATTTCAATCAATAAAAAATAACAAAATTTTTATTTATTTAGTTAGTTTTTATAATTATTTATTTTTATTCACAAAATATGATGAAATTATTGAATATATTAAAATAAAAATATACTATGACATCCTCCTATAATTAAGAAAAAAAATTCACATATATGTGATGAGATTGTATGTTTTATAAGACATTTTCTTGAATTATTTATTATGAACACATATAATATTATTAAATCTATAATTATTAATATCAATTTCATTATACAAATTGAAAACAATTGAAAATAATAAATATGTGATGTAGACTTAACAATTTAACATATATATATATATATATATATTGCATTAGATGTGTTATGAAATTAGGATGCTATATTTAAGAGATTCCTTAAAAATATCAAAAAAATAAAATATTTGAAAAATATTCATTTTTTTATTTTTTAAAATACTTTTAATTTTTAATTTCAAAATTAAAAGTTAATATATTTTAAATAAAAATAATTTTAATTGATTAATTATTTTAAAAATAATTTTAATTGATTAATTATAGGGTATTGTTTCCCTCAAAAATGAGAAAAACCTTGTTGGCCTTTTGATTTGGGTTGTGGACGTGCCATAGGATATATGTTCCTTGATCAAAATATGCTAAAATTGATATCTATCAAATGAATGTGTGTATTTCTCAAAGAATCAGTAAAAAATCAAAGTCCTCAAGCTCCCTTAAGTAAGTTTATTTAGATTCTACAGTAAAAAATTAAATTAATGAAATGTTTAAGGAAATAGAATGTGAAAAAATACTATTGAAATGAAAATAGAACATAACTGAAATAAATTCATTAGGCTTGAACTATGAATAATAAGTTGAAATTCTATACTTGGAAAATGATGAATTGAAAAGCTAAAACTAAGTAAAATGGAATTTATTAATGGACAACTAAATTAAGCTAGAAAAGCTGAAAATTTGTTGTTGTAGAATTGAAAATTACTGTTGTAGAATTAGAATTTGCTGCGGTGGAATTTGAATTTCTGCACCTTGAATTTCTTATATTAAGAGTTGCCTTTGATTGTTTGATTAATTCTAGGTCATGTTTCTTGGTTGGATATAATAGCTCATTGATTAATCTTCTTTTTCGTATGTAAAAATAGTGACTTATTTTCACCAATCCACTTTTCGTATCTTATGTCCATGGCAACCCACTATCTCTATATTTCTTATCTATATTTTCAATCAACTTTCACTCTCCACATTTTTAGGCTTGATTTTCACCCACAATCTTTCATGGCATAAATATAGCCTCATTTTTTGCCAACTTCTATTGTCCTTAACCACCAAAATTTTCTACATTTTGGGCGCAAACAAATGTCCTCCATATACATTTGGCTTGGAAAGTAAAATTGTATAGTATGAAATTTATTGTCTTCCTCAGCCTCCATAGTTCTGTAATTTTCCATAGATTTTATGTTTTCTTTAGATTCTATAGAGAAGAGTTTTCTACAAGCTATCTATAATTTTCTTCAGCCTCTGCAGAGAAGAATTTTTCACAGTCTGTTTAAAACTTCATTGCATATTCAACTGTTTTTTTTAGGATAGGAAGTGGTCAGTTTATCTACTCTCCTTATTTATTATTAATATTTACAAATTAGGCCAAAGGAAGACTCTCTATTAGAACATAAAATAATTTTAATACAATTTCCACCAAATAAATAAAATTTACTAGTGCATGTGACATGATTTGCTGAAGAGGTGTCTCCCAAGTTTTTTAGCCTTTAACCACATACTCCTCCCTATGTCTTTTGGACTTTCCACATGTTCAAGTTCCTCCTTATTCTTAATAATTTTCTCCTAAAATTTTATTTTCTCCTTAGGTTGAAATCTCACATTCTTTCTGCCTTCTTTTTGCTGCTTTTTACTCGAGGAACCTTCTTTTTTTAGTGTTCTTATTAAAGGATCCAAAAATTTCTTTTTTTGAAACCTATGTCTTTGTTTGCTTGGAGAAGCCTAAGGAGGCACTATAAATCTACCCTTTTATTGCGATGGGTGTCTTTTTTGATAGCTAGAATGAGGTTTCCTTAGGGCATGTTCCTTCCTTAGCACCATTTCATTTGGCACCCAAATTTTGCAAAATTCTTTTTTGGACTTCACCATTTTATCCTCTAAATATTTTTAGGCACTCAAATTTGATAAAAAAAAAAATTTAGACCTTGCTTTTAATGTGTTTCACCTTTCTTTCATTTTTTTTGTCTTGAGTTTCAATGGTTTGCCTATGGATTTTGGGGCGGCCAATTTATTTTAGGTCAGATCCATATTCCACAGTCTTTCTCCTTACGACATTAGTCTTCACATGTATTGGAGGCTTTTTCTGAGGAAGCTGTGAAATCTTGTTACTTGTTGGTGCAATGTCACTTGAAATTCATATACTCCTGTGGAAGTCATCAATTTAATCTTTTTCACCCGGAAGAATGCATGTTTCTTTAGCTTTCACATGTGAATGGTGCATTTCACTAGGCTTCTAGGCTGTGGAATGCCCCTCAAGCTCAACAAAATTCTGCTTGATAGGCTTGTTGTCTTCATTTTGCTTGTATGGCTTGTCTCCCTAGCAGATTGTCCCTTGTCTTGAGAAATTAACTAGATGTCTTCAGTCAAAGATTGCATTATTCACTCTTGATACTTTTGAAATTGCTTCTGTGACTCTCGCATATTCCTCAGTAATTCTGTAAGAGTTTTGTCTCATCATCAGTAATAATAGTGTCATGAAAATTTTTATTAGTTAGAAATTATTGCATTTCCTGTGGAAATTGGTGCTGAACCTATGAAAACACAATAATATTTCTTTCTACTTGCTAAATCATTTTTCGTTCATAGTCTTCTTGCCATGTTGTCGTAGTGGCAAACTTCGTGTCTTGAAACCTGACCGTTTCTTCTCCAAAAAATCACATGTTGTATTCTACTACATAATTGTAAAATGCGTCCCACTGGGCGTTCCAATTTGTTTCCCTAAAAAATGATAAAAATCTTGTTGGCCGTTTAATTTAGGTTGCAGGCATGCTAGAGGATAAAGGTTCCTCAATCAAAATATGCTAAAACTGACTTCTGTCAAACAAATATGTGACTTTCTAAAAGAGCCAGTAAGAAATCAAAGTCCTCAAACTCCCTTAAGTAAGTAAGTTTGTTTGGATTCTACAATTGAAAGTTGAATAAATGAAATATTTTGAGAAAATTGACTGTGGAAAAAAGATGCAAAACATACTATTAATTTGAAGAATGGAACATAATTGAAATAAATTCACTAAGCATGTACTATGAACAATAAGCTGGAATTCTAAACTTGAAAAATATTGAATTGAAAAGCTAAAACTAAGTAAAATTGAATTGATCAATGGACAACTAAACTAAGCTAGAAAAATTAGAAATTTGCTGCTGCATAACTAGAAATTTCTATTGTATAATTGAAATTTGCTGCTATGGAATTGGAATTTCTATATCTTGAATTTCTTAGATTTAGGTTTGTCTATGATTGTTTGATTAATTCTTGGTCATGTTTCTTAGCTGGTTATGATGGTTGGGTTTGTTGTCCTAAACTAGCAACCAAGAGGGGGGAGGGTAAATTGGTTGTTTGAAGAATGATAGTAAATTTAAAGCTTAAAAAGCAAGAGACGAAGAAGATGTAGATGGAGAAGGAGTAGAGTTTGAGAAGAAAAAATAAATAGATTTATAGTAGTTTCAATTTACTTCAATCCTACATCCACTTCCTTAACAACTTATTAAGGTTCCACTAGTCTTGAGTTTTTATGAGCTTAACTCTAACTTGGTGTTTTCTCTAGCTCACACCAAACTATAACAATGATTTGAGATCAATCCTCACAACCCTTACAAGATTTTTTCCAAACTCACTCTCACAACCTAAGTGTTTTTAAGCTCACACTCAAACTTATATGGTGTTTAATGCTCACACCCAATACTTTAAAATTTTTAATGTTTGATTTTTAGACAAGATAATAAAAAATATTGTTTAATGAAATTACAATAGCAATCAAAGTATTCTCTAACCACAAAAATGAAGTTTAATGTGGCATTTATAGCAATTTGACTTAAACTAGCCATTTGCAATGGTTCCTACATGTTTAGTGCTTATCTTTCACTAATTCTATGTCTGGAGCTTGACGTACGGTCGCTCGGCTCGGTGGGCGATCCTACGGTTTGAAAGCTCTGTGTAATGGCTAGTTTCAATGGTCGAATCTTGGTGTCTGATGGAATCTAGCTGCCTATAACTTTGTGTCGTATGGTCTTCTAGTCATGAAATGTAGTCGCTTGGCACAAGGTTGCCATTGAGTTCAAATTTCTTTATCCACGTGTCCAGTTATCATTCGTCTTAGATATTTGGTGCTAAGATTTAAATCATCCAAACTTGTGCGGTCGCTTGGTCCTTTAGTGTGGTAGTATAAGGTTTTGAGCGTTGAGGAAGCACCGCATGAGCTGACAGCTATCCCTTCTGTGACTTTATAAATTTTTACCTTGACCTGGTACGATCACTTCATTTGCGTGTTCGGTTGCATGACTACCGGGCATCCTTACTTCAGCGCTCACTGAGAATGTGAGCCTTTCTGTAATTTGTGGACTTAGTTTAGTTTCCATAGTTGGATAGTCTTAGCTCTGTATCGAGATACACTACATGCTTTGCTCGGTTGTTTTGGCAAATTGCTTTTAGCTCATTTAGTTCGGTTCTCTTAGCTCGGCAGTTCTAAATTTAGCTTCGCACTCTATGTTTCAGTTCGGTTCTCTGCTCAGCACATGTGTATGTATGTTCAAATTTTCTTGGCTGGGCAGATCTGTGTGACAGTTTGGTTTTGTGCTCATACAACATTTGTGCGGTTGCTAAGTCTTCAGTTCGGGCGATCACACAAGAACTCAGTTTTTGCAGAACAAACTTGACAGACTTGTTTAAAATCATTAGTTCTTTATCAATTTGATTGTCAATGATCAAAATAGAGTTTAATTGTCCATCAATCTCAACAAACTCTCCCTTTTTTACTTTGGCAATCAAATTGAATTTAGGTTAAATATAATTAAATACATGAAGCAATTAATATAATGACAATAAATTTTCTCCCCTATGTTAGATAATTTCATAATTGATGCATGCAATTCTTAATACCAATTGATGTATGCTTTTCTTGATACCAATTTATTTTCTTTTTTTTATTTATCTCTCCCCCTTTGATAATTAAGTCATTTAAATTCAATGACATATATACTTCTCCCCCTTTGACAAAGGCAAAAAGAAAATGAAAGAAAATAAAATGAAATTTATTGATACCAATAAATGAAAGTACAAGAGGAAACTAAATTTGATACCAATTGAAAGAAAATACAAGAAAATGATTAATTTAAAACTTTTTCTTTTCCTTTTCTTGATGGTGTAGGAGAAGTTGGAGTTCTTTCATTATTATCACCAAGAGAAGGGGATGAAATGAGTTATGTGAGGATGGTGAGGATCCTTCATAAGGACTTTCAATATGCTCACTCACATCCCATTCACTTAGATCACATTGAGGAAGATCAAATTTTCATTGGAAGTTATATATGTCATGATGAATATGGAAAAGGAGATCAACCTATTTGTTGAGTGTTGTGATTCTCTTTGTTACATCCTTTTAAAAATGTTAAATTATTTTTGGAGAGAAGATATGGCCATGAGGAAAAGTTTTTGACTTTTGGATGATTCATTTTTCTTTTTGGGGGACAAAAATATGAATTTTTGAAAGTTCCAAAAAATTTTAGTTACACACTCTGTGCGGTCGCCCGAGCTGTTGGGTAATCGCCAGCTTGATATGGCGAGCTCTCTTAGAAGTGCGTGTTTGCACATCTTTGACAGTAATGTAACAGTTAAAAATTTTTAAAATTTTTGAGTTTGACGGACTGCACGAGCTATTATGCGCTAACTGAAGAGAGATGCTTTGAAGCTCAGACTTGGTAGAAATGCAAGTCAAGGATTTGGAGATTCATGTTAAGGCTCAGGAGAAGATCATTTGTATGGCTCAGGCTTGGGAAGAGCAAACGATATGTGATCGCCCCAGTATATCGAGCAATCTCATAAAGGGAGCCGATTTTGAGTTTTGAAAAAAAATTTAAGTGCATATGATCAAAATACATTTTGAGATAAATAAAGAATGGTTATGCAAGAGATTTTTCATTAATCATGCCAATATTTTGTTTTATAAAATTCATTCTTTCTTCATTTAAGGGTTTTATAAAAATATCTACAAGTTAATTTTGAGTTTCAACATATTCTAAAACTATATTATGATTTTGAACATTATCCCATAAGAAATGATGTTTGATGTCTATATGCTTAGACCTAGAATGCTGGATGGGGTTCTTGGATAAGTTGATTGCACTAGTGTTATCACAATTAATAAGAATGTGATCAAATGTTTTTCCATGGTTAAACAATTGTTGTTTCATCCAAAAAACTTGTGTATAACAAAAAAAAATACAGCAATATATTCGACTTTCACAGTAGATAAGGCAACTGACACTTATTTCTTGCTAAACCAAGAAACTAAGCATTCACCAAGAAAGTGGCATGCTCTGGTGGTGCTTTTCCTATCTAGTAGGCTACCGGCAAAATTTGCATCTAAAAAGCCTAATATGTCAAATGATGTGTTTCTAGGATACCATAGACCTAAATACAAAGTACCACTCAAGTATTTTAAAATTCTTTTAGTTGCATTCAAATGTAATTCTTTAGGACAAGATTGAAATCTAGCACACAAACATACATTATACATTATATCCGGTCTAGATGCCGTTAAGTAAAGTAGTAATCTGATAATACCTCTATATTTCTTCTCATCTACCGCCTTACCACTTTCATCTTTGTCAATTTTTAAGGATGTGCTCATCAGAGTCTTACTTGATTTGCAACCATCCGTTCCAAACTTCTTTAGGAGTTCTTTTATGTACTTGGATTGGTTGATAAAGATTCTATCCTTGCATTGCTTGATTTGTAGTCCAAGGAAGAATTTGAGTTCACCCATCATGCTCATCTCAAATTAGCCAATTCCTTGCAAAAAGATTCATTAGTAGCACCAAATATAATGTCATCAACATAAATTTGAACAATTAAAATGTTATGCAATTTATTCTTAACAAAAAGAGTTGTGTTAACCTTGCCTTTTGAAAAACCATTTTCAAGCAAATAAGCACTAAGTATATCATACCAAGCTCTTGGAGCTTGTTTCAATCCATATAGTGCTTTGATAAGTTTAAAAATATAATTTGAAAATTTATAATCTTCAAAACCGGGAGGTTGTTCAATATAAACTTCCTCATTTACAAATCCATTTAGAAATGAACTTTTAACATCCATTTAAAAAATTTTAAAATTCATGTGACATGCAAATGCAAGCAATATTCTAATGGCTTCTAATATAGCAACGGAGGTAAATGTCTCATCATAGTTAATGCCTTCCTCTTGGTTATAATCTTTGGCTACCAATCTGGCTTTGTTTCTAGTAATGAGACTATTTTCATCAAGATTATTCCTATATACCCATTTACATCCTATAGTTGGATGATTTTTAGGTTTAGAAACAAGTTCCCATACTTTTTTTTTTCTCTCAAATTAGTTGAGTTCATCTTGCATAGCAATCACCCAATATTCATCACTAAGAGCCTTCTCAATAGTCATTGGCTCAATTTGAGAAATAAAAGCAATATTAGAATTTAAATATTCAAGTTGAGATCTAGTAGTTACTCCCTTTGAGGTGTCACCAATTATTTGTTCTTTTGGATGATCCTTCTTGTAATGCCAATCTTTGGGTAGCTCTTGAGATTCTTCATCTTGTACATCAAGATTGTTCTTTGGAGAATTGATTGTTTCTTATTGTTCAAATGTTCCTACAAAATATCAAGAACACTACCTTTTCTTTGATCAAGTTTAGAGGATTCATAAAAAACAACATGCATCGATTCTTCAACTACTAGTATTTTTTTTTTATTAAAGACTCTATATGCTTTGCTAGATGATGAATATCCTAAAAATATGCATTCATCCGATTTGGATGAGAATTTTCCAATATTATCCTTGGTATTCAATATAAAGCATTTATATCCAAACACTCTAAGGTATGAAATTTTAGGTATTCTTCCATTCCAAAGCTCATAAGAAGTTTTGTTTATCAAGGGCCTTTTGTAAACACGATTTGAAATATAGCAAGCGGTATTAACGGTTTTCGCCCAAAAGTAAGATGGTAATTCATACTCATTGAGTATTGTCCTAGCCATTTCAGTTAATGTTCTATTTTTCCTTTCAACCACATCATTTTGTTGTGGTCTAGGAGCCAAAAAGTTATTTGAGATACCAAACTCATTGAAAAAATTTTCAAAGTATTCATTTTCAAATTCTTTGCCATGATCACTTCTAATAGATGTAATTACATAGTTTTTTTTTTCATTTTGAACTCTTTTTGCAAATATTTTAAAATAATTGAAAGCTTCATTCTTTTGAGCCAAGAAATTAACTCATGTAAACCTTGAGTAATCATCCATAAGTACAAATGCATATAACTTGCTACCTAAGCTAGCAACTCTATTTGATCCAAATAAGTCTAAGTGAATGAGTTCTAATGGTCTAAAAGTGCTTAAAATATTCTTAGATTTAAATAAAATTTTATGTTGTTTACAAAATTGACAAGGTTCATAAGTCCTATCTTTATCAAATTTTACTTTAGGGAGACCATCAACTAGTTCTTCTTTACTAATGTTTTGTAAGTGATCTATACTAGCATGTCCTAGTCTTTTATACCATAGCCAAGCATCATTATTAATGGTAATCAAACATTCAAATGCATTATTGGAACATAAGTCAGTTTTATATGTATTGTCAATTCTAACTCCTTTGGATGCAATCTCACCATTTGCATTGGTAAATTTGCATCCTTTATAGTAAAAACTTACATCATAACCTTTATCATATAATTGACTTACACTAAGTAAATTATGCTTCAATCCATCAACAAGTCAAACATTATCAATCATATTCTTATCAAGCATGCCAATTGAACCAATACTAATGATTTTACCTTTAGCATTATTACCAAAAGTTACATTACCTCCATGCTTATAAGTGAGTGTTGTAAAGAGATTTGTATTACCCGTCATATGCCTTAAGCATCCACTAGCCACAACCCAAACATCTTTCATTGATAGTGGATTTTAGGCATATCTACAAAATGACAATGTTCATCTTTTTTTAGGTACCCAAATGAACTTGGGTCCTTGGGAGTTAGTAATAGAAGGACTTTCTAACTTTAGATGAGTCTTTCTAATATAGAAAAATGTGCTCTTATATCCAAATTTCATATAATAAGTGCATTGATATAAAGTTCTATACTGATGCACTTTCCTATTAGAATTCAATAAACCATGCACACAATTGCAAGTGTGTGTTGAATAAGATTATTTTTGTGCATTTTTTTTTGTGCACATGCCTCTGATACATGAATGCATGATTTGCTCTTGGAACTTTAGTTCTAGAGCCTTGTGAACCCAAAGTAATCCTTTTATGATTTTTAGGCTTGGTTTGTGCATTAGTATTCTTTACAACATCAACAATAGATGTTTATGTTGTAGAAGCTCTAATAAATATTGGTGCATTAGATAAAGTGTTAGATGAATCAATGAACCCTAAGCCATGTCATGGGTGTCGAGTCCACCAAAAATAAAATTCTATTCTTGGAAAAAATTAAAATTGTAATAACGGTGAATAGGGTATCAAATCCTCAGAGAATTGATTACTTAAATTGAATTCTTTTGAAAATTCAAAGTGTATACTTGATGAAATTAAATAGGGGTGTTTAATAATTGAAAATTAAAATAAATTTAGAACTGACACTAAAACTAAAAATTAAATGGACAATAACAAAATAAATTTGGAAAATAACTATGAAGACGATTTCAGTCAAAGGGAATAATCTCAGTTTCAATTCTTAGATCTGATCATTGATACAAAAATAATTTTCTTTAATTTTTTAGTAAATTAGTTCTAGCTAACCAAGATGCTCACATTAGCCAATCCTTCCTTAGGTGATAAATTAGTTAAGAGATGTTCTATAACTTACCATTATTATTGAATAACCTTATAGGAAAGCATTTAACGCACTAACAACCTTAAGATTTAGAAGGACCTAATTCTAATCAATAAATTCTACCGTGAAATTTATTTAAATTAGATTGTGCATCTTCTTAGTATTACACCTAATTGCCACAAGTATCAAAAGCTAAAGAACAATTACGGATTCTTAGTTTTTAAATGATGATATTTTATTCAACTAATTAATCAATGGACCCTATTGTTTAACTAGCAAAATAATAATAGAATAAGCCACAAAAGAAACATAAATACCGAATTTTAAAGAAAACAAGAGGAGAATTGATTAGATCTCAGAAATCTTGGCGAATTGATAACTTTGACTATCCCTTCAACTAAATTTAAGTTTAGTTACATATGCTTTTGGAAAAGAAAATTGAAATTATATTAATGGATGCTATAAAACGTGAACAGTAATCAGAGGAGAATAATAGAGAGACTAGGGCTGCCAATAAATTGGCTTAAATACCCTTTTAGTTTCCTAAACTATTTAGGAAAAAATAAAAATAAAATAAATTACAAATAAAATATAATTTAATACCTAATAATATTCCTCCTTAATGTCTACTGAATAAGAAAATAAATAAGTCTAATATCCCTGAAAATCAGCTCAAAAATAGTAACTCAAAAATCCCAAACAAATCAGGATTCATAGCTGACTCATAAAATCTTCAAGTATCAGATATCCTTGGGTACAAGCCTTGCCTAAGGGTTACACCCGAGGCTCTTTTCAGCTCTTTTTCAGCACCTTCATGCAATTTTCTTCATTTTTTTCTTATTTCCTCTTTAAGTTATATCCTATGCAAAAACATGCCAAGATCAATATAAATACCCAGCAAAAGTTTAAATATATTTGCAAAATATAAACTAAATTTACCCACTATCAAATTCCCCCACACTTGAATTATGCTTGCCCTCAAGAACTTTATAATTCAAAGCACTACCCCACATTCATCAAATCTCAATTCAAACGACAACAATTAAATAATCTCAAACAGAGTGGCAATTAAAAGATTGAAAATCATAGAACAAATTTCTCAGTAATTCACAAGTATGAGCAACGTAATCAATAAAATTATCAATATAAAATGTCAAGAATTTTGGCCCACTTTGATGGCAATTAATTACCAAGTGGAAAGCTAGTTAGATATAAAAGGCAACATCTAATCCGTCAAGTCATATAAAAATCTGTGTTAAGAACCTTATTATTATTACTTTTGAGCACCTTTACGCTTGCCCGACAAGTCACCGACCTTTTGACGAGAGGGCAAATATTTGTGATACCGGTACCTGGTTACTCAACTGGTCATGAAATCAAGTGGCTACTAGCTCTACTCATAGTCTTTCGACTAGCATAGTAAATTGTTTATTTTTCAAACTTTTTGGACTCTTTTTTTTTTAATTAGTTCTCAACACTTTTCTCATTTCAAGTATAACAACTCGACATAGATTAAATAAGCCCTACTAAATGCTCCCAACTACTTAAGTTCATTAAACAAAAATATCACCGAGCAAGAGTCCTTAAAACATTTTATACTAATAATAGACATTAATTAAAATATCTCACAATCAAGTGAATTAATAAGAATCAGGCTAGAACAATCAACCTCAAGGTTGCTAATACAATTTAAGATTCAAAAGGTCATCTTTAAATCAATTAGCATGTGGAATGGGATTTTGGCAAAGAAATCATAAAATATAAGAACAGTGACAAAGTTCAAGAAATATATCTGGGACTTAGAAAATTTTTTCCTAAAGACATAAGGCATCATCTATATCCATATAAAAACAATGAAAAGTGTGCAGCAACCAAAATTTGATCAAACTAAAGAACAAATCAACTATTCCAATAACAGGTTTTATCCAAAAATAGGTTCAAATCTCAAGAAATCTCCCCCAGACTTAGAATCTACATTGTCCTCAATGTAAAAAAAAATAAAGTAAGAGAAGAAATAAAAATAATTGAAAAATAGAGGACTCCTTTGATATTAGTGAAGTAGATTAGGCTGCTAGGATAGTCAGTGACGTCGAGGATATTGGAAGTCTAAGTCTATGGATAATCTGACAAGTCTCTCGTCAACTTCTATGATTTGATCTCAAATCTCACTGTCGTTTTTTACTAAATTGTCTAGACGCCTCTCTATTTGATCAAGTTTCTCAAGAATGGCTCACAATAATGCTTGATCTGATGAAGAAGGATGTGTTGTAGCAGCAGGAGTTGGAGTGACAGGAGTTGTAGCCTGTGAAGCTTTTTGAAAAACTCATTGGTCTCTTGGAGTAATGGGTCCTGCAAGAATCATAAACAAAATACCATTTTCTTTCCGCAACAGTCCCATTTTATCCAAAGTGTGAAGATTCAGTGGAACTGGCTTACAAAATAAATGCAAGTCAGTAGTGTCAACATCGAGCAATTAATTATTAATTACAAATTGAGTAATCACAGTGCCCAAGATCAAAGGTCTCTTGGCTGTAATAACATTAGCAAATTGACTTGCCAACTAAAAGCCTAAATTTACCTTCTTCTGTTTAGTCATACACCATAAGAAAAATAGTTCGGTCTTTGAAACCAAGCATGATGCATCTTTTCTGCCAAAAAATGAGTATACTAGGAACTTATGCAAATATTTAAGATTGGGCTCCCTAAAAAACAAATCTTTCAATTTGGAGTAGGCAATTTCTTACAGAAATTAGAATAAACATCAGGAGCTTTAAAATCGTTACAAAGATCACAAACAATAGAATTTTCATTGAAGCCCAAGGTCTTATTAAACTCAGTGAGAGATAAACTAAATTGTTGACCCATTAATCTGAATTTAATCAAATTAGGTGTAGTCAAATCAAACTGATCAGTTTTGTCAAAATCAAATGTTGCATAAAATTCTCTAGTCAACTCAGTAAAAATTGGGTTGTCCAGCATAAAAAATAATTCCTACCCAATGTCTCTAATCAAATCAACACATTCAGTCATAATTTTCAATGAACCCAAAGAAGGGAAATGAACAGATTTTCCTATAAGTATGGAGAATGTACTTACTTGCTTATACTGTTGTTGCTCATTTAGATTATCGAATTCTAAATTTGGATTGTGGACTGCTGTTGAAGTTTCTCAAGAGAACCTCCCTTTCTTGACATGTGAGCAGCTCCTGAATTCAGTAGCAGGTGGGTCGAGTGGGTCCTATGAATCCCCATTGTGGTGATCAGATTCATCATCAGAATGCTCGTCAATCAATCGAGGTCATTTTGGCGAAGAACTCAAGGATGGGCCACCATGTCTTGCACATGACTTGGTCCTCATGTTGATTAGTCTACAATAAAAGGAACTTCAAATCATGCAAGGTCGGTGACTGAAGGGGCTCACTTCGGATCATGCATTGCGTGATGGAGTTGTGGGTCTGGGTGTCACTCGGGCTTGATGATTCATACGCTGGTTGGGTTGTGTGACGAAGATGACCAGAGCTGCTTGCTTTAAATCGCTGGTCTGGGTGTCTCTCAGGTCGATGGCTAGGCGATTGGGTTGCCTCGGTGCGAGGTGGTTCTGGTGCACGGTCTGAGTCATCACGAGGAGTGATCTCGGGTAGGCAACAATGATTGGCGATGAAGGCTCATTCGATTTAGCTATGAGATGAAGGGTTGTTGTTGGTTCTCGAGCGATTTGGCTCAGTGCAAGGGGCTAGCTCAGCTGGCAGCGGCTATCTCGGTAAGGAACTAGTTGGTGGAGTCACCAGGTCTGGGCATTGCTCAATGTGAGGGGCTAGGCTTGGTGGCGATGGTGGGGAGAGATGTGGCGGCTAAAAGTGAAAGAATAAAAAAATAAATAAAAAGTGTGGTAGGGTTGAGGTTAATGTATGCCCAAATGCCCATTATGCCCACGTACTTGTCAATGCTTGTTTAAGTGTTCTTTCCCCGTTTATAATTTTAAAAACAACTGTTGCTCCCTCCATTAGTAAAGTTTAATAACTTTGCTCCCTCAGTTTCCATTATAAACCTGAAAAGGAAATAAGAGTAGATTAAGCAGACTCTTAAAGAGGAGGACGATGAACAGTGAATTTTTTTAAAAATAAATATGTGAATGAAAGTAAAGAAAAAAAATGAAAATTAATGAAAAATAATAATAAAATAAGGAGAAGCAAAAATTAACATAAAGGTAAAGCTAAAACTAAAATCAATTAAATTAATGAAAATGAAGGCCAAAGAAATAAAAAAGAGAAAGAGAAACAAAATGCAGAAGGAGAAAAGGGAAATGGGTTGCCTCCCATTGGTGCCTTCATTTAAAGTCTTCGTCTATACTTTCATCCACCACTCAAGTATCATCCAAAGGACATTACAGCTACACGTCCTCTACAGTAGATGAGCGAAAACCTTCATAAAATGATTTCAAGCGATGTCCATTGACTTTAAAATTTTTACCGGTGTCTGCACTTCTAATCTCTACTGCTTCATGAGGAAATAAGTTGGTGATGAAAAATGGTCCTATCCATCTAATCCTTAATTTTCCAGGAAATAATTTAATCCTTGAGTCATAGAGCAACACTTTTTTTCCCACCACAAACTGCTTCTTGGAAATCATCTGATCATGAAAAGCCTTTGTTTTAGCCTTATAGATTTTTGAATTCTCATAGGCCTCATTCCTAAGTTCTTCTAACTCTTGAAGCTGCAACTTCCTCTGTCCTCCTACTGCTTCTAAGTTCAAATTATATTGCTTGATAGCCCAGTATGCCCTGTGCTCTAACTCAACAGGTAAGTGACAAGGTTTATCGAATACTAACCGATGTGGAGACATACCGATTGGCGTCTTATAAGCTGTTCTATAAGCCCATAATGTATCATCTAAATGCGAGCTCCAATCCTTTCTATTGAGATTTACTGTCTTTTCAAGGATGGACTTAATCTCCAGATTAGAAATTTCAGTGTGGCCATTGGTCTGCTGATGGTAAGCTATTGAAGTACGATGAACAACATTGTATTTGCGAAGTAGAGTCTCCATCACCTTGTTACAGAAGTGTGTCCCTCTATCACTGATAAGCACTCTTGAAATTCAAAACCTGACAAAATCTACAACAGTCTTAGCATTGTCAATTCGGGTGGCTTTAGCTTCTACCCATTTTGAAATATAATCAACAAGTAAAATATAACAATTGCCAAAAGAAGAAGGAAATAGACCCATCAAATCAATATCCCAGATATAAAAAATTTCACAAATTAAAATAGGAGTAAGAGGTATCTGATTTCTATGACTCAAAGTACCAGTCTTTTGACAATTCTCATAAGGCTTGCAATGCATATAAGAATCACGAAATAGGGAAGGCCAAAACAAATCATACTCTAATATTTTATGGGTTGTTCGCTTAGGACCAAAGTGTCCTCCACATGCATATGAATGAGAAAAATTTTAAATAGAAGGGATCTCACTTTCATTGATGCATCTCCTAATTATCTGATCAGAACAATGTTTCCACAAATACGAATCATCCCAGACATAATATCTAGCCTCCCTCTTGATTTTATCATTCTCAACTCTAGAAATATCATTTTGAAAAATGTTAGAAGTTAAGAAATTTACAATGTCAGTGTACCAAGGCATCGATTGCTGGACATAAAAGAGTTGTCCATCTAAAAATTCTTCCTTAATTGGAATTGGTCCCTTGTTCACTAGTAATCAACTGAGATGATATGCTACTGAATTTTCGGACCCCTTCTTGTCTCTTATTTCCAAATCAAACTCTTGCAGCAAGAGTATCCATCGAATAAGTTGCGGCTTGGCATCTTTCTTCTTAAGTAGATATTTCAAAGCTGCATGATCAGAATAAATGATAACTTTAGTACTAAGAAGATAAAAATGAAATTTTTCTAAAGCAAAGACTATAGCTAGAAGCTCTTTTTTTTGTAGTGGAGTAATTCTATTGGGTTTCATCGAGAGTCCTTGACGTATAGTAAATAACATGAGGTTTCCTTCCACTTCTTTGCCCAAGCACTGCTCCCACAGCGTGGCTGCTAGTGTCAGCCATTATTTCAAAGGGCAAATTCCAATCCGGTGACTGTATAATTGGGGCAGAGATCAGCTTGTCTTTGAGTATATCAAATGCTTTCTTCCAAGAATCATCAAAATTAAACTCCATTTCTTTTTGCAGCAGCTGGCACAAGGGTAGGGTAATTTTTGAAAAATTCTTGATGAAGTGCCTGTAGAAACCTGCATAGTCATGGAAAGATCAAACTTTCCGCACACTACCATGGGTAAGATAAAGACTTAATTACATCAACATTTTCCTTATCAATTTCAATTCCTCTTTTTGACGTAATATGCCCTAAAATCAATCCTTGATCAACCATAAAATGACACTTTTCATAATTTAACACAAGGTTTGACTCTAAGCATCTTTCAAAAATTTTAGTCAAGTTAGACAAACACTCACCAAGGAATTTCCATACACAGTGAAATCATCCATGAAAAGCTCTATAATGTTCTTAACATATTCAGAAAATATACTTATCATACACCTCTGAAATGTGGCTGGAGTATTACAAAGACCAAATTACATTCACCGGTAGGAAAAAGTTCCAAATGGGTAAGTGAAAGTAGTCTTCTCTTGGTCCTCTAGTGCTACTAGAATTTGATAAAAGCCTGAATAGCCATCAGGTCAATAGTAATGGGTCTTACCTGTAAGACGTTCTAGCATTTGATCAATAAATGGGAGGTGGAAGTGGTCCTTTCTTATAGCTGCGTTTAGTTTCCTATAGTCGATGCACACTCTCCATCCATTTTGAACACGAGTTGGGACCAATTCATCATCTGCATTCTTTACCACAATCAAACCTGTCTTTTTAGGTACTACCTAAACTGGACTTACCCACTTGCTATCTGAAATAGGATAAGTCACACCTGCATCTAGAAGATTTAAAATTCCTTTCTTGACTACCTCCATCATTAGTGGGTTCAATCTTCTTTGTTCTTCTCCTTTTGGCTTGCTATCTTCCTCCATAAGAATTTTATGCATGCAAGTTGAAGGCAAAATTCCTTTTATATCAGCAATTGTCCACCAAATAGCTTCTTTATACTCCCTAAGCATGTGAATCAGATCTTCTTCCTCTTCCCTGCTGAGTTTGTTCAAAATTATCACTGGTAGGCTTTCTCCTTCTCTTAAAAATACATATTTTAAATGTTCAGGCAGCAACTTCAATTTCAGACTTGGTGCCTGCATGACAAAAATTTTAGTATGGGATGCTGGTATGTCAGATCTGGGTGCACTTTCCTTCATATTTTTGAGGGCTCCCAATTTGCACACCACTTCTTGAAGAGTTTCACCTACAACAAACTCGTCATCTAGATTCTTTAAGCTACCTGTATCAAGACTTTTACAAATAACGGTGTTTAAATTATCAGAAACATTAAGCTCAAAAAATTCTTGACTTAAAGAGTCTATGACATCCAATCCATATGCACATGATACATCAATAGGGTGCTTCATTGCATCATAAACATTAAATTTTATAATTTCTCCATAGAACTCCATAGCTAATATACCATCATGAACATAAATTTTTATTCTATCCGTGCTAAGAAAATGTCTCCCTAATAAAATATCAGAGTAGTTAGAAGATTTATTCTCCTCCATATCAAGTATATAAAAATCTGCTGGAAAAATTAGTCCATTAACCTGAACTAAAACATCTTCTAACACCCCTTTAGGGTAAACCACAAACCTATCAGCTAACTAAATAATCACGCCAGTTTTTTTCAAAGGACTAGCCTTTAAAGAGGCGTAGATAGACAATGGCATGGAATTTATGAAAGCTCCTATATCACACATGGCTTTCTTTATGCCCAAATCACCTATTTTATAAGAAATTGTGAACATAAATTGATCTTTGCACTTTGGAGGTAGCTTTCTTTTAATCATAACAGATATGTTCTCCCCTACTCTTACCTTTTCATTACCAATGAGTTTCTTCTTTTTTTTTTTGTGCATAATTCTTTCAGGAACTTTGCATATCGAGCTTGCTTGATGGCATCTAACAATGGTATATTGACCTTAACTTTGTGAAAAGTCTGCAAAATCTCCTTTTCTTCCTTCTCCTTCTTAGATTTAGCAAGCCTTTGTAAGAAAGGAGGTGGTATTACCAGAGGTTGGGGCTGATTAGAGTTCATTATGGCTAGTGGTTCTTTTCTTTGAACAATTATTTTAGATTCTGCCATTTTGTCTAAGCTCTGCCTAGGGGTAAGTCCCTGGTAGTTTCCAGCAGCTCCTTTCCACTTCTTAAAGTTATAGCATTTGCATTTTGCTTTGGATTGACTATCGTTTGAGAAGATAATTTCCCTTAGGACTCCAACTTGCTAACTGTCATGGCTAATTGACAATTTAGGTCTCTAAATTTTAAATGCTTAAGCAAGTTTGCTGTTGAAATTGTTGGGTATTAGTCACAAAGGCTTTGAACATGTCATCAAGAGACATACCTGATTTTTTGGTGGTGGTAGAGGCTATTGTGGTGGTGCCCTTGGCTGGAATTGGTGGGGATTGGGTGTTCTTGCTCCATAGCTAAAGTTTGGATGATCCCTCTACCTTGGATTATAGGTATTCGCATATGGGTCATATCTCCTTTGTGTTTGATTGGAAAATCCACCTATAGCATTCACTTGTTGTTGCTCGTCTTCTTAAAGTATGGGGCATATATCAGCAGGATGTCCTAAATGAGTGCAAATCCCACAAACTTTTACTGGTTGCACATTCCCTACAGCCATGTTTTGCACCAAATTTGTGAGTTGAGTTATTTTGGAATCAAGTAAAGAGATACTTACCTCGTTAACCCTCTTTGGAGTTTCTTTCTTGCTGCCAAATTATTGAGAAGTGGTTACCATGATAGTGATGAGGTCTTTAGCGGCTTGAGGAGTTTTATTCACTATGACACCTCCACTAGCGGCATCCAACATGCTCCTTTCCATAGGTAACAACCCTTCATAAAAATATTGGAGGAGAGTTTGCTCTTGAATTCCATGTTGTGGGCAACTTGCACACAATTGCTTACATCTCTCCCAATACTCATGAAGGCTCTTCAAATCTTTTTGCTTGACACCACATATTTCTCTCCTTATATTTGCAGCTCTTGAAGCAAGAAAGAAATTATCCAAGAAGGTTGTCACCATGTCAGTCCATGTGATGATTGATCCGGATGGTAAGTTGAAAAGCCAATCTTTGGCTCTGCTGTCTAAGGAAAAAGGAAAGGCTTGCAATTTAACTTGTTCTTCGGTTACACCTTGTGGTCTCATTCTTGAGCAAACAATATGAAATTCCTTTAAATGATTATGGAGATCTTCACTTTTCAGCCCATGAAACTTTGGTAATAAATGAATTAAACCCAACTTCAATTCAAAAGAGGCATTCAAGGCTGGGTAAGTGATGCAGAGGGGTTGCTGGTCGACTAGATGGGTTGCTAATTGCCTCAAAGTTTGTTGGTCGTCACCCATTTATTCTTGTTCTTAAAATTCTATAGAAGAAGATGAGGAATCTGGATCTGAATCTGTGTTTACTGCTTGATCAGCTGCAGTTGATAAAATTGCAACGGCTTATTTTTGTTTTTTCGTCTTCTTTCTTAGTCTTTTAGCAGTCTTTTCAATCTCAGGATCGTATAAAAGTTCATCCTTATGTTCAGATCTGGTCATCAAAAGAAAGAAAGTTAGTTAAAATTAAGATTCCCCACCAATGGTGCCAAAATTTGATGGGTGTTGAATCCACTAAATATAAAATCATATTCTTGAGCAAAATTAAAATTGTAATAGCGGTGAATAGGGTATCGAATCCTTAGGGAGCTAATTACTTAAATTAAATTCTTTTGAAAATCCAAAGTGTATACTTGATGAAATTAAATGGGAGTGTTTAATAATTGAAAATTAAAATAAATTAGAACTGAAACTAAAACTACAAATTAAATGGACAACAATAAAATAAATTTGGAAAATAACTATGAAGACGATTTCAGTCAAAAGGACTAATCTTAGTTTAAATTCTTAGATCTGATCATTGACACAAAAATAATTTTCTTTAATTTTTCATTAAATTAGTTCTAGCTAACCGAGATGCTCGCATTAGCCAATCCTTAGGTAATAAATTAGTTAAGAGATGCTCTATAACTAACTCTTATTATTGAATAACCCTATAGGGACGCCCTTTAGGATTTAACCCACTAACTACCTTAAGATTTAGAAGAACCTAATTCTAATCAACAAATTATACTGCAAAATTTATTTAAATTAGATTATGCATCTTCTTAGTACTACGCCTATTGTCACATATATCAAAAGCTAAAGAACAATTATGGATTTTTAGTTTTGAATGACGATATATTATTCAACTAATTAATCAATGGGCCCTATTATTTAACTAGTAAAATAATAATAGTAATAAGCCAAAGAAGAAACATAAATACTAAATTTTAAAGAAAACAAGAGAAGAATTGATTAGATCTCACAAATTTTGGCTAATTGTAACCTCGACTATCCCTTCAACTGAATTTAAGCTTAGTTACACATGCTTTTGGAAAAGAAAACTAAAATTATATTAATGGTTGCTGTAAAACGTGAATAGTAATCAAAGGAGAATAATAGAGAGACTAGGGCTGCCAATAAGTTGGGTTAAATATCCTTTTAGTTTTCTAACCTATTTACGAATAAAATAAAATAAAATAAATTATAAACAAAATAAAATTTAACACCTAATAATATTTCTCCTTAATGTCTACTGAATAAGGAAATAAATAAGTCCTAATATTCCTGGAAATTGACTAAAAAATCGTAACTCAAATATCCCAAACAAATCAGGATTCACAGTTGACTCATAAAATCGTCAAGAATCAGACACTCTTGGGCACAAGCCTTGCCCAAGGGTTACACCCGAGGCTCTTTCCAACCCTTTTCCAGCACCTTCATGCAACTTTCTTCATTTTCTTCTTGCTTCCTCTTTAAGTTATATCCTATGCAAAAACGTACCGTGATAAATATAAATACCCAGCAAAAGTTTAAATATCTTTGCAAAATATAAACTAAATTTACCCACTATCACCATGTTTCAAAGAGGGTGGTCTTTGATTTTTGGTCAATGTATCTAAGGCCTCTTTTCCCTTGTGAAATTTTGAAATGAACTCTTTTTAGCTCATTTATTTCATCTTTCAATGTTTTATTTTCTTTAATCACATTTTATAAGCCATGTGAGTTCTTTTGTCATTTCATCATTTGATTTCAACAAATTTTCATTTGAAGTCTTCAATTCTAATGTAGAGTTTTTCAAAGACAAAAAATCATTTTCTAATTTGGAACATTTATCTTTATAGTATTTCATCTTAGAGAAATACTTTTCTATTCTAAGGTTCATAAGCTCAATCAAGTCATTCTCATCGAAAGCATCATCAACATCATTATCATATGCAATTAAGTTTAAAGATGAAATACTTATCTCTTTGGTGTTATTGTCATCTTTAATAGCTTTGAGACATAGATTTGTAATTTCCTCTTCTTCTTCTTCTTCTTCTTCACTTGAGGAGTCATCATCCCATGTAGCTTTGAGTGATCTCTTCTTTTCCTTGTCCCACTTCTTCTTACTTTTCAATTTGAAGTAATCCGACTTGATGTGACCGGATTTGCCACATTCATAGCACTTCATTCTTTTTATCTTATCTTTGAAAGAGGATTTAGGAAATATACCTTTGTTAGCTTGTAATCTTCTCTTTCTTTTCCAATCACTTATCCTTTTAGATAGCATAGCCAATTCTTCTTCATCGTCACTCTCTTCATCATTTGAGCTTTTAACTTCTTTGATGGCTTTGAGAGCTATTGCTTTCCTCTTATCCTTTTCACCTTAATTTTTTTCTCTTTCGGTGTGTATTCGAAGGTGAGTAGCTTTTCGATAAGTTCATCGGTTCTCAAAGAGCTAAGGTCATAACCTTCTTTAATTGAAGAAACTTTAGACTCAAAATTCTTCTTTTCTCTAAGTGCTCTCAAGATCTTGCTATTAACATCATTTTGATCATATATCTTACATATTTCTCTAATTCATTGACATAGCAAGCAACCAGTTTGTCATTTCGATGACATTTTTGTTAGGCTTCATCTTGAATAACTCATACTCATGCACATACATTTGTTTCTTGGTGAGCCTCACTTGGATAGTACCCTCATGATAGTTCTCAACAGTTTTCCAAATGCAATATGTATAAGTGAGATGTTGAACTCTCCCACCTTCATCTCTTGATATTGAATTCATTAAGATGGAGGCTGCCCTATAGTTTTGGAATCGATCTCTCACATTGGCACTTGCCCATTGTGATTTAGGAAGAGAAACTTTGACACCATCAACTTCATGAGTAGGAGGTTTTCACTCATTTTTAAAAAAATCGCAAAACTCAATTCCTTCAATATCTAGGAACAAGAACATCTTGTGTTTTCAATAGGAGTAATCCATTCCATCGAAGTAAGGTCTAAGGGATGAATTTAGGTTTCTATGTGTGAAATTGTTTTTTGATGAAATGGTTGCCATTTTGGATCAAAATTTCACAACAAAATTTGAAGAAATTAACTAGCTCTGATACCAATTATTGTCCCAAACTAGCAATCAAGAGGGGGTGAATTGGTTGTTTGAAGAATAATGGTAAATTTAAATCTTAAAAAGCAAGAGATGAAGAAGATGTAGATGGAGATGGAGTAGAGTTAGAGAAGAAAGAACACAAAGAATTATAGTGGTTCAAATTTACCTCAATCCTACATCCACTTCCTTAATAACTTGTTAAGGTTTCACTAGTCTTGAGTTTTTACAAGCTTAACTCTAACTTGGTGTTTTTTCCTAACTCACATCAAACTATAACCATAGTTTGAGATCAATCCTAACAACCCTTATAAGAGTTTTTCCAGGCTCACTCTCACAGTTAAAGTGTTTCTAAGCTCGCACTCAAACTTATATGGTATTTAATGCTCACACCCAACATTCTAAGATTTTTAATATTTGATCTTTAGATTAGATAATAAAAAAATATTGTTCAATGAAATTACAATAGCAATCAAAGTAAAATGAAGTTTAATGTGATATTTATAGCAATTTGGCTTAAAATAGCCATTTAAAGTGGTTCCTACATGTTTAGTACTTGTCTTCCACTAATTCTATGTCTAAAGCTCGATGTGCAGTCACTCAGCTCGGTGCGTGGTCGTATGGTTTGAAAGCTCTATGTAATGGCTAGTTCCAACAGTCGAATCTCGATGTCTGATAGAATCTAGCTGCCCATACCTTTGTGTCGTGTGGTCATCCAGGCACGGAGTGCAGTCGCTCAACACAAGGTTACCATTGAGTTCAAATTTCTTTATCCATATGTCCGATTATCATTGGTTTGAGGTGTTTGGTGCTAAGATTTAAATCATTTGGACTTATGCGGTCACTCGATCCTTCAGTGTGTTAGGGCAAGATTTTAAGTATTAAAGAAGTATAGCGAGAGCTAACCACTATCCCTTCTGTGAGTTTATGAATTTTTACCTTGTCCTGGTGTGGTCGCTCAGTTTGTGTGTTCGGTCGCACAACTACCAGGCGTCCTTACTTCACCGCTCATTGAGAACGCGATACTTTCTATAATTTGTGGACTTAGTTCAGTTGTCATAGTTGATTAGTCTTAGCTCTGTATTGACCTACACTATATGCTTAGCTCGGTTGTTTCGGCAAATTGCTTTTAGCTCATTTAGTTCGGTTCTCTTAGCTCAGTAGTTCTAAATCCAGTTTAACACTCTATGTTTCAATTCAATTCTCTACTCAGCACATGCATATGTCTATTCGATTTTTCTTAGCCTGACAGATCTGTCTAACAGTTTGGTTTTGTGCTAGTGTTGCATATTTGCGGGCGCTCGGTCTTTGGTTCGGGCGGTCACTCAGGAGCTCAATTTTAGCAGAACAAACTTGACGAACTTGTTTGAAATTATTAGTTTTTTATCAATTTAATTATTAATAATCAAAATAGAGTTTGATTGTCTATCAATCTCAACGTGGTCCTTTTTCATTGATTGTTGTTCTTTTCATATATAAAAGTAGTGGCTCCTTATTTTTAGGATACCATAACTTCTTAACTTCACCGATCCACTTTCCATATCTCACGTCCATGCTAGCCCCATTATCTCCATATTTCTTCTCTATATTTTCAACCAACTTTCACTCTCCATATTTTTAGGCTTGAATTTTGCCCATAATCTTTCATAGCCTAAATATAGCCTCATTTTTTTTTGTCAACTTTCACTTTCATTAATCACCAAAATTTTCTACATTTTAGGTGCAAACATGTATATTTTGAAAGCTAATTAAAAATTGCTATTTTAAAAATAAAAAATAAAATGATTAATTTTAAGGTATATTTTTAATGATAATTAAAAATTGATATTTTTAAAATAAAAAATATTTTCAATTGAAAATATTTTTAATCTAAAGTGATTTTAAAGATTCATTAGAAGAAGTATTAAATAATAATTTTAATAAAAATATTATTTAGTGCAAAATACTCTTAAATAATAAGAGAAAATATTGATTTATTTATAAATAGATAAAAATATTATTTTAATACATAATTGAGAAAAAAAAATAATGTCAATCCATATTTTCGCGCAAACTTTGCACCTTCTCCTACTAACTAACCAAACAATTAATGACAATTATCTTTTCGTTAAAACTTTAAATGCATAAATAAGTTAAAAACAAACTTTAAGGTCAATCCATATTATCGTACAAACTTCAAAAAATATGTTTGCACCTTCTCCCATTTATTGGAAGAGGCATGGATTATTTTTTACATTGTTAAATGAAAAATTAATTTTGCAGGTTGTACGAATCAATTTTATGTTAAAAATTAAATTAATTATTGAAAATTTTAAAAATTATATATAAAACTATAAAAAAAGTGAGTCATATTTTATATTTCTATTGTGACTTGTCACAATGTTAAAAATTTTCTTCAAACTACAATGTTAGAGAAATTAAAGTAGTTATAAAAATTAAATTACAAAAATTACAAAATTTAATCTAATAAAAATTTAAATAATACCAATTAAAAAATCTAAGAAAAATTAAATAAACCTAACATAAAATTAAATAAATTAAATTTAAAAAAGCTAATCAAATAACAAACATAAACAAAAATTAAAATAAAACACTTAACATAACTTAAATTAAAACAAAACCCTAACAAAATACTAAATTACAAAAATTTAAAAAATCTTAAAATAAATTAAAACAAAATTATAGTTTATCGAGAATCAAATAAAAATAATTAATTCAAAAAATTAAAAAAGAAACGGGCTAAAGAACACCTTTGAAAAAGGAAAAAATACTCAAATCAAAGGAGTGAGTTAGGGCACAGCTGCCGGTTCCCCTAGCATCTCAAGTTCTTATTAGACGGGGACATGATTCGAACCTGTAATCTTCAGGTCATGGGCCTGATGAATCGAAAGGGAGAATCCATCTCTTTTTCCGATGCTATATCCGATATATGATGTGATTTCATGACTTATCCCACAAGGGTTCTTTCCTCTTTACTAATTAAGGCGAGGTTACAGCTATCATACCTGAATTCCAGAAAAGAAGATCCCTATTAGAGAAGGGAAAGATGGAAACTCGATGATCATTCTTCTATCTATTCTCCAGTTCAGCTTCTTCGGTCTGTTAGGTTCTTAGGGGTGTTAGGGTATGAAATCTGTGGAATTCCTTGCAAGGTTAGGGAAAGGTGTACATTTAAAAAAGCGAGTTGTGCTCCACACCCATGAAGAACTCCTCAACCTTATTAGAAAGTTAAAAAAGCATAATAAGTTGTAAGGTTGAAACATAAGATGAACAATTGATCACCCAAAAAATTATAAAGAATACAAAAATTCATACAACAACCAAACAACACAAAATCAACCCAAAAATTACATAACAAATAAATAACAAAAAAAGGTAAAAAATCAAAATAAAATCTAATAACAAAAAAGTCAAAAGCAATCAATACAATAAATTATTCAACAAACAATCACATAACAAAAAATTAAAAAAAATTATATTGAACAACAACTGACGATGGAAGAAAAGGCAAGGAAGAGAGCAAGGAATGACGATGAGAGAAAAAACGATAATCTTCTTCATCATAATTACAAACATGATGATAAACGAAAACATCTGAATAAAATAAATAATAGATTAAATAAAATACAATAAAAATATAAAAAATACAAGCAAAAAATGAAAAATATGATATATTTTCTATCTTTTCTATTATAATTCCTCAACCTTTGACAAAAGATAGCAACTAGCTTATGTAAGTAGTGTTGGTTTCATAACATAACATGCCCAATACAATGAAGACTACTTTTTATCAACCAAATATATTATTTTCACCACACAAATGATAATTAGATGTATATAAATTTAATCACGGATTTCGAGATTTGAATCTATTAATTTCCATTTGCAATGGAGCAAACTTTCTATTCTAGTGGATACATTATACATCAAGCCAACACTTACTCGTATATCTTTGCTTACTATAGCCGCATCCTGCAAGTTTGAAATTTGCAGTGATCAAGTTACTATTGTATTCATAAGACTGTCTAGTCGAGTCAAAATAACAACCACCTCCTTTCCCCATTAAGAATTACCCAATCCTGATTTAGAATTTGGAAAAATTCACAAATCAAATAAGAAAATATCTAGTTCGGTATCTATTGCTTTGGATCCATAACCTTATCTTAAAACATTTTGTGTTACTTTGTCAATGGAGCAATGGAGAAGCAGAAAAAAGAAATAATGTGCGTAAAAAATAAATAGAAAAGAAATGGAAAAATAAGAAGGAAAAATCGAAGTATTTTTGAAAAACAAAAATGAAGAAAAGGTAAAATTGAAACATTAAAAAGTTATAAATGAAAAAAAAAAATGAAGAGTAGTAAAATTGAAAGTTGAAAAGTTTTTATATGATGTAATTTACTCAAATATATATATATATATATATATATATAGCAAAGACGCTAAATTACTTTTCAAATTAATAGAAGGATTATGTATCAATAAAGTCTTTGAAATTGGCATTGACAGATTTTGCGTTTCAAATTTCAATAGATGTAGCAAGGTAGAAGGACCCCTATTGTTCTATATTATATAACTAATTGTTATTATATACAATTTTACAAATTTAATTCTTAAACAATAACATGTTAAAAATATGATAAATTTCACCAAATTATGCTATAAATATTTATTTTTTTAATTAACTATTGTATGCCTCTTAATTAATTTTATTTTTCAATATTTTCAGAGATTTATATTAATCGTTTAAACATATAACCTATTTTTTACTTAATCGTTATTTAAAATATACTCATTTTGTGTAAGGATGAAAATATCAGAATTTACATACATAAATATGTATTATGATTAACTAATGATGTTGAGAAACTGAATATGAATATGATGCAATTACAATATATATATATTTCATTGAACTATTTTTGTTTATAACATAATATTTGTTTTCTATTCAATACAATATTTATGATTTTATATGTCTTTATTATTATTGAAATATAAATAACTTTCGAAATCAATTTTAATATAGAAAGAATATTCAATAACATAGTTATTAAATATACCAAATATTAAGAATAATAATAAAACAAATAGTAGCACTACAATGAGGAGTCTTGATAAAAACTTGTGTATCTAATTGATACTTGTTTAATATAATTTATCTTTATTTAAATATAATATTAAAAATAACAATTATAGGCCCACAAATTAAAGCCCACAATTTGCTGCAGAGATATATTTATTATATTTTATTAATGTAACAAAACGGTGACTTCCGTGTAGTTATGTAGAAGTCATAGCCCAGGAGTAGAGAGATCCCACATCTATGGGAAAGAAGTGTGTATAGACGGTTTATATAGAGGATTTGGTGAACAGTGAATCGAGTGATGGAAGGGCAGCTGTGGTTGAAGCCAAATAACTCTTTCCTGTGCTTCAGATGAAGAGGGCTTCTCCTCTACCTAACCGTCATTTTTTTTATCAAATTAACTGTGAAATCTGGCAATTTAATTCATCTATTTTTTTTTAATTTTCATTGTCATCAACTTCTGATTACTTATATATATATATATATATGCAAGTGCAATAGTATATAAGTGGATTGTCAAGTTCTAAGTAATAAACTATACCAGAAAACATGAATTATCAATTGATTGAATCAAGAATTGTTGATAATTGCCAAAGTAATTAATAAGATTTGTATCTTTATAGTCTTTAATATGGTTGATTTATGCCTAAATCCTTAGTTTTGGAATTTTTGGTTGCTTACAACCTTTAAAATAGAATGAAGCCCAATAAAAATTTACCCAACTCACTTAGAACCATTTATACATGGCATAATTTTTCTTTTAATAAGTCTATTCTAGACTTGAATCAATTTTTGATATGTTGTATTTTTATTAAGGGAAAATTACAAAACTATCTTAAAAAAATTGGTTTTAAAAAATACTGCAAAAATATTTTAAAACAAAGTTTTTTCCAAAATAGGGACAAATGAATTATGATATGCTTTTGATGTCTCTAAAGGTAATGATATATAATAATTGTTGAACATTTGGCATTTTTAATTCTAGCCAGCAATGAATATTTTTTCAAAAGACCATCAGATAATATTTTTAAAAAAATCTCCTAATAGCCCAAATATTTTGCAATTCTAATAGCCCAAATATTGTGCATCCAATTTAAAAAAAGAGGTTATTTTTTATTATATAAATATTTAGTTTTGATGAAGGAAATATATTATATTTTTTCCTCCCATATTTTCTCTTATTTTGGTTATTAAATTTTAAACTATCAAGTGGTATCAAAGCAATAATTGGTGGATTTATGAAACAACTAAAAACCAGAAGAAAAACAAAGAGAAGTCTTATACTTCTTAAATCAAAATGTCAGCCGTCAATAATATTTATTTGTCAGCTCCACATACTTTCAATGATGAAAACTATAAAATTTAATCAGTAACGACATATTTAAAATTCTGTGGGAGATTTAGTTTTTCCTAGGATCATGGCATTCAAAACAAATAAAGATGCTTAGAATATATTGAAAGTATTGGTGGAACTAGGATTTAACTAAGGGGGCCAAATTTTTGAAGCAAAAAAAATGCATTCAATATATAAATTCATTTTAAATAAATTCAAGATAAAATTAAACAAAAGTAATTCTTTTAACATTACAGTAGTGCAACAATTAATTTTTACTCTTAGTTTAACAATAATTGAAAGGTGTCAATTATATAATACAAGTCTGCATCTAATTTTTTAGTATTTTTATATTCTGTTTGGTCAATTGTTAAATTGTATACTAATAATTTAAAATTATATTATATAGGTTTAATTTTAGTAAATTCATACCTATAAAATTAATATTATATTTTTTTAATATGTGCTATTCCGATAAAAAAAATATATAATTCATGTAAGAAATAAAAAATTTATAAATGAAAAATATTCTCATTTATTAATTTATTTATAATGAGAATTAAATTTCAATTAATAAAAATAAAAAAAATTAATTTATTGAGTTAATTTTTATACTTATTTTAGAATTATTTATTTATTTTTATTCACAAAATATGAAAAAAAATATTAAATATATTGAATTAAAAAATATACTATGGCATCCTCCTATAATTAAGAAAAACAAATTCACATTATGTGATGAGATTGTATGGTTCACAAAATATTTTCTTGAATTATTTATTATGAACACAAACAATATTGTTAAATCCATAATTACTAATATTAATTTCATTATACGAGTTCAAAACAATTGAAAATAATAAATATGTGAAGTAGACTTAACAATTTAATATCTATATATACATATATATTACATCGTATGTGTAATGATCATAGGATGATATATTTAAGAGATTTCTTAAAAATATAAAAAAATAAAATATTTTAAAAATATCCATTTTTTAAAATGCTTTTAATTTTCAATTTCAAAATTAAAAGTTAATATTTTTAAAATAAAAATAATTTCAATTGATTAATTATAAGATATTTTTTAAAGGTAATTAAAAATTGATATTTGTAAAATAAAAATAATTTCAATTGATTAATTATAGGGTATTTTTTCCTGAGGAATGCTAATTTCAACAATCTCTCTTTAATTGATCAGAAAATATTTATTATAATATTTCTCTTAATAAGTAAACCTATAATAAATATTTTTTAATTAATGTGAGGGAGATTGTTGAATAGTCACTCTCCAAAGGGATTATAATTAGCATTTCTCTTGTTCCCCTCAAAAATGAGAAAAATATTGTTGGCTTTTTGATTTGGATTATGGGCGTGCCATATGATATAGGTTCTTCGATCAAAATATGCTAAAACTGACTTCTATCAAATGAATATATAGATTTCTCAAAAGACCAATAATAAATCAAAGTCTTCAAGCTCCCTTAAGTAAATTTATTTAGATTTTACAATTAAATATTGAATTAATGAAATATTTGAGAAAATAGACTATGGAAAAATACCGTTGATATGAAGAATAGAGCATAGTTGAAATAATTTCATTAAGCTTGGACTATAAACATAACTCGAAATCCTACACTTGGAAAATACTTAATTGAAAAGCTAAAGCTAAATAAAATAGAATTGATTAACAGGCAACTAAACTAAGCTAGAAAAGCTAAAAATTTATTGTTGTAGAATTCAAAATTATTGTTGTGTAACTGGAATTTGTTACTGTGGAATTAGAATTTTTGCACCTTGAATTTCTTCGATTGAGAGTTGTTTTTAATTGTTTGATTAATTCTAGATCATGTTTCTTGGTTGGTTATGATGATTGGGTCTCTTTTTCATTGATTGATCTTATTTTTACATGTAAAAGTTGTGACTCCTTATTTTTATGACTCAATAACTCCTCAACTTCACTAATTCACGTTTCATATCTCATGTCCTTGGTAGCCCCATTGTCTCTATATTTCTTATCTATATTTTCGACCAACTTCCAGTCTCCACAATTTTAGGCTTGATTTTTGTCCATAATCTTTTATAGCATAAACACAGCCTCATTTTTTTCCCTTAACCCCCAAAATTTTCTATATTTTGGGTAAAAACAAATGCCCTCCGCAAATATTTGGCTTGAAAAACCAAATTGTACAGTATGAAATCTATTGTCTTCCTTAGCCTTCATAAGTTCTACATTTTTTCATAAAAATTATGCCTTCTTTAGATTCTACAGAGAAGAGTTTTTCACAGGTTGTCTGTAATTTTTTTTAGCCTCTGCAAAGAAAAATTTTTCACAGTTTGTCTGCAATTTTCCACAAGCCATTCAAAACCTCATTGCATTTTCAT
Source organism: Garcia nutans (assembly GCA_947685225.1). Classification (NCBI taxonomy): domain Eukaryota; kingdom Viridiplantae; phylum Streptophyta; class Magnoliopsida; order Malpighiales; family Euphorbiaceae; genus Garcia; species Garcia nutans. The sequence goes on along the minus strand of CANTUV010000066.1, from coordinate 11,192,343 downwards.
TTTTTTGCTTTTTTGATTTCTTTTAGGATAGAAAGTGGCCAATAGACCTACTCTCTTTATTTATTAGTAATATTTACAAAAGTGACATAAAGGTAAACTCTCTATTAGAACATAAAATAACTATTGGAATAATTTTAATACAATTATCACCAAATAAATAAAATTTACAAGTGCATGTGATGTGATTTACTGAAGAGGTGTCCCCAATGTTTTTTTAACTTTAACCACGTATCCCTCCCCCACATCTTTTAGACTTCCCATAGTCTCAAGATCCTCCTTATTCTTAATAATTTTCTCCTGAAATTTTATTTTCTCCTTAGGTTAAACCTCACATTCTTTCTGCCTTCTTTTCGCAGCTTTTTACTTCAGGAGCCTTCTTTTTTAAGTTCTGTCAAAGGCTGCAAAAATATCTTTTGTTTGAAATATATGCCTTTATTGGCTTAGAGAAGCCTGAGGAGGCAATATAAATCCAGCCTTTTATTGTGTAGATGTCTTTTTTTATAGCTGAAATGAGATTTTCTCAGGGCATGTTCCTTCCTTGGCACCATTTCTTTGAGCATGCTTTCTTTTGGCACCCAAATTTGGCAAAATTTATTTTTTGACTTCACCACTTATTCTCTAAATTTTTTTTAGCCACCAAAATTTGATAGAAAAAATTTTCTAGACCTTATTTTAATGTGTTTCACCTTTCTTTCTTTTTTGTCTTGAATTTCAATGGAGTTCTCCTATTGATTTTAGACTGACCAATTTTCTTTAGGCCATATCTATATTCCACAGCATTTCTCTTTACGACATCAACCTTCACATGTATTGGAGGTTTTTTTATGAGGAGCCTATGGAATCTTGTTACTTACTGGTGTATTGTCATTTGAAATGCATATACCCCTGTAGATGTAATTAATTTTCTCTTTTTCACGTAGAAAAATTCATTTTTAGTTCATCAAAATTCTACTTGATAGGCATGTTGCCTTCATTTTTCCTCATAGGGCTTGTCTCCATAGCGGATTGTCCTTTGTCTTGAGAAATTAAATGGGTGCCTTCGCTTAAAGATCGCATCTTTCACTATTGATGTTGCTGTGACTCTTGCATATTCCTCAGCAATTCTGCAAGAGTTTTCTCTCATCATCAATAATAATAATGTCATTAGAAGAAGTATTAAATAATAATTTTAATAAAATTATTATTTGGTATAAAATACTATTAAATATGTTCAATCAATTTATAAAGAGGTAAAAATATCATTTTAGTACATAATTGAGCAAAAAAAAATCAATGTCAATCCATACTTACACACAAGCTTTGTACCTTCTCCTGCTAACTAACAAAATAATTAATGATAGTTATCTTTTCGATTAAAGAATGACTAATTTATCAACTTTTTAAAACTATAAGTATATAAATAAGTTAAAAATAAACTTTAAGGACCAATACATATCATTATACAAACTTTAGAGACATTTTTGCACATTCTCCCATTTATTGGAAGAGGTGCAGATGATTTTTCACTTTGTTAAATGAAAATTTGATTTTGTAAGTTGTAAGAATCAATTTTATGTTAATAATTAAATTAATTATTGAAAAATTTATAAATTATATATAAAACTATAAAAAAAGAAATAGTCATATTTTATATTTCTTTTGTAACTTGTCACAATGTTAGAAATTTTCTTCAACCCACCATGCTAGAGAAATTAAATTAGTTTTAAAAATTAAATGACAAAAATGATGATTAAATGAAAACAGATGAAAAAAATAAATGATAGATCGAATGAATTACAATAAAAAATATCAAAAAAAAAGCAAAAAAAATATGATATATTTTCTTTCTTTTCTATTATAATTCCTCAACCTTCGACAGACGACGGCCATTAGCTTATACAATTAGTGTTGTTTTCATAACATAACTTGCCCTATACAGTTAGGACTCCTTTTTATCAACCAAATATATTATATTCTCAAAACAATGGATAATCAGATGTATACAAAATTAATCACGATTACGAAGATTTGAATCTATTAATTTCCTTTCGCAATGGAGCAAACTTGCTATTCTAGCAGATACATTATGCATCAAGCTAGTACTTACTCATATATATTTCTACTTATTGCAGCAGCATCCTTTAAAGTTTGAAATTTGCAGCATTCAATGTTGTATTCATATAACTGTCTAGTCGAGTCAAGATAACGACCACCTCCTTTCCCATTGTAGTAACCTCATTTAAGAAAATTAATTTTACAATCAAGCTTGTTGTAAAAAAATAATAATTTACGATAAATTATTTATTTATTTTTATTCTCTTGAATTAATGCTAATTCCCTATTTGAATGGTTGGCCGCAAAATGTGTTCATATGGCCCAAGCTTATGGCATCATTTAATTATTAATTCTAATTTTCTCATTTCATTATAAACACTTTAAACAACTTGAACTTATGCTAATATTTAATTTGCCAAAAAATCAAGGTACAACTTCTTGTTTGATTGCAAAAATATATACAAATAACTATTTTGAATAATGAAAAAGTAAACAGAAAACTTCAATTATTCTTAGCACAAATCCACTCCAAATATGAAAGACAAATTGAAAAGCATGGGGATAGATAATGGAGAATGGGAAGCATGGAATAGATAATGGAGCATGGAAAGCATGGGAATTGAAAAGCAGCAACAACCATAACCTGCAAAGCATGGAAATAGAAAGGTTAGAAAATTTAAATATATATATATATATATATAGCAAAGATAAAAATTTTAAAAAAAAATGAGAATTGGAACATTTTACCCTATAAATAAGGAATGAAATGGACAAAAATGGGAGGGAGAAAAACACAGAAAATTGATATTAAAAGAAAAGTGAACACTAAAAAAAAGATACACAAAAGAGAATGAGCAAAAATTGAGAGAAAATTTTAGAGTTTCATGAAAGACGAAATTCAAAATTTTGTTAGATATAGGAAGTGTATTTAATGAAATATTAGAAAATAAAATAAAAAACATATTGAGAAAAAGAGACATAGAGAGCAATAACAGGGGAGAAAAAATTTTAATAAATCATTTTTTTATAGAGAATTGTGAGAAACTTTCAGGTTTATTAAGTACAGGAAGTGCATTTAATAAACCTCTAAAAAATTCAAGCAAATGAAATAAAAATTTTCATTCAAATTTCAACAAATAAAAAAACCAAAATCAAGAAGTATACTTGATAAGTAAATTAAGGCAGTAAACAAAGGAGAGTCTAACAATTGTTAACAATTGAGGTCACATAATAAGGTAAATACACTATGAGCCTCAAATTTTATGTTGCACTTGCTAATATTGATTTTTTTTTTTTAATATTCTATGATTCTAGATATGCATACGATCCTTAAGAAAAATACAGTAAACAAGTAATTGTATTTTCATATACAAATGAAATAAGTTATAAAGTTGAATATGACCCAAGAAAAACACAATCAAGCAGTGATTGTATTATTATACACAAATGCAATGAACCATAGAATTGCATAATAAACATAATACACAAAAAATCTTAAACTTGTAAACAACACTCAAACTCACATATTAAATGCTAGTTATAAGTAATACTCCCTCCGTTCTCTTATTTTAGAGAAAATTTCTATTTAGAGTATTCTTTTTATATAGAGAAATGTGCTTAGAATAGAAATTATTGAAGAGTGTTCCTTAAGGAAATTTTAAAATTGTCCTGGTAAGTAACTAAATTTTGCACATCATACGAGACTATTGGCAGACATATTTAAGTTGTATAATTAATATGCATCATTATATAATTCATTAATTAATGCTATGGTTATGAAAAATTTTGTTAAGTTGTGCTCTGTTTTAGTAATTAGGGCACAACTATGAATTAATTATTGTCATGTAGCACAATATGGCCATTTATTTTAACTATCGATCCCTAGTTAAAATTATCAGACTGATAATTTATAACAACATTATACCGTATATACGTATAATACATATATCCAGTATGTAAAATAAGCATCTAAAGTATAAGAATGTCACAGCCAATTTAATAAAAATTTTCATATTCCCAATTTAAAATCTCAAACATTTCAAAATGTATTTCTAATAAAAAATAAAATATTCTTTATTAGCTTTAGGTTCCAAAAATAAGTATTTTATATAAAAATTCTCTGAAAAAAATTTGGCAGAGATTTTTCTGTAAATTGGACATCCCAAAAATTTCAACAAAACTCAACTTGCAGAAAACACACTCCCAATAACAATAAATCACACATTTTACCCCAACTTCTTAATTTTCTCCCATTTTCCTCAAAACATTCATATATGTACACACACACACACACACACACACACACACACACACATATATATATATATCAAAACACATATACACATTCCCACATTATACAATTTATCCAAAAAGGTTCTTTACAATTTACAATATACTAAAAAACATAAACATAATATATATAGTGACAAAATGCACTATAACATAGAATGTATACATGGTGGCAACTAGCTCTGATCTTGAAGCAGCAAAATCACCTCAAATCAACCTCAAGTCTAGTCCTAACCAGGTCTAGATGAACTCTCTAGATCTACCGGATCAACCCTGTCACCTGTGTGATGAATTCAATCGCGTTAAGCTAAAAGCCTAGCGGTACATACTTGATAATAATGAAACTTTTAAAAGAAAGACAATGTATTCTGTTGTATCATGATATTTCACAATGTAATATGCAATTTCACTCTATTTCACTTTTATTGATCTTTTAAAACATCACATTAACACATACACAAGTAGTGGGCTCAACTAACCCAGTACATTATTCAAATTCTAGAGTTACTGTTTTAGTTTACTTTGACACCTAGTGTCTAGCCCAAAGGTAAGTGACACCCAACGTCTAGCCCGAAAGCAAATCATAGTGATGTCCAACATCTAGCCTAAAGTCAAATTATATATCAGTGATACCCAGTGTCTAGCCCTGAAGGCAAATGATGAGAATAATCTCATACGCCTGCCACTATACAGAACTCTGAAAATTGAATAATATACTAAGCAACACAGAAATAGTTCATATTTTCCATAATCAATTTTCCTTATCTAATTGCCTCATTTCTCATTTTTCTCATTCATCATAATGCCAAATCACCTTAATTCATTATATCTCATCATTTTATCACAATGTATGACATTTAGCCTTACATTCATTTACCTAAATTTTTTTTGGGTTATTTTTACATAATGCACATAAATCACATTTCACTCATTTTAGCCATTAACAATAGCTTTCCACAATGTACATAATGCATACTCAAATAACCAAGTAACTTAACATATATTATATCTAAAATGAGTTAAGTCAAATTAAATGCAAATATATTTAAATTATCAAAAGTATATACTTACCTCAATTAACACTCAAATTCAAGCTAAAGTATCCCTTTAACTTCCACTTCCAAATTGCCCTTCAATACTAAGGTTGGGCAAAATGCTTTCATCCAATGCCTAATCAAAATGTGAGTAAATAAAATTATTTAGAGTTATATTTTAAGGCATTTCAAATATCAAACTCCAATTAAACCAAATTCCTACTAATTTTTTATATTTTTCCTTCCCTTACTTTGATATTGAAATTCCATCCCATCACATTTTAATTCATGTTTTAAGTTTATTTTTATTATTAAAAACATATTAGAACATGTTTTAACCAATTAAATCCAATAAACACATATTTTTTAATAAAACCCTAAAATACCATAACTTTCTTCATTTCAACTCATTCCAAATGGTAATTTAAGCCCATTTTCATCATTTAAATCTTTTAATAATATGATTCATTCATTAAAATCAAACAAACAACTATACTTTGAAAATTCCCTTCCAAAACCCTAAATTCGATACTACCTCTCTCAATCTCTAACAAACTTGATTAAATATATCATTTGACTTTAAAATCCTTATTTAGGCATCAAAACAATATCATACACGCCAATTCTAGCAATTATAACACATAATTGAAAATTTCCAATTTACACATAACCCTAAACCATTTTCTTCATCCAACTCAACCCAAACTTAATTTTTTTTTCGTCCATCTAACTTAAAAATCATTACTTACTACTCAAAATAGCATCATACATACTCATTCAAGCAATTAAATCATACATACCCAAAATCTCAAACTTCGTATATTCATAACTTTTTGGAATTTCAAAGATTAAGATGGAAAGCATACTAATTAGAGAAGAAATCACCAAAACTCCACTTAATTCCTTGAAATCCCTTCAATTATTGGTTCTTGGAAGAAGAGAAGATCTCTTTTTTCCTTCAATGGAGGTTCGGCCTCTATGGAGAAGAAGAAGAAGAAGATATGATTTTTTTTTATTTTCTATTTCTTTTTACTTAAAATTTCAAGACCATATATTTATATTATTGAATTTTTTTAATTAATTAATTACTTATTTATTTATTTTAAAAAATCATAATTTTTATCTTCCATTCATAAATAATTTATTTTTAAATTATTTAATTAATTTTAATTTTATAAAGCATATTTACAATTTTTTTCATTTGACCATTGGCTTTCTTCTTTAAATGTTAACTTTTGTATATATGTAAATATATTTTATATATATCACATATACACTTTACTTCCTCACTTATAATCCTTCAATTTTCCATTATTTATAATCCTCTGCATCATCTGTTAACCCTCCCATGTTGCCTCTTCAGTGACATGATTCCACCAAATAACTTTTACAAGCGACACAATCTTATTTCTTAGCTTTTTCACCTCTCGTGCCAAAATCGCCACTAGTTCTTCTTAATAAGTCAAATTCAGATTCACCTCAATAGACTCTACTGACAAAATATGAAATGGGTTTGATTTGTACCTCCGAAGCATAGAGACATGGAAGACATTGTGCATCCAATCTAGCTGGGGCAGAAGAGTCAATCTCTAAGCCACTGAACTAACTCTCTCCAGTATCTCATAAGGTCCTATGAAGCGAGGGCTCAACTTTCCTTTCCTACTAAACCTCAGAATCTTCTTCCATTAAGATACCTTCAGGAATACTTTATCTCCTATATTGAACTCTATATCTTTCCTCTTCAAATCTATATAGGATTTCTATAGGTCTGAAGTTGCTTTCAAACGATCCCGAATCACCTTTACTTTCTCTTCTCTTTCCTTAATCAAATCGGGACCTACCAGTTTACCTTCTCCAATCTCATCCCAACAGATTGGTGTACAAATATACAACTCAGCCAACCTATCAAGTGAGTAGTCCATCCAAACTGGTAGAAAATGAGCTATCTTTATCATCCGATCAACTATCACCTAGATAGCATCATGATTCTTCTGGATCAAAGGCAGTCCAGTAACAAAATCCATCATTCCTCGCTCCCATTTCCACTCAGGCATTGATAATGACTGAAGCAGCCCTGAAGAAACTTGGTGTTCAACCTTCACTCTCTGGCAAGTGAGACATCTGGATACAAATTCTGTTATGTCCCTCTTCATACGTGACCAACAGTAATGTTGCTTCAAATTTTGGTACTTTCAGGGTGCATAGCATAAAATGATTGATGTGCTTCCTCTAAAATCTTCCTCTTTAATGCTACATCATTAGGAATACACAACCTATCCCTATACCATAAACTACCATCATCTCTCACATGAAAGTCTCTGCTCTTCCCCTTTTGGCAATTGTTCACCATCTTTTAAATTTTCTCATCTGCCTGTTAGGCCTCCTTAATCTGTTCTAATAATATTAGCCTCAACTGTAACTGAGCCATCAATGCACCATCATCACAAAGCACAAATCTAGCATGCAATGCTATCAACTCAATAAGCAACGAGAGCGAATAAGCAGTCAAACTTACCATGGACTTTTTACTCAAGGCATCCGCAACAATATTCACCTTGCCAGGATGATAATCAATCAAACAGTCATAGTCTTTAATCAATTCTAACCACCGTCTTTACCTAAGATTCAACTCTCTCTAAACACCCAAGTACTTCAAACTCTTATGATCCATGTAAATATTTCTGTACAAGTAATGCCGCCAAATCTTCAATGCAAAACATATAGCTGCAAGCTCTAAATCATGAGTCGAGTAATTCAACTCATGAGGCCTCAACTGTCAAGATGCATAAGCAATGACTCTACCCTCCTGCATCAAAACACAGTCTATACTACTATATGAAGCATCACTATATATCACATAGAGTTTACCTTCCACAGGCAGGGTAAGGACAGGAGCTTGAGTCAACATGTCTCTCAACTATATAAAACCTGCCTGACACCGATCTGTCCACACAAATCCAATCCCTTTCCAAAGTAATTTGGTGAGTGGTGCAGCTATCATGGAAAAACCCTTCACAAACCGACGATAATAGCCTGCCAATCCTAGAAAACTTCTAACTTCTGTAACATTCTTTGGTGGACTCCAATTCAAGATAGCCTCGACTTTACTCGAATTAACTCTAATACCCTTTATTAATACCATATGACCAAGAAAAGTCATCTGATAGATCCAAAACTCACACTTAGATAGCTTAGCATATAACTGTTTCTCTCTCAAAGTCTGTAGTATAATCTGCAGATGCCTGTCATGATCTTCCTTATTATGAGAATACAGCAGATTATCATCAATGAAGACCACTACAAACTAATCTAGGTATGGTCCAAACACCCTGTTAATTAAATTCATGAATGCTGCTGGTGCATTCGTCAGTCCAAAGGGCATCACTAGGAACTCATAATGCCCATACCTCGTGCGGAAAGCTATTTTAGGTACATCTGCATCTCTAACTCTCAACTGATGGTACCCTGATCTCAAATCAATCTTAGATAATATTGTTGCTTCCTTCATCTGATCAAAGAGATCATCTATTCGAGGTAATGGATACTTGTTCTTGATCATCACCTTATTCAGCTGCCTATAATCAATACATAATCCCAAGGTGCCATCATTTTTCTTCATAAACAAGACAAGTGCACCCCACGGTGACACACTAGGGCGGATAAACCCTTTATCAAGCAACTTCTACAACTACACCTTCAACTCTTTTAATTCTGCAGGTGCCATATGATAAGGAGTGATGGAAATGGGAGTGGTACTAGGCATCAGATTGATACCAAACTCCATCTCTCTCTCAGGAGGTATCCCTGGTAACTCATCAGGGAAAATATCTAAAAACTAGACAACTATAGGTATACTGTCAAGCTGGGGCCCTACTGCTCTGGTATCTACAACATGATCCAGATATGCCTCACATCCCTTCCGAATCATCCTCTTAGCTAATATAGCTGAGATAAACATGAATAAAAGGTATCTCTGCTACTAGACACCACCACATCTTTACCTTCACATGTTCTCAAAGTAACACATTTTCGCTGACAGTCTAGCACAGTTGTTTTATTAGTTTTTGTTATAGATTGGTGTCTTATTTATTATGATAATTATTGTTTTCTTTAGGTATTTTGTTAGTTTTAATATGTTTATTTAGTGTTTTCATTAATTTTGGTAGTTTTAGTTTATTTCAGTGTTTATGTCGTTTTTGTTCTAGTTTTTAGTGTGTGTTTATGTTTTGTTGGTTAATGTTCATTTAATTCCTGTTTAAAGTTTGTTTCAAGTTTTGTTTTAGGTTAAAAAGCCAAGGAACTAAGAAGAAGGAAAAATTGGACAGTAGCTGACACATGCAGAGGACACGGCCAAGCCACTGGCCGTGTCCCATATCAAGCTAAAGAGAAGCCACAAGACACAGAAGGTGACACATACAAGGGACACGGCCAAGCTTGTGGCTCTGTCCCTCCAAAATTGTCCAACACGGCCAAGGGAACTCCAACCTGGCCATGTCACTCAATCACTCCAAAGAAGAAAAGAAGAAACTCTCACAGAAGCGAACACACTCAAGGGACATGGCCAAGCTTGTGGCCGTGTCCCTCCAAAGAAGCTCAAACACGGCCAAGTTGTGTTAGCTTGGCCGTGTCTCACTCAGGTCCAAAGGAAAAAGAAAGAAAATCAAGCAGTAGAAGACACGAGCAAGGGACACGGCCAAGCTTGTGGCCGTGTCCCTCCAAAGACCTCCAACACGGCCAAGTCTCATCCAACTTGGCCGTGTCTCTCATGAACCAAAGGCAACGTGGATTTTTAAGCGGAGGATTTATATAAATATTAAAAAAGTTAGGGTTTTGTGTTGTTGAGAGTTTGAGATTGGATCAGCCGTCAAAGAGAAGAACTTAGGGTTTCACATTTGTTTTCTTTGATTTTGATTACACTTTGATTAATCTAGCTTAGATTAGATTGTTCTAGCCATTGATACATCCTTCTTGCAAGATTTAAATAAGAGATTCTTCAGAAGCTTCAAGGAGTTTGTAATTTGGTTTTGTTCTTGAACTTTATCTCTTTAATTTCATTGGAATTGTATTTATGGATACTATCATGTCTAAATTTATTTCTTTGAATATTAATGAGATGAGTATGTTTGATAGCATTATGAACTAATTTGATCTAGTCTAGGGTTTGTATGGATCTGCTATGATTGTATTAATTGGTTATTACTCTTAACTCAATTATTTCTTTAAGCCTTTATTGAATGAGTTATTGCTAATATATAATTGATTGGCTACCAATTATGTGTTTTTGGTATTAGATGATGGATTGAGAGATGAAGTCTAATGCTGGAATAATTTAATTAAGGACTTAGGTGAATTAGAGATATAACCTAGGAAAAGATTATTTCAATTGGAACAAGATTATTTGAGAGAGGTTTGAATGTGAGAGCTTATTTTCTTTATTCAATTAATTAAGTTGCTTGAGATTTAATCTTTGAAATTAAATTGGTTAAGAGGAATAACCATTCATACATATAAGTAGTAGAGAAGTGCAAACCCTAGACCCTTCTATTAAGTGAATCAAAACATCAGCTCAATTTACTTTTATTGTTTTAAACTTCAATCAATCTGTCTTCTTTAATTGATAGCAATCTAAATTTATTCATTACTTGTTATTTATAAAATGATGATCAATTACTACTTTAGCTTCCTTGTGAGACGACCTTGGGGCGATCACCTTTGCTACAGCTACCTCGTATACTTGCGAGCGAGCGCAATAAGTTTTTGGCGCCGCTGCCGGGAAAGCTAATTGGCGTAATTGTTTGTTAGTCATAGATATTTTAGATTATTTTTCATTGTTTACTTTTATTTTATTTGTCTTTTGCTTTTAATAATTTCTTTTTCTAGAAATTTTGTTTATGCAAGGCAGGAGATCACTCGAAGGAGAGCTATATCCATGCATTCCAGAAATTCAGAGAGTGAAAAGGAGCAGGGAAGAGTTCGAACTGTACACCGGATTTGATACTACAGAGGAGGATACTTCTGATTTTGAATCAGAATCTGCACAATCTGTTAAAATGGCAGAAGAAAGATAAAGGACTATGAGAGATTTTGCTAGACCTATCATTGAAACTTCCACTTCTTGCATAAGATTGACAAATGCAGTAAGAAATTATGAGTTGAAGAACATTCATTATAATATGCTGCCATCATTCTATGGAGTTCCAAATGAAGATCCTTTGAACTTTATTCGGGATTTCTACTCCACCCTCAACTCTTTTCCATTGGGAGGATTAACAGAGGATCAGTTGAGGATGAGGTGTTTTCCATATACATTGAAGGATAGGGCAAAGAGCTGGCTGATGACGTTGCCCGAAAATTCTTTAACAACTTGGGAGCAAGTTTATAACAATTTTATGGGCAAGTTTTACTCACATCAAAAGACAGCAGAATTGAGAGGGAAGATAGCTACATTCTCTCAATTTGAGGGAGAGCCATTTCATGAGGCTTGGAACAGATTTAAGATGCTATTGATCCAGTGTCCACATCATCACTACCCACTTTAACTTCTTAATCAGTTTTTCTACCATGGTATAACCCAGCAATTTCAGAACACTGTTGATAATGCAGCTGGGGGAGCTATGGGAGAAAAGACAGCTGATGAAACTTATGAGATCTTTGAGATGTTGGGAGCTAATTCTCAACAGAAAAGTATAAGAGGAAGAAGTAAAGGGGTAAATCAATTAGAAGCCAATAGTGAAATGGTAAATCAGATAGCTGAGTCGACAAGGCAAGTGCAGATGCTGAACATGAAAAACAATATTTCTTCATCCACTCAAGAAATTTGTGGAATTTGTGAAACTCTTGGGCATGGAGCAAATATTTGCCCCTCTACATATGAGTCTTTTGGGAATGAAGCTGAACAAGTCAATGCTATGGGGGGATTTCAACCAAGGGCCCGGAATGATCCTTACTCAAATTCATACAATCCTGGTTGGCGAAATCACCCAAATTTTTCCTGGGCAACAAATAATTATCAGCAGCCTTTCCATTTACTCCAAAGACAGAACCAACAGCAGGGCCAATCCTCAAATCAAGGGCAGTCTAAGATAGAGAGTTTGGAGAAAAGTTTACAAACTTTCATCCAAGTCAGTGCTAAAAATCAAGAAATGACCAATAAGAGGTTGGATTCATTAGAAGCATCTTTTAAAAAAAGTGGAGACTCAAGTAGGGCAACTTGCACAACAGATGCAGATTCAACAAAAGGGGAAATTCCCAAGTCAACCTGAGCAGGCATAATCAGTGATTGTTCTTAGAAGTGGTAAGGTAATTAACAATAATGTTAAAAATGATTCTGTGAATGCAGGTGACCAAGAGAACAAGAAGGAAGGAGAAACAGATAACAAAGGTGATGGAGAAAGATCAATGGAGAAGTCCCCTTCAGCAGATTTACACAAGGCAAGCAATCCATACCAGCCACCTATACCATTCCCAAGCAGGTTGAAGGATGATAAACCAGATAAGCAATTTTCTAACATCTTCAACATGCTGTCTAAGGTAAGTATTAACTTACCCTTACTGGAAGCAATAAAGAATATGCCGACTTATGTCAAATTCTTCAAAGAGCTGATCACCAAGAAAAAGAGGTATGAGTCAAATGAAAAGGTGATAGTTTCAGAGGTAGCTAGTGTTGTTCTGCAGCATAAACTACCTCCCAAGCTAAAGGATCCTGGTAGCTTTATAATTCAAATTACTGTGGGGAATGGAAAGGGGACTGATGGCATGTGTGATCTAGGAGCCAGTGTAAATTTGATGCCTTATTCTGTGTATCAAGATTTAGAACTAGGGGAACTTAAACCAACCAAAATGGTGTTGCAATTAGCTGATAGATCTTTTAGATTCCCGAAAGGGGTTATAGAAGATGTGTTAGTCAAGGTTGGAGGGTTGATAGTACCTGTAGATTTTATAGTTCTTGACATGGAAGGAAGTAAACCTACACCATCAGCACACACTATTTTGCTGGGTAGGCCTTTTATGGCTACTACCAACACTTTAATAGATGTTAAAAATGGTAAATTATCAATGACTGTCTTGGGACAAACTGTTGATTTTTCTATTTTTAACACTTCTCCCATTCCTACAACTGCTTTATATGAGGACTGTTCTTTAATTAATTGTGTTGACGCAGTTGTTTCAGATGTTTTCTTACAGACAGGTTCCTCAGATAAATTGGAGCTGACACTGACCTTAGAAGAGGGGGCTAAACCAGTGAGGGAGACCCAAAGGTGCCTTAACCCAAAGGCATATGAGAGCTCGAGGAACTATAAAGATTGCACTAAAGCACTTCATGACAGATTTATTGTGCGACAGACATTGAGTCCAGGTATGAAAGTTTTACTTTTTAATTCTCGACTCCGTCTGTTTCCAGGTAAACTTAAATCCCGATGGAGTAGTCCTTTCGAGGTAACTAAGGTATGTCCTTCTGGTGCTATTGAATTGCTTAAATCTTGAACCAATAAGACTTTTAAAGTAAATGGACAGAGAGTTAAACCATATAAAGAAGGATTTCATGAAGTGAGGATCATTGACAACACTTTGATCCACGATCCCTAGGCCTTGCAGTGATGTCCAGCTTTATGACATTAAAGAAGCGCTAAATGGGAGGCAACCCATCTTTTTGCATTTCTTTTTCATAGTTATAATTTTATATTTAGCAATTTTGATTTTATGTTTAGTTTAAATAAATGGAAACCCTAAAGCTCTCTTATATTTTGTTTTTGAACATTTGTGTTTGTGATGAAAAGTTAGGATTTTGCCTCACCAGGGTACGATGGAAGACAAGTTGTCCTTTAACTCTTTCTCTTTATTATTCTTGTTTTCCATTGAGGACAATGTAAATTCTAAAGTGTGGGGTAATCTTTAAGCTTTTCTTTAATTCTTGTTTTGTTTGTCGTGGTGTGTTTTATTGTGTTGTGCATGGCATAATTGTTGAAAATTTATCGATCTTTTCTGTGATTCTAGCATTATAGTTGAGACTTTAGTATCAGCATAGAGATTAGCATTTGAATTCATTCAGGATCAATTTTTACATTCTGCAATTCATGACATATAAATCTTTGTGAACCCACCTTTGTGAGTTTTGAGCCTTATAGATTAAATGTTAGTGTCAATTGATTTTCTTTTCTTAAGTGTGCACCTTCATGATTTTGCATCTCTAGAGTTTGCTTTTGCATACTAATTGAACTCACATTATGATTTAATCTCAAGTTTTAAAATGATGAAGGCAAATTAGGTTAACCCTTTAGCTTAAAAAGACTTCCCTTAATATTGAATTCCTTAGTGAGCCAAGTTGATCCTTTGACCTTTTTCTTGTTTGATCAACACAATTCTCAACTTAGCATTCTCTTATTATCATCATACCTGTATTAAGGAATAGAGTTTTATGATATGACAATAGGGTGGTTTATTTCAAAGTGTGGGGTAAGCAAGTAAAAAAAATTTGCTATTTGGGGTTGAAATGCATACTTTGCACATTGTATTTGACTAAGAGTTGATTATTCTTTTCCTCTTCATTTTAAGCTAGATGTTTCATACAAGTTTATATTTTGTATATATATATATATTAAAAAATAAATAAATAATGATAAAAATGAAAGAAAAAGAAAAAAGAAATTTAAAAAAAAAGATATATATATATATATATATACAAAATTCATATATTTTCTAGCAAAAGAGGAATGTTGACTCATGTATTTTCTTGAAGTATGCAAGTTTGTGAAAGTATCAAGGATTGGTGAGTATGCCATTTGAGGGAGTTATGAGTTTCTTAGCAAGAGTATTGTCTAATTTAGATACTCCATTTCTTGATACTCCAGCTTAAATGTCTTTTCTCACACCTTTACCTTAGCCCCATTACATCCAAATGAAAGACCTTCGGATTATTTCTTGAGAAAATCAGTGAGGGAGATTGGATAATTAAGCAAGTTTATGGTAGTATGCAGTCATGAGTGGTTTGAGTGAATTAACCTTTAAATCGAGTGAAACACTTAGAAGAGAGATGAGATTTGTATGTCTGGATTAATGAATGAGTTAAGAAAATCTTGATTGAAGGAAATTGCAAATATTTATGGCTGAGTCTTAAAGGATTTCATCTTATATACTGGAATTATAGTTAAGGTTGTTTGAGTTTTTAATTTATGCCATGTGAATTTGCTTGAGGACAAGCAAAGTTTTAAGTGTGGGGTAGTGCCCCATGTCTGGATAACCAATCCATATCCAAAATCATATCATACTCCCTAAAAGGCATCTTAATTAGGTCGCCGAAAAACTTCTCATCCTGAATCAAAACTGGACTATATCAATGCACTCTACTAACTACTACACTATGCCTTAAAGGATTGGTAACCAACACATCAAATCCTAGGAACTTCGAATGCAAATCACTCACATGTAGGATGGATGCATTGATGTAGGAATATGTCGACCCATGGTCTATCAATATATGAACTGAAGTGCCAAATAAAGTAAAAATACTAGCTATGATAGTTGAAGCATCCATCTATCTCTAAATCATATAAATCTGATGTGATGGCCCTATATCATCTGGTCTACTCCCTTCTATAGAATCTCCTCTCTAACTAGTCCATGATCTACCACCCCTGCCAAAACCTTTGCCACCATGACCCCTCTGACACTGGGTCTAGATGCTACTGTATCTACCTGTCTATCATCCGGTGTCTCTGAACAGTCTCTGATAAAATGATCTGGTCATCCACATATGAAATAAACTATCGATGCACCAGCCCTCTAGTAAACACCTCCATGTTCTCTACCACATTGAGCATATGTAGGAAGAGCATGCCTCTGGGACACTGGGGTCGGCGCACTAGCCACTCAGGTTGCAGGTTTCTATCTCTGCCTCTGTTACTGTGATGACCTGTCAGGCTACCCCTGGCCCCTACTAAATCTTTGAGGATATCCCCCTCGACCTCTCTTTAATGATGAAGGCCTTGCCTCACTCTAGGGACTCCTAGCTCTACTTTTCTCTGCTCTGGTAGTTGTTGTAAGTCCCTGTGCCTTCTCTACACTTCTGGCAGATGCAACTAACTTAGAGAAATCCTCATATCGAGAGCTTGCCACTAGGCACATGATGGATGGTCTCATCCCCTCTTCAAACCTCCAGCATCTATCCACCTCATCTGATATAATCCCCCTGCATGCTAGCTCAGCCGAATAAAATTTATCTCATACTCAGCCACTATCCTCGTCTCCTACCTCAAACTCAGGAACTCTATCTTTTTAGCATCCTTGTACTCTCTGGGGGTATACTTCTTCTCGAATTCCTATAGAAAATTGGCATATGTCAGTATCAAAGGATCAGTTGTGCCATGGGGAATCGCCTTCCACTAGTCATAAGCATCCCCTATAGATGGGACCTTGCATAATCAAACTTCTCCTCTGCAGTGGCCTGCAACTGAATGAACACTCTCTAGAACCTGTCCAACCACTACTCTGTTATAGCTGGGTCTATAGTGCTGACAAAATCCATGGCTCCAAACTTCCTCAACTTGTCATACTTTCAAGTCGGCAACTGATTTATGGTTGCAACTGCTGAGCTAGAGCCTACTGTAATAATTCCACCATATGTCGCACCTATCTCGGTGGAACCTCCTCAGCTGTTGGTCTAATTGGCACAGAGGTAGATGCCTCTCCAGCAATCTCAGCACTAACTCTAGCTCTACCCTCATCTGGAGCTACACTCTCTGCACTACTATCGGCAGACTGATACATCCTAGATGTCATGACTACCTATATCTGAAAATACAACAAGGATTGCGATATTAGGGATCAGATAAAATGCTAGTGTCAATGCATGAATCATATTTTAAAATCATATTTATAATCTTCTTTTTCTCTCTCTAGAAACCCACCTAGGTAGAAAACCTCAAACTCAGGCTCTAATTCCAAAATAAATATAACAACCTTATACCCTATATACTTATAATACATACACCCAATATGTAAAATACACGTCTAAAGTATAAGAATGCCATAATTCGGTTTAATAAAAAATTTTATATTCCCAATTTAAAATTTCAAACACTTCAAAATTTATTTCTAATAAACAAATAAAATATTATTTATTAGCTTTAGGTTCTAAAAATAAGTATTTTATATAAAAATTCTCTAAAAAAATTCACCAGAGTTTTGTCTGTAAATTGGACATCCTTAAAATTTTAACAAAACTCAACCTGCAGAAAAAACACTCCCAATAACAATAAATCACAAATTTTACCTCAACTTCTTAATTTTATCCCATTTTCCTCAAAACATTCATATATGTACATATACATATCAAAACACATATACACATTCCCACATTATACAAGTTATCCAAAAAGGTTCTTTATAATTTACAATATACTAAAAAACATAAACATAATACACATGGTGAAAAAATATACTATAACATATAATGTAAACATGGTGGAAACTGGCTCTGATATTGAAGCAGCAAAATCATCTCAAATCAATCTCAAGTCTAGTCCCGACCGGATCTAGATGAACTCTCTGGATCTACCGGATCAACCCTATCACCTGCGCAATGAATTCAATCATGCTAAACTAAAAGCGTAGTAGTACATACTTGATAATAATGAAACTTTTAAAAGAAAGACAATGCATTATGTTGTATCATGACATTTCACAATGTAATTTGCAATTTTACTCTATTTCACTTTTATCGATCTTTTAAAACATCACATTAACACATACACAAGCATTAGGCCCAACTAATTCAGTACATTATTCAAATTTCAGAGTTACTGTTCTAGTTTACTTTGACACTCAGTGCCTAGCTCAAAGGCAAGTGATGCTCAGCGTCTATCCTGAAGGCAAATCATAGTGGCGTCCAATGTCTAGGCCGAAGGTAAATCATATATCAGTGATGCCCAATGTCTATCCCCGAAGAAAAATGATGAGAATAATCTCATAGGCATGCCACCATACAAAACTCTGAAAATTGAATAATATACTAAGTAACACAAAAATAGTTCATATTTTTCATAATCAATTTTCCTTATCTCATTGCCTCTTTTCTCATTTTTCTCATTCATCATAATGCCAAATCACCATAATTCATTATATCTCATTATTTTATCACAATGTATGATATTTAGCCTTACATTCATTTACCCAAAAAATTTTGAATTATTTTCACATAATGCACATAAATCACATTTCACTCATTTTAGCCATTAACAATGGCTTTCCACAATATACATAATGCATATGCAAATAACCAAGTAGCTTAACACATTTTTTATTTGAAATGTGTTAAGCCAAATTAAATAAAAATATATTTAAATTATCAAAAGTATATACTTACCTCAATTAACACTAAAATTCAAGCTAAAATATCCCTTTAACTTCCACTTCCAAATTGCCCTTCAACACTAAAGCTGGGCAAAATGCTTCCACCCAATGCCTAATCAAAATGTGAGTAAATAAAATCATTTAGAGTCACATTTTAAGGTATTTGAAATATCAAACTCCAATTAAACCAAATTCCTACTAATTTCCCAAAATTTGCCTTCCCTTACTTTAATATTGGAATTCAATTCCATCACATTTTAATTCATGTTTTAAGTTTATTTTTATTATTAAAAACATATTTATTATTAAAAACATATTAGAACATGTTTTAACCAATTAAATCTAATAAACACATATTCTTTAATAAAACCGTAAAATACCATAACCTTCATCAATTATGGTTCTTCATTCCAACTCATTCCAAATGTTAATTTAAGCCCATTTTCATCATTTAAATCTTTTAATAACATGATTCATTCATTAAAATCAAACAAACAGCTATACTTTGAAAATTTCCTTCCAAAACCCTAAATTCAACACTACCTCTCTCAATCTCTAACAAACTTGATTGAATCCATCATTTGACTTTAAAATCCTTGTTTAGGCATCAAAATAACATCATACACGCCAATTCTAACAATTAAAACACATAATTGAAAAAACCCAATTTACATATAACCTTAAACCATCTTCTTCATCCAACTCAACTCAACCCAAACTTAATATTTTCTTCCATCTAACTTAAAAATTATTACTTACTACTCAAAATAGCATTATACATACTCATTCAAGCAATTAAATCATACATACCCAAAATTTCAAACTTCACATATTCATAACTTTATGAAATTTCAAAGATTAAGATGGAAAATTTACTAATTAGACAAGAAATCACCAAAACTTCACTTAATTCCTTGAAATTCCTTCAATTCTTGGTGCTTGGAAGAAGAGAAGATCTCTTTTTTCCTTCAATGGAGGTTAGGCCTCTATGGAGAAGAAGAAGAAGATACGATTTTTTTTTATTTTCTCTTTCTTTTTACTTAAAATTTCAAGACAATATATTTGTATTATATAATATTTTTAATTAATTAATTACTTATTTATTTATTTTAAAAAATTATAATTTTTGTTTTCCATTCATAAATAATTTATTTTTTAAATTATTTAATTAATTTTAATTTTAAAAAGTATATTTACAATTTTACCATTTGACCATTGACTTTCTTCTTTAAATGTTGACTTTTGTATATATGTATATATATTTCATATATATGTATATATCACATATGCGCTTTACTTTCTCACTTATAATCCTTCAATTTTCCATTTAAATTATTTATTTAATTTAATTTTTTAATAAATTCACGGATGTTACATAATTGAGGCACAATTTTAAATTATCAGGCTAATTTTAACTATTCTAGCCTATACAAAATGTATTGTTTATTGTTCATACTTATGCTCAATTTTGAATAGTCCAATGACATAAGTTGGGTTTCCTTTCACTTAACAGGTCCCAATTAAGTCTATCAAAAAATAAACAAGAGCCAATCAAGAACCCCTAAATCACACCTCTCTAAATTTTGCAACCTCCACCAATCGCCGGCAAGAGTCTATTCATTGTCATTGTTCCATGCACCATTATAAATGGCATCGAAGGCGAAGAACAAATCAATTGCTAAAAGGAAAAGAAAAATGGCTAGTGACACTGATTATCTAAAAAAAAAAAACAAAAGTGGCAAAAGAAAAAGAAAAGTCGGTTTTAGTTCTAACTCTCAAAACTAGGAAAAAGGGATCTCACGCTAACGGTTCATCCTAAAAAACTGTTGCTCCTCAAAACCATTCAGAATCAGGCGTCACGAAGAAAGTTGCCTCTAAATGCAAAAAATAGAACTCTTAAAATACACTCCACGCAAGAAGAGAAAGGTTATTATTGAAGAGATCGAATATACTAAGTCAGATAGCAAAAAACAACAAAGTGGTTCATCAGATGATGAGGAGAGTAGTGGTGATTTCATGGAAAGGTATGGGTGTATTTCAAATAAGAAAATGAATTATTATAAGTAATAATTTTGAGTGAAAAAATGTTATTTGAGAAAATGGTTGATTTTGATGACTTGAAAAGTGTGGGTTTAGATTTAGAACACTACTTTGACTTAAGATGGAAGCATTATTTGTCTCTGAAAAATGAAGTTTGTCCTAGATTGGTTAGGTTGTGGTATTCGAACCAATTTTGAGAAAATAAGCACAGGGGTATGGTTAGAACAGATTTAGTATCAGCTGTTAAAGGTATGGAGGTGAGGATAAATGAATCAGTTTTGAGAAAAGTTACAAATATACAATGTTTTGGTTTTGAATCAGTCCTGAAAGATTTCAACATTCCCATCAATATGGATGTGAAAGAATTTGAGATGAACCACTTAGCAGAATATTATGACACACAAACAGATGAATGTGGCATCTATAATCATAAAGAACATATGCAACAACCACAGAATCATGACTTCTGAAAAGTACAAGAATAGGAACAATTTCATTCATAAAATATTTGGAGTTGAGGAGACAGTTTTTCTTTCAGACTGATTTTAGGGGCCAGGTTTTTCTCGCAATAGTGCCTTTTTTTATGAAACGGTTTTGGTGAATGCTTCATGCATTAGTTGTAGTGGAAGGAGTCCTTATAGGGCCCTCATTGTGGAAGTTGGTGAGACTCTTTCAATCTTTAAAATGTTTGGAGGCATATTTCTATACAAAATGGCTGTATATTCAGAAAGAAGTCCCCAACTTTGCTTCTTGGAGGGAAAATTAAATTTTCAAGTGATTGAAAATTCTCATTTTATGAACTTTTAAAATTTAACCAAATTAAGAGCACAATCCCTCCTTCCCTCCTTTTTTTTTTTTTTTGCAATTTTAGTGTTCTAAATGAGTCCCATCATCTTATTTGAATGAGGTGTATTTAGGGCCCTTAATTCTGCATTCAACATTAATTAAGGGTATTTTAGGCAATTTATAAGCGAAAGGTGATTAATGATGACTGATATTTATGCTCGGATATATAAATTTGCACATGATCGATATATGTTTTTCTTCCCTCTTCAATATTTTATGCACATTCTTAATAAGTGTTGCATCCTACTTTCTAAAGTTGTGTCATTTTATATTAAACTGTGTCAAACTATTTTTAAATCTCTTTTGCATCAATTGAATGTCGAAATCAAAGATCAAGTTTCCTTTTAAGTAGTATCATTTTTACAAAAATGATTTATTGTGCGTGCTAAATTTCGGTCATAAATACTATATAGATTATTGTGCCAATGAGTTGTCTGCCTCTTAACATTAATTACAAAATTATGCTTATGTAAGGCTAATTAAGACAGATAACTCTCAATAAATTCATTAACTACCTTCTTAATCCCTGAATTTTTTCTGTTTTCTCTAAAATAAGAGAACAGAGGGAGTAATAAAAATAGAAAAACACAAAATACCTAGAAATAACATATACATATGTATGTATGTATGTATGTATGTATGTATGTATGTATGTATACATACACATATAAACTCAATTTCACATTTCACTGCGCCCTTTTCTCTCTTTTTTTAAATGAAATAAACCTAAAAATAAAAATATATAATACATTAAAGATTTAACAGAAATAAAAAAATTAAAAAATAAAACGAACTAAAAAGAAATAAAAATCTAATTTTTTTTCCTTAAAAGTTTGTTGATGAGTCATAAAATTTTAATGTTTGAGTGTAGCAGCCATGGATTTTAAGTCAAGAAGAACGAAAATATTCTAAAGAATGATGTTTTTTTTCTTCTCTGTACAAGACAGAAATGAAAGAGAGGGAAGGAGAAGAAAAAGGTGAACGACGAAAGATAAAGAATTGGTAGCTAAAGAATACATAGGATATTTAGGGTTAAAAAGAGTCATTTTGTTAAAACATTGCGTACAAATTTCATTGTCTCACAGATAAGTTTTTATATACTTTTTTTTATCATTTATTCATTTGTTTATTATTTATTTTAAATATAAAAAGCGGTTAATATATACATGCACTGTAATATAGGATTATAGTACACATGTTGGCTAACATTGATGGGTGGGCTTATTATATCGTATAGGGTTTTTGACAAAAATACAAAAAAAATTGAAAATAATTTTAAATTTATCATATTTATAAAATATTTACCAAAATATCAGATTTTTATTAGTTTATAAAGAGTTTTCAAAGAGCTTATAATGAGTTTATCATAAGTTTATAATGAGTTTATAAATTTTATACAGTTTATAATGAGTTTATTATAATTTTATAATAAATTAACTAAAATATACCTGGTAAAAAGTAAAAAATTTTAAAAATATGATAGAGAATGTCATTTTTCCTATCGTATATATGCATTAAATAAGGAAGAGAAAGATAGATGTGGAATTTTATTTTATTACATATAAATATTAATTAAAGAATAAAAAATGTTGCTTCTTAAAAAAAAATAATAAATGTTTTAGCGCTTAGTGAATAGAATAAATATGCACTGTAATTTCATTGGTTGCAATGCATATCTTGTAACTTGTTTATAATTTTATTTTATTATATAGAAATATTAAATAAAGAATAAAAAATATTATAGCACTTATTGAATAAAGTAAATGTGCACTGTAATTTCATTCATTACAGTGCATGACTTGTAACTTGTTTATATATATATATATATATTATGTTTCTTTTGTCCAATAAATAAAAACATGGAAGTCAAGCTTTTTCTTTTGTTTTTTTTCTAACGGTGTTGTAATAATTTTTGAGAATTAAAATATATATATATTACATAACAAAAGTACTTCACCTTGTACATATTATTTAATTAATTATAAAGAGAATTAAGTTAACACTATAGTTACTATACCTAGATAGTGGGTATAGTAATTATTAAAATAAATCTAATGTTTTGAGAGTACACATTTAATTGATTCAATAATTACACTCATAAATTGGATATAATCATAAAAGAATATTTATATACAAAAGATAATTAGTGAAAAGTAATAATAATAATAATAATAATAATAATAATAATAATAATAATATATGGATCATGCATAAAATAAAGGAATAATAATAAATAAATATAATTATATCCAGAAAGAAAATGTAATTGTAATAATAATAATAACAATAATAATAATAATAATAATAATATTCAAAAATAAATAAAAATGATCGAAATGTGGAAATTTTAATTTCTTCAAATGAATACGTAAGCATTCAAAATCAAGTTTTGAATTCAAGTTCACCTCAATAAAAACTTTTTTTCCTAAAAATAATAAACATTTATCAATTAGCAAATATTAAAATAAAATGATATTAAAAAATATATTTAATAAAAATGTGAAACTAGAACAATTATGTCCAGAGAATGAACATAATTAGAAAAATAATTATTATTATCATAAATTTAATAAATATTAACCTATAAAATCTTTATATTATGGTAGTGAATACAATGATTAAATCATTAACTAATAAATAAAATATGTGCCCACAAGGATAATAAAATTCTTAAAAATAAAATAAAGTAAATAAAATTTAATAAATATATATATATATATATATTTAATTATAGACAGTGGACACAAAAGTGAAAAATAAAATAAGAATATAATTATAATTTATATTTAAACAGTGAATATGATTTATTTTACCAAAAATAATAATAAAACATCACAATAATTGCAGTACCAATTTTGGATATTGTATGATATTTTTTTTTCCTGCACGTAATCAACCACTCGAACCTTATCTCAAAAAATATAAATTATTAATAGGTATCCAATAAAATCTTATAATTGATTAATGGTGACTTTAAACATACATCAAAATAATAAAACAAAATAAAAGCCAATAAAAACTAATTAAATATATATTTCAGTCGGCTCTACGTCGCTCCGTGTGCGGCACTCATCAAGAATTACCCAATCCTGATTCAAATTGATAAAATTCACAAATCAAAGAAGAAAATATCTAGTTGGGCTTCTGCAGCTTTGGATCCATAACCTTACCTTAAAACATTTTGTGTTACTTTGTCAATGGAGCAATGGAGAAGCAAAAAAAAGAAGCAACGTGCGTAAAAAATGAATAGAAAAGAAGAGAAAAAATAAGAAGAAAAAATTAAAGTATTTTTGGAAAACAAAAATGAAAAAAAAAAGGTAAAATTGAAATATTAAAAAGTTATAAATGAAAAAAAAAGAAAAGTAGTAAAATTGAAAAGTTATTATATGATGTAATTTCCTCATTATATGTATAGATAGATAGATAGATAGATAGCAAAGATGCTAAATTGCTTTTCAAATTAACCAGAGGATTATGTATCAATAAAGTCTTTGAAATTTGTATTGATAGATTTTGTGTTTCAAATTCCAAGAGATGTAGCAAGGTAGAAGGACCCCTATTATTCTATATTATTTAACTAATTGTTATATACAATTTTACAAATTTAATTCTTAAAAAATAACATGTTAAAAATATGATAAATTTCACCAAATTATGCCTTAAATATTTATTTTTTTAATTAACTGTTGTATGCCTCTTAATTAATTTTATTTTTCAATATTTTAAGAGATTTATATTAATCGTTTAAACATATAAACTATTTTTACTTAATCGTTATTTTAAATATACTCATTTTGTGTGAGGATGAAAATATTAGAATTTACACACATAAATATGTATTATGATTAACTAATGATGTTGAGAACCTGAATATGAATATGATGCAATTACAATATGCATATTTCGTTCAATTATTTTTGTTTATAACATAATATTTGTTTTCTATTCAATACAATATTTATGATTTTATAGGTCTTTATTATTATTGAAATATAAATAACTGTTGAAATCAATTTTAATATAGAAAGAATATTTAATAACATAGTTATGAAATATACGGAATATTAAGAATAATAATAATAAAAATAGTAGCACTACAATGAGGAGTCTTGATAAAAACTTGTGTATCTAATTGATACTTGTTTAATATAATTTATCTTTATTTAAATATAATATTAAAAATAACAATTATAGGGCCACAAATTAAAGCCCACAATTTGTTTCAGAGATATATTTATTACATTTTATTAAGAAAAAATAATAACCTCCACCATATTTTTAAACATTTTTACTTTTTTATCGGAGGTATTTTAGTCATTTATTATAAACTCATAATAAATTCATTATAAACTACGTAAAATTTATAAACTCATGATAAACTCATTGTAAACTCTTTGTAAATTAATAAAAATCTGATATTTTAGTATATATTTTGTAAATTATGGTATTTTGGTAAATATTTTATAAATATGGTAAATTTGAAATTATTTTTAATTTTTCTTATATTTTTATCAAGCCCTTTTATTAAAGTAACAAAACAGTGTCATTCGTGTAGTTATGCGGAAGCCATAGCCCAAGAGTAGAGAGATCACATATCGATGGAAAAGAAGTGTGTGTAGACGGTATATATAGATGATTTGGTGAACAGTAAATCGAGTGATGGAAGGGCAGCTGTGGTTGAAGTCAAAAAACTCTTTCCTGTGCTTTAGATAGAGAGGGATTCTCCTCTACCTAACCATCATTTTTGTTTTTTAATCAAATTAACTGTGAAATCTGGCAATTTAATTCATCTTTTTTTATTTCTTTTATCATCAACTTCTGATTGCTTATATATATATATTTATATATATATAAATGCAAGTAAAATAGTATATAAGTGGATTGCCAAGTTCCAAGTAATAAATTATACCAGAACACATGAATTATCAGTTGGTTGAATCAAGAATTGTTGATAATTGCCAAAGTAATTAATAAAGCAACAACTATTACTGAGCTTTAATCCGAAATTAGTTGAGGCAATGTGTTTGATTATAATCTATATGTACTTGATAAAGTCTCTCAACAAATGTTGTAGAAGTTTTATTAAAGCAAGGAAAAATAAGATTTGTATCTTTATAGTCTTTAGTATGGTTGATTTATGCCTAAATCCGTAGTTTTGGATTTTTTGGTTGCTTACAACCTTTAAAATAGAATGAAGCCCAATTAAAATTTACCCAACTCACTTAGAACCATTTATACATGGCATAATTTTTCTTTTAATAAGTCTATTCTAGACTTGAATTAATTTTTGATATGTTCTATTTTTATTAAGGGAAAATTACAAAACTATCTTAAATAAAAAGTTAGTTTTAAAAATACTAGAAAACAAATGCAACTAAAATATTATAAAACATTTTTTTTCCAACAATATAGACAAATGACTAATAGTATGCTTCTGATTTGTCTGAAAGTAATGATATATAGTAATTGTAATACTCTCCCTGACAATCATCTTATAGAACTGTTAGAAAGTGCTGGTCAAATTCACTAAATAATTCTATAACAGTCCATGTCCAATTAAAAGCAAACTTAAATAACAAACCGACTAAAAATTTTGGCATACTTTCCTCTGCAATAATCACTATCTACAAATTTTAACAATTAACACAACTTGCATGAAATACTTCCAAATTTCATGCAACTAATCTCAACTCCAATAGCTTCAATGAACCCAATATTCATCCCAAATCAACTAAATAACATATACACATAAATTTGCAAATATAAAAATATAAAATGATACTTGAGTTAATAATCATTCACTATATATAGTGATTTCAAACTCAAGTATGTACAAATATTTCATCCGTATAAATAATTTATATAATTCTCGAATTTATCCAAATAAATAATATAATGTTAATAATCCATAATTCACAACATTTATAAAATCCATCATTCTTTCTGTAACTAATTATTGAAACTCTTATTCACCAATTGATAATCTCGCTCTGGTTCATTTTACCTATATGTCAGAAAAAGTCTAACACGCTAAGCTTATAGCTTAGTAGTACTTGCATATACATACTTTGCAACTAATTTCAATGTAAATATTTGTAACAATAAAATATTAAATTACAATTCTTGAAAATAAATCAATAAAATAAATATTTCCAGTAAACTTATTTTACCATAAAATAAATACAAAATTCAATTATATTAAATAAAACATAAACTCAATATAACTTTTAACATTTCTCTTATACAATTTATATCTTGTATTTTTAGTAAATTTCACTTATCACTTTATCATAATGAGCACTTTCATTTCGTTAACACTCTGAATATTTTTGTTCTATTTAACACTTTGAATATTATGGTTTAAAATAACATTTTGGGACATTTTCAATCAATGTACAATTTAACACTTTGGACATTTTCCTTGTATTCAATTCAATAAAACTCACTTTTCATTATAATCATTATATATTTTCAGTACATATGTAAATATATTTTCTTATAATCCAACAATTTAATATAAACAATCAATAATTTATATATCTACATATTTTTTTCCAATAAACTTTTCTTATCTTTACACTTTTGCCCTCATATACTGAGTTTGAAATCCTAGATTCAGATAACGGGTTACTAATGATAAATAAATGCTCACTTTAAAGTTTAAATATGATCAGTGGCCCACTATAACACAAATGCCCATTATAAATAGTAACACAAAGTGTTCACTGATGGTATAATGTGCCTATTAATACTACAAACCTTCACTCTCTGGCTAGCATATTAGTTTAATAAAACATTTATTTTTTCCTTATAGACTTTTCACTTAAATAATACAATAAAATAATCTTTATTTCAATTAGTTTAATTATATAACATAAATTATTTTTAAATTCCACTGAAGTTGCCTCTATGCATTTTACAAGTATGCATATCTTTATAAATTTTTTTATAGATTATAAATAATTATTTCAATTTCAATTATCATATATAGTTACAATATATTTTTATCAAATTAATTTGACTAACTTTATTTACATATTAATTTTATCTTTCTAGTTCATATTTCACACTCTCATTGTAACAATAAATTCCAAATGGACTTTTCACTTTCACTTAATTCCCCAAGCACTTCTATATACAATTTATAAATTATCTTGAGTCACCCAACAGTGTTGCTGTCAGGTATATACTAGATATATAGTTTTTATATTTATATGCTATTTTCAAAATATAGCTTCCATCACTTAATCAATCCTTCACTTCTCCTCTTTGTTTTCTTTATCTTCCTTTCCAAACTGTATTAAATCGCTAATGATTCATCATTCTATCAATCTTCTTACCTTGTTTCTCAAGTTATCTTATTTTTCCAAAAATAATCCAAAATCTACTAATCTTATGCCATCGTCATTTATCCATTTTCTAACTATATATTTATTTTGAGTATCCAAAGTCATATATCAATACTTTCCTCATTATTTTCCCCACTTTCTAAGTTTATCATTTAATGGATTGATCTCATATAAATCTTATAGACAATCTACCAATATTTACAATTACTTCAAATATTTAATCAATATATCACTATTGACTTTACTCACTTAAATCAATAATATCTAGCACTCCAAGAATGCAATCAAATTCAAACCTAATCTTCCATAAACAAAATCAAGTATAATTCAATACATTTACATTAAATTCTATTAAGTTAAATACTAGTCTTTCTTGCTCAAGTTAATCTTTTCCACTTCAATTATCATTCAATGACGCTATTCTTTTCCTCCCCTCACATTCTTTTGCCTATGCATAACTTAATCATATGATTCTATAAATGCTATTATAATTAACTTTTAATATAACATACTTAAACTAAAATTATCTATATATGTAATAGGCATGAGCTCCAAATACATTTTCTATCCATAAACAAATAATTCAATATTTAAATTTACCAACTAATAAACTTTAAATAACGATTTAGTTCCATAAATACAATTCACTTCAAAACCAATTAATTTAACATTCTACTAACTTCAAATATCATTTAAACCATAATTATCAAGGTAAAGGATTTTCTTTTCTAAATACCGAATTCCTCCAAAACCATGAAAATCCACTTTTAATTAATTCTAAAGTTCTTCTAGACTTGGTTCTAAGTCAATCATTTAATAAACACTCTTTAGATAATATAATACAACTATACTCTCAAAGTCAGATATTTCATAACCCTAAACTTCCAATCCTTAAATTGGTTCTAAAACCCAAATCAATATTTGAATGGTTCTTTAATTGATTTAAACATAATTTCATTTAAAAACAATAAATACACTCTTTATATAACACAAAAATAACTTTAATTTCAAAGAAACAAACTTCCATCTTCATCTTATTCGCAAAACAATCAATATACAAATTCTTTCATACATAACTATACTTTATTCAATCATAATTATCTTTAAGTAAACAAAACCAAGATTGTTTCAATTAATAGTAAAATAGCAAAATAATTGGTATACAAGCACAAACCTCATTCAAAGTAGCTCTTCCATCACTTTTCCTTTCAATCCTTTGGTTCCTTAATGCTTTTCTTGTAAATATCACATAATATAGCTATTTCCCATAAAAACCCTAAATTATTTTCAATAAATCCTAAGTTCTTATGTTAGAAATGGAAGAAGATGATGAAAGAAGAGAAAATGGTGTTTGTGAAGATAATGGTTCATTTTTTTTATAAGGAAGAAGAAGAAAAATAGTCAAATTTTGGCTCTTTTTTTTTTGAAAAAATATCTTTGAGTTTTGTTTCCATGCAATGTACGTATCATAACTTCTGTATACCTACTTTCTTTAACTGCTTCTTAATCCCATTTTTAATTTTGTAAAATCATAAAAATAATTACTTTAACTATTTTAAAGCTCATTATCCACATTCCACATTCCACTTGTAGTAAAATTTTATTTTAGGGCCATAAAAGTATTTTTATAATTTTTTGCCCTTTAAAAATCTTTTCCAGAAATACTGATTAAATTCATATTTGAATTTAATTTTTCACTTTTTAGAGCTTAATCAATATTATTTCTATCAATTCTAAATACTCTACCCACATGTAGTGTAGTATATATACCTATATATACTTAATGTAGAAAATTAGTACTTAAAATTTCTAGACATTACAGTAATTATTGAACATTGATATGGCATTTTTAGTTTTAGCTAGCAATGAATATTTTTCAAAAGACCAACAGATGATATTTTTAATAAAATCTCCTAAGATTTTTTTTAGTTGTTATTTTTAATTTTCAATTATAATAGTCTAAATATTGGAAATCCAAATTAGAAAAAAGGTTATTTTTTATTATATAAATATTTGGTTTTGATGAAGGAAATATATTATATTTTTTCCTCCCATATTTTCTCTTCTTTTGGTTATTGAATTTTAGACTAACAAGTGGTAACAAAGCAATAGTTAGTGGATCTATGAAAAAACTAAACACCAAAAGGAAAACAAGGAGAAGTCTTAAACTTCTTAACTCAAAATGTTAGCCAAAAATAACATTTCTTTGTTAGCTCCATATACCTTCAATAGTGAAAACTACAAAATCTGGTCAGTAAAGATAGAAATATATTTAACAGCCTTTGATCTTTGGAGATTGTAGCTGAAGATAGACTTGTGTCTCCACTGCCAAAACACCCTACCTTGGTACAAATCCAGACCAATTTTGAAGAAAAGGCTAAAAGATCCAAAGCCAAGACAATTATTCAAAATTCAATAGGAGATTCAATTTTCCTAGGATCATGGCATTCAAAACAAATAAAGATGCTTGACATAGATTGAAACTATTGGTTGAATCAGGATTTAACCGAGGAAGCGAAATTTTGGAGGAAAAAAAAGCATTCAATATATAAATTCATTGCAAACTAATTCAAAATAAAATTGAAGCAAAATAATTCTTTTAACATTACAGTAGTACAACAACTAATTTCTGTTCTTAGTTTAACAATAATTGAAAGGTGACAATTGTATAATACAAGTCTGCATATAATTTTTGATATTTTTATATTATGTTAGGTCCATTGTTAAATTGTATACTAATAATTTAAAATTATATTATATAGGTTTAATTTTAGTAATTCATACCCACATAATTAATATCATATTCTTCTTTTTTTTAATATGTGTTATTCCAATAAAAAAATATCATTCATGTAAGAAATAAAAAATTTATCAATGGAAAAAATTCTTATTTATTAATTTATTTATAATGAGACCATGATAATTAATATCAATCAATAAAAAAATAACAAAATTTTTATTTTTTGGGTTAGTTTTTATAATTATTTTAGAATTTTTTTTATTTTTATTCACAAAATATGAAAAAATTATTGAATATATTGAAATAAAAAATATACTATGACATTCTCCTATAATTAAAAAAAATTAACATTTATGTGATGAGATCTTATGGTTTATAAAATATTTTCTTGAATTGTTTATTATGAACACATACAATATTATTAAATCTATTATTATTAATATCAATTTCATTATACAAATTGAAAATAATTAAAAATAATAAATATGTGAAGTAGACTTAACAATTTAATATATATATATATATACATATAATGCATTAGATGTGTTATGAAATTGAGCTGATATATTTAAGAGATTCCTTAAAAATATCAAAAAATAAAATAAAATATTCAAAAATATTCATTTTTATTTTTTAAAATGCCTTTAATTTTCAATTTCAAAATTAAAAGTTAATATTTTTTTAATAAAAAATAATTTTAATTGATTAATTATTTAAAAAATAATTTTAGTTGATTAATTATATGGTATTGGTTCCCTAAAAAATGAGAAAAACCTTGTTGGCCTTTTGATTTGGGTTGTGGACGTGCTATAGGATATATGTTCCTTAATCAAAATATTCTAAAATTGATATCTATCAAATGAATATGTGTTTTTCTCAAAGAACCAGTAAAAAATCAAAGTCCTCAAGCTTCCTTAAATAAGTTTATTTGGATTCTATAGCAAAAAATTAAATTAATGAAATGTTTAAGAAAATAGACTGTGAAAAAATAATGTTGATATGAAAAATGGAACATAACTGAAATAAATTCATTAGGCTTGGACTATGAACAATAAGTTGAAGTTCTATACTTGGAAAATGATGAATTGAAAAGCTAAAACTAAGTAAAATGGAATTTATTAATGGACAACTAAACTAAGCTAGAAAAGCTGAAAATTTACTGTTGTAGAATTGGAAATTACTGTTGTAGAATTAGACTTTGCTGCTGTGGAATTTGAATTTCTGCACCTTGAATTTCTTATATTGAGAGTTGCCTTTGATTGTTTGATTAATTCTAGGTCATGTTTCTTGGTTGGTTATAACAGCTTATTGATTAATCTTCTTTTTCATATGTAAAAATAGTGACTACTTATTTTTTGGACCCAATAACTCAATTTCACCAATCCACTTTCTATATCTCATGTCCATGGCAGCCCACTATCTCTATATTTCATATCTATATTTTCAATCAACTTTCACTCTCCACATTTTTAGGCTTGATTTTTGCCCATAATCTTTCATAGCATAAATATAGCCTCACTTTTTGCCAACTTCTATTGTCCTTAACCACCAAAATTTTCTACATTTTGGGAACAAACAAATGCCCTCCATATGCATTTGGCTTGGAAAGTGAAATTGTATAGTATGGAATTTATTATCTTCCTCAGCCTCCATAGGTTCTGTAATTTTCCATATACTTTATATTTTCTTCAGATTCTCTAGAGAAGAGTTTTCTACAAGCTATCTGTAATTTTCTTCAATTGTATAGTATGAAATCTTGTTACTTGTTGGTGCAATGTCACTTGAAATGCATATACTCCTGTGAAAGTCATCAATTTAATCTTTTTCACACGGAAGAACGCATGTTTCTTCAGCTTGCACATGTGAATGGTGCATTTCACTAGGCTCCTAGGCTATGAAATGCCCCTCAAGCTCATCAAAATTATGCTTGATAGGCCTATTGCCTACATTTTGCTGGTATGGCTTTTCGCCCTAGCAGATTGTCCCTTGTCTTGAAAAATTAAATAGATGCCTTCACTCAAATATCACATTATTCACTCTTGATACTTTTGAAACTGCTTCTGTGACTCTCACATATTCCTTAGCAATTTTGTAAGAGTTTTCTCTCATCATCAGTAATAATAGTGTCAAAAAAATTTTTATTTGTTGGAAATCGTTGCATCTCCTGTGGAAATTGGTGCTGAACCTATGAAAACACAACACTATTTCTTTCTACTTGCTAAATCATTTGTCGTTCATAGCCTTCTTACCATGCTGTCGTAGTGGCAAACTCCGTGTCTTGAAACCTAACTGTTTCTTCTCCAAAAAATCACATGTTGTATTCAACTACATAATTATAAAATGCGTCCCACTAGGAGTTCAAATTTGTTTCCCTAAAAAATGAGAAAAATCTTGTTGGCCTTTTGATTTGGGTTGCGGGCATGCTGGAGGATATAGGTTCTTCAATCAAAATATGTTAAAACTGACTTCTATCAAATGAATGTGTGAGTTTCTCAATGAACCAGTAAGAAATTAAAGTCCTCAAACTCCCTTAAGTAAGTTTGTTTGGATTCTACAAATGAAAGTTGAATAAATGAAATATTTTGAGAAATTTGATTGTGCAAAAAAGATGCAGAAAATACTATTAATTTGAAGAATGGAACATAATTGAAATAAATTCAGTAAGCTTGGACTATGAACAATAAGCTGGAATTCTAAACTTGAAAAATATTGAATTGAAAAGCTAAAACCAAGTAAAATTAAATTGATTAATAGACAACTAAATTAAGCTAGAAAAATTAGAAATTTGCTGCTACAGAACTAGAAATTTCTACTATAGAATTGAAATTTGCTGCTATGGAATTAGAATTTCTACACCTTGAATTTCTTAGATTGAGGGTTGTCTTTGATTGTTTGATTAATTCTTGGTAATATTTCTTAGTTGGTTATGATGGTTGGGTCCTTTTTCATTGATTAATGTTCTTTTCATATGTAAAAGTAGTGGCTCCTTATTTTTAGGATGCCATAACTTCTTAACTTCACCAATCCACTTTCTATATCTCATGTCCATTGTAGCCCCATTATCTCCATATGTCTTTTCTATATTTTCAGCCAACTTTCACTCTTCACATTTTTAGGCTTGAATTTTGCCCATAATTTTTCATAGCCTAAATTTTATGGAAGAAAGGCAAGGAAGGGAGTAAGGAATGATGATGAGAGAAAAAAAGATAATCTTCTTCATCATAATTGCAAACATGATGATAAACGAAAACATATGAAAAAAATAAATGATATATTAAATGAAATACAATAAAAATATAAAAAATAAAAGCAAAAAAATGAAAATTATGATATATTTTCTATCTTTTCTATTATAATCCCTTAACCTTCGACAAAAGACAGCAGCTAGCTTATACAATTAGTTTTGGTTTCAAAACATAACATGCCCAATACAATGAAGACTACTTTTTATCAACCAAATATATTATTTTCACCACACAAATGAAAATTAGATGTATACAAATTTAATCACAATTTTCGAGATTTGAATCTATGAATTTCCACTTGCAATGGAGCAAACTTTCTATTCTAACAGATACATTATACATCAAGCCAACACTTACTCATATATCTTTGCTTACTGTAGCCGCCGCATCTTGCATGTTTGAAATTTGCAGCGTTCAAGTTACTGTTGTATTCATATGACTGTCTAGTCAAGTCAAAATAACAACCACCTCCTTTCCCCATCAAGAATTACCCAATCCTGATTCAGAATTTGGAAAAATTCACTGATCAAATAAGAAAATATCTAGTTGGATATCTATAGCTTTGGATCCATAACCTTACCTTAAAGCATTTTGTGTTAATTTGTCAATGGAGCAATGCAAAAGTAGGAAAAAGAAATAACGTGCGTAAAAAATGAATAGAAAAGAAGAGGAAAAATAAGAAGGAAAAATCAAAGTATTTTTTAAAAACAAAAATAAAGAAAAGGTAAAATTGAAACATTAAAAAGTTATAAATGAAAAAAATGAAGAGTAGTAAAATTAAAAATAAAAGTTGAAAAGTTATTATATGATGTAATGTACTCAAATATATATATATATATATAGCAAAGACACTAAATTGCTTTTCAAATTAACAGGAGGATTATGTATCAATAAGGTCTTTGAAATTTGCATTGACAAATTTTGCTTTTCAAATTCCAATAGATGTAGCAAGGTAGAAGGACCCCTATTGTTCTATATTATATAACTAATTGTTATATACAGTTTTACAAATTTAATTCTTAAAAAATAACATGTTAAAAATATAATAAATTTCACTAAATTATGCCATAAATATTTATTTTTTTAATTAACTGTTGTATGGCTCTTAATTAATTTTATTTTTTAATATTTTAAGAGATTTATATTAATCATTTAAACTTGTAAACTATTGTTTACTTAATCGTTATTTTAAATATACTCATTTTGTGTAAGGATGAAAATATCAGAATTTACATACATAAATATGTATTATGATTAACTAATGATGTTGAGAAACTGAATATGAATATGATGCAATTACAATATATATATATATATATATATATATTTCATTGAATTATTTTTGTTTATAACATTTTTTTTTTCTATTCAATACAATATTTATGATTTTATAGGTCTTTATTATTATTGAAATATAAATAACTGTCGAAATCAATTTTAATATAGAAAGAATATTTAATAACATAGTTATGAAATATACGGAATATTAAGAATAATAATAATAAAAATAGTAGCACTACAATGAGGAGTCTTGATAAAAACTTGTGTATCTAATTGATACTTGTTTAATATAATTTATCTTTATTTAAATATAATATTAAAAATAACAATTATAGGCCTACAATTTGTTACGAAGATATATTTATTACATTTTATTAATATAACAAAGTGGTGCCGTCCATGTAGTTATGCAAAAGCCACAACACAAGAATAGAAAGATCCCACGTCGATGGGAAAGAAGTTTGTTTAGATGGTTTATATAGAGCATTTGGAAGACACCGACCTACAAAATTAAAAATGGGATTAAAAAAATAAAAATAATTACAAATTAAAAATTAATTAAACAACTAAAAATTTATTTATAATTTTATATATCAAATAATAATCATAAATAAATGAAAAAGAAAAAAGAAAAATCATTGCATGCTCCACCTTGTTGATCGCCACCAATTGTCATTGCTCTATACCAGATCACTCTTTCCTGTGCTTCAGATAGAGAGGGCTTCTCCTCTACCTAACCATCATTTTTATTTTTTATTTTTATCAAATTAACTGCGAAATCTGGCAATTTAATTCATCTATTTTTTTTATTTCCTTTGTCATCAACTTTTGATTGCTCATATATATATAAATGCAAGTGCAATAGTATATAAGTGGATTGCCAAGTTTCAAGTAATAAACTATACCAGAACACATGAATTATTAGTTGACTGAATCAAGAATTGTTGATAATTGCCAAAGTAATTAATATAGCAACAACTATTACAGAGCTTTAATCCAAAATTAGTTGAGGCAATGTGCTTGATTATAATCTACATGTACTTGATGAAGTCTCTCAACAAATGTTGCAGAAGTTTTATTAAAACAAGGAAAAATAAGATTTGTATCTTTATAGTCTTTAGTATGGTTGATTTACGCCTAAATCCGTAGTTTTGGAATTTTTGGTTGCTTACAACCTTTAAAATAGAATGAAGCCCAATAAAAATTTACCCAACTCACTTAGAACCATTTATACATGGCATAATTTTTCTTTTAATAAGTCTATTCTAGACTTGTATCAATTTTTGATATGTTGTATTTTTATTAAGGGAAAATTACAAAACTATCTTTAAAAAATTGGTTTTAAAAAAAACTACAAAAATATTTTAAAACAAATTTTTTTCCAAAATACGGACAAATGAATTATGATATGCTTCTGATTTCTCTAAAGGTAATGGTATATAATAACTGTTGAACATTTGGCATTTTTAGTTCTAGCTAGCAATGAATATTTTCTCAAAAGTCCATCAGATGATATTTTTAATAAAATCTCCTAAGATTTTTTTTAGTTTTTTTTTTATTTTCAATTCTAATAGCCCAAATATTGAGCATCCGATTTTAAAAAAGAGGTTTTTTTTTATTATATAAATATTTGGTTTTGATGAAGGAAATATATTATATTTTTTCCTTCCATATTTTCTCTTATTTTGGTTTTTGAATTTTAAACTAACAAGTAGTATCAAAGCAATAATTGATGGATCTATGAAACAACCAAAAAATAGAAGGAAAACAAGGAGAAGTGAAGATACACACGTATTTAGAAGTCCATTGCCAAAAGGCCCTACCTTGGCACAAATCAAGTCCAATTTTGAAGAAAAAGGCTAAAAGAACCAAAGCCAAAACAATTATTCAAAATTATGTGAGAGATTCAATTTTCCCTAGAATCATGGCATTCAAAACAAATAAAGATACTTGGAATAGATTGAAAGTATTGGCGGAACTAGGATTCAACTAAGGGGGGCCAAATTTGTGAAGCAAAAAAAAAATGCATAATTCATTGCAAACAAATTCAAGATAAAATTGGACAAAAATAATTCTTTTAACATTACAGTAGTGCAACAATTAATTTTTATTCTTAGTTTGACAACAATTGAAAGGTGGCAATTGTATAATATAAGTCTACATCTATTTTTTTGTATTTTTATATTTTGTTTGGTCCATTGTTAAATTGTATTTAAAAATTATATTATATAGGATTAATTTTAGTAAATCCATACCCACAAAATTCATAACATATATTTTTTTAATATGTGTTATTCTGATTAAAAAAACATAAAATTCATGTAAGAAATAAAAAATTTTAAAATGAAAAATATTCTTATTTATTAATTTATTTATAATGAGACCATGAGAATCAAATTTCAATCAATAAAAAAATAAAAAAATAATTTATTGAGTTAATTTTTATACTTATTTTAGAATTTTTTTATTTATTTTTATTCACAAAATATGAAAAAATTATTAAATATATCGAATTAAAAAATATACTACAGCATCCTCTATAATTAAGAAAAAAAATTCACATTTATGTGATGAGATTATATGGTTTACAAGATATTTTCTTGAATTGTTTATTATGAACATATACAATATAGTTAAATCCATAATTATTAATATCAATTTCATTATACAAGTTGAAAATAATTGAAAATAATAAATATGTGAAATAGACTTAACAATTTAATATATATATATATACACACACACACATATTGCATAAGATGTGTTATAACAATAGGATGACGTATTTGCTTTAAAAAAAAAAGGATGGTATATTTAAGAGATTTCTTAAAAATATAAAAAACAATGTTTTAAAAATATCCATTTTTTTAAAATACTTTTAATTTTCAATTTTAAAATTAATAGTTAATATTTGTTAAATAAAAAATAATTTCAATTGATTAATTATAGGGTATTGTTTCCCTCAAAAATGAGAAAAACCTTGTTGGTGTTTTGATTTGGATTGTGGGCGTGTCATAGGATATAGGTTCCTCGATCAAAATATGTTAAAACTGACTCATATCAAATGAATGTGTAGATTTCTCAAAAGACCAATAAGAAATCAAAGTCCCTAAGCTCCCTTAGGTAAGTTTATTTAGATTCTACAACTAAAAATTGAATTAATGAAATATTTAAGAAAATAGACTGAAAAAATACTATTGATATGAAGAATGGAACATAATTGAAGTAAATTCATTAAGCTTGGACTATAAACAATAAGTTGAAATTCTATACTTGGAAAATACTTAATTGAAAAGCTAATACTAAATAAAATATAATTGATTAATGGACAACTAAACTAAGCTAGAAAAACTAAAAATTTATTTCTGTAGAATTGAAAATTATTGTTATAAAACTGAAATTTGTTGTTGTGGAATTGGAATTTCTGCACCTTGAATTTCTTCAATTGAGAGTTTTCTTTGATTAGTTGATTATTTCTAGGTTATGTTTCTTAGCTGGTTATGATGGTTGGGTCCCTTTTTCATTGATTAATCTTATTTTTATATGTAAAAGTAGTGACTACTTATTTTTATGACTCAATAACTTCTCAACTTCACCAATTCACTTTCCATATCTCATGTCCATGGTAACTCCATTGTCTTTATATTTCATACCTATATTTTCTACCAACTTGCACTCTCCACATTTTTAGGCTTGATTTTTGCCCATAATCTTTCATATTATAAATATAGCCTTTTTTTTTACCAACTTTCACTTTCCTTAACCCCTTAAATTTTCTACATTTTAGGTGAAAACAAATGTCCTCCGCGTACATTTGGCTTGGAATGCCAAATTGTACAGTATGAAATTTATTGTCTTCCTTGGTCTTCATAAGTTCTTCAGTTTTCCATAGACTTTTTGTCTTCTTTAAATTCTACAGAGAAGAATTTTTCACAGGCTATCTGTAATTTTCTTCAACCTCTGTAAAGAAAAATTTTTCACAGTCTGTCTGCAATTTTCCACAGGCCGCTTAAAACCTCCTTTTATATTTAATTTTTTTTTTATTTTTTTTTCTTTTTTAAGGATAGAAAG
The DNA here is from genome assembly GCA_947685225.1 of Garcia nutans. NCBI lineage: Eukaryota > Viridiplantae > Streptophyta > Magnoliopsida > Malpighiales > Euphorbiaceae > Garcia > Garcia nutans. The sequence goes on along the minus strand of CANTUV010000066.1, from coordinate 11,152,067 downwards.
TGGCCAATAGACCTACTCTCCTCATTTATTATTAATATTTACAAAAGTGACACAAAGAAAAACTCTCTATTAGAACATAAAATAAGTATTGGAATAATTTTAATACAATTATCACCAAATGAATAAAATTTACTAGTGCATGTGACTTGATTTGCTGAAGAGCCCCAAAGTTTTTTGAACTTTAACCACATATTTTGGACTTTCCATATGCTCAAGGTCCTCCTTATTCTTAATATTTTTCTCCTGAAATTTTATTTTCTCCTTAGGTTGAACCTCATATTCTTTTTGCCTTCTTTCTATAGCTTTTTACTTTAAGAGCTTTCTTTTTTTGAGTTCTTGTTAAATATTGCAAAAATTTCTTTTGTTGAAATATATGCCTTTGTTTGCTTGGAGAAACCTGATGAGGCACTATTAATCTAGCATTTTTTTGTGGTGGATGCCTTTTTTATAGCTGGAATGAGATTTTTTCAGTGCATATTCCTTCTTTATTACCATTTCTTTTTACACCCAAATTTGGCAAATTTTATTTTTTTAACTTCACTACTTTAATCTCTAAATATTTTTTAGACACCCAAATTTGATAAAAAAAAATTTCAGGCCTTGTTATAATGTGTTTCGCCTTTCTTTCTTTTATGTATTGAGTTTCAATGGGGTTCGCCTGTGGATTTCAGAGTGGCCAATTTGCTTTAGGACAGATCCATATTCCACAGCCTTTCTCCTTACAGTATCAACCTTCACATGTATTGGAGGTTTTTCTTAGGGAGCTGTGGAATCTTGTTACTTTCTAGTGTAATGTCATTTGAAATGCATATACTCCTATAGAGGTCATTAATTTTCTCTTTTTCAAGCAGAAGAATGCATGTTTCTTCATGTTGCACCTATGGATGGTGCATTTTTCCAAGCATCTGGGTTGTGAAAAGGCCCTCTAGCTCATCAAAATTATGCTTAATAGGCCTTTTGCCTTCATTTTTCCTCATAGGGCTTGTCTCCCTAGCGAATTGTCCCTTGTCTTAAGAAATTAAATGAATGTCTTCGCTCAAAGATCGCATCAATCACTATTGATGCTTCTATGACTCTTGCATATTTCTCAGCAATTTTGCAAGAGTTTTCTCTCATCATTAGTAATAATAGTGTCATGAAAATTTTTACTTGCTCAAAATCATTGCATCTCCTGTGGAAATTGGTGCTAAACCTGTGAAAACACAACAATGTTTCTTCCTACTTGCTCAATTATTTGTCATTCATAGTCCTCTTGCCATGATGTTGCAGTAGCAAACTTCGTGCCTTGAATCCTTGTTATTTCTTCTCCAAAAAAACCACATGTTGTATCCTTGCCATGTTGTTGTATTCTACAAGTTTGAAATTTGCCGTTGTAGAATTGGAAATTTCTGTTGTAGAACTAGAATTTGCTATTATGGAATTATAATTTCTGCACCTTGAATTTCTTAGATTGAGGGTTGTCTTTGATTGTTTGATTAATTCTTTGTCATGTTTCTTGGTTGGTTATGATGGTTGGGTCCCTTTTTCCTTGATTACTCTTTTTTTATATGTAAAAATAGTGACTCTTTATTTTTAGAACTCCATAACTCCTTAACATCCCTGCTACACTTCCTATTCTTTTTGCCATCCTTATTCCAAGTTGATCCCTAAAATATCCAAAATTGACGTATTTGATGAAGATAATTTCAGGAGCTACAAGAGCATGTCTTCTAAATCCTAGACATGCATGGAATGGCATTCATACTCACCAATTCTAAGCCATCTGAGTTCTCCTTCAAGCTGCTAGAATTATGGATTTATGCTAACAAAGTGTGTAGGCACACTTTCTAATGAGCTATTTAATGTCTATTGTTCTTACAAGAAGGCAAAAGAAATTTAAAAATCTATGATCACTAAATGTATTGTTGAAGATGATGAAGAATAGAAATTTGTCATCGATAAGTATTATAAGTGAGAGATGGCTAAAGATAAAGATATCAAAATACAAATCAATGAGTACCACGAATTGCTAGAAGACCTCATGTCAGAAAATACCATTTTGCAAGAAGAATTTCTTGCTAGTTTGCTCATTGAAAAGCTTCACCATAAAGTGGCTACAAACAACAACTCAAGCATAAATATAAACAATTATCACTGACAAATCTCACCACGCAAGCATAGTTGAAGACACCAATAGGAAGGATTTCAAAGCTACAAAAAAGGGGATTGCCACTAATGCCAACTTGGTGCATGACTAAGAGTGGTGTGCACAGGTCAGATTCGATTGGATTTGAAAATTTTCTCAAATTGCCCAAATCCAATCTAGTTCAAAAATTCTCCATTCAAAGTTGAACAAACTACAAGAAATTTTGGTCGACCCACACCAAATTTAACTTTAGTTGGATGAAATCAAATAAGTTTGGATTATGTCAACAAAATCAACAAAAAACAAAATCAAATAAATTTAAACAAAATCATAATAATTTTTACTAAATAACAAAAAAAAATTGAAAATACATATTTAAACAAACATACTTATATACAAACAAAATGAAAACTCCTAACTTTCAAATAGATTTAAACATAGTGAAAATATAAAACTAAAATCAACAAAAAAAATATAACAACACAATATTTCAAATGCACAATCTGTCAAAATATCTATGAAATATTTCTGCAAATCTAAAACCCAGCAAGAATAAAATTGTTATCAAACAGAATTGAAGAAGGAAAGAAGAAGAATAGATAGAGAGAATTGTTTTTTTCTTTTCTTTTATTTGAACAGACTTGTACAACTTATATACTGCCCTACAGAGTTAATTAAGGAAACACAATATTTTCTGAATTGAATTCTTGCTGGAATTGTGCCTTGATATAATATTTTGAATCTTTCTGATTTACTTTCCTCAATACTCCCCCTCAAGTGGAACTGTGGGGTCACACACATTCAACTTGCTCATTATGACTTGAAATATTCGACCGTTCACAGCTTTGGTGAGAACATCTGCTAGCTGATCTTCATATCGTACATATGGAAGGGCAACAATTCCATTCTCCAGCTTTTCCTTAATAAAATGTCTATCCACTTCAACATGCTTTGTTCTGTCATGCTGTACAGGATTCTCTGAGATACTGACTGCAGCTTTATTATCACACATCAACCTGCAAGCTTCTTGAACTGGAAAACCAATCTCAGCCAGTAACTTTCTTAACCAGAGTACTTCTGTGAGGCCACGAGCTATCCCTCGAAATTCTGCCTCTGCGCTAGAAAGTGCAACAACCTTTTGCTTCTTGCTTTTCCAGGTAACAAGGTTTCCTCCAACAAAGGTAAAATACCCAGAGGTGGACCGTCTGTCAACTGAGTTTCCTGCCCAGTCTGCATCAGTATAAGCTTGAACTTTCAAGTGTCCATGATTTTTAAATAGAACTCCTTTTCCTGGAGTGCCCTTTAAGTAACGAACAACTCTTAGTGCTGCCTCCATATGATCAGACTGAGGATGATGCATAAACTGACTAAGCACCCCAACGGCATAGGCAATATCGGGCCTCGTATGGGATAAGTAGATTAGTTTGCCCACGAGATGTTGATACTGTCTTTGATCAGTTGACTCCGCTTTATCACCAATCTTCAATCCATGATTCACAATCATAGGAGTATTAGTAGGTTTACAGTCTATCATTCCTGTTTCAGCAAGCAGATCCAAGACATACTTCCTTTGAGAAATAAAGATCCCATTCCTTGATCTTAGCACTTCAATCCCAAGAAAGTATTTTAGTTGACCCAGATCTTTCATCTCGAACTCTCGGAACAAATTCTTCCTTAGTTCCTTCATTTCCTCTGTGTCATTTCCTGTGATTATCATATCATCAACATAGATAATCAAACAAGTAACTCGACTATCTTTCTCTTTTATGAATAGTGTGTGATCGGAGTTACTTTGTCGATATCCATATTTCCTCATTGTCACTGTAAATCTCCCAAACCACGCTCTTGGAGATTGCTTAAGACCATACAAAGCCTTCTTGAGCTTGCATACTTCTTCAGGGTGAAAGTTCTCAGAGAAACCAGGTGGAGGAATCATATAGACTTCTTCCTTCAATTCCCCATGAAGGAATGCATTCTTGACATCAAACTGGTACAGTGGCCAATCTTGATTAGCAGCAACTGAAAAAAGGACACGTATAGTATCTATCTTAGCAACTGGAGAGAAGGTCTCAGAATAATTGACCCCATAAGTCTGAGTGTATCCTTTTGCTACCAATCTTGCTTTGTATCTTTTTATAGAACCATCTGCCCTTCGTTTGATTGCAAAAACCCACCGACATCAAACAAGTTTCTTTCCTGGAGGTAATTTACATTTTTTCCAGGTCTCATTCTTTTCTAAAGCTTTCATCTCTACTTCCATAGCTTCCCGCCATTCTTTTTTACTGATAGCCTCCTGAGTAGTTTTGGGAAGAACCTCAGAATAGACTGCAGTAGAGAAAACTTGAGTTGTTGCAGATAGACTCCCCCTGACAACATTAGTTACAGGGTACTTAGATTGTCTGGGTTCATATTCTGGCTCATACCTTTTGGGAGGAACTCCTCTTGTACTTCTATGAGGAAGAACATATCTTTTCTGGTTCTGGCTCTGGTTCTGATTCAGCTCTTGATTCTGATTCTGTTTCTGCACTCTCAACATTATCAACTATATTATGATTATCATTAGTACTATCAATGTTTACCTCACATTCATTCAGTGGGAGAATAGGCTCTGGTGTAGGATTCTGTCCTTCGAGGCAAGGTTGTTCTGTGGAGTCACGTACTAACTCTTTTGGACCTATATCAAACGCAGTAGTAGTGGCAGGGCAAGGTTCACTAGACAACCAACTCAGTGGATCTATCTGTCTCTCCCCCTGACCAGTGGGTTGGTTGTAGTAGAAAAACTCAGTTTCCAAAAAATCACAGTCCATAGAGACATAGATTCGACGAGAGGAAGGATGATAACATCGATACCCTTTTTGATAATTCCCATACCCGACAAAGACACACTTGAGAGAACATGCTTCAAACTTAGTTCTTTCTGTCTTAGGTACATGAACAAAGACCGAACATCCAAAGACTCTAGGCTAAAGAGTTAAGACAGATGGAATACTCACATGTTTTGACAGCTCTTTGAGAGGAGTCTGAAGTTGAAGGATTTTTGTAGGCAACCTGTTTATAAGGTAAACAGAAGTTGCTACAGCTTCAGGCCAAAGATAAGTCGGAACACGAGATTCTAGGAGCATAGCTCTTGTCATTTCTAGAATTAGTCTATTCTTTCTTTCTGCAACCCCATTTTGTTGGGGTGTATGTGGACAGGATGTTTGATGAATTATCCCATTTTCTTGAAAGAACTGTCGAAGGGTGGAGTTGACATACTCCCCTCCATTGTCAGAGCGAAGGATTTGGATTTTTTTTCTGAAATTGGGTATTAATCATATTGTAAAAATCAACAAATTTAAAAGCCACTTCAGACTTATGTTTCATAAAATAAACCCAGGTTACTCTCGAGCAATCATCAATAAACAACACAAAAAATCTAAATCCATTATGTGAAACCTCAGTTCCTGACTGTATGGCAGGACCCCAAACATCTGAATGAATAAGTGAAAAAACAGTCCGAGTACGAGTATTATTTGGTTTGTATGACTGTTTATGACTCTTAGATAAAAGGCAAGTTTCACAAGACAGATCAGTATTGTACGAAAACAAGCTAGGAAATAAAACTCTAAGATACCCAATGGACGGATGACCTAAACGCCTGTGCCACAACCACTGTTGTCGTTCAACCGATCCGCGAGCTAGCACAGCAACCCCGTGTTGAACAACCTCATCTACGTAGTAGAGTCCTCCACGTTCAGTGCCACGTCCAATCACTTTCCCCGACTGAATATCCTGTAAGAGGCAAAAAGTAGGAAACATTAGTACAATACAGTTGAGTTCTTTAGTCACATGACTCACAGACAGCAGTTTAAAAGACAAGCTTGGCACATAAAGACAATTTTTAATTTCAAGTTAGAAGAAATTTCGATTGTTCCGGCTCCATGTACGGGTGACAATCCACCATTTGCACTCTGAATAGAATTTTTTAGTGGTACAGATGAGGTAGCCAAGTCTTGTTTGTCAAATGTCAAAGTATCTATTGCACCGGAGTCAATCAACCATCCATTATTTTTCCCAATAGTGTGATGTTCCTGTTGATGCTCAACAAAACAATTAGTTCCTTGATAATTTAATTTTCTGGAATTAACTTGGCGATTTTCAGGACTGAGCTGCCATTTCTTTGTGACTTTGGGGTTAGTTTGTAATTTACCACAACTTTCTTGCTCAACTTGAAAAATTCTTTTCTCCTGTGGATTCAAAAATAAAAAACTAGGGTTACCTTCATTTAACCCCACATTGTTTTCAGTTTCTCTCACAACTGCTGCGTATCCCTTCCTTTCCTCGCTTCCCGTTTCTTCTTCCCTTGTGGAATTTACGGCGATAATGGCAGCAGTCCCTTTATTTTCTTTCTGCCGTCGGTTCTTCCACCATTCTGGGTAACCAACGAGCTCGAAGCATTCCTCTTTGGTGTGCTTCTTTTGTCCACAGTGGGTGCATTTCATCTTAGACCGATCCCCACCACCATCTCGCCGTGATGATTGGTAGCCAGTTCTGATTCCATCTGAGTGAGATCTGGAGGCGAAGCTTTGGCCAGTGATGACATCGGTGGCCTGAGGCTTAATCGACAGACCAGACCCTATCCCCGTAGGTTCTGTTTTTGATCCCATCAATCCCCTTCGTATCCCTTCTCGCCGGATGATGGAGAAAGCTCTTTCGACTGACGGCAATGGAATTTCCTTGAGGAGGTCTCTCCTTTCGGCATCATATATGTCGTCGACTCCACTAAGAAATTGGAAAAGCTGGGCTTCTGACCTGAGTCTGTTGAAGACAGTGATATCTTCCTCATCCTTCATCGGGTTAGGTTGTCTTATCTCTATCTCCCTCCAGATTCTTTTGCACTCACTATAGAACTGTTCAATCGAATTGTTCCCTTGTTTCATACTGTGGGCTTTGACTGTAAGTTCATATAATTGCATTCCATCATCTTTGTGACTAAAAGTTGTTGCTAATCCGTCCCATAAAGCCTTCGCAGATGGGTATTCAGCATAATTTGGAACCATATCAGGTTCCATATTGTCCAGAATCCATGTACAGACAATAAGGTCTGTCTGCTCCCACTGGTGAAATTTTGGGTCATTGTTGTTTGGTGGTGCAGGAACTCCAGTTAGATGATGAAGCAGTCCTCTGCCTCCTACTGCCAGTTTCATCAACCTAGCCCAAAGGGTGTAATTAAATTGATTCAATTTCGTGCTGATTTTTACAGCCTGAGTTTGATTATTTTGTGTTGGTTTCTGCAAGAGCCTTGCCAATTGTTCCAACAGGGACTCCTCCGTTGGTGATTCTGTCATCTGGACAGAACTTCTACTGGTATTATCCTCTTCAGCCATGGCTAAGAAAGGTTAGGTATATGATGAGCACAAACAGAATCGACTATCTAGTCGACATATTCAGCTCTGATACCATGTTATCAAACAGAATTGAAGGAAAGAAGAAGAATAGATAGAGAGAATTGTTTTTTCTTTTCTTTTATTTGAACAGACTTGTACAACTTATATACTGCCCTACAGAGTTAATTAAGGAAACACAATATTTTCTGAATTGAATTCTTGCTGGAATTGTGCCTTGATATAATATTTTGAATCTTTCTGATTTACTTTCCTCAATAAAAATAAAACTAAATCACACAAAAATAATAAATTATAAAAGGTTAAAGAACTCACCAAGAATCGAACAAGAGATTTCATTCAATTAATGGATTGAGAGACTCTGAGTGTCTAAGAGAGTGAGAGGTGAGGGGCCAGAGAAGAGGGAGAGATAAGTGGTAAGAGTGACATATCGGAGAGAAACTGAGAAATTTTTTAAGAAAAAAAGAGAAATTTCGAGAGGAGAGACTAGGGTTCCCACTTTATGGTGTTTATCTAAACATTTTAAATCACATTGTTTCCTCCAAAAGAAAACGATGCCATTTTGCATGTATATATATTATAATATATATGTGTGTAATCATTGGTCGGTTATAGGTTACATTAGAATATAAATATCAAAATCGACCAATCACTCAAAAATTGACCACATCCATATTTCTTCATCATTTGTTGATCAAAATTCTTTATTGAATCTTTCAAACTCGCTGTTAATCATATGGGTCAAACAAGTTTAGTCGGTTATTGCAATTTTGCACAACCCTAATGACTACCCAAATGTAAATAGCCCCAACCACAAGCAAAATAAAAGATATGAAAAAAATGATTATAAGTCCAAGGTAAACAAAACCAATTTTAAGAAGAAAGACAATTTCTTGTGTGGATAATTAAGCTACCATACACCTCAATATGGAAAAGAGAATGCAGAAAAATGAAAATACTACTCAGCCACATGCAAATTTGGTTGAAACAAATGATATTACTACAATCATTTCTCAAGTCAACATAATGGTTAAAGTGAAAGAATGGGCGGTAGACTCTAGTGTCATTCGGCATAGTGCTAATAAAATTGCTTTTGTATCCTATACTCAAGTTGAGAAAGGAGAAGAAACATTTTATCTTAGTGATTCTCGAACTGTCCACTTTCTTGGGAAACACAACTTCCTTCTCAAACTCAAATCTAGAAAAACTTTTAGCTTTGAATGAGGTGCTTCATGTTCTTAATATTCGAACCAATTTGGTTTCCGTGTGGCTATTGGGATAAGCTTGGGAAATAATTGCTTTTGAACCTGATAAGATCATAATGGCTAAAAACAATAATTTTGTGAAAAAAAAACTACTGCAACTATAATTTATTTGTATTCAATGTTTCTGAAATTAATGGCAAAGCTAGTTTTTCTGCTTATTTTATTTATTTTTTGGATTTAGGGCATGTTAGATTAGGACATGTGAGTATTTTTTTTATATTAAAAATTCAACAAGTTGGTGTAATTTATAATACCAATTGTAACAACTTGTACAAAATATATAATAATAATAATAATAATAATAATTTGTGTACAAGGTAGGTACACCAATAAAAGAAAAAGAAAACGTGCAGTGATTATAAAAATTTTTTTTAGTTAACAAGTAGGTGTAGTGTGTGTATGTGTAATTATTGGTTGTTAAAATAAAAAAAAATAGACAAAGAAAAAAGGACAGAAAACGAGACACAAAGAGAGAGAGAAACAAAGAAAAGAAAGAGAAACAAAGTAACAAAAAGAGAGGAAGAGGAGAGAAATAGAGGCAATATATTTCTTTAGCTCCAGTCGTCACTTTTCGGCCACCGACCAATGACACACGCCGCACACTGTGGAAGCTCGATGAGCTTTCCAATGTCATTTGATTAGCTCTGAATAGCCACCGGAGCAGCCGTCACGCACCATAAAAAAAAATCAAAATTTGGGACTCTCACTGGTGGTCACTTTCTGGTAGATTTTTTGCCTCTTTTTTTCTCGACTCGGGTATTTTTGAAACCCTCTCTTCATAAGCTTCAATTTGGTATCTCATTTGCTAATTATGGATGAGTTTTAAAAATTCACATATATATATATATATTAAAACAAAAAATTTAATATTTATTTATAATTAACTAAATTTTGATTAATTAAGAATTTAGGGTTTAAAATGAAATTTAGACGTAGTATATATTATGATTTATTTGGATATAATTTAAAGAAATTAAATTTTGAATAAAATGTATATATATACAAATAATAAATAATATATATATATAATAAATAGTTAGTTTAAAAGAATTAGTTAAGATTAATGAATTTAGTAATAAACTTAATTAGTTGATTAATTAATGATATTTAAAATAAAAGACAATTAATAATTAAAAATAAATAGATAGTGAATATTTGAATAATTTAAAATAAAAATATTAATATAAAGTATAATCAAATAAATTAAATATTTGAGTTATAAATATTTATTAGTAAATTACAGAACATATTTCTTATATTACACACACACACACACACACACACACATATATATATATATTGATAAATACATAAAATTAATAGTTAGTTGTTAATTAATAAATTTAAAGTTATCATTAAATTATATTTGAGAAAATTTATTAATATATATATATATATAGTTGTTTATTAATTGATTAATTATTTGTAATTAGAATGGAAATAAGTATATATATGTACATTAACTTTAGAATAAAAATCTTTATAATTAAAAACAAGTTAAAATTTTGAATTCTAGATTTTGTTTGTAAAATTACATAATAAATTAAATATAAAGACATGAAAAATATATGTATAGAATTAATAAATTAATTGTAAGGTAATAAATAAATAGTTTGCTAATTAAGTTATATTAAATGCTACCATTAAATTATTATTCATATAAGAAAATTATTTACAAATTGAATTTACTTAATTAAATTACTTATAAATTAGATTGAATTAGTTAATTATTAAATAATCAAATTAATTGATAAATATGTTACGTTTGGAAATTCATAAAATTAAATATTTTATTAAATTTTATATTATTATAAACATATTAGTCATGTTATTGTTATCTTTATTTAAGAATAAGTAATAATAATTGTTAAAATATAATTAATACTAAGTAGTAATTAAATATTAATGTTATTATTATTGTAGAAATAAAATATTATTACTAAATTTATTATAATTATTGATAATTGTAAATTTTAGTATAATCATTACTACTATTATCAATATATTATATCTATTGTTTTTAAGCCCATTATAGGTTTATTTCAATAGTTAGTGTTGTTATTATTATTATTACTAATATTATTTAGCATTAGATTTAACATAATTTATTAATATTTAAAATAATAGTAATTAAATAATTATTTTTAACTACCTAAATAATAACATTATTTTACTATTAAAATTTATAACTTTATTATAAGAGATTTCTAGAAAATAAAATATATATAAAGTATTAAAAATTAAATAAGATTGATATTAATTAAACTTAATATAAATTATTTTGATCAAATTAAAAGTAGTTAAGTAATTAATTTACGTAATAAGAATTTATCAAATAATATTAATGTCTAGGTAAATATTATAAATTGTTACTATAGTAAATATTTAAAACATAATAAATAAGCAAAATTAAAGTAAATGATATTATTTTAATAAATTTCTTATTATAAACACCAACTTATTTTAAAAATTAAATTAAATAAATTTTAAATATAATAATTAAATTATATAATTTGAAAATAAATGTATTTTATGTCAAAAAAAATTTAGACAAATGATTAAAAATGAAATGAAATTAATTAATTAATATAAAAAATTATCATTATTAAATTATTAAAATAAATAAACTAAATTGATATAATAATTAAATTTTGACATCCAAAATTATATTAAGATACTAAAAATATTAATTAGATGATAATTGACTTAAAATTTAGATAAAACTCATTGAAATATTATTTTAAAAATTTTGAGGGATATCAATTTACCAATATATCGTTAAAATTTAAGGACCGGACCCACACGTTATTTTCATAACATATATCTATAGTAGTTATGGTATACTTTTAATTAAATAATATTCTTATATTATTTTAAGAACAAACCTAGCTGCAATTATAGAATACCAAAGGGATCCTATTGATTAAGCAAGTATAGTGTTTGGCCCAAGAGAGTGAAAAAATATGTAACATTATTTTTCAAAAAGTATTATATATATATATATATATATATGATTTCAAGTGAAAGTATTTATAAATTTAAAATGATGATTTATTTTTTAATATTATTTATTTTCTTATAAATTGAGAACAAATAACGGTAATTTGATTTTCTTTATATATGAATAATTGATTTATTTTGTGGCTGGATAAATAATTATATACATTCTTGCTATAATTCTATGTAATCATACCTTGATAACGGGTGTTTATAGAAATTAAAGTTATAGATATTTATCCTTTTGGAATTTTGCTCTGCACATGTGTATTGAAGTTATTTTTTTCCTTAGACTTGCGAGGTAAGTCATCATGCGTCCTTAAATTGAAATTGGATCAGTAGTGAATTATATTTGAGTATATATAAATGATGTTTGAACTGAATTACTCACATTATTCTGAGAATTAAGAAATGTTTGAAAGTGATGTTTGATATTCCAAGTTTTTTTTATCTAGCAGACTAATGATGATATATGCAAATACTTATATGTATATATATATTATTTAACCTTATGTGTTCTCCCTTGTTATGTATTTATCTATTCACTGAGTAGTTCGACTCACCCCTTTAATATATAAACATTTCATATATTGAAGAATAACATGATAGAAATCATCTACTTTTATTTCTCTCCAACGCATAGAGGAGGTTGGGCCAACATATTAGTATTTATCATTTAGTTTTATTTAAGAATTAATTATATTATTGTGTTAGACAATAATAAAGATGTATTTAAAAATATTAGTATTTGTTGGATGATATAGATGTGTGCACTTGATGACATTAAATAATTACATTATGAGTGATGATCTTCTAGTAAAGTAATATTATGCTATAATTATATCAGAGTTCGTAAAAGATTCAGTTAAATTACGAGATAGGTCCAACCTTAGGATTAAGAGAATGGGGTGTGACACCAATAATATATGCATGCATATATATATGTGAAGTATGTACTGTAACAAAACAAACTAAACAAACCAGTGCATCAATTTTTAGAGACTCAAAATTATTAAGTATAATTCACACTGACTATGGAAATTTAAAACAAACTATGACTAAAGGGACACAAAAATATTATGTGATCTTTGTTAATGATTTTTCTACATATGCTAAAGTGTATTTGCTTAAAAATAAAGATAAGACTTTTGACATATTTCTTAAAATAAGACAAAAGTAGAAAATTAATTAAATAAGAAGATTGAAAAGGTTAGATTAGATAGAGGTGGTGAATATATATGTTTTACTTAATGATTTTTATGAAACTGAAGGAATAATATATAAAATTATTCGACCTTATTCTTTTGAATCAAATGGTGCAGGTAAAGGAAAAGTAGGACATTAAAAGAAATGATAAATTATATGTTTGTTAGTTTTCATTTTCTTGGAAATCTTGGAGGAAAAGCTACACTGTCTGCATGTCAATTATAAAATATAATACCTATAAGAAAATTGGTAAGACATCTCATGAATTATAGAAAGTCTATCCTCCTAATTTAAAGCTAATGTATTTAAACCTAAGAAAAGGAAGATATGCTGTAAAATTTCTGATTGAATGTTCATTAGTTACACTAAACATAATACTCCTTATTGGTTTATTGTTTTGAAAAAAATGATGTGCTTGATCATAATATTATAATGAAGACAAAGAATGTTGAATTGTTTTAGTATGTTTTTCCTTTAAAAGCTTATAATATTTCACACACACTTGTTATTAAAAATAATTGTGAAAATGAGGATCGAGAGGAATGAAAGATCAAGAAAAGATAGTTGCACTTAACTTGTAGAAGAATGATCCTTTAAATTTTTTGAATGCAATTTTTTCTTCTAATTCCATTTTGAAAATAAGTCATTAAAGCAAAACTTGATTCTATTTTACAAAACAACACTTAAAAACTTGTTGATTTACTTCTAGAGCAAAACCAATTGGTTGTAAATGGTTTTTTAAAGGCAATTCAATAGTGATAGTTCCATTGATAAATATAAATTTACACTTATTACAAAAAGTTTTACTAAAAAGTAAAATATAGACTATTTTGATACTTCTACTTCTGTAACAAGAATTTCTCCTATTCAATAACAGAACCAGAAATTGAATAGAGTGGGGGGGGGGGGGGGGGGGGGTAGGGCAAATTTTCCAAGCAAAAAAAATATGGGCGAAATAAAGATAAAATTGAACATTTAAAATTATAATAAAATCTAGATTTTTGTTGTTTTATATTATTTATTAAATACTAAAAAGTTATTAATTTTTTTATATATCTTTTTGTTTTATTAATTGGATTTATTAATTGACTTAGAAATTTTATTAAATTAAATTTTATAAAAAAAAACTATTTTAAATGAGAATATTAGTTTTACTCAATTCATAATCAAATTGCAAAATTTTACCATTAACCTAAATACTTAATTACAAAATAACCCTAAATACCCGCTAATTATATATATATATATATATATATATAAGAATGTATACAATGCAAAAAAAGCTAATGCTTTATATAATTATAAATATATAAATATATAAAATTTATATAACTATAAATATATATATAATTACGTATATATAATTAATGTGGTGGAAAGGGGTTCATTGCCCCCTAGGACCCCCCCCCCCCCCCCCTGCTGCTATTTAAATTTTGATTACTTTGGTTCAATTTATAAATTTTTATTCACCAAAAGTATATTAAAGCAGCTTTTCTAAATGGTGACTCAGAAGAAGCAATGAATATGAAACAATATGAGAGTTGTGTAATTTCTGATCAAAAAAATAAAGTTTGTAAATTTATCAAATCTTTATATGGTTTAAAACAATCACCTTGAATGAGAAATTTGATCAAGTTTTGCTTATTGATGGTTTTTCTTCTATTGGAGTAGATAAATATGTTTATACATAACTTATTGGAAGTAGTTATGTGATTATATGCTTGTATGTAGGTGATGTGCTTATTTTTAATACTAGGCTTGAATTAGTACATAAAACAAAATGTTTCCTTGTTTCTAAATTTAATATGAAAAGATATAGGTGAAACAAGTATAACTTTAGGTGTTAAAATCATAAGGAAATATGATAGTATAATGTTATCACAGGAAAATCATATTGAGAAACTTCTTAAGTTGTTTAGATATTTCGATATCATACCAATAAATGCTCCTTATGATGCTAACTAATAACCAGTTAAATAAAAATAAAGGTCGTCTTGTTGCTCAATTTGAGAATGCACATATTACAAAAGTTTGGTGTATTTAATGAATTTTTCTAAACTTAATATTGAATATGTTGTCTGTAGATTAAGTAGATACATGCACAATCCAAATCATAAGCATTGGAATTTATTGGTCAGACTATATATGAAATATTTGAAAGTATCATGAACTATTGCATTCTATATAGTTTGACTTCTTGTTGTACTAGAAGGATATAATGATGCTAATTAGATTTTAGATTTATGAGACAAAATCCACTAATGATTATGTATTCGCCCTTGGTGGTGGTACAATTGCTTGTAAATCAACCAAGCAAACTATTATTACTAAATCAACCATGGAATCAAAGTTTATTCCTCTGAACTTTGTTGGTAATGAGGCTAAATGATTGAAATTTTTGTAACAAATTTTTTGTTGGGAATAAAACCAATACTATCTGTGTCAATGTATTGTGATTACCAAGTAGCAATAGCCATTCTAAATAATAAAAATTTTAATGGTAAAAATATACATATTTATTTGAGACATGATGTGAATAAGTAACTGTAAAAAGATGAAATTATATCAATTGATTATGTAAAGTTTAGAAGTAAATTTGGCCAATTCTCTAACTAAACCGTTAGGAAGGAAATTAAAAAATAAAACATCGATGAGAATGACACTACAACCAATGTAAGGTATCACAATAATGATAATCTAACCTATGAGATTTGTGATCCATGAATTAAGTTCATAAAGGTAATAATGAGTCATTAATTGATTTATTGAGTACTATAAATTATGTCTCTCCTATATTGTAAATAATGCAAAATTGCAATGGAAATGAGATGGAGTTAAACTCTTAATAATTTTCCATATCATTTATAGATGGTGTATAAATTTGTAGATAATATTTGATGGGATGACCTACATGAGTGTAGAATGAGGCCATTTCTATGAGATATACAACAAAGTCTCTAGAATACTCATAAATTGTTGGGGGTATAATGTGAAAGATAAATTGTTGGGGGTATAATGTGAAAGATGAGAATTTTAGCTTACATGTTGGATTTTTTTTATTTATAAATAGGGTGGTCATCGGTCGATTCGATTAATTAATCAACCGAATCGATCGATTAACCGAACTGAAACACAAAAAAAATTGCTAACCAAACTGACCAAATTTATATTTTGATCGGTTCGGTTAATTAATCGAACTATATTTGTCAGTTCGGTTAATTAGCCGAACCGACCAATTTTTTTTAAATTTTAAAATAAATTATATTTATAAAAAATTAATATAATTAAATAAAATTTATTATAAAAAAATAAAATATAACTTTATTTTGTAATAAAAATGTATATTTATAATAAAATTTTATATAATTAAAAAATTAAATAATAAATAATTATTTTTTTAAATAGTTCGGTTAATCGATTAACCGATCGAACTGAATCGATTAACCATTAACTGAATAAAAAATTGAAATATTCTAAAATTTTAACTAAACCGACTGAATTATACTACAGTCAATTAATTAAATCAAAATTTTAATTAGTTAACTGAAAATTTGGTCGGTTAATCAAATTTTATCCACTCCTATTTTTAAAAGTTTAAAGCTTTCAATAAGTTATGTCACGTATTTTCTAGTTCTGGTCTATAGTCTAAAAGACAACAGAATTAATGTGTTATATCTAAATAAGAAAAACCAAGTAATAAATTAATCATTGTCCTTTTGAAATATGTGGAGATTGTTGTAAAAAATAGAGTATATTTCAAAAGTAAACTGGCCCACATTGATCATTTACAATTCTTTTCGTTTGGTTTGTATCGAAACACACTCTATTGGGTTAGTAAAAAGCAAGTGAGAGGATTGGCTCGCATACACGACAGTTGAGCCAAAAATTCAAATTTAGTGTGTCCTCCTGTGCTTATAGTATAATATATGTTTCCTAGTCTCTCCACTAACTATTCATTAACTTTAATAAATTAATTTTTTGTTGATTCATGTTTCCTCTATTTTCGTAAATATAGAAGAGTTTAGTGAATGTTAGAGGTAATGCCATCCTTTATTATTAATTTTAATTAGTATACTGCTAGAAGGATAAGTTGTGACAAATCAAGAATGATATTTTTTACTTTAGCTAATAAAAGTGGATAATCATTACAAATATTATATTGCATACTATATTGTATCTCTATTTTTATTGAAATTTTTATTCTACGCTCATTTGATTTATCACAATTTAATTCTCATAACATTTTCTTTTTAATTATTGTGAACGAATTATCCTTGATAATAGTGAACTTTGTTTTATTTCTGCAATTATTCTCCAACGTATTCATCTAACAAAACATAACTTCAAAAAAAAAAAGAAATAAAAATATATATAGTGTGTTCTCAGTAGTTGATTATATAAAATCTAATTCTATTTTCATAATCATTTTATCAATGTATAATTTTATCATATACCTTTTTCTCTATTAATTTTGCACAAAAAAAATATTTCTTAAAATATATAATATGATTTGTCAAAAAATATTTGTATATTTAGTATTAAAAAAAAATTTAAAGTCACAATTGACTCTGTTTGGCTTATTCATGCATGATTGTTTATGAAATATTACAAAATGAGGGGATTCCAACTCATTTCTTTACATAAGAATAGACCCTGAGTAAGTTACTCATGGTTCTGTGCTTGCATTCATGAACCAAGACACTCTACTTTTCTCCCTCTCATACCCCTTGTTCTTACAACAATTACGATCATGCCACCGTAAGTTAATACGATTATTACGTATATTTATAAAAGCAATATTACAGATGAAAGTGGAAATTGACTACTCATAATTAATTAATAATCAAATTCCAATAAATTTTATCAACTAACAGAGCTTGTATTTAATATCTAAAGCAATATAATTTCAGGCTTATTGATAGAAAAAAAAAAGCTAAATTTTTTTGGATTATTATATTTATATATATATTTATATATTTTTTTAGTAATCATTCTAAATTTGAAATTTGTTGGTAATTTTATTTAAATTTCTGAATTTTTTTCATAATCATTCCAAAATTATTGAAACTTGTTGACAATTTTATCCAAAATTTTCAATTTATTTATTTCAAATTATTTTTTTTGTTCCACTAAATAATTGTTATAAGAAAAATAAGAAAGTGAAAGTTAAATTTTGAAGTATGACAAATTTTAATTATATATATAAAGTTTGGTGAGCTCCAAAATGATGTTTAAAAATAGTCATTGAAGCATATAGTAAATAAATAAATAAATATGTAAAAAAAATACAGGGCCACGATTTGTAATTAAAATCCTGCCTGGTTCAATGTATGGAATATGTTATAATCATATATAAATATTACTATTAGTAAGAGAGTAGAAGAAGGTATAGAGAGAGATTATCATGAAATGGAAGGAGGAGGAGGAGATAACAAAAATGAACATGTATACCAAGAATGCCAGAGGAACTATGCGGCCAGCCTTGGCAGTTATGCAACTGATGGCTGCGGCGAGTTCACACTTGACCACACTTCTAATAATAATTCTACTCTTCAGTGTGCTGCTTGCGGCTGCCACCGTAGTTTCCACCGGAAAGTGATAATGAACAGGAGGCAGCTGGTGGAGGAGGAGAGAAGCAGCGGAATTAATAATAATAATAATAATAAGTCAAAGAGGAAGAGACTGAGGACAAAGTTTACAGAAGATCAGAAAGAAAAGATGTTGGGATTTGCAGAGAAGTTAGGTTGGAAATTGCAAAGAAAATATAATAATGAAGAAGAAGATGAAGTTGAGAGATTTTGCAGAGGAATTTCTATTAGTATAAATGTTTTCAAGATTTGGATGCATAATCATAAACACTCTAATTCTTCTCTTTCTGTTTGGTCCAATACTAATTAATCAGAATTATTAATTTTTTATATATATACATATATTTGACATTCATGTGAATTTATAGAAAGTGAGTCTGTACGTGAATAGAATTCAAAGTATTATTTGCTGATAATTTTAATTTTTTCATTTACTTTTTTCTTTTATTTTAAGAACTTCTTTCATACTATTCATGGATTACATTACACTTAAATTATATCTAAGGTAAATTACATATATATTTTTTTATTTTTTTAACAATTCCACAGTATTTATGCACTTTTGATATTAATAGTAAATGTGTATCTTTAAAAAGCAAAATACACCTTTATATTTTTAATCAATGTATAATTTTTCCAACATATTTACAAACATAAAAGGAAAGCTTTGAATTGATTATTTGAGTTGACCAAAGGCGAGGAGGTGAAAATTCTTTTTACCACCGAAAATATGCGTATATCAGTTGGTAAGAAAATATTCTAACTTAATTAAATATTTTAAATTTAAATTTTAAATATATAATTGTATTAAAATTTAATAGAGAGATATTTACTGTCATTTATGATTTTACTCCACTCTACTCAATATATATATATATATATATATATTAAAAATTCTTTACTTGGCTTGGCTGCTCAAAGTCAGAGCTAATTCTTTGGTATACCTGGTAATAATTATAAGCCATTGGATTCATAAGATTACATCCTCACCTCTCATCATGTTAATTGCAAAAGTGAAAGTTAACCATGGAGTATAATGGATCCCACTTTCCCTTTAAAGTAAAAGTATTAACATTATGTAAGTAAATGATATTTTACTTTTTCTAAAATTATAAATTTATTGTCATTAGATCTACACACAGTTTGATCTAATTTTCGGATTTATAAATCTCCATGACCTTATTGCAAGTTAAAGATTTCAAAATTTTAATTTCTAAACATCTATTGAAAATAAAAAGATATTGTCTTTATTTTTTGGGAAAATATGAAATGGAAATTCAGTTTTTTGTGGACAATCCTGTTCAAATTTGGTTGAAAATGAATATTCAGAGTCTTTTTAAAAAACATGCAGAAAGAGTAAATATATTTAAAAATTTTTCAATCCAAATATTCATATCATTCATAATTTAATTTTAAAGTTAGAAATAAAATATTTGCAAAATACAAAACTAAAAATATTTAAAAAAAAAACAAAAAACTATATTTGATTTGACTATGATATATTGAATTTTATTGAAGTTAATGTGTAGGTAGATTTTAATTTTTATTACATAAAATATATAAGATAAATTATTAAAATATAATTAATTTTTATAATTTATAATAATTTGATATGGTTCAATACAAGTAAATAAAGTTCTCGATTTAATTATTGGCTAATCTCTAAAAACCATGTCAATTATAGTTAAAATACTGTTTAATTTGGTTCTAGTAAAAAGAAAAGATACAGCTTAATTTTGAAATTTTTTTTCTGTTTTTCAATTCGGTTTAAAAATCTTCAATCTTTATGTACCGGCCTAATTGTCTTCACTCATGTGATTAATAATTAAATAATTGAATCAACCACTTTTTAGTTTACTGATACTAAAAATGGTCTCTAAGACTATTAGATTCAAATTCAAATTTCAGTTAAAGTCAAGTTTATTAAAAATAATAATTGATTAATTAAATGTCTATTTCATAATGTAAAAGATAATAGACACTTCATAATTTAGAAATTTTATTTATTTTTAACTTTAAAATTAAGAAGAAAAAAAGGGTTTATGCTAATCCTCATGAAGAAAATGATTAAAAAAAAGGGTTTATGCTAATCCTCATGGATATATATTGTACTACGCAGATTTGAAAGTAATACCAGAAGATTAGAATAATTATTTTATGGTGCCTTATTTTATGGTGCCTTACCCATTATCTGTTCTTGCATGCACAATGCATATATAATCTCTTATTTATAAATGGCAAAATACACATGTAATGCTCTAAATTTATAGTATTTAGTTATTTTACCCTCCTAAATTTTTATTTTAACCACTTTACTCCCATATACTTGTATATTTTTTACTAACAGATATCTATGTTAATGAACATTGGTCACTTTATTTTTGTATTTATATAGTTTGTATTAAATAAATACATTAGAAACTTACTGTGACTCTGCATGACTCAGTGAGCTTCTGTTTATAAGTTTAGAAAAATATGAGTTTATATGTTTATATGATAAATTAAAAATTCAAGAGACAAAGTAACTAAAAATTATAAGTTCATAAGCTATATGTATATTTAGCCTATATAAATTAATAATTTCAACTTGATCTTAACCCCTTTCTAGAGAGGGAAAAGTAAAAAAAAAATATTTTCTATGTTTAGATGAGGTGTAAGGTGTTAAAGTAAAATAAAGTAAAACAATATATATATATATATAGTGTTTGGAAGGAATGCAAGGTTAAATAAAATAAAAGATTTATAATTTTATATTATTTAGGTGGAAGGTAAGGAAAGATAAAATTGATTATTAATTGATTAAAATATTATTTTATATATGAAATTAGTTATTAAAGTTATACAATTGATTAAAATTATTTTTAATTATATTGTTTCTTTAGAAATAGCATAATCATAATAATATTTTCTAAAACTACTAATACTTTTTATATGAAAAAGATGAATATATAACAAGTTATTTGGGTAATAAAAAATTGTATTATAAGGATAAAAATGAAAAATAAAGATTATTATAGCTACAAACATCCAAAATGATGTGTTAAAATTTTGTGAAAAAATAATATTTTTTAACTCTTCATTAATCTTATAAAACCACCTCTTTCAATCTAGCCTCTTTCCAAACAAAATAATTTATCCCCCCCTCTCTTTCTTTTATCTTACCCACCCCTCCTTTACCTCATCCCAAATATAGTATTTAGAGGTGTACACAAGTTGGATTTCTAATTTGGATCAATCCATTCTAAAATAACTTCAAATCATTATGAAAAGGGATTTCTTCAAAAATACCGTAAAAATAAAATAATTTTTTAAACTACTCACTTTCCTTTTTCTCTTTCAAAAAAATACCAATTTCAACTTTCAATTGTAAAAATAATCCTTTTTAGAAGTAAAATTTTGGTTAACATTTAGTATACTAAATGTATACTCTATTTTCAAATATATATATTAAATATACATTTAATATATTAAAATCATGATAAAAAGTATAGTATTTGATAGTGGGTAAATTTAGTTTATATTTTGCAAAGATATTTAAATTTTTGCTGGATATTTATACTGATTTTGATATATTTTTGCATAGAATATAACTTAAAGAAGAAAAAAGAAAGTTGCAAGAAGCTGCTGGAAAAGAGTTAGAAACAGCTTCGGGTGTAACCCTTGGGCAAGTCTTGTGCCCAAGGGAATCTGATACTTGATGTTTTTATGAATCAGCTGTGAATCCTGATTTGTTTGGGATATTTGAGATACGATTTTTGAGCTGATTTTCATGAATATTATGACTTATTTATTTTCTTATTCAGTAGACATTAAGGAGAAATTTTATTAGATGTTAAATTCTATTTTATTTGTAATTTACTTTTTTTATTTTTCTTAATAAATTAGAAAACTTAAGGGGTATTTAAGCTAACTTATTGAGAGCCCTAGTCTTGTCTCTCTTTTTTTTTTCTTTCTGATCACTATTCACTTTTTACAGCAGCCATTAATATATTTTTAGTTTTATTTTCTAAAGAGTATGTGTACCGAAATTCAATTCATTTGAAGAGATGGTCAAGATTATCAATTCGCAAAAATTTATAAGATCTAATCATATCTTCTCTTGTTTTCTTTAAATTCAGTATTTAAATTTCTTTTGTGGCTTATTACTATTATTATTTTACTAGTTAAACAATAGGGCCCATTGATTAATTAGTTGAATAATATATCGTTATTCAAAACTAAGAATCTGTAATTGTTCTTTAGCTTTTGATATATGCGGCAATTAGGTGTAGTACCAAGAAGATGCATAATTTAATTTAAATAAATTTCGCGGTAGAATTTGTTGATTAGAATTAGGTTCTTATAAATCTTAAGGTTGTAAGTGGGTTAAATCCAAAAGTGTGTTCCTATAGGGTTATTCAATAATAAGGGTTACTTATAGAGCGTCTCTTAACTAATTTATCACATAGGAAAGGATTGACTAATGCGAGTGTTTGGGTTAGCTAGAACTAACACTATAAGGAAAACTGAATCAGACAACGCTTTCTAGCCGTTGTCTGATGAAGACAAAAATCGTTGTCTATTGAAGCGATGTCTGATAGCATTTCAGACAATGGTTTTAAAACCATTGTCTGATGTAGGTTTGCACAACGGTTTTTAATTTTATCAGACAACAGTTTTTGGCCGTTGTCTGATGATGGTTCAGACAACGGTTTCTAATTTTTCAGACAACGGTTTTTAACCTGTTGTCCCAAGATGGCAACCAAGAGGGGGGGTGAATTGGTTTCCTCAAGAAATAATGACAATTTAAAAAACTCAACAAACAAGAAATGCGGAATAGAGAGTTGGTTGAGTAATGGAGGAAAGAAAGAACACACAAGATTTATAGTGGTTCGGATTTACTTCAATCATACATCCACTTCCTTAACAACTTGTTAAGGTTCCACTAGTCTTTGAAGTTTTTACAAGCTCACTTCCAACTTTACAAGTGTTTTTCTTAGGCTCACACTTACAACCCAAAACAAGAGTTTTACAAGGCTTACTCTCACAACCTAACAAGAGTTTTACAAGGCTTACTCTCACAACCCAAGTGTTTCCCAAGCTTACACTCAAACTTATACAATGGTGTTTTCAATGCTAACACCTAACATTCATAACAATTCAAATACAAGTTTAAGTAAAAGAAAATTTGTTGCTTAGCTATGAAAATCTTTTCTCAATGTTGTCTCTCTTTTGTTTTCTCATAGAAACTTTGTATTTATAGCCAATGTGGTCTTACTAGCCGTTATTGATGTTGAGAATAAAGTTTTGGCAGATTTGACCTTCTTTACTTAAACTGTCCGAAGCACTTCGCGGTCGCCCTTCATACAAGGAAGGTCGCTCTCATACTTCACGCGGTCGTCCTTTTAACCAGGGACAGTCGCTACTTTTAAAAAGCTTCAACGGTCGAATTTTAGTGCTCTGCAGCTGGAATCTTGCCCATGATGTGTTTGTCGGACCGTTTCTTACCCATGCTGTGTTTGTCGGGACGGTCGCGCCAAGCAAAGGTGTGGTCGCCCTTTTTGAATATTGAAGTGGGTTTACAACGGTCATATCACGTGTCATTTTCTGACAGGGCAAAAGAGATGTCCGCCATAATTTGAATCTCGCGGTCGCCCTTGGTAGCCTTTCGCGGTCGAACTCATATTCTCGCGTCGAACTTCTGGACGCACCTGAGGACGCGAACACTACTGTTTCTTTGAGCAATTTCTTCTTGAATTGTTGGGCGGTCGCGACTCTAAATGGGCGGTCGCTAAAGTGGTAAGCGAGGTCGAGTCATTCACCGTTCTTGTCACCGCGAACCTTACTGTGATTGTAATGATTTAAGTTCCTTGAGTAGCGGTCGTACAAGTATTTGGACGGTTGCTATTCTGTAGGAGCGGTCGCGACTGAGGTCGAACTTCTGACCGCGAAACCTACTGTGACAAGGTTTCATTCTATAATTGCGTGGAGCGGTCGTATTCAGGTGAGGTGCGACCGCTAGAATTGTTCTGTTCACCTTTAATTGAAGCAACCTAATCCTGCAACAAGATTTCTCAAACACAAGTTAAATAGATCATCCATTTGAGTTGTCAAGGATCAAAATTAAGATCATTTGTCTAACAATCTCCCCCATTTTGACTTTGACAATTCAAATGGAATGATGAGAAAAATAATAAGTCTAAAATGCTCCCCCTTAACATATGCAACAATCATGGTTAAGAGCATTGTGATTATTAGTTTATCTTGGTGCAAATGTTATTGTTTGATGCAAACATTTTTGTTATTGTTTGATGCAAACATTTCTCCCCTATAAACATTTCTCCCCTATTGCAAATGTTCAACAAATTTCAACATGTATACTTGTTTCTCCCATTATTGTATACTGTGTGTTTCATTCCATTTTGGTATTTTCTCCCCCATTGGCATAGGCAAAATGAAATAAATGTTAAGCAAAACCATTAACAAAGCAATGAAAGGGAATATAAACATTATATATATTAAAGTGGAGGAAAGTACAAAGAGAGATTAAAACAAGCATATTAAAATGCAAACAATAAGAAAAATGCTATTCTGAGTCATCATCTAACTCTAACTCTTCTTCAACTAAAGGAGCTTTCCCTTTATCTTGAGGTGCAACAGAGGCAGAGCTAGTACTAATGGACTCTTCTTCTTCAGCAATGCTTTGGGTGTAATCACTTATATCCCAATCTTCAAGATTGCATTGAGGCAAGTCCAATTTGCCTTGCATGTCATAAAGATCATGGTGCATGTGGGATATAAGGTCTATTCTCTTGTTCAAGTGCTGGAATCTCTTGGAGACACTTTTCTTGAACTTAGAGAGTTTCCTGGAGAGAGTTTTGATAGCTTGGAGGATGAGTTGTGTGGAGGATGAAGCAGTTTCTTGAGCAGCTTTTGATGAAGTTGCTTTTGGGGGTAATTCCACAGCAACTTGTACAGAATCTCCCTCTTCCTCAATTGTATACCTTGGCCTTTTCTTTTGTTTATCCATAACTCCTTTCTTGCCAAAGCAGTATACATATGATCCTTCTATCTTCCTTACACATCCAGCATGCTCTAAGTAATCGATTGTGATAGCATTGGAGGCTAGAGTGAAAGGATTTCTCAAAGTAGCTAAGTTCAAATCATTCAGAAGGTTTAGATGCCTAGCTATTTGAGTAACTTGAGAGGATAGGAAGAAGGTACCAGTTCTTGTAACAGCATGATGGTAAAGGGTGTCAATTAAGAACTTGGTTGTGTTCATTTTGATGTTGTGGGTGAAAGCATAGAGAAAGATACGGTCTCTTTTGGTTACTTTCTCATTCCCATCTGCTCTTTGATGAATGGTATAGGTGATAATCCTATGGAGCATCCAGTGGGTGAGAGATTTGATGTGCCTGGCTTTAGATTCCTTTTCAAAAGAAGTTTCAATGGAAATTTCTCGCCAGAAATCAGAAAGGGTTTGGTTTGAGAAGATTTGGTCATTGTAAGAGGTTATACCTTCAGAAGGGAAGTTCCAAATGTTGCCAAATCCTTCTAGGGTTAAGGAGTGATAGTTATCAAATAGTTTAAACCTAACCCCATACCACCCTAATGCAGAGTTTGCACTCTTCTCTATTTGGAGGGACATCAGAAACTCTTTACTAAGACTAGAGTAGCCTACCTCTTCTGGAAAGACAAAATTTCTCCATCCAAGGATATCCAACAATTCTTCAATTTCGTCCTTGATGTTCAAGGCAGACAGCATCCCACCAAAAGGTGATTTGGTGCCTTCAACCTTCTTTTTCTTTAGCATGGCATACCTAATGTCTTCCTCAGAAGTTTGGTGATGAGGTTTGTGAATTTTCTCACCTCTTCTAGACTGTGGAGGAGATGGAGGATCAACAATAGGTTCTCTAATGGTGATTCCTGGAACTCTCTTGGCTTGACCTTTGATTTTGGAAGTGGTTTTTCTTTTGGGGGCCATCAGAATAGAAAGAACAGAAGAGAGTAGGAAAACAGAGAGTGATTGAGAGACAGATGATATTGAGAGTTTTTTTTGGGTTTCAGAGGAAGGTTTGTGTACTTTAATAGGCAAAATATCAGATAAAATGATGCAAAACACTCTTAAATAGATGTAGTAAAGAAAATAGCCGTTTATGACTGTTGGAAGTTAAGAGTTGCGACCTGTCACACAACCAACGGTTATAAATTTTCGAGCAGAGTGTACAGGGTGTGGTCGCAGATTTAACAAGGTGCGATCGCGACATGTGGTCTAGCGACCATTAGTAAGATAGGTACGCTCGCGAGGGAAGAAACTGTCTGTAATGGTTTTTAACCGTTGTCTGATGAAGGTTTAGACAACGCTTTTTGACCATTGTCTGATGAAGACAAAAACCGTTGTCTATTAAGGCGATGTCTGATTAAGGTTTATACAATGCTTTCTTATTAAAAATCGTTGTCTGATTAAGGTTTACACAACACTTTCTTATTAAAAACCGTTGTCTGATGAAGGTTTACACAACGCTTTCTTATTAAAAACCGTTGTCTGATTAAGGTTTACACAACGCTTTCTTATTAAATACCGTTATCTAATGAAGGTTTACAAAATGCTTTTTAATTTTTTAGACAATGGTTAATTAATCTAAAACCGTTGTAGAAGGACGCTAAATACAACAGTTAATTAATGTGGCACACTGAATATTAGACAATAGTTTCAATGTTCATTTTCATTTCACCACCATTGTCTGTTAAACTGTACATTATACATATAAGACAACACTTTACAATGGAGGATTGCAAATTTGGGAATAAAAAAACCTCCACAAATTCAACCATTCAACATATTAACAAACTAAAAAAAAATCAACACTATACATATATCACTGAATTATACTATTAACTTCAACTTGAATGACGCTTCATGAAATATTGGCGAAGTCAATCCTAATCTCGTTGATGTCGGCATCACTATACTCCAAGTTGCCTCTGCGTAGCCACTGAAAAATGAATCAAATTTTGGTTAGCCACATGTGGTAAATACAAAACTATTATATAAAAAATGAAAATAATTAAAATTCTCACCTTAGCTGCAAACTGAAGCTCCTTATCATAACAGATTTCCTTCATGTACCTCATGACAAAGAGGCCGCAGTCCGTGGCCCCTTTCTGCACAGGAACCCCCTGAAATAGCAAATGAAAACAAAAATGAAGTACCACATGTTACATCCATATGTAAACCCATATGCAAACCAACACATCAACCTAATCACACAACCTAACCTAAAATCTGAACAAACATTCTGAAAAAAGAACACAAGACACATCCATATAAAATTTCAGGCTCAAGGAGCAAACTCATACATATAATATACATATTTGCTTTAAATGATAAGAAATGAAAGAAGAAAACATTAAAAGAAAAACTTGCTCACATAAAGTATATTGCAAAGCTTAGAATAAAAGAAAAAAGAAAATAAAAATCACATAAGAACAAACTCTCCAGTGCAAGAATCCCATCAGTTTCAGGTTCTGCTATAGTTTAGACTTTTAGAGGCATTTCTTAAATTGAAAGAGAACCCCCAAACTAGACATGCCAGCAGCCACCAACCTTTGCAAAGATCAAAATAAATGTACTAAATTTAACATATCCACACCATCATATCATAAGAAGAAATTTGTATGCTGCTTGATTAACAAAGTAGACTTCAACATTGATTTTAAAATTTACAATGATACTTAAAGCTGAAACTCATAAGAAGAAGATGATTTTTATTCTAAAAGATTCAAGACAGTAGACTAGATTTAAAAGCAGAGGAAACTGAGTTTGAAGAGCTGTATTCTTTACAAATATTAATCCGCATGAACAAAGGTAATCTGAAGAAACAAAACGGCATTTTTTTGAACAATTTGAAACAAAAATCAGTTTGGGAAGAACTCATAATAGGCATACTAATCATCAATCAAACAAAAAGACTTCAAGAAAACCACTGTCATACTCAATCAACACAACGGTATTCATCAACATAGATCAAAATAACAATATAGAAGAAACAGATTTGACGAATGTCAAACGGAGATGAGCAAATAGAGACATTGGTTTTAATCCAGAAACAAAATAAAAGTTGAAACAGAAACCAGAGCAATAGTATAAAAATACCAATCCAATATCAAATTCCCAATCAATCTCATCATCAAGAATTATATATTATACTGTATACTATTATACTAATATATAATAGTAGATTTTGTTTTTTGACTAACTGAATAAGAAAACACAAGGCCACAGATTGAAACATCTTCAACAGAAATATTCAATATGAAAACCAAAGACACAAGAGAACACAAAAGGCAATCCAAATATATACGAGCAAGTATACAAGTAATGCCAGCAGTGCTGCAATTTGAAATGAAAAAATGCAGACCAACTGAAAATGCTTTGTGGACTCCAAGTTTGTACTCAAATGAAAAAACGCAGTCCAAATTTAGCAATATTTCTTTCATAGAACAAGCAATTTACATATCAATTTCCAATCCAATGCTCCATTTTCCCAACAGCAAAAAGAGTATAGGCAAAATTATTGTATAAATTGTATAAATCAGAAATGAAAAGAAAAACAATACCGCCATGTTCTCCCATAAAATTTTCCTCCTCACAGTCTTATTGACACTCTCCTTGTATAACTTTATGGCACTATAAGAAACACAATATAAGTCAACAAAATTGTATTTTCCCCAAATTTTATAACTTAAGACTAAATAGGCAGACTTTAGAAGCGCAACTTACTTGTCAACAACCTCTATCCATTCCTGGCTAGCAATGCGACGTTTAAGAGGGTCCATGTGGTAGACTACCTCTCCCGTCGAATTTACAACAGTCAATACCCAGTGATTCCTACGAAATAACAAAATAAAATACAAGCAATTCTTCATATTTGGAAGAACATAACGCCAAACAATTCATTGAACAAAAAGTAATTCCAAACTTAAATAAATAATTCATGAATCAATCACAGCAGCAACAAGCCAAACTTAAAGTAATGCCAAACTTAAATAAACAACAATATCATGTCATTTTCACAAATGAGGGAAAACATGAACAAGATGGTCAAAACTGATAATGAAAAGTGATACTACTAACATTTATATATACATATGGACATAATATATCTTTTATACTAAATTGCTGCTGCTTAAACAGGAACAAGAAGCACATAAGGTTTAACTACGATTACTACTTCAATGCATATTGTCAAATTCAGATTGTCAAATGCAGTAAATGAGAATTAAAAAATCTGAATAAATACAGAACCGACAATGAAACAATGATTTCAATCACCAAAATAGCAATCACAAAGGCTCAATTCATAACATCAATCACAATCACATACAGAAGCAGCGTTATTTAGCTACTAACTCTCATTAGCTACGATATCGGATAAAAAAGAAAGGTAAAGAAATACTCACACATCGTTGAAAGGCAAGAGAAAGTATTGCCCTTCTTTAGCCCCCTTAAATCGACTCGCAAGTGTACGTGACCTCCCCCCTGAATTACCACATCCAATGGCACCAATCATGTTGGGATCCACAAAGCCAATCATATCAACCATTTTATGCCTTTTGACATATTCATACAAGTAGTTGCATACAAAATGAAGTAATAGTTGGTACATATTATCAGTTTAATTCCAGCACAATTAATAAAGAAAATAAAAAGATTTTGTACTTGGAAACTTACTGAATAAATATGGTAAGTATAGATCCGGACATTTCACCTCCGGCGCACACAACATGTAGATTTTGTAAGAACACAACTTGCTCTTTGCTCACACCAAATGCCTCTTCACTTAGGGCAAAACTAACTGTTCAATCATTGCTTAAGGCATCCTTCGCCCACAGCCACAAACATTTCAAAGGCGCTGGATAATCAGCACCCATCTGAACATGCAGCTCCTCCTCAAACATATCAGCTTCTATAACAACAGGCTTCTTTAATTTCTTGGAGGCTTTTTTCTTCACACAAGCTTTTTTAAAACTCTGAAAATAAAAAAATTTGCACGTGAACATAGTAAATAGCAAAAAAAAAAGCAATTATGCAAACTTTCTTTTCTCAAAACTTAACCTTTGGATTAGACACCCCATCCAACACAATCAAATTTCTCGGCCATGCTATAAAAGTACCCACGGCTTGGTCCACAATAATAATTTCATCGCAGACTGGGAATGAGATATTGACGTCTGTAAATATAAAAAACATGGAAAAATTACATTTATTTATATGTTTGAATATAATCATTAGAAGTTTGAATAAATAGCAAGTAGTATCCTTAAACCTTGAATTGTACGAGTGATCGACACTCTTGCATTCTCTTGTGCAATCTTAACTCCATGGAGAGACGGCTCATGTCCTTCAACAACCGGGACTTCAACAACCTTTGCATAAGCAACAATATTGCTAGGTGATCCTATGGCCAGCTTCGCCAATTTCACTTGATTATCAAACCCATCATCATCATTTTTTTAACGATGTCATCATTTTCGATTTCAACAACCTCCTCATTATTAGGACCTTTGACATCAGCAGAAACCTCAATACCTTCTGCCTCCTCAGCAGCAGCAACCGTAGCAACAACCTCGATACGTTCTGCCTCCTCAGCAGCAGCAACCTCATCAACATCTGAACAACCTCAGCAGCAACCTCATGAACATCATCGTTATCAAGCACCTCCACTTTCTCCAAAGCAAGGACCTTCTCATCATCAACAGAATTGAGACTCCTTTTTGCTTCATCCGAATTGAGACTCCTTTTTGCTTCAACAGAATTTGCATCAAATTGAGGACTCAAATTCTTCCTCACAACCGACACTTGCGCCTCTTGATCCTTCATAATAGGAATTGAATTGGAGCAACTTGCTTGTTGGGAAGGCATGTTTGGACTAGACACAGGCTTTGACAAAAATTTTGCTCTAATCTTGGCAATTTCAGTAGCCCAAAATGCATCTCTCTGCGCTATAATTTTCTTGGTCTCCTGCTCCATGACCATTTGAACCCCCTCCCGTATCTTTTCATCAATACTCTTTGCTTTTCTCTGTCTTGGGAGACCAAAATAGATAGATTGCTTCACGTGCCTTCCCTGGCCACGTACTCTTCCAGAATGCTCCGGTTTACCAAGCACCTTTGATAACACATCATCAGCGCCTTGTTCAACTACTTCACCTGAACTAACTTGCTCCTTTAATGACTCCTAAAAAATAGACCCAAAATGGATGTAGAATAAATTAGGAAACAAGAAAAGTTGCTGAATTGAGTTGAAACTTGAATCGAAAATCAGAACTTACGATTTCCTCAGCTTTGTGATTCACTCTCTCATCTTTAAACTTTCCTTGTCTGTCTTGCCTTGCAAGGATCCAAGCCTTTGATCGATCGATCTCTGAAATCCCTTCAGGATGAGATTCAGTCTACATGTATATATAGAGGATGACCTTATTAGTAATATAAACATGTTTTAAGAAGCATTATAAATCCATATTGACGATACACAAGTCATAGAAAAAAAAATTAAATACACAAATCAACACTAACCCATTCACTTTCCAAGTTCACGTATCCTTTTTGAGACAAATGATGAGGATACTTGTTCTTCATACTTCTCTTGTGTTTTTCTTCATGAATTTGCTATGACAAAAAGGAACAAAACATCATAAGTATGAAAAAGGAATCCAGATTACCATTTGGAACTAAATTAAGAAATAAGAAAATTGAAGATTTCCTTACTGTAAACTCGACTCCCAGACGATCAGCAACGAAAATGTCCCAGTGCAACTGCTCAATGAATGTGAAGTCAATTGGAGGAAACCGCAGCTTCTCTGGTTCATCACGGTGTGGAAGAACATAGAGTCTCGTCAACCGACTTTTGAATTCCCTCCATTTTTTACCAGCAGACTGCAGTACCATTTTCTTGGAAGTCGACGGTACAACGAAAGCCATCTACATACATAAACCACAAAAATAAAATTAGATGAATAAGTTACTGAAAACCCAACGTATATAAAGCAATTGAGAAACTAATGTATATAAATTAATTGTGTGGGAAGGATTTTGCATAACCTGGACACAATCTCAAATCTTTGTTTTGACGTCTTCAGCAACTTCCTTCCAGGAATCATGCCATATCGGGGCTTTAGACCTTGCTAAAACTCTTATATATGATTGCATCTCTAAAGCAGCCCTACCAAATGGTGCTCCCTTTGCATTAAATGAAACTGTAGGCTTTTGGCTACTGATCTTCCGTCTAACAATTCAGTGCATGGAGACACACCCTCGTTTCAGCAGTTTTATCCCTTCAACATCGTCCTCATTTGATTTCGGCTTACCCTTATCCACTCGCTTTCTTTTCTTGGACAGCTTTTTTTCCAAGTTTTCAGAGATCGACTTCCTCTTCGAAGATACGGGGGAAGAAGTCGATGGCTTATATGGGTGCATTGACCGTGTCCTGGAGATAGCCTTCACCACTCTCATTGTGGCTGGATTTGGGGAAGACCGAGCTTGTTGTTTACATACACGGGGAGAAGTACGGGAAGGGTAGTTGATACGATTGTTTCTTCTTCGAAGGAGCCATAATCAGCACCTGCATTCACAAATTAAAAGTTACATTTTGTACGAAATCATCCAGTTTAAACATTGAAAATCACAGAAAACAGCTGCAGGTATGAGAAGCATCAGCCAACAGGTAAGAATTATATGTGAAAATGCATTTCAGAAGAATGTTGATGTAAGCAGCTGCAAGTATGAGAAGCATGAGTACAAATGCAAATGCAAATCCTTCCCTTTTAAACTTTGATACTTGGAAGTTCATTAATGGATGAGTTCAATCTTTTGTGTTATCAAATTGACACCATTATAGTCATAGTATACTATCACTATCTCTAAGAATAACTCTCATGCCCTTTGGTCAATTATAAGGTTACGCTACTTGGAAGGAAATAGAGTTAAGAGACAGGTTTGCCATTGCTAATTTGAGGAAAATAAATATACTCTTTCAAAATTGCATAACAGAAAAGGCAATTGGTAAGAGCCACAAAAACATAATCAAAGCAGGAAATATTTTCATGACTAAATCACATGCCACAATAGTAACAAAATTATGTTCGTACTCAGTGCCACAACATTTAAATTTCCTATAAGAACAGGACACTTAGTGACTGTAGTACGACACATGGAAGAAAAACATCAATTATGGACTGTTATGGTACCTCTTTTGGATCTAGTTATATGAGTAATTTTAAATTAGGGATTTAATAATAACTACTTTGACCTTTAGTTACATGCACTTGAGATGCTTTATCACCTTATCCATAACAAAATTTTCCATCACATCAAGACTACTTTTCAAGCTATTCCACCTGTTTCTACTTCTTTAATTTTATATTTTCAAGGAAGAGCTCATATGACTCCTAGAAGACTACATGGAAACAACACATTAAACATTTCGGTATTTAAACATTTCATGTCATCACAAGGAACTGCCAAACATAACGATTCCAACATAAGTTAAGTAACATATGCATGGCACATTGGGATCAACTGCAAAAAATTAGCCACAAAAAGAAACTATAACGATAGAGCCCAGTAAATGTATCCCCTTGTATAGCAATTGCAACTTGGATGGAGGTTTTAGGTGTACAACATATAACACAAATTAAGCCTATGCTGCAAAAACAGTATTTTTCTGAAAACAGGCTAAGTATAGTTGGATTGAAGAAAAAGATCAAAAATTGAGTTGACTTCATACCATTCTGTGTCTGACATGAAAATGGTTTATAAAACAAACTTCTAAGAACTAAGAAGAGGAAGAAGAAAATTATACAATAACATAATAACAGAAAAAATTAAAAAAAAAGATGCAGAGCGACAAAAGTATATAACGAACCTCGAAGGCTGGAACTGAGGGAGTGAATGCAAAGCCGCAGTGAGTGGCAGGCGGGTTAGAGAGAAAGGTAGAAGAGGAAGAAGAAATATGGATGTTCCGTGCATTTTTAGGTCAAGACTGAAGATTTCGAAAGAGGGAAGGAAGAGAACAAAGTTAGGTCTAGCAATGGAAAGAGGGAAGGAGGAGAACAAAGTTTGGTGTAGAAATATTTACAAGATGGGGGTGAAAATTTAGTTTCTGAAGCTTTCTATCCGTGAAAATGGAAACAAATTAGGTCTACAGAGAGAAATCGAAAGAGGGAAGGAGGAGATAGGAGAGAGAAATCGAAAGAGGGAGGAAGGAGATAGGAGAGAGAAATCGAAAGAGGGAAGGAGGAGATAGGTCTGTTTAGGTTTATTCCTAAATTTCAAAACGGCCGTGTTTTTGGCAAAATGGGGGCAAATGAAATTTTTTTTTGGAAATAAAGGGGGAATTTAAGTGGTCAAAATTTTTGAAGTTTTGACATCCGTCTTTTGAAACAAAATGGATTTTTTTAAATTTTGTTAAATTAACTTTATAAATTCACTTATATAGATGACTTATAAATTTCAATTTATAATTCATCCATAAGTGCTTAAGGCAATACAATTTAAATAATTAGTAGTGATAAATTTCTATGGAACCCTATATAATTATAAAATTTAGTGTTGATGTAAATTAGATTGAGCAAAAACTAAATAAGTCTAACATTGATTCTTTCTAAGGTAAAAAAAAAGAAGAAATGCAACATACATACCTTAAGCATCCACTTAAAATGATTGAAGTAATTTGGATCAAAAGCTTCGATATCGTGATATGTTACTTTAACTCCCAATATATGCTTGTAGAAATATCTAGTGAAATGCAACAAATAGACAAGATTACTATCAAATGCATAGGAGCAATTAATGAAATTAGTTCCAACTCTGGATTTCCCTGTCACCATATAGCCATTACACAATACTAATATATATACTAATATTGAAAAGTACAGCCAACTGAGAGAATTAAATTTCATACACATGAACCATGCTCATGGTTAGCCATATAGCAGCCATCTAGATAGAAAGCATGTAATTGCAAGGCAAGAGTTCAATAAGCAAGTCCACAAGAACACTTACAAATGGAAGTGAAGATTATGATTATGATTTGAGAAACATTAGAGTTAGTTCAATATTGTATATACTAATATATATACTTGTATATACTAATATATACTTATATATATATACTTGTATATACTTGTATATATACTAATATATACTTGTATATATACTAATATATACTAATATATACTTGTATATACTTATATATATACTTGTATATACATGTATATACTTGTATATATATACTAATATATACTTGTATTCCTACTTATATAATATCATATTATATCTAAATCATTATTTAATGGTGGACTTTAAAGTTTCTAATGGGTTTATGAAATGTTTATAAATCCAAACCTTAGCTTTTAATACTTAGTCAAGTTTGTTTGGCTTAAGAAAGCCTAACTTTCATACATTGCAAATAGCCACTAGATCCTTAGCATGTTTTTATACTAAGAAAATCTAACTTCCATAAAACGTCCAAGCTTCTTATTCTGCTTCATCTCTCATTCCTCTTTCAGCTTCAATAGTCATGGTTCTCTCGCTGCCAAACCCTAAGCACCACTCTCCTTGCTGCGGTCTTCATTAATGCCGACCGTCTCCTTTGTCAGTAACTGCATTGTCCCAAATAAGTCAAAAGAAGATTATTTTTTTTCTTATGAGTCGTAAGTAATCATCCCATCTGCACTCTCCTTGCTGCCGATGTTCATTAAGCTGTTGTATGTATATACATAACTTGGTACATTGGATTTTCAGCACAACCATAGAATTCTTTCCTCTGTTTAATCTAATTGAATTATTGCATTGTATTTTCAGATTACTATAATGTTGCATTGTATTTTCAGATTACTATAATGTTGTTCTGTCCCTTCAATTTGCTGCTTAAATTTTAAGATCTACAGTATGTCTCCATGCTTCTGATTTCTCTGCTTGTTTATAAGTCTTTGGTCCCCTGTTTGATGACTATCAGTTGAAATGGTATGTTGAGTTGTGTCAGTGAATTGAGGATTATTTGTGGATTCAGGTTGTTGTGATTGAAGTTGAATGTCTGTTAAAACATCAGTTGTGTGAACTGGTATTCGTTTAGTTTTATATGGAAAGTACTGCTCATGAAACTGTAAATAAATGCTGACTAAAATTTATTTTGTTGTGAGATCCATAAACAGAAAACCTTTCACTCCTGACTTGTAATCAAGAAATACCCCTTTCCTTGCTCTTGGTGCTAGCTTTTCTTTTCAATGACAACTTTTAAGTTCTATATGTGAACTCTTTTTCTTTCTCCTTCAGGTTGAATAATTACATAACAGTCCAAGCTTCCTCATGCAACTTTACTCAAACCACAACAACCATATGATAGTTGTCTTCGAGAAACCTTCATAGAAGTTAGCTGCTACATCTGCTCTCGCATCTGAGGTGATTATACTTCCCTTCCAGGTTCTATTTGACATCACCATAATTCAGTGGAGTTCACATAGGTGTTATGTATCCGGTTCTTGCTATTAACTGAATTATTGCTGTCAAAATTGCAGAACTGGTCCAACTAACTGAATTATTGCTCAAATTGCAGAACTAGTCCAACTAAAAGATGGATAGATCTTGGTTGAAGGCCGATAGAAGAACAAGAGAGTTTCAATTAGGTGTGGAAGAGTTGTTAATTTTTGCATTTGAGAATGGGTTTGATGAAATAAAAATTAGTTGTCCATGCTTAAGATGCGCTCACAGTAAATCGTGGAAGGCTCAAACTGTTAGGGATCATCTTTTCCAATATGGTATTGATCAAACCTATACTTGTTGGATATGGCACGGAGAGTCAAATCTAGAAAGGAGTCCTTTAGTTGCTGAAACCGATTGTTTCTCAGAATCATTTGATCAAACAAACATAAGAACGGGGCATGATAATGTCGACGATGATGATATTTCATTAGATTCCTCTGATTTCATTAACCATGTTGAAGGTGAACATGAACCCCTTTATCCAGGATGCAAGGGTTATACTAAGATGAAAGCTTTAGTCAAGTTATATAACTTGAAAGCAAAGCATGGCATTTCTGATACATGCTTCTCTGATATTCTCCTTTTGCTTGGGTCAATGCTTCCAGAAGGCAATAGTATCCCTTCTTCCTTCAGTGAAGCCAAGAAAACCTTATGTGCTATGGGGTATGAAAAAATACACGTGTGCCCGAATGATTGTCTCTTATATCGTGGTGAGAGAGATGAAGATGAGACAATTTGCCGCATATGTGGAGCCTCTAGATGGAAGCTGGACAAGAAAGGAAAAGAATTGAAAGGGGTCCCTGCTAAGGTTCTATGGTATTTTCCATTAATACCAAGGTTGAGGAATTTATTCAATACAGCTCAAATTGCAAAGGAAATGACTTGATATGACACCGGGCGACAAAAGGATGGTAAAATTAGACATCTGACAGACTCACAAACATGGAAGGATGTCAACCAAAAGTGGCCTGAGTTCGCCTGAGTTCGCTTCGGAGACAAGAAACCTTCGTTTAGCTTTATCTACCGATGGATTCAATCCCTTCCATGGATTTTCAACTGATTACTCATGTTGACCTGTTTTGCTATGTATTTACAACTTACCACCTTGGCTTTGTATGAAGAGAAAGTATATTATGTTAAGTTTGTTGATATCCGGACCGAATCAGCCCGGAAATGATATTGATGTGTTCCTTCAGCCACTTATAGAAGATCTTTAAGTGTTATGGAATGGGAAACAAGTGTATGATGCATATAAGAAAGAGTTCTTCATACTAAAGGGAATTTTGTTGTGGACAATTAGTGATTATCCAGCCTTAGGCAACTTGTCGGGCAACATCATTAAAGGGTATAATGTTTGTACTGTCTGTGTTGATAAAACAAAAGCTACCAGGTTGGCAAATTATCGTAAGACGGTGGTTATGAGGCATCGTAGGTGGTTGCCCCGTTATCATCCATATTGAAGGCAAAAATTAGCCTTTGATAACACCGTGGAGAAGTTGTCGGCTACTATTCCATTAACTGAAGAGGAGGTGTTTGAAAGGGTACAACCACTAAGAGGCCATGTCTATGGTAAGACACAATGCCAACCTCGATTGAATAAAGGTGAACCTCGACCTATTTGGAAGAAGATGTCTATATTTTTCCAACTTGAGTATTTGGAAGAAGATGTCTATATTTTTCCAACTTTGTTTATATCATTCAGAATTTAATGAAAGATTGGTTGGACACTTTGTTGAAAGTTTTGTGTTTCTTATTTAAATTTGTTGAAAGTTTCATTTGTACCTATCATTCGATTTGTATCTTTATTTGACACTTTGTTCAAAGATTTGGTTATATAATTTATTGAATCATGTGGTTTTTGCTCTGACACCTTGCTGGTGGATTTGGTTTAACACTTGTCAGTGGAGGATTTCATTTGATTTGTGCTTTTGGTTTGATTTGTGTATAGGGATTACTTTCATTTAAGGCAATTTTTTTTAAACACTCAGTTAATCAGACAACGGTTTCTTACAGAAAACCGTTGTCTGAACATATATTATACAATGGTCTGAACAGTTAATCAAACAACTTTTTAAATAACCGTTGTCTGAAACATCTTATCAGACAACGGTTTTTTTTTTTACCAAAAAAATACTTGTCTGAACATATATTACACAACGGTCCCTAAAAACCGTTGTCTGTATGCTTGCTTCAGACAACGGTTTTTTTTTTAACCGTTGTTTGAAACGCTGAATTATACAACACTTTCGAAAAAATCGTTGTCTGAAACATCTTATCAGACAACGGTTTTGTATGACCAGAAAAACAGTCGTCTGAACATATATTACACAACGGTCCCTAAAAAATCGTTGTCTGGTGTGACCAAAATGACACCTAATAGACAACGGTTAAAAAAAACACCAAAAACAGTTGTCTGAAAATTAATCAGACAACGCTTTTTTGGGAAAAAAAACCGTTGTCTATTTTTTTCAGACAATGGTTTTTTCCTTAACCGTTGTCTGATGACCGTTGTCTGATTCAGTTTTTCTTATAGTGTAATTTATTGAACAATTAAAGAGAAATATTTTTATATCAATGATCAGATCTGAGAATTAAAACCAAGATGATTCTCTTTGACTGAAATCATTACTATTATTATTTTCTAATTTTATTTAGTTGTTATTCAATTATTTTTAGTTTTAATTTCAGTTCTAAGTTTATTTTAAATTTCAGATATAAACTCCCTCCATTTATTTTAGTTAAGTTTTGTTTTAGGTTTTCAAAGAAAATTAATTTTAGTAATCAATTTTTCTGAGGATTTGATACCCTATTCACCGCTATTACAATTTTAATTTTGTCCAAGAATAGGATTTTATTTTTGGTGGATTTGACATCCATCAAATTTTAGCGTCGTTGCCGGGGATCTTAATTTTAACTCACTACTTTATTTCTTTTGATGACCAGATCTAACAGTGAGGATGAACTTCTATACGATCCTGAGATTGAAAAGACTGCTAAGAGACTAAGGAAGAAGATAAAACAACAAAAAGAAGCCGCTGCGATTTTGTCAACTGCAGCTGATCAATTAGTAGACACGGATTCAGATTTAGATTCCTCATCTTCTTCTACTCAATTTGAGAAACAAAAACAAATGGGTGACAACCAATGGACTTTGAGGCAATTGGCAGCCCCTCCAGTCGACCAGCAACCCCTCTGCATCACTTACCCAGCCCTGAATGCCTCTTTTGAACTGAAGTCAAGTTTAATTCATTTATTACCAAAGTTTCATGAGCTGAAAAGTGAAGATCCCCATAAGCATTTAAAGGAATTTCATATTGTTTGCTTAAGCATGAGACCACAAGGTGTAATCGAAGAACAAGTTAAATTTTTAGTCTTTCCTTTTTCCTTGGACAACTGAGCCAAAGATTGGCTTTTCGACTTACTATCCGGATCAATCACCACATGGATTGACATGATAACAACCTTTCTAGATAATTTCTTTCCTACTTTAAGAGCTGCAAATATAAGGAGAGAAATATATGGTGTCAAGCAAAAAGATTCGGACAACCTTCATGAGTATTGGGAGAGATTTAAGTGATTATGTGCAAGTTACCCATAACATAAAATTTCAGAGCAAGCTCTCCCCCAATATTTTTATGAAGGGCTATTACCTACGGAAAGGAGCATGTTGGATGCCACTAGCGAAGGTGCCATAGTGAATAAAACTCCTCAAGTCGTTAGAGGCCTCATCACTATCATGGCAGCCACTTCTCAATAATTTGACAGGAAAAAAGAAACTCCAAAGAGGGTTAACGGGGTAAGTATCTCTTTACTTTATTCCAAAATAACTCAACTGACAAATTTGGTGTAAAACATGGCTGTAGGGAATGTGCAACAACAAAAGTTTGTGGGATTTGCGCTCATTCATGACATCCTACTGACATGTGTCCCATACTTCAAAAAGACAAGCAACAACAAGTGAATGTTATAGGAGGATTTCCCAATCAAACCCAAAGGAAATATGACCCACATATGAATACCTATAATCCAGGGTGGAGGGATCATCCAAACTTTAGCTATGGAGAAAGAGCACCTAATTCCCAATAATTTCAACCAAGAGCACCACCAAAACAGCCTCCACCACCACCACAAAAATCAGGTATGTCTCTTGATGACATTTTCAAAGCCTTTATGACTAATACCCAACAATTTCAATAGGAAACTCGCTCAAGCATCAAAATTTGAAGACCCAGATGAGTCAATTAGCCATGACAGTTTGTAAGTTGGAGTCCTAAGGGAAATTGCCTTCTCAAACGATAGTCAATCCAAAGAAAAATATAAGCGCTATAACTTTAAGAAACAAAAAGGAGCTATTAAAAGAGGAAAGGAGCTATTAGACAAAAACCACCAGAGACTAACCACTGGGCAGGGGTTGTACAAGAGGGTAGAACCTGAAATAATTATTCAAAGAGATAAACCACCAGCCATAGTCAACTCGGATTAGCCCCAACCTCTGGTAATACCACCTCATTTCCTACAAAGGCCTGCTAAATCTAAGAAGGAGAAGGAAGAAAAGGAGATTTTGGAGACTTTTTGCAAAGTTGAGGTTAATATACCATTGTTAGATGCCATCAAGCAAGTACCTCGATATGCAAAGTTCTTAAAAGAATTGTGTACAAACAAAAAGAAACTCATTGGTAATGAAAAGGTAAGAGTAGGGGAGAACATATCTGTTGTGATTAAAAGAAAGCTACCTTCAAATTGCAAAGATCAAGGTATGTTTGCAATTTATTGTAAAATAGGTGATTTGGGCATAAAGAAAGCCATGTGTTATTTAGGAGCTTCCATAAATGTCATGCCATTATTTATTTACTCCTCTTTAAAGGCTGGTCCTTTGAAAGAAACTGGTGCAATTATTCAGTTAGCTAATAGGTTTGTGGTTTACCCTAAAGGGGTGTTAGAAGATGTTTTAGTTTAGGTTAATGGACTAATTTTTCCAACAGATTTTTATATACTTGATATGGAGGAGGATAAGTTTTCTAATTGCTCTGATATTTTATTAGGAAGACCTTTTCTTAGCACAACTAGAACAAAAATTGATGTTCATGATGGTACATTAAATATGGAGTTTGATGGAGAAATTATAAAATTTAATATTTATGATGCTATGAAGTACCCTATTGATGTATCATGTATATATGGATTGGATGTCATAGATTCTGTAAGTCAAGAAATTTTTGAGCTTAATTTTTCTAATAATTTAAACACTGTTATTTGCAAAAGTCTTGATGCAGGTAGCTTAAAGACTTTATATGACAAGTTTGTTGTAGGTGAAACTCTTCAAGATGTGGTGTGCGAACTGAGAGCCCTAAAA
This sequence comes from Garcia nutans, assembly GCA_947685225.1. Taxonomy (NCBI): domain Eukaryota; kingdom Viridiplantae; phylum Streptophyta; class Magnoliopsida; order Malpighiales; family Euphorbiaceae; genus Garcia; species Garcia nutans. The sequence continues at coordinate 11,109,627 of CANTUV010000066.1, read as the reverse complement.
AATATGAAGGAAAGTGCACCCATATCTGACTTACCAGCATCCCATACTAAAATTTTACCTTCTATCATGCAGGCGCCAAGTTTGGAGTTGAAGACGCTACCTGAACATTTAAAATATGAATTTTTAGGAGAAGGAGAAATCCTATCGGTGATAGTTTCTAACAAACTCATCAAAGAAGAGGAAGAAGAGCTAATTTGCATGCTTAGGGAGTATAAAAAAGCTATTGGGTGGACAATTGTTGATATAAAAAGAATTTCGCCTTCAATTTGCATGCATAAAATTCTTATGGAGGAAGATAGCAAGCCAAAAAGAGAAGCACAGAGAAGATTAAACCCACCAGTGATGGAGGTAGTCAAGAAAGAAATTTTAAAGCTTCTTGATGTAGGTGTGATTTATCCTATTTCAAATAGCAAGTAGGTAAGTTCAGTTCAAGTAGTACATAAAAAGACATGATTGACTATGGTAAAGAATGCAGACGATAAATTGGTCCCAACTCATGTTCCAAATGGGTGGAGAGTCTGCATCGATTATAGAAAACTGAACGCAGCTACAAGAAAGGACCACTTCCCCCTCCCATTTATTAATCAGACGCTGGAACGTCTTGCAGGTAAAATCCATTATTGTTGTCTTGATGGCTATTCAGGCTTTTATCATATTCCAGTAGCACAAGAGGACCAAGAGAAGACTACTTTCACTTGCCCATTTGGAACCTTTGCCTACCGACGAATGCCATTTGGTCTTTGTAATGCTCCAGCCACATTTCAGAGGTGTATGGTAAGTATATTTTTGAATATGTTGAGAACATTATAGAGGTTTTCATGGATGATTTCACCGTGTATGAAAATTCCTTTGGTGAGTGTTTGTCTAACCTGACTAAAATTCTTAAAAGATGTTTAGAGTCAAATCTTATGTTAAATTATGAAAAGTGTCATTTTATGGTTGATCAATGATTGATTTTAGGGTATATTGTGTCAAAGAGAGGAATTGAAGTTGATAAGGCAAAGGTTGATGTAATTAAGTCTTTATCTTATCCCACAAGTGTGCGGAAAGTTTGATCTTTCCTTGGCCATGCAGGTTTCTACAGGCATTTCATCAAGGATTTTTCAAAAATTGCCCAACCCTTATGCCAGCTGCTGCAAAAAGAAGTAGAGTTTAATTTTGATGATTCTTGCAAGAAAGCATTTGATATACTTAAAAACATGTTGATCTCTGCTCCAATTATATAGCCACCAGATTGGAATTTGCCCTTTGAAATAATGTGTGATGCTAGCAATCACACTGTGGGAGCAGTGCTTGGGCAAAGAAGTGGTAGGGAACCTCATGTTATTTACTATACATCAAGGACTTGATGAAACCCAATCGAATTACTCCATTACAAAAAAAGAGCTTCTAGCTATAGTTTTTACTTTAGAAAAATTTTATTCTTATCTTCTTAGTACTAAAGTTATCGTTTATTTTGATCATGCAACTTTGAAATATCTATCTAAGAAGAAAGATGCCAAGCCATGACTTATCCGGTAGGTACTCTTGCTACAAGAGTTTGATTTGGAAATAAGAGACAAGAAGGGGTCAAAAAATTCGGTAGCAGATCATCTTAGTCGATTGCTAGTGAACAAGGAACCAATTCCAATTAAGGATAAATTTTTGGATGAATACCTCTTTTCTATCCAGCAATCGACACCCTGGTACGCTGACATTGTAAATTTCTTGACTTCTAATATTTTTCCAAATGATATTTCTAGAGTTGAGAAGGATAAAATCAAGAGGGAGGCTAGATATTATGTCTGGGATGATTCGTATTTGTAGAAGCATTATTCTGATTAGATAATTAGGAGATGCATTGATGAAAGTGAGATCCCTTCTTTTTTAAATTTTCCTCATTCATATGCATGTGGAGGACACTTTGGTCCTAAGAGAACAGTCTGTAAAATATTAGAGTGTGTTTTATTTTGGCCTTCCCTATTTTGTGATTCTTATATGCATTGCATGTCTTGTGAGAATTGTCAAAAGATTGGTACTTTGAGTCATAAAAATTAGATGCCTCTTACGCCTATTTTAATTTGTGAAATTTTTTATGTCTGGGGTATTAATTTTATGGGTCCGTTTCCTTCTTCTTTTGGCAATTGTTATATTTTACTTGCTGTTGATTATGTTTCTAACTGACAATGCTAAGGTTGTTGTAGATTTTGTCAGATCACACATTTTTGTTAGGTTTGGAATTCTAAAAGTGCTTATCAATGATAGAGGTATGCACTTCTGTAACAAGGTGATGGAAGCTCTTCTTCAAAAATACAATGTTGTTCATCGCATTTCAATAGCGTACCACTCACAGACCAATAGCCAAGCTAAAGTTTCTAAATTGGAGATTAAGTCCATCCTTGAAAAGACAGTAAATCCCAATATGAAGGATTAGAGCTCGAGTTTAGATGATGCATTGTGGGCCTATAAAACTGCTTATAAGACACCAATCGGTAAGTCTCCATATCAGTTAGTGTTCGGTAAACCTTGTCATGACTTCAGGCTTAAATTGTTTCCTGGAAAATTGAGGACTAGATGGATAAGACCCTTTATCATCACCAATTTATTTCCTCATGGAGCAGCAGAAATTAGAAGTGCAGATACTGGTAAAATTTTTAAAGTCAACGGACATCGCTTGAAACCATTTTATGAAGGTTTTCACTCAGCTACAATGTCCTTTGGATGACACTTGAATGGAAGATAAAAGTCTAACCAAAGACTTTAAATGAAGGCGCTAATGGGAGGAAACTCATTTCTCTTTTCTCCTCCTGCAATTTGTTTCTTTGTCTCTATTTTATTTCTTCTGCCTTCATTTTCATTAATTTAATTGATTTTAGTTTTAACTTTATATTAATTTTTATTTCTCCTTATTTTTCTTATTTTTCCATTAATTTATATTTTTCTTTACTTTCATTCACGTATTTTTAAAAAATGATGATAATAAATATACATATTTACTGTTCATTTTTCTCCTTCCTTGGGATACCATTGACGCTTGTTATATTCCATCTGCAGGTTCATTATGGCAAACAGAGAAGCTGTGATGGTGATTTTTATTTATTTTGGAGGGACAGTCACTTATACTTTAGTGAGAGCTAATACATTAATAGAATAAAAAAAAATGAGGGCATAATGGGTATTTGGGCTTAGAACAACCTCAACCCTACCATATTTTTATTTTATTTCTCTTTCTCTACTTCCCAGCCACCACACTTCACCAACCATCACCATCATCACTTCACAGTCACCACAGCCTGCCCGAGTTCGCTCCTCGCAGAGACTCCACTAAGCGAGCCTCTTGCAGATCATGCGCCAAAGCCCTTGCACCATGCGATACCAGCATATCGCCGAATGCCCAGTCTCTCACTAGAGCTTGCACCCCCCACAACCCAGCACGCGAGAGAACCAGCAGCAGCCCTTGCACCGAACGACACCAGCACCAAATTGCACTACACACGAGCAACATCCATACCAGCGTCACCACCAACTGAGCCTCATCGCCAATCGATGCTACCTGCCCCAGATCATGCGCCACAACCTTCGTATCAAGCTATTGAACTGCCACAGCCCACAGTAGTCATCAATTTTGAAGTTCTTTTTACTGGTTTAATTTCAATTTTTGTCTGTTTTTGTTTAATTTTTTTTAGCATTAATCTTTTCAAATATATATATATAAGAGAAAAGTGCAGCAGACTAATATATATGAGGACCAAGTCATGTGCAAGGCGTGGTAGCCCATCTTCGAGTTCTTCGTCAAAATAACCTCGACTGATTGATGAACATTCCGATGATGAATCTGATCACCACAGTAGGGGTTCACAGGACCCACTCAACCCACTTGCTACTAAACTCAGGATCTACTTACACGTCAAGAAGGGGAGTTTGTCTGGAGAAACTTCAGCAGCAGTCCAAAATCTAAATTTAGAAATTGATAATCCAAATGAGTAACAGCAGTATGAACAAGTAAGTACATTCTCCATACTTTCAGGAAAATTTGTTCATTTACCTTCTTTGGGTTCATTGAAAATTATGACTAAATGTGTTGATTTGATTAGAGGCATTAGGTGGGAATCATTTTTATGTTAGACAATCCAATTTTTACTGAGTTGACTAGAGAATTTTAAGCAACATTTGATTTTGACAAAACTGATCAGTTTGATTTAGCTACACCTAATTTGATTAAATTCAGATTAATGGGTCAACGATTTAGTTTATCTCTCACTGAGTTTAATAAGACCTTGGGCTTCAATGAAATGCTACTGTTTATGATTTTTCTGATAATTTTAAAGCTCCTAATGTTTATTCTAATTTCTGTGAGAATTTGTCTGCTCCATATGACTCTAGAAAATCGAAAGATTTATATTTTAGAGAGCCCAATCTTAAACATTTGCATAGGTTCCTAGCATACTCATTTTCGGGCAAAAAAGATGCACCAGGCTTGGTTTTAAAGGCCGAACTATTTTTCTTGTGGTGTATGACTAAACAAAGGAAGGTAAATTTAGGCTTTTGGTTGGCAAGTCAGTTTGCTAATTTTATTGTAGCCAAGAGACCTTTGATCTTGGGCAATGTTATTACTCAATTTGAAATTAATAATCAGTTGCTCAATGTTAACACTACTGACTTGCAATTGTCTTGTAAGCCAATTCCATTGAATCTCACACTTTGGATGAAATGGGACTGTTGCGAAAAGAAAATGGTATTTTATTTATGATTCTTGCAGGACCCATTACTCCAAGAGATCAACGAGTTTTTTGAAAAGCTTCACGGGCTACAACTCTTGTCACTGCAGCTCCTGCTGCTACAACACATCCTTCTTCATCAAATCAAGCATTGTTGTGAACCATTCTTGAGAAACTTGATCGAATAGAGAGGTATTTAGACAATTTAGAAAAAAAAAACGACAGTGAAATTCGAGATCAAATCATGAAAGTTGACCAGAGCCTTGTCAGATTATCCACGGACATAGACTTTTGATATCCTCAATGTCACTGAATATCCCAGTAGTCTAGTCTCCTTCACTGATATTAGGGGAGTCCTCTATTTTTTTTAATTATGTTTATTTCTTCTCTTGCTTTATTTTTGCTACATTGAGGACAATGTAGATTCTAAGTGTGGGGGAGATTTCTAGAGATTTGAACCTATTTTTGAATAAATTTTGTTACTGAAATAGTTAATTTGTTCTTTAGTTTGATTGATTATTGATTTTGAAGTTGCTGCCTACTTTTCATTGTTTTTATGTGGATATAGATGATGCCTTATGTCTTTAGGAAAAATTTTACTAAGTCCCACATATATTTCTTGAACTTTGTCATTGTTCTTACATTTTATGATTTCTTTGCCAAAAATCCCATTTCACATGCTAATTGATTTAAAGATGACATTTTGAATCTTAAACTGTATTAGCAGCCTTGAGATTGATTGCTCTAGCCTAATTCTTGTTAATTCACTTGATTATGAGCTACTTTAATTAATATCTATTATTGGTATAAAATGTTTTAAGGACTCTTGCTCGGTGATGTTTTTGTTTAATGAACTTAATTAGTTGGGAGTATTTAGTTAGGCTCATTTTATCTGTCTCGAGTTGTTGTACTTGAAATAAGAAAAATGTTAAGAACTAACAAAAAAAAGAGCTCAAAAAGTTCAAAAAATGAACAATTTACTCCTCTAGTTAAAAGACTATGAGTAGAGCTAGTAGCCACTTTATTTCGAGACCAGTTGAGTAACCGGGTGTCAGCATCATAAATGTTTGCCCTCGCATCAAAAGGCTGGTGACATGTCAGGTAAGTGTAAAGGTGCTCAAAAGTAATAATAATAAGGTTCTTAACACAGATTTTTATATGACTCGATGAGTTAGATGTTGTCTTCTATATGTAACTAGCTTTTCACTTGGTAATTAATTGTCATCAAAGTGGGGGAAAACTCATGATATTTTATATTGATAATTTTATTGATTAAGTTGCTCATACCTGTGAATTAGTGAGATGCTTGTTCTACCACTCTATTTAGGATTATTTAAACATTTCCGTTTGAATTAAGACATGATGAATGTGACTTTGTGCTTTGAATTATAAAGTACTTGAGGACAAGCACAGTTCAAGTGTGGGAAATTTTAATATTGGGTAAATTTAGTTTATATTTTGCAAAGATATTTAAACTTTTACTGGGTATTTATACTGATCTTGGCATATTTTTGCATAGGATATAACTTAAAGAAGAAATAAGAAAAAAATGAAGAAAGTTGCAAGAAACTGATGAAAAAGAGCTGGAAAGAGCCTTGGGAGTAACCCTTGGACAAGGCTTGTGTCCAAGGGTATATGGTACTTGAAGATTTTATGAGTCAGCTGTAAATCCTGATTTATTTAGGATATTTGAGATACAATTTTTGAGCTAATTTTCAGGGATATTATGACTTATTTATTTCCTTATTCGGTAGATATTAAGGACGATTTTTATTAGGTGTTAAATTCTATTTTATTTGTAATTTATTTTATTTTTATTTTTTCTAAAAAGGCTAAAAAACTTAAGGGGTATTTAAGCCAACTTATTGATAGCCCTAGTCTTGTAATACCTTTATACCCTATATACGTACAATACATATTTTCAGCATATGTAAAATACGCATATATGGTACAAAAATATCACAAACCGGTTTAATAAAAATTTTTACATTTCTGATTTAAAATTTCAAATACTAAATATATAAAAATAAATAGTATACAAATATTATTTACTTGTTATAGGAATCCAAAATAAACATTTTATATGAAAATCTTTGGAAAAAATCTGCCAGAGTTTTGTCTGTAATTTGGACATCCTAAACTTCAGCAAAACACAATCTGCATCAGAAAATACTCTCAAATAATTTCAAATCACCATTTCACCCATACTCCTTAATTTCACCAAGTTTCTCAAACATTTATATATATCGATATATGTATATATATAATTTAGAACACATTTAAACCCCCCATTTCAAATAACTTAACCCAAACATTCTTTATAGTTTACAATATAAAAAATTCAAAAACATGATATAATATGCATAATACCCAAAATATACAATAACATAAAATATATACATGTTACTGATAGTGTTTCTGATTTTGATATCAACTCTACAAGCACAACCATAAATCTGACTCGACCTGGTCTAGAAGAACTCTCCGGCTCAGCTAAATTTTCCCTGTCACCTGCGCGATGTAAACAATCGAGATAAGCCAAAAGCTTAGTAATACAAATTTTAATAACAATAAAACTAAAATGCAATGCTAATGCACAATGCATATGGATATCACATCATTCCATTTTCTCATACTTTTCAAATATTTCACAATCCACAATTTATATAAAAACAAATACAAACATGGGCCCAAAGATAACTAATATGCTATTCAAAATTTAGAGATACTGTTTTGGTCTATAATGACACCATGTGTCTAGCCCTGTAGGCAAAATATTAATGTAATAGTTCAACTAGGTCTGAGCTTACGACCCGATCATTTCACCCAACCCAGTTTCAAGGACTTATTTTTAAGGCTTACGACCCGGTCATTTTACCTCAAAAATATTTTTACAGTGACGCCCAGCGTCTATCCCGTAGGCAAATCATAGGCATGCCGCGAAACACAGAACTCTGAAAATTGAATAACATACTAGGCACACAATTTATTCATATTTCTCATTTATATCAATATCAATTCATTTTATTATGTTTTCACATATCTCATTACATTATACTATATTTTTGCATTTACAACACATTACCCAATTACTTTGGGTATTTCCACATAATTCACATATTAATTGCATTTAATGTAATCTAACCAATACCAATGGCTTTTTAACAATGCACTTAATGCATACACAACAAATGGCATTACCTAAACACTTTGGACCATTTTCACATAATACACATATTTCATATTTTACACAATTTAGCCATTATCAATGGCTTTTTGCAATGCATTTAACACATATATGACATTATAAATGTCATAGCACATTATTCATACATAACCAATGTATCAATTAGCTTAACACATTTTTCAACCAAAATATGTTAAGCCCAAATGTCATACAAACATAACAAATGTATTCAAAATTTGTACTTACCTCAAATTGTAACCAAAACAAGCTTAAAACAACCTCCAATCCTATCCTTCCAACTTGCCCTTCACCACTTGGATGAAGCAAATCAACCTCTCTCAATGCCTAAACCAAATGTGATAGCAAATAATCATTTAGTATCACATTTAATGATATTTCCAATATTAAACCATAATTAAATCATATCCAAGCAAAAATCTAAAATTTAAGGTTAACCTCACTTTAACTTTGTATTCTCATACTAGGTCATTCATTTTAATATATTAAGTTTATTTATATTATTAGAAATATATTTAAAATCATTTACATTATAAAAACACACTCTCATACACAAAATCCTAAAATGGCATAACCTTAATTCATTGAAGGTTTTCCATTCCTACACAATCCATTAATCATTTTAAGCTTATATTCATCACTTATATCACCAAACAATAAGATTAAACTAATAAAATTATACAATTCAACAACTTTGAAAAAATCATTTTTCAAAATCCTAAATCACACTTCCATTCACAAACTCTAACCAAACTTAACCAAATCTACCATTTGACTTTAAAATTCTTATTTATGCATCAAAATAACATATTTGGAATCAATTTGCACAATTAAAACACATGATTCCAAGAATCTAAATTTTTTATAATCCTAAATTCTCTCTCTTCACTCAGCTCATCCCAAACGTAATTCTTTCTTTCATTTAACTTGAAAATCATTAATGATTAATCAAAATAGTTCATTTATACCCAATTAAACAATTAAATTATGCTAATTGAAAATCTCAAAATCCACATTTTCATACTTTCAAAGAAAATTAAAAATTAAGAAAAGAAACTTACTAACCTATTGAAAATCCACCAAAACATCAATTAATTCTTGAAAATTCTTGTCAAAATGAGTATTTAGATGAAGAAAAATCACTCTCATGGCCATGCAATTTTTTTTTTTTAAGAAGAAGAAGACTAATTTTAATTTTCTCTTTCCTTTCATCCTTTAATTATAACCATATATATATATATATATATTATAATAATTTTATAATAATTTATTTAATAAATTAAAAATTCAAAAATTTTTCTTCCATTCAAAAATTATTTATTTTTGAATTAATTTAATAATTTTAAATTTTTAAGATTTAATTATCAAAATACCCTTTTTACTTTAACTTTTGACTTTTCTTTTAAAAAGTATTGACTTTTATATGTTATGTATATTTTACATATATATCACATTTATATTCCACTTTTTTATTTAAAATCCCTTCATTTTTTATTTAAAACCATTAATTTAATTTATCTAATTTAATTATAATATATTTTATCAAATTTTCAAAAATTAGAAATTTAAAAAAAAATTGGAATATTACAATTCTTTCCCCTTAAAATAAATTTCGTCCTCGAAATTACCTGCTTTCAAGTCTGGGACGATTAAAAAAACTAACTCTGCATCGTCTGCTCACTCTCTCATGTTGCATCCTCAGTGGCATGATTCCTCCATAGGACTTTCACAAGTGGCACCCTCTTATTCCTCAATTCCTTAACCTCTCGTGCCAAAATCGCCACTGATTCTTCCTCATAAGTCAGATCTGGACTCACCTCAATAGACTCCACTGATAAGATATGAGATGAGTCAGACCTGTATCTCCAAAGCATCAAAATATGGAAAATATTATGAATTCGATCCAACTCAGGCGGCAAAGCTAGTCTATAAGCCACTGGACTAACTATCTCCAACACCTCATATGGTCCTATGAAACAAGGACCAACTTTCCTTTGCGACCGAACCTCAGAATCTTCTTCCATGGAGACACCTTCAGAAATACTTCATCTCCCACACTGAACTCTATGTCTCTTCTCTTCAAATCTGAATAGGATTTCTGCCAGTCTGAAGCTGCTTTCAAACGACCCCGAATCACCTTTACTTTCTCTTCTGTTTCCTTACTCAAATCAGGATCGACCAATTTATCTTCTCCAACCTCATCCCAACACAGAGGTGTCCTGCATCTCCTGCCATACAAGATCTCATAAGGAGCCATCCCAATACTGGACTGATGACTGTTATTATAAGCAAACTCAATTAGTGACAAAAATCTGTCCCAATTTCTGGTAAAATCAATGATATAACTCCTCAGCATATCCTCTAGAATCTGTATCACTGTCTCTGACTGCCCATCTGTCTTAGGATGGAAAATAGTACTAAAATACAACTAAGAACCCAAAGCATCATGCAAACTCTTCCAAAATCTCTAAGTTAACCAGGGATCTCGATCCGATACCAAAGCAATTGGGACTCCACAGCTCAGCCAACCTCTCAAGAGAATAATCCATCTGAACTGAAAGAAAATGAGCTCTCTTCGTCATCCAATCAACTATCACCCAGATTGCATCATGCTTCTTCTGGGTCAAAGGCAGTCCAGTCACAAAATCCATTGTCACTCCCTCCCATTTTCACTCTAGCACTGATAAAGATTGGAGCAACCCTGAAGGAACTTGGTGCTCGGCCTTCACTTTCTGAAAAGTGAGACATCTAGATACAAACTCTGTTATGTTCCTCTTCATACCTGACTACCAATAATGTCGCTTCAAGTCTTGATACATCTTAGTACTTCCAGGGTGCATAGCGTAAAGTGACTGATGTGCTTCCTCTAATATCATCCTTTTCAATTCTGCATCGTCAGGAATACACAACCTATCTCTGTACCATAAACTGCCATCATCCCTCACAAAAAAGTCTTGACTCTCCCCCTTCTGACAAACCAACACAATTTTTTGAATTCTCTCATTTTCCAACTGAGCCTCCCTAATATAATCCGACAAGATTGGCCTCAACTGCAATTGAGCCGTTAAAGCACCATCATCACAAGACTCAAATTTAGCATGCAACGATCTCAACTTAACAAGCAAAGAGAGTGAATAAGCAGTTAAATCTGCCAAAGACTTCTGACTCACGGCATCAGCAATAATATTTGCCTTGTTAGGATGATAATCAATCAAACAGTCATAGTCTTTAATCAACTTTAACCATCATCTCTGCCGAAGATTCAACTCTCTCTGAACACTCAGGTATTTTAAACTCTTGTGATCAGTATAAATAAAGCATTTCTCCCCATACAAGTAATGTCGCCAAATCTTCAAGGCAAAAATTATAGCTGCTAATTCCAAATCATGCGTCAGGTAATTCAGCTCATGCAGCTTCAACTATTGAGAGGCATAAGTAATGACTCTACCCTTCTGCATCAGAATACAACCTAAACTACTATGTGAAGCATCACTGTAAATCACATAAGGTTTACCTTCCACAAGCAAGGTAAGGATAGGAGTTTGAGTCAACATCTCCCTCAGTTGCTTAAAACTCGCCTGACAACGATCTGTCCACACAAATCTAACTCCTTTCTGAAGTAATCTGGTGAGTGGTGTAGCTATCATAGAAAAATCCTTCAGAAACTGACGATAATAGCCTACCAATCCAAGAAAACTTCTAAACTCTGTCACAGTCTTCTATGGACTCTAATTCAAGATAGCTTTAACCTTACTCAGATCAACTCTAATACCCTCTACTGAAACTACATGACCAAAAAAAGCTACCTGATTGAGCCAGAACTCACACTTAGATAGCTTAGCATACAACTGCTTCTCTCTCAGAGTCTGCAATACAATTTGTAAATACCTATCATGATCCTCCTTATTATGTGAATACACCAAAATATCATCAATGAAGACCACCACAAACTGATCTAAATATGGTCTGAACACCCTGTTCATCAAATCCATAAAAGCTGCCGGTGTATTCGTCAATCCAAAGGGCATCACCAGAAACTCATAATGCCCATACCTCATGCGAAAAGTTGTCTTAGGTACATCCACATCTCTGACTCTTAATTGATGGTACCCTGATCTCAAATCAATCTTAGAGAATACTGCTACTCCCTTCAACTGATCAAAGAGATCATCTATCCGAGACAAAGGATACTTGTTCTTGATGGTCACCTTATTCAACTGCCTATAATCAATACACAATCTCAAGGTGTCATCCTTCTTTTTCACAAACAACACGGGCACTCCCCACGGGGACACACCAGGGCGGACGAACCTTTTTTCCAATAACTCTTGCAACTGCACCTTTAACTCTCTCAACTCAGCAGGTTCCATCCGATAAAGAGTAATAGAGATGGTAGAGGTACCAGGCAACAAATCGATACCAAACTCCACTTCTCTCTCAGGAGGTACCCCTAGCAACTCATCAGGGAAAATATCTGAAAACTCGGCAACTGTGGATATACTGTCAAGCTGGGACCCCACTACTTTGGTATCTACAACATGAGCAAGATAAGCCTCACATCCCTTTCGAATCATTCTCCTAGATGAAATAGCTGAAACAAACATGGATGAAAGATACATCTGCTCACTAGATACCATCACATCCCTACCTTCACGTATTCTCAAAGTAATGCATTTCTTCTGACAATCTACTATAGCCTCATTTCTAGATAACCAATCCATACTCAGAACCAGATCATACTCCCTGAAAGACATCTCAATCAGGTCACCGAGAAACTCCTCATCATGAACAACAACTGGACTATCTCGGTACACCCTGCTCATCATAATACTATGCCCTAAAGGATTTGTGACTAAAAGATCAAATCCTAAAGACTCAAAATACAAATCGCTCACAGGCAAGATGGATGCATTGATGTAAGAATGAGTCGACCCAGGGTCTAACAATGCAAGAACTGAAGTACCAAATAAAGTAAAAGTAGAAGCAATAACAGCTGAAGCATCCGGCTGCCTCTGCATTACATAAACCCGCTGTGATGGCCCTGTCTCATCTGGTCTACTGTCTCTGGCTATAGAACCTCCTCTTTGACTAGTTTCAGATTAACCACCTCTACTAAAACCTCTACCACCATGACCCCCTCTAACACTGGGTCGAGAAGCTGCAATATCTGCCTGTCTATCCTCTGATGGCTCTGGACATTCTCTGATAAAATGGTCTGACAACCCACATCTAAATCACACTTCTAAAGCACCTCTCCACTAGTAGACACCTCCGTGTGCTTTACCACAATGAACACAAGTAGGTGGAGCAGGCCTCTGAGCCACTAGGGTCGGAACACTAGCCACTGAAACTGTAGGTCTTTGTCTCTGTCTCTACTGCTATACTGACCTGCTAAACTGCCTTTGGCTTTTACTGAACCTCTGAAAATATTTCCCTCAGCCTCTCTTCACTAATGAAGACCCTGCCTCACTTTGGGGTCTTCTAGCTCTGGTCTCATCAACCCTGGCAGCTGCTGCAAGACTTTGTGCTCTCTCTACACTCCTGGCAGCTGCAACCAACTGAGAAAAATCTTGATATCGAGAGCCTGCTATGGTACACACGATAGACTCCCTCCTCAAATCTCCTGCACTTGTCAATCTCGTCAGAAATGATCCCACCAGCATAATGACTCAACCAAATAAACTCGATCTCGTACTCTGTCGTTGTCCTGGTATCCTATCTTGGACTCAGAAACTCCATCTTCTTTGCATCCTTATACTCCCTCAAAGTATACTTCTGCTCAAATTTTTGCAGAAAATCATCATAGGTCAGAACTGGTAGATCAACTAAAGCATGTGGAACCGTCTTTCACCAATCATATGCATCCCTCTGCAGAAGAGATCTGGCATAATCAAACTTCTCTTTCAGACTAGCCTATAATTGAATGAACACTCTCTGAACCATGTCTAGCCACTGCTCTGCTACAGCAGGGTCTGTAGTACTAATGAACTCCTCAACTTATCATACTTCCTCACTGGCAACTGCGGTTGCGGCTGTGGCTGTGACGACTGCTGAATTGGAGCCTGCCTCAACAACTCTACAATATGTCTTACTCAGCCAGGCAGAATCTCATCAGCTGCTGGTCTCACAAGCACAAAAACAGACACCTCACCAGCAAACACAACTCTAGCTCCATCTCTACCATCATCAGGAACCACACTCTTTGCACTACCCTCTGCAGACTAATGTGTCCAAGACTCCATAACTACATATATCTGCAAACACATCATAAATTACTATATCAGATATCAGAAACTGCCCGTGCCAATGTATGTATTATAATTGAAAACTATTTTTAAATCCCTCATTTTCTCTCTCTATCAACCCACCTGGGTCAAGAACCTCAAATCTAGGCTCTGATACCAAAATAAATGTAACACCCTTATACCCTATATACTTACAACACATATTTTCAGCATGTGTAAAATACACATATAAGGTACAAAAATATTACAGACCGGTTTAATAAAAATTTTCACATTTCTGATTTAAAATTTTAAATACTAAATATATAAAAATAAAGAGTATATAAATATTCTTTACTTGTTATAGGAACCCAAAATAAATATTTTATATGAAAATCTCTGGAAAAAATTTGTCAAAATTTTGTCGGTAATTTGGATATCCCAAAATTCAGCAAAACACAACTTGCGTCAGAAAACACTCCCAAATAATTTCAAATCACCATTTCACCCATACTCCTCAATTTCACCAAGTTTCTCAAATATATATATATATATATAATTTAGAACACATTTAAACCTCTATTTCAAATAACTTAACCCAAACATTCTTTATAGTTTACAATACATAAAATCTAAAAATATGATATAATATGCATAATACCCTAAATATACAATAACATAAAATATATACATATTGCTGACAGTGTTTCTGATTTTGATATCAGCTCTACAAGCATAACCACAAGTCTAGACCCGACCTGATCTAGAAAAACTCTCCGGCTTAACTGAATCTACCCTGTCACTTGCGCGATGTAAACAATCACGCTAAGCCAAAAGCCTAGTAATACAAATTTTGATAATAATAAAACTCAAATGCAATGCCAATGCACAATGCATATTGATATCACATCATTTCATTTTCTCATACTTTTCAAATATTTCACAATCCACAATTTACATAGGCCCAAAGATAATTAATATGCTATTCAAATTTCAGAGTTGCTGTTTTAATCTATAATGACACTATGTGTCTAGCCCCGTAGGCAAAATATTAATGTAATAGTCCAACTAGGTCTGAGCTTACGACCCGGTCATTGTACCCAACCCAGCTTCAAGGACTTATTTTTGAGGCTTACGATCCGGTCTTTTTACCTCAAAAATATTTTTACAGTGACGCCCAGCGTCTAGCCCGTAGGCAAATTATAGACATGCCCCCCAAACACAGAACTCTTAAAATTGAATAATATATTAGGCACACAATTTATTCATATTTCTCATTTATATCGAAATCAATTCATTTCACTATGTTTTCACATATCTCATTACATTATACCACATTTTTACATTTACAACACATTACCCAATTACTTTGGGTATTTCCACAAAATTCATATATTAATCACATTTAATGTAATCTAACAAATACCAATGCTTTTTAACAATGCACTTAATGGATACACAACAAATGGCATTACCTCATCACTTATATCACCAAACAAGAAGATTAAACCAATAAAATTATACAATTCAACAACTTTGAAAAAATCATTTTCCAAAACCCTAAATCACACTTCCATTCTCAAACTCCAACCAAACTTAGCCAAATCTACCATTTGACTTTAAAATCTTTCTTTATGCATCAAAACAATACATTTGAAATTAAATTTGCACAATTAAAATACATTATTCCAAGAATTCAAATTTTCCATAACCCTAAATTCTCTCTCTTCACCCAACTCATCCCAAACCTAATTCTTTCTTCCATTTGACTTGAAAATCATTAATAATTAATCAAAATAGCTTCATTCATACCTAATTGAATAATAAAATTATGCTAATAGAAAATTTCAAAATCTACATATTCATACTTTCATAGAAAATCAAAAATTAAGAAAAGAAATTTACTAACCTATTGGAAATCCACCAAAATTTCAATTAATTCTTGAAAATTCTTGTCAAAATGAGTATTTGGATGAAGAAAAATCACTCCCATGCCATGAAATTTTATTTTATTTTTATTTTTGAAGAAGAAGACTAATTTTAATTTTCTCTTTCCTTTCATCCTTTAATTATAACTATATATTTTTTATAATAATTTAATAATTAATTATTTAATTATTTATTTAATGAATTAAAAGTCTAAAAATTCCTCTTCCATTCAAAAATTATTTATTTTTGAATTAATTTAATAATTTTAAATTTTTAAGATTTAATTACCAAAATACCATTTTTACTTTGACTTTTCTTTTAAAAATTATTGACTTTTATATATTATGTATATTTTACATATATATCATATTTATATTCCACTTTTTCATTTAAAATTCCTTCATTTTTCATTTAAAATCATTAATTTAATTTATACAATTTAATTATAATATATTATCAAATTTTCAAAAATTAAAATTTTTAAAAAATTTTGGAATATTACAAGTCTTATCTCTTTTCTTCTTTCTGATCACTATTCATATTTTACAGCAGCCATTAATATATTTTTAGTTTTTTTTTCTAAAGAGTATGTGTAACTAAATAAAATTCAATTGAAGAGATAGTCAAGGTTATCGATTCGCTAAGATTTGTGAGATCTAATCAATTCTTCTCTTATTTTCTTTAAATTCAGTATATATATTTCTTTTGTGAGTTATTGCTATTATTATTTTGCTAGTTAAATAATAGAGTCCATTGAATAATTAGTTGAATAATATATCACCATTCAAAACTAAGAATCCGTAATTATTCTTTAGCTTTTGATATATGTGACAATTAGGCTTAGTACTAAGAAGATGCATAATCTAATTTAAATAAATTATGCAGTATAATTTATTGATTAGAATTAGGTCATTCTAAATCTTAAGGTTGTTAGTGGATTAAATCCTAAAAGGCGTCCCTATAGGGTTATTCAATAACAAGGGTTAGTTATAGAACGTCTCTTAACTAATTTATCACCTAAGGAAGGATTGGCTAATGCGAGCATCTCAGTTAGCTAAAACTAATTTACTGAACAATTAAAGAGAAATTTTTTTGTATCAATGATCAAATCTAAAAATTGAAATCAAGATTATTCCCCTTGACTGAAATCATCACTATTATTATTTTTCAATTTTATTTAGCTACTATTCAATTATTTTTAGTTTTAATTTCAGTTATAAGTTTATTTTAAATTTCATATATAAACTCCTCCCATTTATTTTAGTTAAATTTTATTTTAGGTTTTCAAAGAAAATTAAATTTAGTAATTAATTTCTCTGAGGATTCAATACCCTATTTACCGCTATTACAATTTTAATTTTGCCCAAGAATATAATTTTATTTTTTGTGGATTTAACACCCATCAATATTTTTGAAAAAAAAAGTTAAAAATGGTGCTATATAACGTAATTTTATCTTCTGAAAATGCTCATAGTAGGGTTGTACATGAAGATTAGATATTTCTGGACCGGACTAAAGCACTGAAAAAAATCCAAAATCGAACTGTATCATTAATTTTTTTTACCATAATTAAACTAATATGTATCGTTATCTTTAATTAATATAATTTTGGAGAGTAGACAATATTTGAACCGAGAATTATTCTGAATTGTATTCAAGAATGGCAACGAGTGGGGTAACAATGAAAATTGTCCTACCCTAAACTAAACCCGTTTAAATTTAAACTATCCAAACATGTCCCAAACCTGATTATAATTATACTTTCACTACCCATGCTAGTCCCAAATCCATTTAATACTATTTATCTACTATCTGAATCCAATTAATTATCCCGTTTAAGTATAAAAATTCATAAATATTATAAATTTTAAATTATAAAATTGTAATTCTCTCAATTAAATAATTATAAATAAATATTTAATATTAACATAATTTAATTAAAATAGTTTCATACTACACAATTCTATAATTAAAACAAAATATAATAAACATATAATTAAAATATAATTAACATATATAATAGTATTTGGAAGCGAGTACCTATGGATACGTACCTGAATTCGTCACAAGTAGTAAAAATTAATTATATTGCTGGTGATTTTATTGGGCATAAGAATGGTGAAGAGGAGAAAGAAGTGTTTGTTTTATTATTAATTATTTTTTTATTATTTCTTTTTACAAATTATTGAAAATATGACACATGTAAAAAAAAAAGAGAACTACAGTGTCTCATAGTCGAAAGTTAATGAAGAAATAAATTTTTGTGACGGCGAAGATTTATTTGACTTGAATTTGAAAAAATACTTAATTGAATCCAAAAATAAAAATAAAATCTAAATTGCTTTTTCCCCGATTAGTTTAGGTTTTTTTTACCTCTTTCCCTGAAAATATCAATCAACGTAAAAATGTGTCAGGGCAATATAATTGTTGATTTTTTTGGGGAGAAGGATAGCACCCTAAATGCTAAACTATTTAGTACACATTTTGAACAATTTATATAAATTTATTATACAAAGGGTTATGATTAAGATATAATTAAAATGGATTTGAATCAAGCTGAAATCAATTGTTATTTTGTTTGATAATAATTATAAGGATTTATGAAACGCGGGTCTTGTTATATATCAATTGAATAATTCAATTATATTTTGCAATTTTCATTTATTTTTTTAAATTTACTTACGATTTCATTGTCTGAATTATTAATATGCAAAGTCCATATTTTTTATTATAAACTTAATATATCATATTTTATATTAAATTAAATAATTAGAATAACACTAGTGTGTCCCACATTCATCGAGCTCCGCCACCGATCTCTACATCATTAGCATAAAGACTCAACTCGCAGGATGCACCAAACCTTTGCCCTGAACATCACTATTCAATCAAGCTCTGTAGACATGTTCTGACACAGCAGGCACACCATACTGACAGCAGATGCACTACTCCGACAGCAGGCAACTACTCCAATAGCATGCACACCATATTGACCACAGGTGCACTACTTCGACATGACAGGTGCTCCATGCCGACGGCAGGTGCACTACTCCGACATGCCGAGCACTCCATACTGTCGACATGCACATCATTTCAAAATGACAGACGCATAATCTTGACATTCTCAATGTTCGCTGAGACGTGCAGGGTTTGTCCACCAGGTATTAGCTATAAATACAGACAAGTCCCCCTACAGGTAGGGTCTTCTTTCTTCGCCCCCTGAACAACCAGAGAGTTCTTCTTACCATAAATAACACAATTACTGACTTAGGCATCGGAGCCTCCCTACTAGAGTCCGATCCCTTTCTCTGTCTTGCAGGTTAGAGGATAATCAACAGCCGAACTCGAACTATCAGGGGTCCTTAGGTCCACTTCGTCATCAAACACATTTTTTTGCCTATGAACTTCATGTGTTTTACTCATTAAGCTCATAAACTTTGATTTGGTAACATTGAACCCCTCAACTAGGGTTGATGACATTGAGCTTCTTTGTAATAACAGTTAAATACATAATTTTCTCGAACTATCAATCAAAGGGCTCAATATTACTAAATAAAAATTTATGGGGCTTAAGGCACAAAACACATAATATTCAGGGGCCAAAAAATGCCTTATTCTTTAATTTTTCATCAAAACGAACCTTTTTATTCTAGAAGCCACGAGATTTTAATGATAATTGAAAACACGTATTTAATTTCTATCTAAAAAGGGTTCAATGTTATGGCTATACATGGGCCGGGCTGGGCCGGGTTTAGCCGAACCTAAGGCCCCGCCTGAACCTCCATCAAGCCAAAAAATTAGTCCCAAAGCCTGACCTATGGCCCTAATGGCCCAGGCCACTCGGGCCAGCAAGTTGGGCCCATCGGGCCAACCACTTTTTTTATTTTTAAATTATTTTTTTGAGAAAATTTTTTAAATTATTTTTAAACTGGATGCTTTTAATCTAATTAAGAATATTTTCATTTGATCTTAATTCTTAGATGACATCAAATAAGTTTAAATATTATTTGTTTTAAAATAGTCACTATTTTTTTTACATTTAATCTAAATTTTAATTATTATATTTTGAAACGTCCACATATTATATTTAACAAATTTATAACACAAAAATTAAAATGAAAATTATTTATAAATATATACAATTAGTCACTTAAATTATATTATCTATGTAACACCCCCATATCCAATGCACACACACTACAACCACAACAATGTAGCATAAGTGCACCAAACATAGGGATGCTACGGTTTTCTTAACATTCAAAACACTTTAAACTTGATTCAAGACCCTTATCATTATACATTATAGAAAAGTAGATCATTTACTTATAAAACAAAACATATTAGTTATATATATATACATCTAAATATTACACAGCGGAAGTTATAAAATATGTACATATTTACATATTAAACATTTCTTTACAAAATATAAAGAAGTATACATGATTGGCAAGTCTGCTCTGATCTTTAAGCTCCCAAAATGGATTCTTCAAGGTCTACTCTCATTTGGTCTTGATGAACTCTCGGGTTCAACTCTATCAACTCTATTACCTGCGCGATTAAACACTATCGCGCTAAGCCAACGGCTTAGTAAGATAATCATGCAAATGATATGACTTAGTGCAATGCAATGTCATTTCTCAATCCATATTATACATGTAACATCATATGTGCGAAACTAACAACATACTTTCATATTACATATCACATTTCAATATCTTTTCATATCTCTCATTAATATTCATTTAATCATTCATAATCAACACTAAACAAAGACAAGCATGGGCCCAAGACACACTAATATGCCATTCAATTTTCAGAGTTAATGCTTTGGTTTTGTTATCACATTTATCAATATCATATACCCAACTAGGCTTCAAGGATTAAATTCAACCAAGCTTCAAGGGGAGCAAAGCATGCTAAGCTTCTACCCAACTTGGCTTCAAGAACTAACCCAACCTAGCTTCAAGGGTGGTAACATCTCAATTAGGCTTCAAGGATTCAATCCAACCTAACTTCAAGAGATTGTTACACTTATTAGGCATGCCACCAACAACCAACTCTGAAAATGGAATAACACATTAGCCACACAATTCATTTATTATTCAATTATCATTTTCATTCTCAATTCTCAACAACATTTAGGCAAACATGCCTTATTTCTTTCAAATGCATCATCATAGCCAAACACAATGGCATTGTCTCATATCATGTCTTATTTGAATTATCATTGCATCTTTGATATACATTTCAATGTATATTACTTATGAAACACATTACTATTCACAATGCATAACATAACATTGTTCAATCTCAACAATGCAATTAGGGCAAAGAACAATTGATATGATTCATAGTTTTAGGACCTTACACATGCATTTGATTATATCTTTCATTGATTCAAGTGTTTTTAAAGTGTTTAGGGTTAGGTTTAAGGACCAACCTACCCTTGGAAAACCAAAACAATGCAATTAGAACAAAGAAATAAAACCCTAACCAACACATTGGAGGGACACGGGCAGCACCTTTGAGGGACACGGCCAAGCTTGTGGCCGTGTCTCTCAACCTCACTTGACAGTAGCAAACACGGGCATAGGACACGGCCAAGCTTGTGGCCGTGTCTCCCAACACCAACATCCAGTAGTGAACACGGCTAATGGACACGGCCGTGTCTCTCAAAAACCAATCCAACACTCCCAAATTTTCATGACTTGGCCGTGTCACCCAACATCAAAACCCTAAAATGCACAACTCTCCTCTAATTGCACTTCAACTCATCATACACAATATAGCATGGTTCAAATGAATGAAATCAATGTTCTAAACACAAATTCAACACAAGAATCACTTCACAAAACATTCATAATACATTTAAACACAAACCATTCCAAAACCCTAACTCCAACTTCACTCTTGACTCTCCACTAACATCCTCCACAAATCTTACCATATTCACAACCAAACCAACACCAATTCCATCTTTTAACTTAAAATCAATTCTAACACTTGCAAACACATATCAAACACACCAAATCACAAAATCAACCAAACCCTAATTCACATCCAACACCACTTCAAAATAACCAAAGAAAACAAGAGATTTCTTACCTTAAATGAAGAAATTCCACAATTCCTCAACTTGATTTCTTGAAATCTCCTTCAACTTTTGAGCTACAAACATCAAAACCTTGCTTGGTTCTCTTGTCTTCCTTTGTCTATGGTGAGCCGGCCAACACAAGAAGAAGAAGAAGAAATGATGATGAAGAAAACACAAAGTCAACCTTCATTAAATACCCATCCAAAAGAAAATTACTATAACACCCTCATATACATTTTAATTCCCTTAATTATCTCTTGCCCACTTTGGTAATTTCACACTTAACAATATAAATATCTTCTTCCCTTGTCCAAGCCCTTTGACCAACTTATATGTTATATATATCACCATATACACAACATATAAACTTGTCTCTAAACCCTAAATTTCTCCCAAAACACATATACATATACTTTTCTTTTCTCAATTTAAACCAACAACAACAACAACAACAACCACATACAAAACTTCTAGGGCAAGCATAGGGATATTACAATTCTCCCCCTCTAAAAAGAAAATTTCGTCCTCGAAATTACCTGATATTAAAGCTGAAACAACTGAGGATATTGCTCTCGCATAGATTGCTCACTTTCCCAAGTTGCTTCTTCTTTTGCATGATTCTTCCATAGAACCTTCACCAATGGCACTCTCTTGTTTCTCAGCTCTTTCACTTCTCGTGCCAAAATAGCAACTGGTTCCTCTTCAAATGTCAAGTCTGGGCTCACTTCAATAGATTCAAATGGCAACACGTGAGATGGATCCGACCTATATCTCCTCAACATAGAAACATGGAATACATTATGAATACGATCCAACTCAGGTGGCAAAGCTAGTCGATAAGCCACTGGTCCAACTCTTTCTAACACTTCATACGGCCCAATGAAACGAGGACTCAATTTTCCTTTCCGACCGAACCTCAAAATCTTCTTCCAAGGAGACACTTTCAGAAATACCTTATCTCCAACATCAAACTCTATATCTCTCCTTTTCAGATCTGCATAAGACTTCTGTCAGTCTGAAGCTGCTTTTAACCTGCCTCGAATCAACTTTACTTTCTCTTCAGTTTCTTGAATTAAATCAGGCCCAACCAACTTATTATCCCCAAGCTCATTCCAACAAAGAGGTGTCCTACACCGTCTGCCATACAATGCTTCAAACGGTGCCATACCAATGCTGGATTGGTGACTGTTGTTGTAAGCAAACTCCACAAGAGGTAAAAACCTATCCCAACCTCCAGAGAAATCAATGACACAGCTTCTCAACATATCCTCAATAATCTGTATCACCCTCTCTGACTGTCCATCTGTCTGTGGATGAAAAGCAGTACTGAAGTGTAATCGAGAACCCAAAGCACTATGCAAATTCTTCCAAAATCTTGAAGTAAACCTGGGATCTCGATCAGACACTAAAGAAGTTGGAACACCATGCAGTTTCACAATCTCATGGATATACAGCTCAGCCAACCTCTCCAAAGAGTAATCCATTCACACTGGAAGGAAATGAGCTGTCTTAGTCAATCTATCCACAATCACCCATATGGCATCATGTTTCTTTTGTGTCAATGGCAAACCAGACACAAAATCCATTGTCACTCTTTCCCACTTCCATTCTGGCACTGACAACGGTTGAAGCAACCCGGTTGGAACTTGATGCTCTGCTTTAACCTTCTGACAAGTGAGACATTTCGATACAAACTCAGCAATATCTCTCTTCAGACCCATCCACCAATAATGCTGTCTCAAATCATGATACATCTTTGTATTACCTGGATGCATAGCAAACACTGACTGATGAGCTTCTTCCAAAATGATCCTTTTCAAATCAGCATCATCGGGTACACACAATCTGCTCTTGAACCAGAGACTTCCATCACTCTTCACAATAAAATCTCTACCCTTTCCACTCTGACAATCCGAAACAATCTTCTGTATCTTCTTATCGGCCAACTGAGCTTCTTTGATCTGATCTAACAAAACCGGCTTCAATTGCAACTGTGCCAATAATGCACCATCAACACAAGGTACAAAACTGACATGCAATGCTCTCAACTCAACAAGCAACGAGAGCGAGTAAACAGTTAAACCAGCTAAAGACTTCCGACTCAAGGCATCAGCAACAACATTTGCTTTACCTGGATGATAGTCAATCAAGCAGTCATAGTCTTTAATCAATTCTAACCATCTCCTCTGACGAAGATTAAGTTCTTTCTGGACACCCAAATACTTCAAACTCTTGTGATCAGTGTAGATGAAACATTTCTCCCCAAACAGATAGTGGCGCCAAATCTTCAATGCAAACACAATGGCAGCCAATTCCAAATCATGAGTCGGATAGTTAAGCTCATGCGATTTCAACTGTCGAGATGCATAAGCTATAACTTTCCCTTCTTGCATCAATACACACCCCAAACCTCTATGTGAAGCATCACTGTAGATCACATATGGTTTGCCTTCAACAGGTAAAGTAAGAACAGGCGCTTGAGTTAACATTTCTCTCAACTGTTCAAAGCTCGCCTGACACTGATCTGTCCACAAAAACCTCACTCCCTTACAAAGCAATCTGGTGAGTGGAGTAGCTATCAAAGAAAACCCTTTCACAAACCGCCGGTAATAGCCTGCCAAACCCAGAAAACTTCTAACCTCTGTCACCGACTTGGGTGGACTCCAATTCAATATAGCTTCAACTTTACTTGGATCAACTCTAATGCCTTCAGCTGAAACAATATGTCCGAGAAAAGCGACTTGATCCAACCAGAACTCACACTTCGACAATTTGGCAAACAACTGCTTCTCTCTCAAAATCTGTAATACAATCCGCAGATGCATGTCATGTTCCTCTTTATTCCGCGAATACACCAGAATATCATCTATAAACACTACCACAAACTGATCCAGATAGGGCCTGAACACCCTATTCATCAAATCCATGAAAGCTGCAGGTGCATTCGTCAGACCAAAAGGCATAACTAGAAATTCATAATGCCCATACCTGGTCCGGAAAGCTGTCTTCGGCACATCTTCAGCTCTGACTCTCAGCTGATGGTACCCTGATCTCAGATCAATTTTAGAAAACACAGCTGCACCCTTCAATTGATCAAAGAGATCATCGATTCTAGGCAAAGGATATTTATTTTTAATAGTCACCTTGTTCAATTGCCTATAATCGATACACAACCTCATAGTACCATCTTTCTTCTTCACAAATAGCACAGGAGCTCCCCAAGGAGAAACACTGGGGCGAATAAATTCTTTGTCCAACAACTCCTGTAATTGCACTTTCAATTCCCTCAATTCTGCTGGTGCCATTCTGTAAGGAGTAATAGAGATAGGAGTGGTACCAGGCAACAATTCAATACCGAACTCCACCTCTCTCTCAGGAGGCAATCCTGGCAACTCCTCTGGAAACACATCTGGAAAATCTGCAACTGTGGGTATATCATCAATAGGAGAACCTCTCACTCTAGTATGCACCACATGAGCAAGATAGGCTTCACACCCCTTTCTAATCAATCTCCTAGCTGCAACAGCTGAAACAAATAAGGAGGCTAGCTGTTCCTGCTCATTAGATACTATCACCTCTCTACCATCAACAGTTCTCAAAGAAACAATTTTCTTTTTACAATCCACCACAACTCCATGTTGAGATAGCCAATCCATACCTAAGATCACATCATATTCCTTAAATGGCATCTCAATCAAATCTCCAAGGAACTCCTCACCCTGCACCCTCACTGCACTATCCCGGTGCACTTTACTAACAATCACACTATGCCCTAACGGATTTGTCACCAACACATCAAATCCTAGGGACTCAGCATGCATATCAGACACAGGAAAAACAGATGCACTAATATATGAATGCGTGGAACCCGGATCAATCAAAGCAAGTACTAAAGTATTAAATAAAGAAAAAGTACCAGCTATGACTGCCGATGCATCTGGCTGCCTTTGCATAACATACATCCTCTGGGAAGAACCAACCTCCTCTGGTCTACTCTCCCTGGATGTAGCACCTCCTCTAGCACTGAACCCAGATCTGCCTCCCCGGTTGCTACCTCTGCCTCCTCGACCTCCCCTCGCACTAGGTCGAGAAGCAGCTGTATCAACTGACATCAGCTCTTGCCTCTCAGGGCAATCTCTCACAAAGTGATCAGGTGACCCACACTTGAAACATACCCCTGCAACACCAGCCTTCCAACAAGGACCACCATGCGGCCTACCACAATGGATGCAGATGGGTAAGGTGGATCTCTGAACCATAGGGGTCGGAGCACTCGCCACCGAAGCTGCAGGTCTAAATCTCTGCCTCTATAACTGCACTGACCTACCCACTGGTCTCTGGCTCCTACTACTCCGAGGAACAAAACTTCCTCTACCCCTCTTCGCAGAAGAAGACCCTGCCTCGAACTGGGGCCTTCTAACCCTAACCTCTTCTTCTGAAGCAACCGCAATACCCTGAGCTCGCTCTACACTTCGAGCTGCTGCCACAAGCTGTGAAAAATCCTGATACCTGGATCCAGCCACTAAGCACATGATCGAGGGCCTCAATCCCTCCTCAAATCGCCGACATCTATCAATCTCATCAGCAATGATACCCCCAGCATACTGACTTAATCGAATAAACTCAACCTCATATTCAGTTACAGTCCGGTGATCTTGCTTCAAATCTAGAAACTCTCTTTTCTTCCCATCTTTATACTCCCTTGGAGTATACTTCAATTCAAACTCCCTCAGAAAATCTGTATAGGATAAGGTAGGTGGATCATCCATAGAATGGGGCACTGTCTTCCACCAACTATATGCATCCTTCTGCAACAAGGATCTTGCATAATCAAACTTTTCCTCTGGAGTGGCTTGCAACTGAACAAATATTCTCTGAACTTTGTCAAGCCACTGCTCTGCTACAGCTGGGTCAGTAGTACCAAGAAAATCCTCCGCTCCATACTTCCTTAGTTTGTCATAATGCCTCACAGATACCAAAGGCTGAGGAGGTGGTGGCGGTGGTTGTACTGGTGCTTGCCTCATAACTTCCATCATATGTCTAAACCAGGCTGGCGGAACCTCTTCACCAACTGGTCTACCCGACACCGAAGCAGGTGCCTCCTCAACACTATCAATCCTAGCTCCATCATCAGGAGCAACGCTCTCCTCACTACCCTCAACTGACTGTCTCAAATGAGGATCCATCAACACCTAACACTGCAAACACAACATACTACATCTTATTAAAGATCAGAGGTTGCCAATCCCAAACATGTATTTTTATTCAAAACCAACTTTTTAGGTAAAATATTCTTTTTATTACATTTCACCTAGGTTGAGAATCTCAAACCTAGGCTCTGATACCAAAACAATTGTAACACCCCCATATCCAATGCACACACACTACAACCACAACAATGTAGCATAAGTGCACCAAACATAGGGATGCTACGGTTTTCTAAACATTCAAAACACTTTAAACTTGATTCAAGACCCTTATCATTATGCATTATAGAAAAGTAGATCATTTACTTATAAAACAAAACATATTAGTTATATATATATACATCTAAATATTACACAGCGGAAGTTATAAAATATGTACATATTTACATATTAAACATTTCTTTACAAAATATAAAGAAGTATACATGATTGGCAAGTCTGCTCTGATCTTTAA
The DNA here is from genome assembly GCA_947685225.1 of Garcia nutans. NCBI lineage: Eukaryota > Viridiplantae > Streptophyta > Magnoliopsida > Malpighiales > Euphorbiaceae > Garcia > Garcia nutans. The sequence continues at coordinate 11,081,811 of CANTUV010000066.1, read as the reverse complement.
GCTCCCAAAATGGATTCTTCAAGGTCTACTCTCATTTGGTCTTGATGAACTCTCAGGTTCAACTCTATCAACTCTATTACCTGCGCGATTAAACACTATCGCGCTAAGCCAACGGCTTAGTAAGATAATCATGCAAATGATATGACTTAGTGCAATGCAATGTCATTTCTCAATCCATATTATACATGTAACATCATATGTGCGAAACTAACAACATACTTTCATATTACATATCACATTTCAATATCTTTTCATATCTCTCATTAATATTCATTTAACCATTCATAATCAACACTAAACAAAGACAAGCATGGGCCCAAGACACACTAATATGCCATTCAATTTTCAGAGTTAATGCTTTGGTTTTGTTATCACATTTATCAATATCATATACCCAACTAGGCTTCAAGGATTAAGTTCAACCAAGCTTCAAGGGGAGCAAAGCATGCTAAGCTTCTACCTAACTTGGCTTCAAGAACTAACCCAACCTAGCTTCAAGGGTGGTAACATCTCAATTAGGCTTCAAGGATTCAATCCAACCTAACTTCAAGAGATTGTTACACTTATTAGGCATGCCACCAACAACCAACTCTGAAAATGGAATAACACATTAGCCACACAGTTCATTTATTATTCAATTATCATTTTCATTCTCAATTCTCAACAACATTTAGGCAAACATGCCTTATTTCTTTCAAATGCATCATCATAGCCAAACACAATGGCATTGTCTCATATCATGTCTTATTTGAATTATCATTGCATCTTTGATATACATTTCAATGTATATTACTTATGAAACACATTACTATTCACAATGCATAACATAACATTGTTCAATCTCAACAATGCAATTAGGGCAAAGAACAATTGATATGATTCATAGTTTTAGGACCTTACACATGCATTTGATTATATCTTTCATTGATTCAAGTGTTTTTAAAGTGTTTAGGGTTAGGTTTAAGGACCAACCTACCCTTGGAAAACCAAAACAATGCAATTAGAACAAAGAAATAAAACCCTAACCAACACATTGGAGGGACACGGGCAGCACCTTTGAGGGACACGGCCAAGCTTGTGGCCGTGTCTCTCAACCTCACTTGACAGTAGCAAACACGGGCATAGGACACGGCCAAGCTTGTGGCCGTGTCTCCCAACACCAACATCCAGTAGTGAACACGGCTAATGGACACGGCCGTGTCTCTCAAAAACCAATCCAACACTCCCAAATTTTCATGACTTGGCCGTGTCACCCAACATCAAAACCCTAAAATGCACAACTCTCCTCTAATTGCACTTCAACTCATCATACACAATATAGCATGGTTCAAATGAATGAAATCAATGTTCTAAACACAAATTCAACACAAGAATCACTTCACAAAACATTCATAATACATTTAAACACAAACCATTCCAAAACCCTAACTCCAACTTCACTCTTGACTCTCCACTAACATCCTCCACAAATCTTACCATATTCACAACCAAACCAACACCAATTCCATCTTTTAACTTAAAATCAATTCTAACACTTGCAAACACATATCAAACACACCAAATCACAAAATCAACCAAACCCTAATTCACATCCAACACCACTTCAAAATAACCAAAGAAAACAAGAGATTTCTTACCTTAAATGAAGAAATTCCACAATTCCTCAACTTGATTTCTTGAAATCTCCTTCAACTTTTGAGCTACAAACATCAAAACCTTGCTTGGTTCTCTTGTCTTCCTTTGTCTATGGTGAGCCGGCCAACACAAGAAGAAGAAGAAGAAATGATGATGAAGAAAACACAAAGTCAACCTTCATTAAATACCCATCCAAAAGAAAATTACTATAACACCCTCATATACATTTTAATTCCCTTAATTATCTCTTGCCCACTTTGGTAATTTCACACTTAACAATATAAATATCTTCTTCCCTTGTCCAAGCCCTTTGACCAACTTATATGTTATATATATCACCATATACACAACATATAAACTTGTCTCTAAACCCTAAATTTCTCCCAAAACACATATACATATACTTTTCTTTTCTCAATTTAAACCAACAACAACAACAACAACCACATACAAAACTTCTAGGGCAAGCATAGGGATATTACAATTACTAGCAGAAATGGTACTGGATTGCGCTCGCTGGCTCTCTTAAGGGGGAGGTCAGGTGTTCGATCCGGGGAGGCGACCTAAGTGTGTGACAATGCCACTTGGACCAAATTAACAAATCCTGCTGGAGGGCCCGTGAGGGCAGTCCAGTACTGTAGCGGCCCACCTACGGGAGAAAAGGCTGGGTTGCCGGTTGCCGGCCGGGTAGGCTGAGGGCCGAGGGCTTGGCCGGGGTCGTTACAATCTATATTTAATAAAATTTTAAAAATAAAAATTTAAATTATATAAATTATATCAGGTCAAGCTGGGCCAACTCAAGATTTTCGCTTCAAGCTCGAAGCCCGACTTGAATTCATCATATTCTCTAGAAAAACCTAGAGACCAGACCTAAAGTTCTTACAACACGCCCCAACCTAATCATGTTGGGCCGGGTTTCTCAGATTGATGAACAACCCTATTCAATGTCACCATAACGCATAGTCAAATGGCTCAATGTCACTAAATAAAAGTTTAAGAGCTTAACATGCAAAACACACAAAGTTTAGGAGCCAAACAAATGTATTTTTTCTAAATAATTTAATACATCTAGTTTGATGAATAAATAAATTTATTTATCATTTAAATAAACAAGAAATATTATAAAAATAATAATGGATAAAGGTTCAAATAAACTTCTGAAGTATTATCACTAGCTCAACTCAGCCCCTAAAATTTTTGAACTAAAATTTCTATTAAAAAAAGTGTCATTTAGACTTTTATTATTAAAAAAAAAAGTTAACTCGTCATTAAAATATTGAGGTAGCATTATAGGATCCACTTTGTTTGCTTTATATTTTTTAAAATAATTTAAAAATATTAAAAAATATATTTTTAAATAATAAAAATTTAAAAAATATATTTTTTTAAATAAATAAAAATATATTTTTAAATAATTAAAATATTAAAAATATATTTTTAAAAATAATAAATTAAAAATTAATATAGACTAATTTTTTTTTCAAATAAGAAAAAAGTTTATTTTTCTTAAAATTAAAATCATTTAGAAATGATAATTTTTTTTTATTTTGCAATTGAGATAAAAAAAATCATATTCTATTTATCGACATTTAACAATTTATAAAAAAAATTAAAATTTAGTATATATTAGATGTTGAATTAAAAATAATGAAAGTTAATTTTTTATCATATAGAAATTAATATTAATAAAAAATTATTATTTGCAATTATTATTTTTTTAAAATAGGACATAGAGTATGTATATGTAAAAAAAATTATTATTTTTAAATATATATATTTTAAATTTTTAATTATCTAAAAATATAATTTTTAATTATTTTAAATATAAAATAAATTTCACGGTGCCATCTGAATATTTTAATAATAAGTTAATTTTTTTAACAACAAATGTTTAAACATCTTGTTTTAGTAAAAAAAAAAAAAGGAAAATATTTGACCTGTTTTTAATAAAAAAAGACATTTATTTAAAAAAAAAACTTAAGAACTGAGTTAAGATAATGAAAATATTTTAGGGAGGCTTTTCTAAACTTTTGGCTAAAAAATAATTATTTCAATACCCAATTAAAATGAAAATATTGGGCAATATGCTCAAATACGTTTTGAGTTGGACTGTCGGTTAATTACATATATATGGGTAAAAAGCTTCAAATAGTGGATGGTTCTGATTTGATATGGGAAAATAAGACGTGTAGACTCAATTAGAAACGTGGCATGAAAATAATGTGTAAATAGACACGTGTCGATAAATTTGATGCCGTGTACCTTAACTCTTGGAAAAGTATTAAATTAATTCAATTTTCAATTTGGTGGCAGTTATGACTTTTCAAAGAGCCCTCACCTCAATGAAACCGCTTTTGAGATACTCGCGGCACTAAAGAATGTACGCTACTCGCTCTGTTAAGAAACCAAATATGAATGAAAAAATGACATCCCTTTTTAAAATTTTTATTTTTTACTATAAATATTTTAATTATTTTATTATAAAATTAATATAAAATTATTATTAATTATGTAAAATTTATAAATTCATTGTAAATTAATAAAAATATAATATTTTAATAAATATTTTATAAATTTTAATATTTTAATAAAAAAATTTTAAATATAATAAATTTTAAATTATTTTTAATTTTTCTTTTATTTTTATTAAAGTTCCAATATTAATTTTATTTCAGACATTTTGCAATTTATAGATTTCTATTTTTTATTATTAATTTGATTTCTCAAGCAAAAATTATGCATTAGACTAATTATTTACATCTTATAAAATTTAAGTAAATTTAGTTTAAAGCACGTTAAGACATATCTTAATGATAAATATATTTTTTCTAGAATTAATAGATTTAGAATTAATTTTCTTTTCTTAATATAAAGTTAAGAAAAAATAAAGTTAGTTTAAATGAGAAAATATAATATTTTTATTGGGTTTAATCCTCTTTTTTTTTTTCAATTTACTCTCTCTATATATATAAATTTGGATTATATATATTTAAGATTTATACATATAAATATATACTAAATTATTTATATAAAATATCATGATTTTTTTTTACTTGAGTAAAAAAATAAATATTTCAAAATTTATTTTTATGAACCTTAAAAAAAAGAAGCAATAGCACATGCGCACTTTGTATTATTTTTATTTAAGGTATACAATCAATCATAAAGTTGAAATGTTAATATTTTTTAATTTATTCAAAAAGTCATCATTTTAATCGATGGACATCAGCATGTAATTTTAATGAGATTTAAATTTTAACATTCATTTTTAATCCACTTGGTGCTTAATATCAGTCTAAAATATAGATTATTTTTGTATAAAAATTTATATTTGAATTCAAAAATTAATTTTATTTTATTTATATGTATAAGAATGTAATTGAATTAGAGAACTAATTTAGTTGATAAATGAATTTATTTTTTAGAATGTAAGCTTTAAATATATAGACTGAACATAAGATTCGCGCACTTAAAAAAGAAAATTTAATTTCAATTAGCTTATAAACTAATTCAAAAATATCTTAAATCCTCGAGAAAAAATATAATAAAATGTTTAAAATTTAAAATATTTAAATTCTTGAAAATAATAATAATAATAATAATAATAATAATAATAATAATAATAATAATAAGAGATTATGTGTATCAAACATAAAATTGATTTTATTTTGATAATAATAATAATATTAATAATAACAACAACAACAACGCCAATGTCTCTTGTTTAATTAGTTGTTTAGTTTTTTTTAAAGGAATGATATATAAAAATATATACACACAGTAAATAATGATTGGATTCATCTCATAATGAAAATAAAATAATTTTATAGTAGCATGCTAACTAATATATTTTTTTAAATATACATATATTAGAATGTAAGGGCTATTCATTTTACCCGTAAACCTGAGGAACCCGACTCGACCCGGCCTGACTTTGGGCCCAAGACATAAATTTTCAGGTGAACCCGGCCCGACCTGATTAATAGTTATATATATATATATATATATATATTTATCCTTAACCAAAACGATGTCGTTTTGGTTAAGGATATTAAAATTTTCCCTCACCTCACAGGTCGCCTCTCTCATTCTACATGCACACTCGAGCTCGACACACTTTTCATAGAGACACAGAATTCTCTGTCTCTAGCTCTATGCCTCTCGCTCACTTTCTCTTGGCTCGGTGCCTCAGTCAAAACTCAACTAGCAGTGGCGAGTCCAGCGTCTGTCACCGACCAGCAGAGCCCTCAGCCCACGTCGCCGCTCGTGTTAGCCTCCACAAGTAAGTCTAATTTTTGCCTTTTTTAGTTTGTTTGATAAATTTTTCATTAACACTGATTTAAATTTTTTTTCCATGAATTTGTTTTAGTATGCTTTTAATCTATTACTAAGGTATAATTTATCACTCAAATTCTTGAAGTGAGATGACAGTGATTTTATATAATCAAATTAGGGTTTTTTTTTAGTTTTTGTTATTTAATTTATTTATTGATAGTGATTTCAATTTGTTTTGTTATTTATTCTTTCCCTCATTGACTGTGATTTTAATTTATTTTTTTAATTTGAAAAAAGATCAAGAATTTTGCTTGGAATGAAATTTCTGCTAGAATTTTAAAATTTCTGCTTGGAATGAAATTGGGAAAAGATCAACCTTAGAATTTTGAAATTTATGCTAGAATTTTGCTTTGTCAATTTGTGTTCATTATTGAGAATGTGGCATGGGATGACTTTATTTTTTTAGTTTTGCAATTTTTTTTAATGTTTTATTGCTTGATGGTGATATGTATATTATGCTAGAATTTAATGCTTAATGGTGATATGTATATTTATGCTAGAATAAATTTATGCTAGTCTGCTAGAATAAATTTTCAACAATAAATTTATGCTAGAATTTCTTTTTATTGCTTTTCATTTTTTTAGCTTTTCATTCTATATTGTGAAAATAATGAGTCATTATACTGTTTCAATGAATACTATTTGAAAATGGCCTGCCCTACAATAACTGATAGCTTTGTTTAGTCTTGGCATAAAAACGTCAACAGATTATGCCTCTTTACATTTAATATTTGTCATATTGTTCATTTTGCAATTTATCTTATTTTACAATTCATTTGGTCATTGTTTTTTTTTCTTTTTTGTGTTGTGAAGAATTGCAAATGGATACTTCTAAAAGCCCTAATGCTAGTGTTCCTTCCCATACTCCCATTGCTAGTATTGCCTCTCAATATTTTTATGGATAATGTTACCTCCAAAAATCCTATGGATGATAGTATTGCCCCCCAAATACTAATGTTAGTGCTCCTTCCCAAACATAGTGTGTTAAAAAGAAAAGTCCTCTTAAAAATAAGTTGGATGTATGGGACCACTTTACTAGACTTCCTTTGGATAAAACAAAGGGAGAATATAAAGCTGCATGTAATTATTGCAGGGTCAATTATGCCGCCGATCCAGTAAAATATGGCACCAATACTTTAAAAAGACATTTATTGAGATGCTCAAAGTATCCATATAATGAAAAAAAAAAAGCAGTCTATTGTATCTTATACACATAAAGACAATGGGGTGGAGTGCAATGTCACAGGTAAAAAAAATATTAATTGCACATAAATATAGCTTGAAGGATTGTAGACATGCCTTGGCTGAATTTATCATATGTGATGAGATGCCGTTTAGAGTTGTAGATGGGTTTGATCTTCGTAAGTTATTGACTCAATTAGAGCCCAAATTACCTATCCCAGCTAGGATAACAGTTGCTAGAGATTGTTACAAATTGTATCTTTTTTTAGTGTATGCAGTTGAAAGCCTTCAATAAGAACTCAAATTTCTCATTTGTGCCTCACTACTGATACATGGACTTAGTTCAAATTTTAAATTATATGTGTTTGACTACTCATTTTAATAATGAAAATTGGATGTTACAAAAAAGAATTTTGAATTTTTGTTCAATTGAAAATCACAAGGGTAACACCATTAGAAAAATAATTGAGAAGTGTTTGTCTGCTTAGGATATTGATATGGTGTTTACTTAACTGTGGATAATGCTAGTTGAAATGATACAGTCATTTCATATATGAAAATGAGAATGATTAGTTGGAATAAGGTTGTATGTGATGGAGAATATATGCATATGAGGTGTTGTGTTCATATTTTAAATTTAGTTATAACTGACGCATTGAAAGAACTGCATAATTCTATAATGTCAATTCATGCTACTATTAGATATGTTAGATCATCTCCTGCATGTTTAAAGAAATTTAAAGAATATGTTGAGATGGAAAAGGTTCAAAGTAAGAGCCTTTTGTATTTGGACGTTGCTACTAGGTGGAATTTCACTTTTAAAATGTTAGAACATGCCTTGAAATTTGAGAAAGTGTTTGAAAGCATGTTGGAAGAATATGGGGCTATCACTCTTATTTTATTGAAGATATTAAGAAGTCTCCTTCGGATTTTATGGATTGGAAAAATGCTAGATCATTTGTTCATTTTTTGAAAGTGTTTTATGATGCTACTTTGAAATTTTCTAGTAGTTTGTATGTGACATCCAATGCTTACTTTAGGGAGATTCTTTCAATTCAAAGTATGTTGAATGATAGTTCCAAATCTGAAGATATTTATATAGTAGAAATGGCAAAAAATGCAAGAAAAGCATGACAAATATTGGGAAAATGTTCAGAAATTGAATCCTTTGATAAGAGTAGTTGTAGTGTTGGATCCTCCATATAAACTTGAATATGTGGAGTTTAATTATGAGATGGCTTATGGGACACCAATGAGTAGTACTATGACACATAAGGTTAGAGATATTTTGGATCAATTATATCATAGTGTCACTAAGAGTGGGGAGAATTCTGAGCAAACTTCAAAGAATGCAGGAGATGATGAAGTAGATAAACCTTCAAGGACAGATAATAACCATCTGCTATGGCAACAAAATAAAAAGGCTAATATTATATCAGAAACTAAAACTGAACTTGATAAATATTTGGTTGAAGATTTAGAAGATGATGTGGCTTCTTTTGATATCTTGTATCGGTGGAAGATGAATGCACACATATACAAAGTTCTTTTCCTCATTGCACGTGATGTTTTAGCTATTCATGTATCCACAGTGGCATCTGAGTATGTTTTTAGTACAGCTAGGCCTATAGTTGATGAATTTAGGAGTTTTTTTGTCTTCTAAAATGACAGAAACACTAATTTGTACTCAGAATTGGCTACGACCTACACGGTTCAATTTTAATCTAATTGATCAAGATTTTATTCAATTTGAAGAATCAGATGTGGTAACTACCAGTATGTTCTTTCTTTTATTTGTTTTTCTAATTTATTTCTAATTAAATACTTGATACTATTATTTATTTTGTCATATTTATTTTCTTTTTTTAAGATACTAAAAGTTGTATAACTCAAGAGGTAGCCATGTAGCAAACACAAGAAAAGGCACAAGTAATACTATTACTATAGATGAGATTGTGGATGTTAACGGCGGTATTGTAAAGCTGAATAGGTCATCTTCTTAATTCTTATTCTTATTTTGTTTGATTGTATTTTGCTATAATATAGTTATTTGTTTTATTGGAGATATGATTATGGATGTTAATAGTTTGTTAGTTATTTATTATTTAGTTACTATTAAAGTTTGAGTAAATTATTTGATTTAATACATTTAGCAAATTCAAAAGAATCATCAATTAATTGCATTTAAAAAAATTATCCTAAAAAATTTAAAAAAATTTTAAAAAAAGATGGGTAGGAGAGGCCCGACCCATAGGCCCAAGAGACCTGAAGGGCCCAAGCGGCCCAGGCCACTAAGGCCATAGGTCGGGCCTCGAGCACAAGAGAGAGCCCCGATCTTTTTTAGGGCCAGGCCACCTAGCCCGTGAACAGCCATATAAAATGTTGAAACTCCTGTACAGGCTCCTCACATCCATGAACCAAGCCAAAACCAAAATGTCTGTCTTAGATTATTTGCCATGTTGTTATTGTTTCTATAAGAATGGCATAGTGTAGGTATATACTTCGCATGGAGTCAGATTTCAATTTTCCTCTTTACAAGGCATAAGGCAGGAATATAAAAAGTATATTGCACGTAGATTCTTCCTTCATCATATGGAATTTTATGAAATATATATTAACATACTTTAATATTTTTATTTATAACTTAATATCATTCAAAAAATAAAAAAAATATTAAAAGAAAAAAGAAAAATTAAATTAAATAAAAATAAATATTTATAATTACCGAATTACATTGTGAATAATGTTACATTAGCTCTAAATCCATCTAAATGTCACTATATACATACATAACAATAATTTGATATTAATTAGTTTTTATACATTATATTAAATTTATTTTTTAATCAAAAAAAATATTTTATTATAATAAACTAAAAAAATATTTTATTATAATAAACTAACATTTATATAAAAATTTTATATTTTATCTTCTAAAATATATATGCTAGTAAACTAATATTACAATTATATATTATATTATTACCCTTCTAAAAAATAATTGAACATATTTAAAGAGACTTGATATAAAAATGGTAAAATATAAATAATAATGCGTATTAAAATTACTTTATTCATCTTAAATTAATAGACTTATTTTATATTTTAAAAAAATTAGTTATTTTTATTTAAAATATAAATTTATATAATTTTTTATTATATTTTATTTTAATATAAAATATATTTAATAAGTAATATAAAATAAGAATGTTATAAAAATTTAGCATATTAACTCAATTAATTTGGGACAAATAAGAAAAGGGGGTAAGTTTATTAATTTGAAATGGAATGAATATAAATATAGGATGTAGGGGTGTAACTTGGTTTGGAATATTACCGATTTAAACCGAAATCCAAACCGAAATTGTTATTTGGATTGGAATTTTGGAATGTGAAATATGGAATGGAATGTATTTTCTAAAATTTTGGAATATGGAATATGGAATGGAATGTTATAATGAAATTTCAAATTCCATTCCATATACCGAAATTTTATTATAAGATTTTTAATAATATAATTAATAATACATATTTAAATAAAATCATTAAATATTAATATTAAAATATGTAATTCAATTTTATACAATATTTTATTAACCCTAACCTATTAGGTTTAATATATATTCGTTTAATATATATTCATTGCCTGCTTTGGCAGCTTTGCTTTGTGAATACCGATAACAAACAAAAAACACAAGAAAGCTGCTAATCTGCTACAAATCCTAAAGGTTAGAATACTGACTCTTTCTTCTTGGCTTTTCATCCTACCTATTGGCACAATCTATGATAATTATTATTTTATTTGCTTTACAACTAATGATGGCTTAGGGATTATATTTATATAGGTTAGGGTTCTTGACACAATCATCAACTTTTATTGCTAGCGTTAGTTTATATATGTATAGTATATTATTTAGAATCATTAGATCCATATATATATAGGATTATATTATGTTTTTCCTCCAAAGTTGTAACAACCATTATGATATTGTAATAAAAACTGTTTTTACGTTACTGGTAATAGTTTTTTTTTCTTTTATGTTATTAAATGTTTTGTGAGTATTACTGAATATATATATATGTATATATATTTTTCAATATCAGATGACTGAAAATAGCGAACCAATTCTCATAGATGGAGAAGGTGCGAACCCTCAACCTACTAATGAAGCAAATGCTCCTTCTAAAGAGATTACTACAAAAAGAAAAAAGAAGGCCCCTCGATCTGTAGCTTGGAACCACTTTGTTCGAAAAAATGATCCTAAAAAAGGTATGGTAGCTCAATGCAAACATTGTAATTTACAATATGGATATAACACCTCCTTATTAGGCACAAGCGGTTTGTTGACACATTTAGACAGATGTCCTAAATATCCATATACTAGGCCTAAGGATCGTAAGCAAACCCAACTTAACTTTCCTTGTATCACAAAAGAAAATGATGGTGTGAGTAATCTAAAGTTTCAAGCATGCTTGGACCCAATTGCTTTGAGAAAGGCTATATCATACATGGTAATTGTGGATGAACTTCCTTTTAAATGTGTTGAGGGACAAGGTTTTAAATATCTTTTTAGTGTTGTGGATCCTTCTTTTTGTGTTCCTTCATGAATAACAGTTGCTAAAGATTGCTACCAAGTTTATTGTGATTCAAGGATAGAACTTAAAAAGTCTTACCCCAAAGGAGGATATGTCTCACAACTGATACATGGACTTCTATACAACAAATCAATTATATGTGTCTCACAACACATTATATTGATGACAATTGGAAATTACAAAAGCGAATTATAAATTTTTGTCCAATTACTAGTCATAAGGGTGAGCAAATTGAAAAAACATTTGAGAGATGCTTATTAGATTGGGGCATTGAAAAAGTTTTTACTATCACAGTTGATAATGCAAGTTCGAATGATACAACAATCAATTATATGAGAACTAGACTTAATACTTGGGGTGGTAGTGTCTTGAAAGGTGATTTTCTTCACATGAGATGTGTGACTCATATAATTAATTTAGTGGTTGGGGATGGATTGAATGAGGCAAAAGAATCAATTCTCCGTGTTTGACAAGCTGTAAAATATATGAAACAATCTCCATCTAGATTGGAAAAGTTCAAAAAATGTGCATTAGAGGAGAAAATTCAAAGTAAAAAATTATTGTGTCTTGATGTTTCTACTAGATGAAATTATACCTATATGATGTTGGATGTTGCTTACAAGTTTAAAAAGGCATTTGATAGGTATGACTTAGAGGATACTCGTTATGAAAGTGAGTTAAAAGATAGAGATGGGGGGTGGAAAGCTTTCTGATGATGATTGGGTTAATGTTGGTAGGTTGGTGACTTTCTTAGAAAAATTTTATGAGTTGACTTTGCGTGTTTCTGGCTATTTATATGTCACATCTAATAATTTTTTTCATGAGATGGTTGCTGTAGATGCTCTTTTGAATGAGTTGAATAATAGCTCTGATTTGAACTTGAGTTTTATGGCTGAAAAAATGAAAGATAAGTACTACAAGTATTGGGGAAAGCCTGAAAAAATGAACATGATGATTTTTATTTCAGTTGTACTTGATCCTCGCTTCAAAATAAGCTTATTAGAATGGGGTCTTAATCAATTGTTTGATTGTTATATCTCATATAGTATTCTTAAAAAAGTGAGAGAGACAATTAATTGCATGTTTGAAAAGTATAAGGGTGCTGGTGGTTCACCTACAAATGAGGTTGGGGCACAAGTTACTGAAATAAATCTGCATTCTAATGATATGGTGGATAGTTTTCAACATTCTCAAAAAATAAGACAAATAATGAAAGAAAAATACAATAAGCATAAATGCGAGAAAAATACAGGGTATATCAAATATGAGTTAGATAGATATCTTGAAGAAGATTGCATTGAGGATGTAAATGAATTTGATATTTTACTTTGGTGGAAGCATAATGGTTCTAGATTTTCAATAATTGCAGAGATGGCACGTGATGTGTTAGCCATTCTTGTTTCTACTGTTGCTTCTGAAGCTACTTTTAGTGCTGGAGGTCGTATACTTGATAATTTTAGAAGTTCTTTGAGTCCTAAAGTCGTGGAGGCTCTTATATGTGCACAAGATTGGCTTCGTGTTTCTCCATTTCCAATCAATTATAAAGAATCACAAGAAGATATTCAACAACTTGAGGAAGGTACATATAATAATTTTCATAATTTTAATTTAAATATTTTATTTAATACAAATTTTAACAACCTTTTATTTATTCTTTTTTTTCAATATTCAGAATTGTCAAGACTACCATGATGCGGTGAAGAAATTTTTTGGAAAGATATAGAGGTTCAAAGGATTACTTGAGATGAAAAGCTTTTCTTAAATTATTAAGTGCATTTGTTTTTAAAAAGAATATTATTAAGTACTTATTTAATAATTTAACTTGAATGATATAATTTTATGAATTTATTTAGCTACTTTGAAATTTAAACTTATATAATGTTTCCATTTTCAAATTTATTTTAAATCTATTCTAATTTTAGTTTTGATGAAAAATTTTGGAATTACCGAATACCATACCGAATTTTAATGGAATGGTATGGAACGAAATTTTTAAGTCCGAATAATATTTGGATTGGTATGGAATAAAATTCTAAATATCTAAATATTTTAGAATGAAATTGGAATAGAGGCGATTCCATTCCATACCGACCGAATTACACCCCTGATAGGATGCGTGGCTATGTTTAAAAGGAATTTTATTCTTATATTTTAAATTAAAAATAATAATAATAACCGAGGGCCGGGCGGGGGAGCAAAGGCGAGTACAACTGTATATTGGTACTCTAGAAAGTAGCATTAACAAAACTCTCATTTCTGGAAGGTACAAAGTTAGCTCACGCTCCCTCCTTTCCGCTATATTCAATGTTCTTCTAAAACCCAAAACCCTTTGCAACCACAAACCAAGAACAAGAAGGCGCCGTTTGCAGAGAGACAATATACCAAAATGAGCGCCTCCTTCTTCAAGCAATCTACTGTTCACCGCCTGCTTCGCAGCCACACGATCACCGACATTGGCGGACTAGACCTAACCACAACAGCGACGGCAATTCATTCCTTTCTTAAACAACAAACCACGCAGTCTAGAACTTACTTTCGATTCCCCCAATTTTTCAGGAAATCAAGAGAGTATAATGAACTTTCTCCTTCGTTTTTCACGTCTCCGTTCTCTTCCAATGCTTCTTCGTCCACTGTAGCCGCGCCTTTTATTGGATGGTATCTGTCGATGGTTAAGTCACGGCCTATTTTGACGAAAAGTGTAACTTCATCGCTTATCTATGTTGCTGCTGACTTGTCTTCTCAGGTAAATTGGTAATTGGTGTATTAATCAAATGCGATCTTGGGATTTTTAGCTCTGTTATTTTCAATTATTTTTTTATAAAATGGGTTGTTTTATTTATTTGCTTATTTTGAACTTTTCAAATAAATGTGGGATTTTGATAAATTAGAATCTTGAAGGTTGATGTTATGGTTTTGTTATAGTTTGTTACTTCTAGAGTATTATTTGTGGCTGAGCTTCTAACTTTAGGGGAATGACTATATATATTATAAATGAATGATCATGATCTATTGAAAATAAGAGATTGCTGTAAAGGGTACGAGTAAGTGTCCATACAAAACATGATTTTTGTGAATAATATTAATATCATGTTATTCATTTAATAATACTGGTAATTGGTGTTCCATTGTATGAGCCAAGAACCGATTTTTACTGTTTTATTTTTATAATTAATGGAGATCTTAACAAGAGGTGAAGTGGCCTTTTTAATTACACATGGTTTTATATTAGATTTTATCAAACTAAAACATGTTTTTAATATCAATGTCGATTTCAAGAAAGCACTCTTTCTTTTATTTATTTTGAGTTCCCTTATTTTGCCTTGTAAATTAAGAAGGTTATGTTGTTAAGACCATAGTGCGTGCAACTGCAACCTATTTCAAGTCCTGTTGATTGAAATTTCAGAAAATAAGGGTGAATGGTGCCTTGCAATTTTGTCCGAAAGATTTTTCTTTTTCTGGCTGAAAAGCTGTCATTTTAATTTCAGTTAGCGGGTTTCGTAGAAGTTTCTGTTCATTATATGTACTTGTGCTATCTTTGATCCCCTTTTGATGAAGAATCCTTGCTGATTGAGCCTATTTTAGGTAAAATGACTAGATGAGCAGAATGGTTTCCGCTTTATGATAACAGATTTTAACTTAGGATGGTGTTGCATTTTCTAGTTTGGATGTCCTTGCAAGATATATGAGAGACACAGGAATTAGCATATGATATGCAATCAAACACTAAAAAAATTATTTGCTTTTGTATTTTTCATATTACAATTTAAAAAAATTCATGCAATCCTGAAGCCACATTGGGAGGGTTTACAGATTACAGTTGCTATGTCTGGAAAGATGATAGAGAGGAAGTAGAGTTAAATCTTAAGAGCAATTGTGGGCATGCTTATGTGCAGTTTTCTGCAATGGTTGAAGTAAGTAAGTGTACAAATAATTTAACAGATCCTCTTTTCTTTATGGATTAAACCTATGATTGCTTCCAACCTTTTTGGTGGTGAGAAAGTGAAGCCTATGGCTTGCTTAAATTATTTTGAAAGCTCTAATTTCTAATTTGATTCAAGCTTTTTGTGTCTTTTCCTCTTCTAGGTGTTAAACTGTCAAGACTCAAACGCCACCTCTTGATTGTGTCATCATTTGTCTCCATCATCATTTGCATTCTTTTTGTTGACAGTAGTAAAACTCAGGGCAAACTTTAGGTTTATCATTTTTATACTTTGCATCCATCTTAACTTCATCTTCTTGGTTACATTCAATGGGTTATTCCAATATTATATTGTGCTCATCCTTGTTTACACTCTTTAGAATTTACATAGCAACTTGAAAATGCATATATGCATGAAGCTCATCTCAGTCATCTCTAAACAATAAAGCTTCAGAACAGTAGTTTCTTATCATGTTTGAAAGGGAAATAAAAAAAAGAAGGTATTGGGATAATATAAGTTTACTTTTATATATATTTTTCATAGCCATCAGCAAACATTCAAGTCATGTTAGGGACACATATGAATTACTTATAGTTTACCTTATTCCATGTCATATACAACTTAGAGTAAATTTGTAACGACCCTCCCCGACCAGGTCGGGGAGGGTCGTTACAGTTAAAAAGGCGCCTTTTTAACTGTAACGACCCTCCCCGACCAGGTCGGCTGCCCGGCCCACTAGTGGCTTACGGCCTGGCCTTTTCACCATCTGGGCACGGAGTCCGCAGGAGGCAAGCGATCGCTACAGTACTGGACAGCCCTCGCGGCCCACCCAGCAGGAATTTGTTTATTTGGCTCCCTAAGGAGTCGCCTCCCTGGATCGAACCCCTGACCTCCCACTTAAGAGAGCCAGCGAGAACCATCCATGGTACTGGATGGTTCTCGCTGGCTCTCTTAAGTGGGAGGTCAGGGGTTCGATCCAGGGAGGCGACTCCTTAGGGAGCCAAATAAACAAATTCCTGCTCGGTGGGCCGCGAGGGCTGTCCAGTACTGTAGCGATCGCTTGCCTCCTGCGGACTCCGTGCCCAGGTGGTGAAAAGGCCAGGCCGTAAGCCACTAGTGGGCCGGGCAGCCGACCTGGTCGGGGAGAGTCGTTACAATTAAAAAACTAGCAGAAATGGTACTGGATGGTTCTCGCTGGCTCTCTTAAGTGGGAGGTCAGGGGTTCGATCCAGGGAGGCGACTCCTTAGGGAGCCAAATAAACAAATTCCTGCTGGGTGGGCCGCGAGGGCTGTCCAGTACTGTAGCGATCGCTTGCCTCCTGCGGACTCCGTGCCCAGGTGGTGAAAAGGCCGGGCCGTAAGCCACTAGTGGGCCGGGCAGCCGACCTGGTCGGGGAGGGTCGTTACAAAATTGCTTCTATTTCTTTGCTTTCTCTACAGAAATTTTGTTTCAGCTGTGGTTGTGTTAACTTTAATATAAATCATTTATTTTTGTTTATTTTCACTGAAATTTTAGCAATAATTGCATGTCTAATGTCATTTATGGGGATTTCATATCAATATTTTCTTCAGACAATTGTACTGCCAGATTCAGAGCCTTTTGATTTGGTGAGGACATTGCGCATGGCGGGATATGGGTTGCTAATTTTAGGACCATCTCTGCATTTTTGGTTCAACTTTGTGTCAAAACTATTACCAAAGCGAGATTTAATTACAACATTTAAGAAAATTATCATGGGGCAGACTTTATATGGACCCACCATGACTGCTGTCTTCTTCTCTTTGAATGCACGCCTACAGGGTAAGCATAACTTTTTATATGATGTGTGTTGAGTAGAATAAGCATATTAGTACAATCCTAAGGTCCTATTTCTTACATTATTGCCCTTCTTTCCCTTGCCTTAGAGTGTAATAATCCATCACCTGTCGCATGTATCTTTAATTTGTTACTGGAAGATATTTCATGATATTTTTCCTGATTTTTGAATGAGTACTAAGCACTGGCATACTGTTTACTTAGGCTAATTTTGAATATGTTTTATTTCTTTGAAATGATAATGTGAATGCCAGAAATGATTGATTACTTGATGATTTGCTAAGAGATACTTTAGAGATTTAGGAGAAGCCTTTGACTTGTTTTAATTCTTGAAGAAAAGCAGCAAAGAAACAAGTAATAGTAAAAGAACTCTTAGACTCTAAGCTTAAGAGTTGTGGTAAGAGAGGATGTGAGACCATCTCTGTCTCATGAACTTGCATCACTAAGATGCCAGGAGGAATAGAACACACTCCCTCCCTGTTTGAACTTCAATACATGTGATGTGATCACATCTCTAGTGTGTAGTATAAAACTTCAATTTCAGTCACGATTGTTGAGAGCATTATCCGACTTAGTTTGAAAATTTATATTTTAAAATTAATATGGCTTTCAAATTTGAATTTAACTTTGTTTGTTTTAGAACTCTTGGAAGTGACAGATCCCATTTGTAACTGGTGAGCTGAAAGTCATCTGGTAGACTTGGGGTTGCCTTAGCTATGAGAGATCTGTAATACAGACTCGGTCTGTCAAAGTGGCTGCTGGACTGTCTCTAGCATGCCAACTCTAATGGCTAAGTTAATAACAGGTAGAGAGTAAGAGAATTATAGAGATAGAAGATGAAAGATCCCATACCTTGGTTTTTAGTTGTATTTATAGGAGTAGGGCATACTCTGCCACATTGCAAAACTGTCTTTACTCCTTAGGGCTACCATACTCTTTTATACCATTTATCCTTATTCCGTATGAGTAATATTTCCCTTCTATTCCTTGTGATACATAGGATATTGCATGAACTGTATGTGCTGTTAAATAGATTTTATTTGTTAGTGATTATTTAGCCATGGTGGCCTCACAGGTGAGAACAGTGATGAGATTGCTGCCCGGTTAAAACGGGATTTACTGCCTACAATGATAAATGGTATCATGTACTGGCCTGTATGTGATTTTATCACTTTCAGATTCATCCCTGTCCATTTACAGGTACGGATAGCTACACTGTTCTGCTAGTCTGCTTTGTATTTTATTTGAAGTTTCTTTATTCTCTTTAATCTTGTTATAACTATTATTTGGGGTTGCTATACAATCTGTACTTTATGTTTTTAACATTTGTTCCTTTCCCATTTTGGCAGCCGCTAGTGAGCAATTCATTTTCATATCTATGGACTGTCTATATGACATATATGGCAAGTCTGGACAAAGTGGGCGCTGCAGCCAATTAGTTAAATGCTTACCAGTCTTACCTAACTGCATTGGTGGATTCATGAAGTCAATTTTAAGCAAACACTTGGATTGCATTTTTGCTAAAATGGCTTTTAACATTCCGGTGATTGGAGCATAGATGAACTCATTGAGTTCTGTTTGTCTCTGATGCAGTAGAGCAACAATCGTCATCTTAAATGATGAATACCCATGATATTTTTAACTATAGCTGTGTGATTGGATGGACTTTATTCTGTAAAGCAATTGCTTAGTATTATCAAGAGACTAGACTACAATTCTAATTTCATCTTCAATGAATGGCATGGAAAGCTAATTTTTCTTCAAAATTTCTTCTTTTTCTGTATATGCTCGTCAAAATGTATACAAACCTATAAACCATTTTGCCAGTAAGCCAAGTAGTAGTGTATTTCTTTACTAAGAAATGAGTGTATATCTTTACTAGACACTTCCCAAAGAATGGGGGAAAAAGAAAAGAAAGTTCTGAAACGATTTGCATGCTGTAGATCAGCTGAAGGATGGTCACATGATCTTCAGATTATGTGACCTGCGATTCTCAAAACCAATTGAAGGAATATAACAAGTGAAATCCAGATCATCTAGTTTTGTACTCATTTCCTATATTTCATGCACAATCAAGTATTAATGTACCTATCAATTCCGATCAACATGTACTTCAGATTTATACAGTTCCATCTTGTTGGCAACACATTTTAAGCAAGTTACAAAATGATTAAAAGATCAAATTAACAACTGGTTGTTCCTCTTTCTTAACAGTTCACAGTCGATTACAAAATAATTTAACGGTACTAATTGCCAGACCTTAATTCTAATAACATCATGTTAGTGGATATTTAAATGAATCAATCCAAGTTCCATGTGGTGGCCCTCCAATCACACTCCTCAGGCATTAACTTTGACATGCATTGGAAGGACGGTCTATTTCTGCTATTTTCAAGCAGCATCAGTTTGATAGCCATTGAACAAGTATTTAATAATAATGTGATAATTTTAGGGTAAAAAGATCAATGCATCATATGAGTTTCTACCCATAACAACTTATCTAGATTGTCAAATGTAATCTATTTGTGATCAAGGCACACTCTTTAATCGAAATTTCCATCTTCCATGAACCTTAAGTTTAGACCTCCCAAGATCTCTTCCAAGGATCAAATATTCTGCCATACCATATACTTCTTCAGAAACTCAGTCAGATTTTCAAAAGAGGATGAAGATTTAAATATCATGGAGGAATAATTAAGCAACATCTTATAATTATGTAGGGGAAAAAATTTTCTTAATCAAGTTCTTAAACATTATTAGAGAAAAATACTTGCAAAGACCAAGAACCATAACCATCATTCCAAAATAAAAGTTGCTTTATTTCATTGCTAATTAGTTACACCAGAGGCACAAAAAGAAAAAGGAAATCAGATATTAATTGAAGAATGGTGTGTATATTTCTTAAAACAATGAGCTCTAACCTGTATCTAATTTTACATTACTGTATAAACAACTATCCCTTGACAATCATTTGTGGCATTTCAAGACAACCTTCTCATCTGATGTAAAATTTCAACAGCTTCTACAACTTGTTTCTTTTGGCATGCTTGTAAAGCTGCATAACAAGCTGAGAGCAAAATTGGAGTAAATGACTGATTTGAAAAACCTGATCATCAATTTAATGCGGAGTTAGCCTGGTAACTGCAGAATTCCTAGCAATTGTCATGAAGATATTTACTCGAAATTTTCTCACGTAACATGGCCCAATCTTCTCCAAGTATTTGGGGATTTACCTCCATTGCAAAGTGGAAATCCAACATGGATGCATAAACAGATTCTGTTGGCCTTTGCAAGTATCTTCCAGGTAACATCCCGCTCAAAGCAGGTAAGAACTGGCCATTAACTTTTTTAAGGTGATCATTTCCACACCTTGAGCTGGCTAAGCCCATACATGGTTCTATCAACCTCTTCAAATACGTGTCCAACCCATTATTCAACAAATTAACACAATCCAGTGACACATTAATCCCCTCCATCTCCAGCTTCTGTTCCAAGCGTCTTCTTAATGATCTTGTATCAGGAAGCTCACAATTGTTCACACAGGTTTCTTGAAGGCGGCTACCACAAATAGAAACATTTATAAGTGATTTACGAGCTCCGCGTATACTCATGGAAACACCAAGAGGAGCAGTAACTGGGCTTCTGCTTTGAACACCTGGGCTCCCTGCCACCTGCTCAACCTCTTCTCCGTCTTCCACAGAAGCAACTTCAAATGGAGGTCTGCTAGCAAGTGAATGCAATTCTGTAGCACTTTGCTGTTCTTGTGCCCTTGAATTCATCTCCTCACACACCATACTTTGTGGCTTCCCAAGTGGTCCCAGAGGATTTGGACGGTCCCTAAACTTGCGATCTCGATTAACAGGAGACCTGCCCTTCCTAGGGGAAGGAGGAAAGGCATCCCCATAAAGCAACTGAAGAGAATTTCTATTATATCCATTTGTAGTTTTAATACTAAGACTATTTCCTTGTCTTTTAGTACCTTTTGTTGGGGGAACTTTAGCAAGACAAGCATTCTTGACAATCGATCTAATAAGACGGTTGTGAAGTGGGATATTCTCTCTCCCAATTATCCTAACACAAAACTTATCGAATTCACACTTGCTTATCTTAAATCTAAACAATCTTGTTAGCTGATCGAAGTACTTATCAGCTCTTTCATGGCCAATCTTTTTGACAATCAAAGCTTTGAGCTCTAAAGTATTAATTCGAGTATACCTTTGATTAGGCAACATCATGTTTGCCTCTCAAAAGTTACTTGAATTAGAAAATCCAAATGCTCATGAAAATCTGGAACTTTCAAACAAAACCCAGATCATATAAATATCTTCCTCTCAATTCAAAACCCTAAAACCCAGTTTCCAAAACACTATTCCCATCTGCACAGAAATCACAAACATATAAAGATTCAGTAAGACAGTAACAAAACGCATATGTTTCTAATTTTGATGAAACCTATACCGGCATTTAGCTTCAAAAACATTACTCGAAAACAATACGAAGGTTATAAAATATAAATACTAAATAAAACAGGAAAGCAAAATTAAAAAATAAATAAATAAAAATCAGGGCCATAAAAAAAGGAATTAACCTAAGTAGAGATACTGAAATCGACACAATTAAAGAGATTAAAGCAGCAAATTTAGGAAATAATTGAACCCCAATTGAAAAATTGAAGCAAAATCCAAAACCCAAAAAATTGAATAATGAATTAGAGCAAAGATAAAAAAACGCACCTAAGTGGGAATAGGGTTTCATATTGTGCACGCTTTTGTGGAACCATGAATGGGTTTTTCTGGTGATCGATGTTTTGTCTGGTTTGTTTACTTGGGTTTGGTGGTATTCAGGTGTGAAGGGGAACAGGCACCAAATTGTAAGGACTCATCATGGGCTCAATGAATTGCTTTTAGGACAAGGATTCTTATAAAACTACTTTTTTTAAAAAAAAAGACAATTCTCTTCTCAAAAATACTATATAAATATAAATATTTATATTTTTACAAAAACACGTTAAATTTTTTGAAAGACTCACTTTCCACTCAAATAAGATTTTTTAAAAAAATATATTTTTTCTCATTTTAAATAATATTTTACTGTAAATTTTTTTAAACTTTACTATTAAAATAAACATATTTTTTTTACACATAAAAAGGAACAAAAACAAAATATACATAACCACAAAATTAAAAAAATATAAAAGTATATTAATAAAAATTATTAAATTTATTTTAAAATAAATTTTATATATTATAAACATAAAAAAGTTTAAAAAAATATTAATTTTATTGTATAGATATTATACATATATTATGAGTATATTATGTAGATATTTTAAAAGTTGTGTAGATTTTATATTTGTATTATATATATTGTGCATATATTGAGTATATATTATATGTATAAAAAATTAAAAAAAATAAAATTAAAAATACTTAATAAATTATGTAAATATAATATAGATAATGTGTGTATGTGTAGTATATGTATAAATATAACAGTTTGTTTTTATAAATATTTAGTATATGTTATATATATTATATATTTTTTATGTGTATATTAAGGATATAATTTTAAAGATTATAAATAAAAATAAAAAATAAAAAAATAAGAAAAAAAATCTGTTTTTTAAACGTAAAAATAAAACAAAATAAAATAAAAAAGAAGAAGTCGAATCCATAGTTTTGAAACAAAAAAGAAAATTTTGGGCTGTATATTTGAAAACCAAATCTTAAAAAGAGGCTATAATTATATCGGGTAAATTCTTCTTTAGAACACAACTCGCACAACATTAGCTAGGGTGCGTTTTTTATTAATAGTAATGTGAATAAAATATTTTTATTAATATTATTTGGTTTGATAAAATAAATACGATAATAAACATTATATTATTTTAAAAAAGAAAATAAATAATTTTTTATTATTTTTTTGTTAATTAGATTTGATTTCTGATTGGAATTAAAAATTTAAAAATATATATTTTTATTTTTAAAATAAAATTAATAAAATAAATTTAATTTTTATTTTTTAATAAAATTAAATTAAAATTTTAAAATAATATATAATTAATTTAATATTTTTTATCATTTTTCTAATTATAATATTTCTGAATTTGTAAATAAATAAATTTATTTTTTTAATAAAATTAAAAATTATTATTTTTATTTTTTAAAATAAAATATAATAAATCTATTTTTTATTTTTTTTATTATAATATCTTTAAATTTCTTATATAATAAAAAAATAAATAATTATTTTAATTTCAATTTTAATTTTAAAATAAACCAAATAAAATTAAAAAATAATCATTTTAATTATAATTTTATATTATTTTAATTCTGATTTCAATTTTGAAATATAAACCAAAGGCCACCTCACATTGCGTTTTTTTAGCCTTTGTTTTTGCTTCCTGTTTTAGCAAGGATTTTTGCCTTTGTTGGCTTGTCAAGCATTTCGTGCTGATTCTGATTTTTTTAAAAAAAAAGCCTTTCGTCCAGCATTATTTATTTATTTATTTTAATTTGATTTCGAGTCATATTGGAATCAAGACATCATAATTTCAATACTCTTAAATTGATTTTAATCCCAATCATTTCAAAATTAGACTTTTTTTTAAGATTCTTATACGGATCCAAAATTTTAATTATCATAGTCGAATCAAATTTTAGTCGCTAACTGTTAAATATTAAAAAAATCATATAAACTTTAAAGAAATTATCCAAAATCAAAATTATATTATACTTTTAACTTAAATTATATATAAAAAAATTATATATAAATTCTGTAGTTATCTATGTATATATATATATTTTTTTTTATTATATATGTATAAAATTAATAATTTTTATTTTATTTTAGTTGTTCTTTGGATTGATTGCTCTACACAATAGGTTCCTTGACTTATCCCAAAAAGCCAGCCCTACTACAGTTAATAATAATTATAGTATAAGGATTTATAATGATAAAACAATTTGAAGAATTAACAAAATAAAGTAATTTATATTTTCACATTTTTTATTTCACAAAAATTTTAAAAAAATTATTTTTATTTAAAATAAAAAACATATTTATTAATTTGGGACGGATAAAGTAATATACTGTAATGATTTAAAATTTTAGTGCCTTTGTTTTTAGATTTATAAGAATTGAAGTGCATATAAATTTTCAAGAAGTGATACAACTGAATGCGTATCAAGGAGTAAAGTATAGAGTTTAGTTTAATTTCTGAAGTTTGCTAAAACTCTAAT
The DNA here is from genome assembly GCA_947685225.1 of Garcia nutans. Taxonomy (NCBI): domain Eukaryota; kingdom Viridiplantae; phylum Streptophyta; class Magnoliopsida; order Malpighiales; family Euphorbiaceae; genus Garcia; species Garcia nutans. The sequence goes on along the minus strand of CANTUV010000066.1, from coordinate 11,057,086 downwards.
ACATTTTTTTTTATTTTACCCTTCGATATTTCTATGTTAATACCATTGGTCCATTTGTGAAATTCTTGCCTAAATTCGATACGCTTAATCTTCTCTTTCTTTTATTTGGATGAGATTTGACTTCTAATTTTTTATAACAATAGATAGCTGATTTTGGATAGTGAGTTTGGCATTAAAACTTACAAGTACAACACGTATAAAAATTTCTGGAAAAAAGCACTTTCATCACCTAATTATTTTTGTGCGCATGTTGCTAAAGTTGATTGCTGTAACATTTGATTTTCTTGGGTGCATGGATCTTATTTGAAGCTTGCTTTTCAACATGAACAAGAATAATTCATATACACTATACATGAGTACTTAAAGACATTTTTTCAAATCATGCTATAAATCTTGAAATCAAATTTGCGAGGATTGAATTTAGAAGCTCAGTAGCTCATTATATATATTCCACTTTCTCTTCCACCAGAATTTCATACCCTTCTTGGTCTGTTCTTGTACTTGGTGAATCCGAAAGCAGCATGACTGAAGCCTCATCTGCAACTTCTTGATGCAGTTTTGGTGTAACTGAGTCATGCAGTGCCATGTTATTAGAAGACAGTGCCGGCTGCTCTGTATTAAATTTGGTCCATTTTTTGTCCTTGGCAAGGGCTAAGGTAGGGTATAAGATGAACCCCACAACAAGAACTGCACCAGTAACTAAAAATGTCCTCAGAGAAGCCAAGCACATAACAAGAACAAGCAACATTGAAGGAGGTATGCAAAGCAATGTTGCACCAAATGTTTCCAGCGGGACTTTATAAGGCCTGTGAAGATCTGGCTTCTTTATTCTCAGTTTTATAAAAGCTGCAAACTCAAATAGCATTCCTATGGCATACAAGAAGTTTATAAATTCTAGGATTTCCTGGAAACTCAGCCATGACAGGAAGATTACTCCAGTAGCAGAGCACAGTATGCTAATGGTGGGGGTGCCATATTTGGACCTAGAAAAGAGCATTAGAAGAAATGTAATTGTTTCCCATTTCCAACAAATTTCACTGAAACATTCACGAAGCAAGTTCAGTCAATTTGTTTATACAACCATATCTAAGGAGTAGCACTGGTGTGCTCATTGGCCAACATAACAAGATATGATTCAAATATTGATCGAACAATAAAACTTCTTAACATCTTAAATACTACTAACCAAAATCAGCCATGGAAACATAATTTGCTTGAATTGCTCCAACATGCATTAATTTCCAATTGATGAATTAAAGAGAAAAAAATAATACAGAGCAGAAATAATAAAAATGACTGACCTTGAAGCGAAAATAGATGGGAGCATTCCCATCTCACTCATGCCAAGAAGCTGAAAGGCATCACCACTCATTTCTGCTTCAAATAATCCCAAATTAGACATAGCAGAAGCTGCTTGGATCCACCATTTAAGCCAAGCCCCTCCAATCAACATCCCAACTTCTGCAAAGTATCCATCACTCCACTCACTTGATGAGGTCTTCAAAGCCCCAGTGCCAGCAAGAAGTGGAATCAAATATGAGGAAACCACCAACACTACACCCCCCAAATAGTGCCTTCGGGAATGTCTTACTGGGATTCTCGATCTCCCCTGCAAGAGTACTTGCCTTGTCCCAATAATTCAGATTCCAAAACAAGCTATTGAAATATCCCCTCCATTCTACTTTCCTAAAATCTACAGCTAACCATCGTTGAGGCCTAATTCGAGGAATCGAAAGAATACCCATTACAATAAAAGGACATAGTGAGAAAACAACAAGAATAACAGCTGAAAATCCAACAATATGCAGGCCTCTATAATTCAAATATGTTAAAACAACTGCAATGCCTAAAAGAGCTGGAATTCGAGCAATTAAATGGTTGAAAATCGGAAATGAGTGCTTCAAGTAATCAAGAAACAACACAGGGTAAAGAGCATTATCCATAACACCACTAAACCATTTCCAAAAGCCTTCCTGAAAACCCCAGAAGGGACCAAAAGCTGAAGATATCCAAATAACATATCCACCATTCTCAGGGAAACTTGTGGCTAGCTCTGCTGTGACCAGAGCTTCTGGCACACTCCAAATTAAAGGGAATATCAGAAATCCAAGCAAAGACAACAAAGGGCCACCTCCTGCCTTCACTGAATCCTCCACACCAAAAGGACCCCCAGATACATCATAGAATATTAAAGCAATAAGAGGCAATAGAGTGAGTTTTGGACTTGTTTTAGCTTTGTCTTTGATATCTACTGGTAGCGCCTCTTCACCCATCCACAAACAGGACAGGATAGAAAGAAAGATTCAATCTTTGAATCTAAAAAATCACTTGAAAAGTATTAGGGAACTGGGTTTTTGCCTAAAAATCAGATCTTTGTGGATAGTCAAGCGAGTTTGTGATTACCCATCAGCAAAAACATAAGAGCTTGTTTCAAGAAACTACCTGTTTATTTTGGGATGCTCAAGCAAGATATGAAGACTGCTTTTATTAATTGCAGAAAAAGTAATCCCGATCTTCAGTGAGCGGTGATTCTACAGTCTATGCTAGGTTTTTCTCTTCGTTTAACAGGCAACTATGGAGGTTGGTAGAGTTGAATTTTTTCGATAGTTGAATTTATTGGAATCCCACTCTCGCGCAAGGGAGTGGAATTGGCTATTCAGATTTTCTGACAACGACACACCCATGATTTTTTTTTCTTTTTTCTTTTTTTATATAATTATTTTATTTTTCTTATTTCTTTTTTGAACATAGCCATTGCTTATTATATTTTAATATTTAATACCAGCAGATATAATTTTTGTATTATTTAACAGGTTTATCGGTATATTTTATAAATAATATTATCAAAATAAAAACATAATCTGATAAAGATATTTAAATAGAATTTTAAATTTAAATATTTTTTTTCTGTGCGAATAAAAAGAAAAAAAGAAAATTAAACTTGTTAATCTATGCTATAACGAGCACGTCAAAACATTATAATGACTATTTTTAACATGTTTATCTAATTATTCAAATTTATAAATTTTTTAAAAATAAATAAAAATTTTAATTTTTTAAAATTAAAACATCCCTTACTTCGATATAAAGTAAGTTTTGATAAAATAATAGTGCCAATAATGATATATAAAGATATTGTTGTTCTATTTTTGTTGAGTGGTAAATTTTAGAATTAGAAATTATTTATTTAAATTTTTAAAGGGAAAAATATTTATTTTTAATAATGTATTTTACTTATTTATGTATAAAAAGAAATAAGTATTTTTTATTTTTAAATAATATTATTTATATATATATTAAGAAGGATATGATATTATATTTTAATTCTTTCTTTTACTTGTTAGAGACAAATAATTAAATTCCATGAAAATGCATACAGATTGCTTTGAAGAACAAGCGCTTCCTGGGGCAAGTGAGTTGCTTATGCCGAAGATTTTTTTTTTTTTGGGGGGGGGGGAGTGGGCATCAAGCTTGGCTTAAAATTGCGTGCTTCTTAAAAAGATAAGCATATATTTCGTGTGGTGTGCCAAATTGCCAATGGTTATTGGTTAAGGCCATTTGATGGATAATAGCTTTTGACAGCGGCTCATGTAACATATTTTGATGGGACTTTTCGAAAATACTAACTTTAAAAAAAGAGAAATTTACATGATAGGTTTTTAGTTTTAATTTGTACAGTGATATATGTTTTTTTTTACATTTTTATACTTTAGGATTTACAGTTATTCAAAAATTTATAATTTTCTTTTCTTATTAACGATACATTTTGCATTGCGGCGTAATTTTTTTTTTTTATGAAGCTTGGTATTTTTTACTGTTTAACGTTAAATTGTTGCCATCAGATTCCACAAACAGAGAGTTAGCCAAATTGTTGAATTGATGTACAGATGTCAACTTGTCCATTGAAAGGTAGCAAGGCACCAATTGCATTGCACAAGTGTCCAACGACAAGAATATTTCCTTACATTAAAATGTTAAATTGTCACTTACCATTGTAATTTCAATTTTTTAAAAATCAGACTATTCATTTATATATATATATATATATTTATAAATAGAGTCTAAACATGCATCATCATAAGTAATGAATTCCTTATAATAAAAAAACTTAATTCAATTCAATTTAAGTAATGAAAATTTGATAAATTTTATTATACAGATTTACGACATCAATATCAAACTATTAAAGTTAGAAAATTTATTATTATTTAAATAAATTATATTTAAACTCTAATTTATTATAATTTAAATTTTGAGTTTCTTTTTAACCAATTAAAAAAATTATTTTATTTTTTTTATTAATATATATTGGTTTATGTTATATATACCTTCGTATTTTGAGATATTATAGTTCCATACTGATATTATTTTTTGAAAAAAAAATAGATATATGTAGTTATAGTTAGCATATATCTACATATACTAAAATATAATAGCATAGTAATATTTTTTTTAAGGCAATATGTATATATAGAAATATGCTACATATACCTTTATATACTAAGATATTACAGTTGTATATTGATATTTTTTGAAAATAATAAATATATATAATTATAATTAATATATACCTTAATATAATAAGATTTAACAATTGTATATTGATATTCTTTATCCAAGATAATAGGTATATATAGATATATGCTACATATATCTTCATATACTAAACTATTATAGTTGTATACGTTCTGATATTCTTTTTTGAAAAATAATCTATATATGTAGTTATATTTATAATATATCTATAAATACTAAAATATAAAAGTTACATATTGATATTCTTTCTTCAAGACAATAGATATATGTAGGTATATGTTACATATATTTTCATATACCTTCATAGACAATAGGTATATGCAAGTATATGTTACATATATTTTAAATAAAATAATAATATTTTTATAAATATAAGCTTCATATATTAATAGTATTTGTTGATAAATGTATATATATATTACATATATCTTCATATACTAAGATATTATAGTTGATATTTTTTTTGAAAAATAATTGATATATGTAGTCATAGTTATTATATATCTAAATATAATAGGATATAATAATTGTACACTGATAATTTTTCTTTAATACAATAAGTATATATATTAATATATATTATAAAAAATAATATATATTATATATATGTGGATATATATCTGTATATATTGGTACATGTCGATATATGTTACATATATATCGGTATATATTGGTATATGTCGATATATGTTACATATATTTTAACTAAAGAATAATAATATATATTAATATATGTAGATATATGTTACACATATGTTGGTATATTATATATTATATATAAAATAATATTTTTATAATTTTATATTAAAAAATATTTGACACTGCAGTTTAGTACTTTGAATGCAAGTTGATAAAGTGATGTCATGTATTTGCCGCTGCAATTTAATGAATATATATGCACTTTAATTAAAAATAACAATATATGTGTGTATACAGAATATATGTTGGTATATATTACATATACTTTAATCAAAGAATAACAATATATGTGAGTATATATTGATATAATGTGGGTATATATGGTAATATATCGGTATATAATTATTTTTTATATATTTATTTATATGTAAATATATGTTATATATAACTAGATACACCAAAAAGAATAATAATATATGTAAGTATATGTTACATATAACTAGATATATGGAGAATATATATTGCAAAAGAATAATTATATATGTTCCATATATGTGAGTAAATGTTAATATGTGTTAGTATAGTTAATATATGCCAGTATATAGATAAAATGACATTTTTATAATTTTATATTAAAAAAATATTTTTAAACAATTTCTATAGAATGTATTAAAATTATTTTAAAACATATAAATTAAATAAAATATATTAATATACCTAAAAATTTAAATATTATATATGGTATTTGTTACATATAAATAGAAATGTAGTATATATATTTTAAATTTAATATTAAAAAATTAGTTTAAAATTAAAAATAAAAAAATAAAAAAAATAATGGTCACTAAAAAAATAAATACAAATGAAAAATAACGTCACTATTCTTTTAACAACAATTTATATTACAACTTTACAACTATAATTAGTGAGTTAGCGTGCAATATATATGCTTTTGTATACTTTATGTGTTTGTCACGTACTTCTACAATTAAAAATAATAATTTCTATCAATTTGAAAAAATATATATATATGCCATAAATTTAAAAAAGATTTTAATTTTTGAGTTATTTTTCTAAACATCCCTTAAAAAAACTTTCAGAAATACGGTATCAATTATAAAAATAATGCCACTCAATATTTATACGAAAAAATGATCCACTAAATATAACACTCAAAAGCAGGGACGAAGTCAAATTTTTTAGTGAAGAAGAGCAAAATAAAAATATCATATAATTTTTTAAAAATTTAAAGGAAGACAATTAAATATTTTAAAAATTTTAATAATATATATACATATATATATATATATATATATAAATTTTAAAAGAGAAGGGGCAGCTGCCTCATTCTAGTACTCATAACTTTGCCCCTGCTCAAAAGATGTCAGGTCTTCATCGACTATTACTAAATCCTGAATACATTCATGCGTTGCTTTTTATATCAATTAAGTTTTGTAATATTTTAATATATTAATTAATTAGGTAGAATAATATATTAGTATAATTTATTTATTTAATTTATATTTGCTTTTATATATTTTATTTTATTTATATATTTTAAAATAATTTTAACATATACTATAAAAATTATTTAAAAATATTTTTTAATATATAACATAATTCTCATTATATATATATATAATATATACCAACATATTTTGTTATTTTTTAATTAAAATATATATAATATAAATCAACATATATCCACATATAATATTATTTTTAGTTAAAATATATATAATATATATCTACATATACTATTATTCTTTAGTTAAAATATATGTAACATATATCGATATGTATCAATACATACCAATGTATACTGACATATATATAATATATATTATTATTATTTTGCAAAATATACCTACATATATCTAGTTATATATAACATATACCAACATATATTATTATTCTTTTCGATAAATCTAATTATATATAACATATACTTATATATAAATAAATATATAAAATAGATATATACTGACATATATTCATATATAACTATATATATTGTTATTATTTAGTTAAAATATATATAATATATATTGACATATACATATACATATATATAATATATAATTATATCTAGTTATATGTAACATATATCAACAAATACTGTTATTTTTTAATTAAAATATATATAATATATATTGATATATACTAACATATACTGTTATTCTTTTGAAACATATACTCATACATATCTAGTTATATATAATATATATCTATATATAATTAAATATATAAAATAATTATGTACAGATATATATTAATATATACTCATATATACTAATATATACTCATATATATTATTATTTTTTAGTTAAAGTATATATAATATATATCAACATATACATATATATATGTAACATATATATATATATATCAAGTTATATAAAACATATACCAATATATATATCTAATTATATGTAACATAAATCGACATATATTATTATTCTTTAGTTAAAGTATATGTATCATATACCAATATTTATCAAATGTACCCATCTATATCTAGTTATATATAATTATATCAACATATAAAGTTATTAGTTTTGATATATTTAGTTATATGTAACATATATCCACGTATAAATAAATATATAAAATAGTTATATACTGACATATATCCATATATACTGATATATACTCGCATATATTGTTATTCTTTAGTTAGTTATATTGATATGTGTATTAAATCAAGATCCATAGTGCTCCCACTAGAATTGGGATTAGTACTCCCACTCGAACTATGATCACTTTTTATTTTAGACCAGTAGGCAAAGACTAACCCACCAAATTGGTACTCCCATTTGAACTAGGATCACTCTCATTCGGACTAGTTGATGGTGGAGTTAAGTCCACCAAATTCTTCCCACTCCGATGAAGTGGTCCCTGTGAATTTTGATCCAAAGTCTCATATAAGGTGAGCTCTTGATTTAATTTTGCCTTGTTCAGAATATTCATTGTATAAGAATGTGACATCTGTGATTTAACTTATGTTGTTCTCCCATTTTTTTACTTGCCCATGAAAACATATCCATTGGATAGTTTAGAATATCTCATAAAGATACTCCTTTTACCTCTTGAGTCTAATTTTCCATGTTTTTGTGAGGTATCATGTTCACAAGCAACGTATCCCTAGGATTTTGGGACACTCAAATAAGCATGCCAACTTGTCCATTACTTATATGAAGAGGAAGTAAATGACTTGTACGACACTAGATTAAGAACAAATATGTCTCTCAGTAATGCATACCTCAATGGGTGATGGATAGTTTGAGTCATAAGCAACCTAATCATTCAAAGGAGAGTTCTATTTCTCCTTACAAACAACACATTTTATTGTGAAGTTTATGGAATAGTCAGCTATTGCTCTATTCATTTTTCATCATACATTTTTTTGAACTAATCAGACAAATATTTACTACATATATCGGTTTGAAGTGCTTTCACTTTCTTGTCTAATTAATTTTTCAACTGGGTTGTAATAAATCTTGAAACAACTTAAGGCATTAGATTAATATGCTATCAAATAGACATGACCATATCAAGTATAGTCATTAATAAAGATGATGAAATAATAAGCATTATGCCCTCACATTCATTGTATCACGGATGTCTAAATGAATAAATTGCAATGGGATATGGGCTTTTATGCCTTTTTCGAAAGATTTTCTTATAGTTTTTTCAGCTAGACATAATTCACAAGTAAACAATTCCACTTGATCAATATTTAATAGGAGACCAGTCTTTACTAATCGATCCAATCATCATTGGCCTTTGACAGGACCAAATCTAGCACATCTGCATTTTTCTTATAATTTTGTGAAGTTTTAAATAAAGGAAAATTTGATATTGGAAACCACAGTGCTTACAATATCCATAATAATAAAAAAAAACAACTTCTCAAAAACATATCCACAGCTACAAAGAAAAAATATTTACCCAAAATACAAGTATACTTAATTATCATGAAACTTCAAGAAAATAAGTCAAAGTCAAACCAAATATAGAAGTCAAATTCTATAAAATTTATGAAACATAAAGGACATAATGGAGCAACAAGGTTTGACTGCCATGCAAAACTCATTTGCAGGTGGCATTTCTTTCAAAACTTGTGTTGATCCTTATAAAGGTCTATCGTACCTCAGATGGATTTATCGACGGATTTATATGAAGGCTTTGGAATCCTTTATTACATAGTTGGATGCTTCCAGGTTTTTAATCCACATAGGATATTCTTCAGTTAATAAAAATGAATTAGAAACAATGATTCACACACATGTGAGTTGCATTGTTAAAGCTTATTAGGTGTGGTATAGTCCTTCGTGTTGGCTATCTTAAACTTTTATTTTTTTAAAACCTAATCATCTTCATCCTTGCCTTTGACTTGCTATACTCACATTTTCTGTCCAAAACTCCATTTGAGCTGGACTTGTTCATATATACTGGATCTCATAGTTGTATTGAGCTAACTGACTAGCTATTATCTCCAGATAAGCATGTACAAAGCCCTTTGTTAACACGAGTGTGTTAGGTGCACTCTCATATGCTCTCAACTTTTAGGCACAAAATGAATGATCACTTGGATATTTTGCTCTTAAGACAACATATGACCATCATTATATAATTCACTAAACTTGTTTGACTTCTTTACTAGATGTCTCTTAATTATCAAGTGTACTTGACGCTTCTTGTAAGCATCAAACTCACTAGTGAAAGATGGAAGTTTTTTCAAAAGAAATTTTAATAAATTTCTTAGAAAAGAAATTTACACGCCCTTGGCATGTCCATGGTTATAAAACTCCTTCATAATGTCATCATTAGTTATACTAAGCAATATGATGGAGCTTAAGAGTTCTATACTTCCAAACGACATGGGTCTTATGGTCTCACCTATGCTAGACCAAATTACCCTTGAGCAGACTTTCCATGATAATATTTAAGGGTTTAAAAAGTTTTAGCATGTCCAATACATAGTTGTATCATGCAATATAGCACGTTCTTAAATTTAATAACAAATTTCAAAAATACAGCAAAAACAATATTAAGTAAATACGTAATTTACATGAAATAATATATACACATATTATTAATATACTAGTTTACATGCCAATATTTTTACAACGAATTATACATTAATAATAACATATATACAATCTTGAGTCAAAAGGTCACTACGTTTTCAATCACCGTTTTGATCATATGCATAATTAATATCAACGTAAAATATATATGCAAAAATAATCAAGTAAAATTATTCAAACCAAGTGTTATAACTATATTTTGAATAATTTAGAATTTTCATAATGCCATGTATTACATTAATTATACTAAATAATTAATGCCATACATTATATTAATTATATTAAAAAAATAATAATATAATTAATGTCATGCAATATATTAATTATACAAAATAATTAAAAAAAGCATATTCCATTCATTAAGACAAAGTAAATAGCTCACAAAATATATACTTATAATAATTATGGTAAGAAAATATCCACAAATTATTTTAGACATTCTAAAATAAACTAAGAATAAATCCATAATTATTAATTTTATGCATGTTCCATATATTTACATCTTATAGGAAATGACTTTCTTAACTTCTACAAACAAGTCTTATGGCATGTTGCTATATCTTAGGTTATGGTCGTATTTGGCATTCATACTTTTCTATTGCTTAGTGTGATACTTAGATTTCTTTTAAGTCTAAGTTTATTTAATACTCTAATACATGTTGTTTTTGAGGAAATATCTAATAACCATCTATATACTTGAAGCTAATACCCTATTTAGCAAGTAAATAATTTAGCAATAAATAACTTTAAAAAACTCAAGATGCATAATCGAGTTTTCAAAATTAAATGCGAATACCATTCAATTTTCAGACCACCTGATTTAATAATTGACTGACAATTAGTATAGACATACAAGATATGTCATAATATACAATCCCTTGGACGCATTTTAATTTTTTGGTAACTAATTTTTAAAAATATTTATTTTCACTTTTTTTAAAAAATTATGCTCAGTTTTTTATGCCACCAGTAGAAATTTATATTCTCTTAACCATTTTCTATAATTTATTACAGAAAAATATTAAGAGAAATTATATTTAACAAATATATATACAATAATATTATACATATATTGTATAATAATATGTATTACAAATGTATCTTTAGTCCCTATTAAGAAACTAAAAATATTTATGTGGCATAAAAATAATTTAAATTATGATAAAAAATACTAAAAGCAATTTCCAGAATATAGAAATAATTTTCTGAAAATTTTCTTAATTTTTTAGGCCAAAAAAATATTTTTCTTAATTAAAAATTGAATTTTCTATATTTAAAAATAATATTTTAAATTAAAAAATATTTTTTCAGTAGCCTAAAAATTCATTTGAAATTTACCATTAAACTTAACAATTTTTGAGTCAAATTGAGCAAAAACGGAGTCCAAAAATAAATTTTACATAAAAAATAGAATCTACCTAATTAGATACTACCAAGTGTCAGCATCGGGGCTGCCATGTGGCAACACACGTACCTAGAGGAGCAAACCGGCTCTGCATGAAACTACATGTTTCATGTTGTGACGAGTTTGCGATGGGCTGGTGCGGTCCAGGGGATAGCACGTGACCCTGGAGGCTGGAAAGCCCAGCATTCATATGTGTCAGCTGGCATGGCTTTTTCCGGTGGGGAGTTTTAAGAGTCTCCAGTCATTATTAGGTGGTTATTTTAAATTAAAAGACATTTTATGATAGGGAGTGATACACACAGTAGCCATCAAGGAGAGTGAAAAATATTAAAATATTTTTTGAAAAATCCTAAAATTTTATATTCAAATACCCAATTTTAGAAAGTCATATCTTACTCATTTAACTCTAATTTTTGTAAATAATATACAATATCGAAGCTCTACATGTCTACTTTCATATGCAATCATAAAATCACATAAACAGTAGCAAAAAAGCAGCATTTGTTATGCCTAAATATGCCCATACGAATTAATTACCAAAATTCATAAATAATTTATAAAATATTATTTTTAAACAACTAATCAACTAAATTATTTATAAAAACTGGAGTATAAACAATTATGGCTTTGATACCAATATTGGAAAAATTAGATCCAAAAAGAAAGAGGCACAAATCTTACTTTTGACAATGCCCATAAAAGATTAACCTTGTGCTTGTACTGCCAGTCTTAAAGAATAATCACCAAAGAGTAAAAGTTTGTACTTCACATTCCAAAAATTAAGCCTAATCTTCTCAATTTACACTTTTAGAGTAAGAAAAAATATGAGAGAAAACTATAGCAGCAACCTCTTAAAGCTTGCAAATACTTACGTATTTATAGTAGCAATGTCCTTCCCCAAGAAGGATTTGTGTTTGATTTTAGAGATAAAATCAAATTCTTTTGAATTATTCTAATCACGATATGATAGTATCTTCTCTCATGTATCTTTAATATTATTTGATAATATTATTTAAATAAATATTATAATTAAATAAGATTTATTTATATATAGGTTTATGGGTCTATCTACCCATCATGAGAGGATCCGACCCAAAATCAACAAAAAGAAATAAAGAGGTGAAAAGAAAAGAAATTAAGAGAGAATATAAACTCCATATCTTTTTTTTTTGTTTAGTCATCTAATTAACATGGGAAAGAATGTAAAATTTATAAATTTTAATTTTATAATTATATCACCATCAGTTTAATTTGATAAAAAATAAATTAGTAATTTCATAATTTATGTCTCTTTTATATTTTTTATTTCTCTGATTTTCTCTCCAAATTAGTGGTAAAAGATTTTAATGAATTTTAGAGAAATTGAAGGAATTTATTTTTATTATTTTCACCCATTTTTTTTATTATTGTCAAACAAAGAAAATGAGAGAAATTATATTTCTATTTCATTCTTTTCCATCTATTTGCCTCAAAAGGCCTATTTACATCTATAATCCTTGAACTTTTACCTTATCCTATTAAAATATCTAAACTTCATCTTCTAAACATAAAACTCTCAAATTTTTTATTTTGTCTTAATAAAATTCTTGAGACTATTTTTCGACAATTGGAGTGTGTTATGATAGCTACGTATTGCTATGAGGAAAAAAAAGAAATTCAATTTCATCTTATTCATGACCTATATTTTTTTAACAGATCTAAAATCACATTTTTAGTAGAATTAAAATTACATGTTCTACCTTAATTTTTTCACACATAAATACGAGTGGGCAAAATTTGATTAACAGACCAAATTTTTAGTTTGATTAACCAAATTTAGAATAATTTGGTCGGTTCAGTCGAAGAATTTATATAAATTTGATTTTTGATTCGGTTAATGATTAACCGGTTTAGTTCGATCTGTTAACCGTTAACCAAACTCTTTTTTTTTAAAAAATATTTAGTTATTAATTTTTTTTACTATAAATATAAATTTTTATTACAAAATAAAGTTATTTTTTAGTTTTTTAATAAATTTTATTTAGTTATTTAATTATATTAATTTTTTGTTCTAAATAAAATTTTTATTATAAAATTTTAAAAAAAATTAGTCGGTTCAGTTAATTAACCAAACTGACCAATTTTAATTCGGTTAATTAACCGAACTGACCAAAATAGAAATTCGGTTGATTTGATTAAAAAATTTTAAAAAAATTGATTCGATTAACCGGTCAATTTAGTTTATTAATAACTAAATCAACCGATGTCCACCTCTACATATGAATATGGAATGAGATGGAATTAATTTTTTTTACGTGGCAATCTATGACTATCACGTTACATTTCGATTGAAACAGTATTAGAGATTTTATTAGGATAATATCAAAAATTTAGAAAATTTATCTTTATAAAATAAAGTTTAAGTATTTTAATAAAATAAAAATAAAAGATCATGGACAATCAATATAACCTCAAAAACATTGATTAAGCAAACATTCCCATTTCTCCATAATTCATTTAAACACAATTTCTCTTCACTATCCTAAAACTCTCGCACCCTATTCTACAATGTATATTTTTTTAATTAGCAGCTCGATTTTTTATTAAAATTTTTATTAAATTAAATATATAATTAATAATTAATTTATATAAATTTTATAGAAAAATAATTATGCAAAAAAAAAAATTGATAGTTTAGTTTCATTCAACTTTTTCTTGAACGTTACAATAGAGAGAGAGAGGGGATATCGAAATTGAATCAATATAAGAGAGGCGCACACGCTAGCCACTAGGTTATTTACACTTCGCCATGCCAGTTTCATTCAACTTTTAAAATTATTATTTGATACGTAAATTTATTTTAAATAATTAATTATTGATTATGCCATTTAAAAACTATCCGTATCCATTACCATGAATAATAGTAAATAAACTATATGCTTTCTTTTATAAATTCTTATAGGAAAGGAGGCTTCTGATCATTTATTAGGAGGGAACGTATATTTATTTATCCGTCGAAACATTCTCTGTTACCGCCCAGTCTCACCCTTTCTTTTCCTTCAGAGAAATGTCGGATAGTCCATTGCAGCCTTTCTTTCCTACCTTTGAGAAAGTCTCAAATTGCATCCAAACCCATTTCTCCAATTTCATAGGCCAATCTCATCAACCTTCACCTGCTAACAATAAGCCTCTCTTTTCCATCTCATCATCATCCTCTGTAAACCCATCAAACACAGACACTACCCTTCTCCAACCGAAAGTCATTCTCAATAAGGTAAAACCACCTGGTATTTCTTATCATATATGATATAACCACTGATATGTACTGAATTTGAATTTGGGTTTCAGTTATAAACTTTGGCGTGTGTTCTAGGTGCGTTAGTATGGCTTTGAGAAATCAGCTCACTACCTGTTTGACAAAATTCCTGAATGGTGAATCCTCAGTAAAATTTACCGGCTCTCATGTTCCATTTGCTGTTTGAAGCAACATGGACTTGCTGTTGAAGGCTTATAGATTTCTAAAATAACTAGGGACTGTGTGTCTCCGAAAGTTTCATCATCATTGTTTGTTTGTGTTAAATTATGTGCAAATTTCATTGTACTTGCAGCTTTCAGGTAGGTCATGATTTTAGAATCAATTCCCTGTTATGCTGACCGGCTAAGTTTTAAAGCCTAGATTCTGTTTCTCTGCTGGAGTTTTGAGGAAACTACAAAGCAAAGGACGTGTTTTTTTTTAGATTTCCTTATTGGAATTTGGAGGCATGTCAAACAATAACTCCTATGTGATTTTTTTTTGGGTAAATTTCGTTATGACTGGGCCACTGGGGCTTTAGCCTGAGACCTCACAGTGTAGAGATGACTAGGTTGATTTTCCTTCATTTTTACCATTTACAAAGCAAGATGTAAATTAGCTTGTAGAAAAAATTTCAGCACTAATGGCGATCCTTCTTTTTGTCCAAAAAAGAAAAAGGAAAGAAAAACAGAAAAATGATATTTGAATCATATGAATCATTTAGAAAGCTTGAGTGCGGATAAATATTAAGGATATTATTGTTTTTTTACATCTATAATTTTTCATGATTAAACTCTTATTGTCCGTTTCTTCAGGGAAACTCAACTGCTTCTGTGACTAAAGAGGAGCTTGGGAGAGCTACTTGGACTTTCCTTCACACACTTGCTGCTCAGGTATTGTTATTGTTTTATACCAGATGACTTATTATTAATACTGCAAAAAATTTATTCCCCACGAAGAGAGGGAAAATTATCAGTCTGAATTTATGCCCTTGTCTTGTTTTCTCTATTTGACTATAAAGAGCAAAGCCAAAAAATTGCCTTCAACTTTTTGTTCTTGCTCCACTCTCTATCAATGCACTAATTCAAAGGTTCTTTGTAAAATTTTGGGACTTTCAGAAAGCATCTACTTCCCTTTATACCCTCAAAACCATGGCATTTTTTTTAATCAATTCACTGAATTGATATTTTTTCTTTGAACCATTTTGTATTATTTCAGTATCCAGAAAATCCAACGAGACAACAAAAGAAGGATGTAAAAGAATTGGTATGATATTCTGTTACTCTTGGTGTGGACGGTGTGAAGCCATCTGTTATTCACTCTTAGTTGCTGAGAAGTCAACTCTTAGTGAGAACAGAAACTATAGTTTCACTCTGGAAATAGTATATGCAATTATTAAGGTTAACTAACGAACTGCTTTATATGCAGATGGCAATATTATCTCGGATGTACCCTTGCATGGAATGTGCAGATCACTTCAAGGAAGTTTTGAGGTATGTTCTATTCTGCTATATTCCTCTCTTCTCTCAAGTGTTGTTGAGGACCTAAGCATTTTCAGTTTGTTGTTTTAGTGGGTTGTTGGTAAATCAAATGCAATTCAACTCTCTGTTCTAATTCATATATCAAGATAAAGTATCTATTTTGCAATGTAAACACATGCAAAGAAAGATAGTTCTTAATAGACTAGAATGAAGAAAATGAATTTTGATGGCAACATTGACTGGCTTGAGATTGCAGTTAGTTGAGTCGAATAGAGGCCTCTTAAAACAAAATTGCATATTATTTTGAGGCTTAAAATGAGACTGTTCTGAATTCCATAATTCTTGAGATATTGGGATATTTAGAATTATGTTAATGCGAAGAGATTGTATCAAAATTTCCTCCAATTTCTGCTTAATACTCTACTTTGATTGACAATTCTTTGGTAAAAGTAAAATTTCTTTTTGTTAATCAATTTTTTTTTGTTTTTTGCCAATCAATTTCTCCACCACATTCTCTGGTAAAAATTAAAATTTTCTCCATCACATTGTGAAGTGTAAAAGTGTTGTTAGTAATATAGTTATGAAGTCACGTATAGTGTTTTGTTTCCATTGCTTATGGCTGCATTTACATGTTTGACAGAACAAATCCTGTACAAGCTGGTTCTCACACTGAGTTCTCAGAGTGGTTATGCCATGTTCATAATGTAGTTAATAGAAGGTAAAGTCTGCAAATTTTTGCTGATGCATTATAACAATTCTCGGACTTGATTGCTTGTATGTGTTATTTTCTAACGGAGAGAACAACCAAGAAATGTATAAAGATTGAAGATTCTCAGAGTAATCAGAGCAAATCCTAAAATTGTCATTTGTCCCTGATTTACAGCCTGGAACAGGAACATAAATTGATTTCCTTCAGCAAAATAAGCGGGTCTAACTAATTTGAACGGCAGCATTTTTCCTTTGCATAAGATAGTTTTTAGTTGATGGTTGAATAAACTTACCCTGATTGGATGATTGCCTTATTATTTGCTACTTCTTTGATTTGACCGTGCTTAAATCTACAAGAGAAATTGAGATTGCTTACCTATTTGAGTTACTCCACCTTATCTGAAATCTTGGACATAGTTTGGATATTTCAGCTTGCTAACATATTGGTTGCAAATTTGATTTAAATCTTGATAACTTGTGAGTATTTTTGACAGCCTAGGCAAATTGACATTTCCCTGTGAGCGAGTTGATGCAAGGTGGGGCAAACTGGAGTGTGAGCAACGAGCATGTGATCTACAGGGAACTAGAAATTTTTATGGAGACTAACACATTGGAGTTTAAAAAGAGGAAATCGATAATATGAACTATTGGTTTATTTGTATATGAATAAAGGAATACTATTAATTCGTCAGTTTATCTTGAAGTGAGAACCTTATAAATGAAGGGTAATTAGAGTAGAAATTCTATTTTTGTCAATTCTAGCCTACATTCTTACATAATATGTTGGAGAAATTCTCGAACATATGGACTAACTAATAGTAATGGAAAGCATCATGATTTACTTTGGCCTGGAAGTCATATTTATTAGAATTTCTATGTTAACTGTATCTTATGCTTTTTAGAATATTAAAGAAACTTAAGAGTCAATTGTACAAGTCAAAATTAAAAGAAAAAATTTTGAATCTTTAAATTTTAATTGAAGTTAGTTGGAATCTTTAATTTTATAAATTTATTTAACTACATTATTTTTGCAATGTTAATTTACTAAATTCACAAAATTAAAAGGTTAAATTAATTTTAATTGAAATTTAAAAACTAAACTAATAATGTGATGTAATAAATATTAAATCTAATTTCAAAACTTTGCATTTCCAATCAATATGATGATGATATTTGCATATCAGAATATAATATAAGTGTATATATAACTTGGTCAATAGATTAGATTTTAAAAGTTAATATTAATATCATTCGAAAAAAAAAAAGTTAGTACTAATAGTATTAATAATTGTTTGGAATTTATAATTCATTTTTATTATATTGTTTGCAAATGAGTGAAAATGAGGGAAAAAAAGAAATTCAGAGAAAATAAGAATTTTATTTATATATTGAATTGTAATTATAAATTTGTCCTTGATACAAGTAGTATAAATAAATGGGCATAGATTAAAAAAAAAATGCACTATTTGTTAAAAACATAATTATAAGTATGAAGTATTTTGAGAAAGTTTTTAATCCAGATGTTATCTTTATTTTTCCAAAAAAAAAATCTTCATTCGTTATGGCTCATTCTTATTAAATAAAAAAAATATTTTATCCCGGAAATAATATTTAAAGAAAAAAAATATATTAATATTTATCTCCAACTGTCATTAAAGATATTAACAACAACAAAGTATACTTGTATCAAATATATAACCAAAGCTTATACTTTTATATTTGGATTCAAATCATTAACAACATGAGATAATCAAATTCAGTACAAAATAAAAAGCAAAAAGCCCAAAAGAAACTAAAAAAGAAAATCAGAACTGTATGAAGAACTATGACAAAGCTTTCTCTCCCTTTTCTTTGTCTTTCTAGAAAAAAGTTTACGCGTTAATCCATCACTTTCATCTACAATTAGAAAGTTTTATACAAAACTAATTACTAGATAATGTATTATCTAGTCTATACGAAGCGGAGGTGCCTCACCAAATTTCAAGATGTATGCAGTCTCATACACAGGCCTCAACTGCTTAATCACTAGCGCATCTACATATGCATCACAGGCAAAACACCAAACTGACAAATCACTGTTTTTCAAAATCAAAACAATAAATAAATAAACTTGAACATTGATTTAAGAAAAAAAAAAAAGGAAGAGTTAGAATTGTCAATAAATACCTATAGCTAAGAGCCAGAGAATGGTTCATTTGCTGATAATGTTGTAGCATGTGCTTATTAACAAAACGGCTGCAAAGCACATCCTTACATGACAAACACAACCAGTTTTCATTAGGATGCTGACACCTGAGAAAATAAATTGTTCCATCTATATCAGAAATTTGAAATTCTAATTTGCTTAATTTTTTTTTCTTGGGTACATTGGCTTCAACTCAGACTAAACTCGGCGTCTTTCAAGACTACTCCAGTGTTACTGAATCAAAGGCTCATTTATTTCAATTGGGTCATTGAATTCAACATAGATTACTATATAAACTTTGCTACAGCCAGTGAGCGTGTGGACAACAATTTCATGATCGATTTGGTACATAAGAGGGGACCTAAAATAATTATTCTAATTATCCTACAAATATATCAAATTCAAATTCCAATTTCCACAGATAAAGAAAGAAAAATTAGTAATTTCTTATCAGATATCGACAAAGACTAGTAATTTCATTGCTATTGTATTCTCAAATCCCTAACAAAAAAATTATAAAAATCAAACCCTAAACACCTAAACAGTTAAATCATATGTCTAATCTAGGGGATTCATCAAAATATGAAACATGAGAAGAGGGAGAAGAGAAAATTAACGTGTTGCAGGGAGTATCAGGAGTCGGAATGTGAGTGAGATCGGACAATAAAGACGCCAAGTGATCGCAAGATGTTCGGGCCTCCACCCACCCTGACTCCGAACCCACTATCATCAACTCATCTTCCTCTTCGCATCTCTGTTCCTAATTACAAAATATTTTATTCACAATCCTTAGCGATTCTTAAATATAACATAATTCTTCACCAATAAACATATATATATATATATATATATAAATTGCCTTACCAGTGGTGGAGCAGAAGAAGATCCAGCTGCTTCGTTCGCCATGGAAGCAGTCTCTGAAACACTACTCAGTCACGGTGGCTACAAGAGACAAGAGAACGTGCCGTGTTGCTAAGAGTATGTTTGGATGGTAATGGGAGGGGTTTATGAAGTATGGAAGGCTAATATTGTTTTAGGGCGGAGATATTTGAAAGTTTAATGAAGTACGAGGGAGGTAAATATAAGTTTTTGAGGATTAAAAATATATACTCCTTCGCTCACAAAATATTTGCATAATTTAACAAAAATATAAATATTAAAAATTAATCAATAAAAATTATTTTGCCCTTTTTAATCTTTAATATTAAAATATTACTCCCTTCTTTTCTCTTACTTTATAGAAAATTTCTATTTAGAATATTCTTTATATATAGAGAAAGATGCTTATAATGAAATTATTGAAGAATGTTCCTTAAGAAAATTTTAAAATTGCCTTTGTAAGTAAATATATTTTGCACATCATACGAGATTATTGGCAGACATATTTAAGTTGTATAGTTAAAATGCATCGTTCTTCAATGCATTAATTAATGTTATAGTTATGAGAGATTTTATTAAGTTGAGCTCTGTTTTACTAATTAGGGCATAACAGGCGCCAATCAAGAATCCTAAATTGCACCTCTTTAAATTCTGCAACCTCTGCCAACCGCCGGCAAGAGTCCATTCATTGTCGTCGTTCCACCATTATAAAATGGTGTCAAAGGCGAAAAACAAATCAATTGCTAAAAAGAAAAGAAAAATGGCTCGTGACACTGATTATCAAAAAAAAAAAACCAAAGTGGCGAAAGAAAAAGAAAAGTCGGCCTCAATTCTAACTCTCAAAACTAGAAAAATGGGATCTCATGCTAAGGGTTCATCCTCAAAAACTGTTGCTCCTCAAACCCATTTAGAATCGAGCGTCACTAAGAAAGTTGCCTCTAAATGCAAAAAAAAAAAAAACATCCTTGAAAAACACTCCACACAAGAAGAGAAAGGTTATTGTTGAGGAGGTCGAATCTACTGAGTCAGATAGCAAAAAACAACAAAGTGGTTCGTTAGATGATGAGGAGAGTAGTGGTGATTTCACGAAAAGGTATGAGTTTATTTCAAATAAGAACATGAATTATTATGAACAAATAATTTTGAGTGAAAAAATATTGTTTGAGAATATGGTTGATTTTGATGACTTGAAAATTGTGGGTTTAGATTTGGAACACTATTTTGACTTAAGATGGAAGCAGTATTTGTCTCTGAAAAATGAAGTTTATCCTAGATTGGTTAGGTGTACATAAAAGAAAAGAAGCACAGGGATAGTGTTAGAACATATTTAGTATCAATTGTTAAAGGTATAGAGGTGAAGATAAATGAATCAGTTTTGAGAAAAGTTGCAAATATACCTTGTTTTGGTTTTGACTCAGTCCTGAAAGATTTCGACATTCCCAACAATATGGATGTGAAAGAATTTGAGATGAACCACTTAGCAGAGGACTTTTCCAGTAAAGAGGTTGTTGAAACTAGATGGAAAGTCATCCCTAGATTGTTGCATCTTATTGTCTGTTCAAATATATTACCAAAGTTAGGTAGCAAGGACAATATCACAGGAGATGAAACTCTACTTTTGTGGCATATTATGGCACACAAACAGATGAATGTGGCATCTATAATCATAATGAACATATGCAACAACCACAGAATCATGACTTCAGAAAAGTATAATAGTAAGAAGAATTTCCTTCACTTGCCTTATGCTAAACTGATTTCAAGTTGCATAATTGCAAGTGGAGTTGACTTGATTGGAGAAAAAGGGGAGAACCTAAAGGCAAATGAAAGAATAAACTCAAGATACCTTACCAACTGCAACATTGTGAAGACAAAAAATAGAGGTTGGATACTTTTGAAGTATGTGGCTCTTGATGATCAAATAGAGTGGGGCAGTAAGGATGAGAACCGTACAGTAAAGCCACAATCAGTTGTTCTAAAAAAGATTCCTAAAGTGTCCTTGAATGCAGATAACAACATTGAAATTATGAAGAGAATTGAAGAAATGAATTCTATGATGCTCAGTTTGGTTGTAAAAGTGGATAAAAACTATGCCCACCTGGAAGACTTGAAGGCATATGTTGCTGATATAAGGCACAATGTCCACTCAACTAGCCCTTACTCTGAGATTCCTGAGACTCCTCCAAATAAGCATGATATTCAAATAAGCCTCCAAGTTCAGGAAAAAGATATTAATCAGGCCACAACTTCTGAAGTGCATGAAAAAATTATGGCAAATTCGGATGATAATGTGCCTAAATGTAATACAAATGAAGGTGATGGTTCTGCTGTTCAGAAGGAGGATAAAATTGATAAGAATGGTGGTAAAGAAAATAGTGCAACTGAGATTGATGATGATGAGACACAACCTCCTTCACAGCTTCCTTGGTCAAGTATGAAGTGCCAAGACTTTCAAGATCCTTATGAAACTGATAATGTGGCACAAAAAATTATTGCAAACACACTTGTCAGCCTTAATGAGGAGCTGTGAAAAAATTCAGATGATGATAGAACTGATGCTTAGATGTATTGTTGGTTGTTTAACTTATTATTGTGTTGTTAGTTTAGTTTGAACATAATTATTTATGTCTTTTGTTAAGTTTTTTTAGAGTATTTGTTTTCAGTTTGTTACTTATGTTCCTTAGTGGATGTTAAAAATTGCCAATATTCTATTGTATGAAAAAATGGCAGCTTATTTGAGATTTGTGCCTTATGTATGTGCACTAACATGAAATTTGTCAACTTTTTAAAGATTTGTGCCTTATTTACCAAGACAGTTACAACATATAATTGTAGTTTGCGGCCAGCTAAAGCACATCAACTTAATTGCAACTACAAAATTTTGTTTAACCCATCTGCCTTTCATATGGACATTAACAAAAGTGACATATGCCCTGTTAGTTGACTACAAGTAAATAACCAGTGCCCTATATTTAAGATATCTGCCACATTAGTTACAATTTCATAACTAATGCCCACAATAAGAAAACAGTGGCCGGTTTATAATATAAAAATGGCTTCAATTATGAAATTCTCTTGAAAGTTGATGGTTGATGATGCGGGTTGCCTCTTTTATAATCTCTGGGTCAACATCAATAGTTTTTGACAGAGTGCGATTCCTTATCATTCTATCCTTAGAGATATGCATAATCTTGTATTCGTTTTCGCCGGAACACTTGAGAATGTCCACCATGCAAGTCTGCAAGGTTAGGAAAACTTTATTCAATGAAGATGGTGAAAATTCATCATATGCAGTAACTACAACATCAATTAACTCATTAACATTTGGTTGGAGCTGCTTGGTATTTGATTGAATCAATTGCTCTAAAATATCCTAGGTCAAGAACATTCAAATCAAAGTTGTTTGGAGGCTGGCATAACAAACTGATATTTAATCCCAAATCCACGGTAGCCTCATGAAATTCAACATCCCTAACCTCAATATGTGGCTTGGCATTGTCTTATTTTATGTAAATGGTTGATGGATTATCATTTTGTGGCCATTTCTCTTTAATTGCAGGCAAACATTTTTTAATCAAAATTTGACAGATTACTTCGTTTGTTATAGATAGAATTGGCTTGGTGTCCATTGTACCAGCTGAGTGATTCTTGCTATTCCGTTTGGCCGATAAAATTTCAACCATTGGCCATATTCCAATCTTATGATCAAACAAAAGGTTGCCATTGTCATCATACCTAGGCCGTGCAACTATAGCTAGAAACATTATTTTTGGAATGAACTCTTGCTCTTGCACTTTCTAGTAGGTTCTTCCTTACCGATGCTAGATAATATTTGTATTTCTTTACACATATAAAACCATTTTTTGTCTATATGGATTATATCATGTGTGTCAGTGAAAGAAGGTTGGTTGCTAATTATACCTGGAACAATCATTGAGAGGTAGAAATGAATTCTTGTAGTTTTTTTTTCATCTTTCAGTAGAGGATTAATTGTATTGGAGTGAGGTTTTATGATGGAAACTTTAATTTTTTTTTATGGACACATGAAGCGGCTACACCCAATTCAAATGCTAGTGATCGAATTGTCATTCGACGCCTAAGTGGGATTTGTTTTATCCTTTCTGTAGATATTTCTACTCTCTTCCGGCCTCTATTCCAAGGATGTCTCATACCATTAGAGTTCTTCTCTGGATGGAGCCTTGCATTTCACCACATTTTATAAACTGTTTTAACTGAAATGTTAAAAGTGGCTGCAGCTTTTTCATAATTGCAGGCACTTATGTTACCTTCTTTCATGTCAGCCAAAAGCATGGTGCTTATAGAAATTTTAACATCATCTGGAACATTTTTCTTCTTGTTTCCTTTTTTAGTGGTCATTGGAACAACATCTTGGGACTGACTGAAGACAAGAGTCATTTCTTCAAAAATTGTGGCCAAGTCTACAATAAGTTCATTTAGGTTAATAGAATGGTGAGGGTTCATGATTTCAGGTATATAGATAGACCCAATGAGTTGAGAATTAGGGGTCATTTCTTCAGAAATTATTGCCATATATTATGGTATTTCAATGAGGTCAATTGGATGAGGTGGGTCCATGATTTTAGGGGCCAGGTTTTTCTCACAGTAGTGCCCTTTTTTTATGAAACGGTTTTGGTGAATGCTTTGTGCATTAGTTGTAGTGAAATGAATTCTTATAGTGCCCTCATTGTGGAAGTTAAGGAGACTTTTTATCCTTAACATAAATGGAGGCAAATTTCTATACAAAATGGTCGTATACTCAGAAAGCAGTCCCCCACTTTGCTTCTTGGAGGGAAAGTTAAATTTGCAAGTGGTTGAAAATTTTCATTTTACCAAAATTTAAATTTTAACCAAATTAAGAGCACAATCCCTCCTTCCCTCCATTTTTTTTTTTTTTGCAATTTTAGTGTTCTAAATGAGCCCTATCGTCTTTATTAGAATGACATGTAATTTTAGGCAATTTATAAGCGAAAGAGTGATCAATGATGACTGATTTTTATGTTCGAATACATAAATTTATACACACGATTGATATGTTTTTCTTCCCTCTTCAATATTTTGTGCACAATTTTAATAAGTGTTACACCCTACTTTCAAAAGTTGTGTCATTTTATATTAAGCTGTGTCCAACTATTTTCGAACCTCCTTTACATCAATTGAATGTCAATATCAAAAATCAAGTTTCCTTTTAAGTAGTATCATATTTACAAAAATAATTTACTGTGCGTGCTAAATTTCAGTCATAAATGCTCTATAGATTATTGTGCCAATGAGTTGTCTGCCTCTTAATATTAATTACAGAGTTATGCTTATTTAAGACTAATTAAGACAGATAACTCTCAATAAATTCATTAACTACCTCCTTAATCTACGTATTTTTTCTATTTTCTCTAAAATAAGAGAAGAAAGGGAGTAACAAAAGTCCTTCATTTAATGTTTTAACCCCTCTTAAAATCATAACTCAATTATCCCTCTTGCTTTGGTATTTCTTTATTAATGGATATTGATAATTATAAATATTATTATAGGAAAATAATACTACTTAAGTATTGGGCTATCTAAACCTTGCACAGATTTTGGGATATCCAAAAAAGAGAATAACATGTAAATATTTTAAAATGGAAGGAGTATATTTTTTCATTATATTGTCCTTTCAAAAATGAGGTTTTTGAATGCTAATTAAAATATTATTTTAATATTATTCATGCATTTTTAATAGAATTTCATAGTTATTCTTTATTTATTATTTCAATATTACTTGTTGGAAATATATCGTGAGATTAAGTTTTGCTCATTTGTATAATTTTTATCGGTTTTTTGTTAGTGTATGGAAAAAAAGTAACATTTATTGAGACTAATATTAAAATATTAATTTGAAAAATATATCAATCTTAACAATAATTTTTATTTTTTAAACAATGTTAGTCTTAATTATTAAATTATTATTATTATTTATTTTTTAAATAATGTCAATCTTAATAATTCTTTAATATTAATATATTATTTTTTAAATAAGATTGTTATTATTCAAGATAAATAACAGTTAAACTGTATAAGAATATTTTTGTAATTTTATATGTAACTTTACCTTATGATGCATTCTAACCAAATAAATAAAAAATACTTAACTTTCAAATACCATATTTTCCTTCTAAATATAATAAAAATCATTACTCTACTTTATTCTACTCTATTGTATTGTGCCTTACTCTATTTTATTAATCCTTAGAGTACTTTTATTCAAACAAACCCTAACTATACACAATTTAATTAAAAGTCAAATCTTTTCATTGGATCGGGTTGCACTGTGTATGAAATATCTCTTAGAAGACCATAAGGTGGACGTTATTTGATATTCTTCTCAAGTGAAATTCACATGAAAATTTATTACACCAAGCGCCACGGTAATAAAACTTTCATAGATGGGTAAGTTAATTACATTAAACACCACAACAATAAAATAAATATTGAAATGAAACAAAAATGAAGAAATAAAATGAATCTTTGATTACACTTTTACACTCTGGTTTTACCCAAATATATTGTTAATCGAAATTTAGTCAGAGATTCCTCTTGAAAACACTTAAATTGATGAAATAGAGCCTTGGAACATATTGGAACAACCTTCTAAATAAGGAACAATGAAGAACAATAGCTTCTTGATCTCCAAAATCATATGGAAGTGGTGGTTAGATGTTTTTTGTTTTATTTTCTTCAAAATGGATGGAAATGGAAGAGAACTGATGTTTGGATATTTGGGGATGCAGAGAGATATTTCTTAAATGAATTTAGAAGCCAAAATTATTACTTCAAAGGTTGGAAAACAAAGAGGAAAAGAGAGAGCTTTA
Source organism: Garcia nutans (assembly GCA_947685225.1). NCBI lineage: Eukaryota > Viridiplantae > Streptophyta > Magnoliopsida > Malpighiales > Euphorbiaceae > Garcia > Garcia nutans. The sequence continues at coordinate 11,030,023 of CANTUV010000066.1, read as the reverse complement.
TAATTACAGTGGGATTGATTTAATGAGTGTTGAGTGAAGAGTTAATGAGAGAGGATGGTATTTAGAGGGCATATAGGATGAGGTGATGAGGTTTCTAATGAGATGAGAATGAGGGAGACGATTGCATATGACGGGAATCGAGAGGATAGGGTAGAATGAAACAAATTTTTAAAAATTCAAAATTTGTATTCTTAGTGCTCATCTAGAGAAGACCATCATGTCGATGGTCAAAACCACCACTTTGTGGTAGTGGACTACTGTGCAGCTGTAGTTGTCCTTCTAGATGTGTCGAACTTGTTTTGGCTAGTTTAAAGTGGTGGTTGGGATGTGATGGGCTTACAGTGCGATTATATAGGAGTATTGCACCGTGTATTCGAGCATTTAAGTCGTTTTGATGAGTTTTAGGCTAATTTTTGAATGGGTTTTTTTTTTTAGTTTGAGCTTGATTCATCATAATTCAATTTGTTCTACACTTTTTAGATCCATTTTCTCTAATTTTAGTACTTTCCTAAGGGAAATTAATTCAAACTCAAACTAAATTTTATTTTCATCATCGAGTTTTTGTTGTAAAGTTAATTTCTATAAAATCAAGTACTAACAATTTGGTAAACTCAAACTTGTTTGCTTAGTTTCAAAAAATTAGTTTTTAGAGTCATCACTTTAAATTTATTTTTGAAAATGAAAATTTTAAGAAAAAATCCAATTTAATTCTAATTTATTCAACCCAAAATGCACTAGCCTGAAAAAAAAAAAAAGAATGGATTCGTAGATTAGATTTTTTAAGTTTTTAAGTAAAAGAAGTTAGACGTTTAATTAAACTTTAAACTTTGAGAAATTATTGCATGAATGACAATTATTATAGGGATATTTTTATAATTACCCTAAAAAATAACTTTTAATATAAAAATGCTACAAAAATTAAAAATATTTGTACTTTTATAAAAAGTTGATGTAAAATTTTAAAAATACCTCATTTCTCAATAAAATAAAATTTTTTTTCAAAAATATATTTTTCCTCACTTTAATTAATATTTTACTTAAAATTTTTATTTTTTTCAAACTTCAATATTAAATAAAAATATTCTAATAAAATAATAAAAATTAATATTTTAAATTATTTTTCATCATATAAAAATCACAATTTTTCATAAAAAGAAAAAAATATTTTTAATTATAAAAAAGGTAACACTAAAAAAAATAAAAATAAAATAAAATAAAAGAAATATATTAATAAAAATCATTAAATTTATTTTTAAATAAAAATTTTACATATTACACATATGAAAAAACTAAAAAAATACACACAATTTTATTATATAGATGTATAGTAGATATGTTGTAGATATATTATATATGTGTTGTAAATGTTGGAGATGTTATGTGTATGTTATATATTTGTTATTTAAGTTGTGTATATTTTATGAAAAAATTATTGAATATTGTGTAAATGTTAAGTGGATGTTAGAATAAAAAATTAAACAAATAAAATTAAATAAATATTAAAAATATTATGTAGATGTGTTGTATATTTATTGTAGATATATTGTTGACGTGTTGTAAATGTGTAGATGTAATTTATATTGTTTAGTATGTATTTTATATATATTGTGTATACGTTGTATATATATTTATTTATTTTGTATGTATATTAAAAATATGATATTAAAAAAAATTTAAATAGAAAAACATAAATATTAATAAATAAATAAATAAATAACGAAAACAAAAAATTACAAAAAAAAAACAAAAACAAAAAACAACATGAAAAAAGTAAAAATGAAAAAAATCCCACGTGTACAGTGAATTTGAAAACGAAAAAGATATTTCTGTAGGGCATAATTATCCCATTATTATAAAATGTATGAAATAACTATAAGCATGACATCCATTCAAAACAATCATTAAAACAATTAAATTTAATTACATCCAAAACCCAATTACTCTTCATTTGTATTCATATTTCCCAAAATAACTTCTGATTGTCTTCAGTATTGCCATTTATGCTTTTCAAATGATTGAGAGCTAAGGGACAAAATTATACAGTCTAAATATATATAGCAAATAACCAGTTTTTTTAATGTTTCATCTTTTTAAATCAAAATGAGGAATAATTATTCTATTTATCATATGTCTAAGCACATTTTCTTCTATATATTATTTTTTCTTCGTATGCTCTGGATTCATATAACTAAAATTTAATCTCTTCTTTGCTTAAACTCTCAAGAAACCAATGCTAATGTCTTCTTTATGACTGCATGTTCCCCTATTTAATTGAAACTCTTTGTTATTTCTGACACTATGTTTCATTATTCCCACAATATTTCACATGTATTGCCTTTATTTGTGATGTTTATTATTATTAGGATTTCAAGATCAATAGCCAGATTTGTATTACCCCTATAAGGAATGGTTGGCCAAAGGCAACTTATTATTGAGGGGTGTGCCAATTTGTTATGATTGTGAGTTAGGGTTATGTATGAACCAATAGCTGGAAAGTGTTGGCAATGATAATTTATTTTCTCAAATTATCTAATAAACTAACTTAGGCTGCTTTCATATTATTAACTTGTCCTCTAAATTGCAGAATGCCGATGATTGTGCAATTATTTGATGTCTTCTGAAATTTATTTGAAATGGATACATGCTTTAGAAATTAAAATTTAGTTTCCTTTTGGTAAGGTGTGCTTCAGTTTATTCCAACAAGACTCAAGTAAACCATTTATAGAGAAGGACAAGTTATTTAGTAATGACAATCGATAATTAGGTTTCCACAAGCCAAGATATTAGACAAGTAGTCAATAAGAGATGGATGAATTTGTTGAATATAAAATTTTACCAGAGTTGAGAAACATTTTCTTTAAATAGAATTAAAGCTAGTAAAACATCACTATTATCATCAATTAAGAGACAACAAATGTTGTGGCCCTAAGAATGCAAAAATATTGATAAAAAGTAATTTTTGAATATGCGGATATCTCATGAATAAATTAAGAGTGTGATTATTTTTACATTACAACTGCTTGTGTTTAGGACAAATTTTGATAATGTCTCATAATTCAAGTTGTTTTTGGTACATTTTGGAGTTTGTCCCAATTTGATTTGTGCACTTTTATACTACACATATTTCATGTTGTCCTGCTGCTGGAATTATTTTATTTTCTCTTATCACAGTGCGAGATTGCTAGTCAATTGGATTTGTTTTGATTGGGTATCTTAATTAGTTGAATTAATTCAATTTTATTTAACTTATCTATATTTGGATTGCTGCCTTGATGGCAAGTTTTCTCAAGCTATATTTGGCTCCGCCAATGTTGCTGCCTGCTTGCTAAATTCTTAGTTGTTATTATAGAATCTGCCTTCTAGCAAAACAACTTTGTATAGTTATCATTTTTCTTCTGGCTTGGCTTATTACTACTACATTTACAAGTTTGTTTTCTGATTTGTAATTTTGCGAATATATATATATATGGCTATTGCTATAGTACCGGTTAATGCCATCATGAATGATTATAATGAATATTTTTTAATTGTAGGAAAAAGTGAATATTTAATTATAAAAAAAGACTTGCATAATTAATGAGTACAAGCATTAAACCAAATGAAAATTTAATGAAAAATATCAAAAATATTCAGAGTGATTTTTAAATTGAACACAATTGTTCCTGTTATATGAATATATTCTATGCATTAAAATTTAATTGGAAAAATTACATTAACTATTCCAATTTGATTGGATTTTGAATTTAAAATTTTATGCAATTTTATTCTAAGTGAAAAATCTCCCTATCATATACAAATAAAGATGTCTAGACCACTTCATGTTCCTCCTCTGGCACTCCAAACCACAAAATCAATATCGTAAAAAAGGTGACTATTTTTCTTATATATATATATATATATATTTCTTTAGATATTTTTGTGTAATTTTCTAATATAAAATCAATTTCTTCTTATTCTAGAATTGACTATATATATATATATATATATGTGCGCGCATGCTCTCATACACGCAATGGTTCGTATATAATCTAAGAAAAAATATTCTAAGAAGAACTATTCTTATAACTATGCTAACTAAATAGAAATAATAGAATATAAAATAGATTTTTCTCGATAGTCTCTCTCAAGTTGGATAATAGGTGTTAATTATGTTCAACTTGTTCAAGTTTAATAAATTTGAGCAATATTGAGATTTTTTGTGAAGATATCACTTAATTGTTTACCAATCTTAACGTGTCATGTAAAGATGATTTTCTGTTGAATTTCTTCGTGAACAAATTGAGTCAGTTTTAACTTTTAATGTGATTTGTTCGTTCATGATGAAACATAGGATTAAAAATAATATGAAGAATTTGATAATCATATCATAATTTAGCCGGTATTGAGGTTTGAAGTGCAACTTCTTCTAATAGTTGATGTATCATTAACTCACACTGAATGTTTCGTAGTTCTATGCTCTTATTTGACATTAGAGAATCTGTACTTTCATTCTTACTTTTCCATGACATCGAATTTCCCCAGTAAAAACACAATACTCTATAAACAATCTCTTATCAACCTTTGAATTAGCTGAATATGAATCTATAAAACACCCATTATTTGAATGTCCATGATTATTATGTGAAAGAGCATAAGCTTCCCAACATAGAATAGTTGGTGATGGCATAAATTGACTCATTATATTGCCAGAGTATGCAATATTAGGATGTGTTAATATGATGTAATTCAACTTGCTAATCAATCTTCTATACTTTTATGGATCTTCAAACGGTTCACCATCCTCAAATTTAAGTTGGAGTTATGAATCATAGGTGCATTACATGGCTTAACACCTAACCTCCTAGTTTCTATTAGCAAATAAAAAACATAATTCCTTTTATACAAAAAGATGCTTTTCTTACCTGTGACTTTAATACCCATGAAATATTTTAACATACCAAAGTTTTTTGTTTGGAAATGGGATTGAAGTTTGCAGACCTTCCATTAATTCTTGAACCATGTCACTTAATGTTCCAACAAGAATGAGGATTTTGCTTTAGTTTATATAGACTTTTGAAGTATGCAAATCTTCCCTTGCTCCTCTTCAGAATTAGGTGGTTGCTTTATATAGACTTCTTGTCATAACATCGTTGTAAAGAAAAGTATTTTTGATATTTAATTGGTGAAAAGGTCAATCATGAGTGGCTGCCTAGAGATAAATAAGCAAATAGAGGCAAGTTTGATCATAAGAAAGTGTCAAAATAATCAACCCGTAGATTTGATAACAACCTTTAGTAACAAAATGAGCTTTGAGATAAGCTACAAAACCATTTGGATTTACTTTGCCTGTTCAAAGACGGGCCCTTATCCCTATATGCAAAGGTCACCCTTACCATTTTCATTCACTTCATTCATTTGCCAAATTTTCACTTTCTTTCTAGCTTCTCTCTCTAAGATTTTTATCTCATTTTTTAAGATGGCTTCTTCTCGTTGCGCAAGCCAAACAGAGTTGGGCACCTTATCGGTGCACCTGAAGAAACTTGTCTCGAAAACTGGCAAGCTTGAGGTATTTACAATTTTGCCATTCTTTGTAAAGTTACACTTTAGTCCTTACATTTATGTGAATTTGTAGTTTTGTAAAATTACAATAATGCCTTTTCTCATGCCATTATGCAAATAAAGTAAAATCAGCAAGTATAAAGTATTCCATTATCAAAATTAGATTTACAAATTGTTCTTTCCCATTTTTCATGCCATCTATTATGATTCTTTGTTTTCCAAGACCACAACTGTAAGGATCAGGGAGGTCGAAGAAACTTAGCAAATCTGAATATTCCTAAGGAGGTGGGCCGGTTGATTGAACTGATTGGATTTTTTGATTTCTTATCCCTGGACCCTTCCCTTCTATGAGGCCTCGCCTGCTAAATGATGATAGCCGAAATACCCATTTTGGGCTAAATTTCACACAGAAGTGCTGAGGTCATTCTTCCATTTATAGAATATGCTCGGTTTTAGTAAAATTATTTTTAGTCACCACTCAAATTTGTTTATTTTTTTTAAAGGGGAAATTTAAGAAAAATCCTCAAAAATGACTTTAATTGTATTCCAAAGATAAAAATCACTAACTTCGAACTAAATGATGAATTCAAGGGCTAGATTTCGACTTAAGTTGAGTAAAAATGGTTTGGCCTTAAATTAAATAAAAACATATGATAAAAATTTATTTCATGAAATAAAAATTTATTTCATGAAATAAAAATTTATTTCATGAAATTAAAATTATAAATATAATATGACAAGTACAAATACATTATTAACATTATAATATTTATCCATTCACAATTAAAAGCAACAAGTAAAATAATAAGGCACACAAATTAAATTTACAACTCAAAATCCTAAATTAACGGCATCTCAACTCTAGCCTTATAGATTCTAGAATGGGCATATATTTCCTAAAATAACTAAATGAACAATCAAAGTTCATCCTAACGGAAGAGTTGAAAGAAAAAAAAGGCAAGAAAAAGGAGAATTTTATGGTTAAGTGAACTTGGTTCTTGAATTGAAATTTCAAGCAGGCCTACATATTACGTTTAAATGAGAATTAAAACCATGTAGTTCTAATAATTTTGCAATGGTGGGTTTGAACTTAAAATGTTGGGTTTTCCTTGTCTAACCTAACCTATAAGTCCAAATTTAGGTTACGTATAAGTCCAAATTTAGGTTTAACTTTCTAAATCTAAGTCTAAAAATTCAAAGTTTTAGGTTTAACCTTCTAAACCTAATTTTGATAATTTTTTGGAAAGGATTTTTAGGTTCATATTTCAATCTAAACTTCAAAAAAGTTGATTTTAGTTTCATATTCTAACATAATTTTGATGAAAATTGACTTTAGGTTCATGTTCTAACCTAGTTTTGATGGAAATTTATTTTATTTTGGAAAATTAATTTTTAGATTTTTCTTTAAAACCTAATCTTGGAAAATGATTTGAAATTTTATTATTATTTTTTTATTTATTGGGCCAATTCTTTTAAGTCCAATTTTAATCCAATTTCAAAGTCCAAAAGATGGTATTTGAAGTTTATAAAGGTCCATTCATCCATCAAAATTAATTTAAAAGAAAAGGATTCAAGATTGGGGTTTTACCTTCCTTGATGGCCTTGGAGGTACAGGTTTTAGTGTATATGCATGACCAAAGTTCCATGATCGCTTACTTTTTTTTGTTATTAAGGAACCAATTGCTTAGGTTTTTTTGGTTATTAAGGACGCAACTGAATTAAGGTTGCTTAAGGAAAACATATGGATTGAACTCCCAAACCCACTAAAGAAAAGAGTTTTAGGCAGTTTCCACTAAGAAAGTTTGGGCCTGTTACTTTTAAAGAAGAAAAAAGAGGGAGAAATAATAAAACAACTAGCAATTAGGCTTGTTTGGTTGAGTGGTGTAGGTAAAATGAGGCTTAGGGGCTTATTTATAGAAGTTTTAAAGGATAAAATTGGAAAAAATGAAAAAAAATAATTTAGGACATCGTGACATGAAAATCGACTTCTGTGGAAGCAAAACTACCTATTACGACAGCAAGTGCTGCTACCAAGTAGCCTATCACTACTTCACTTGTGAGGCCTTACTTGAGCATTATCTAGCCTATTCAAGAATGAGAGTTAAAATGCTCATTTTTGGGCTAAGTCTCACACAAAAGTGCCGAGGTCATTTTGTCATGCGTAAACTACACTTAGCTCAAGTAAAAGAAAAAAATTTAAGGAAAACTCAAAAGATTGACTCCAATTATATCCCATGGATATAAGTCACTAGCCTTGAACCAAAAGATGGATTCGGAGGCTAGGTTTTGGCTTCTTTTAAGTAAAAAATGGTTTCGCATTTGATTTACTAGAAACCTACAAAATATATTTCATGAAATAACAATTATAATATGATATGATAAAATGAGCAATGTGCATCCATACATCTTTATTAATAAAAGTAAAGATGAAGTGTAAAAATTTCAAAAAAAAAATCCAAAAACTGGGGATTCTAACTCTAGTCATATAGATTATAGGATGAGTATACATTCCCCAAAATAAAGCAAATAAACAAACATAATATGAACATGAGATTGAAAAGAGTTTAAAAAAGCATGCAAGGATGAGTTTTATGATTAAGTAGACTTAAAACTTAGAATAAAATTTCAAGTAAGCCTGCATATCTCATTTGAATAAGAATCAAAGCCCACATAGTTCTAACCATTTTACAATTGTGAGTTTTGACTTGAAATTGTGGCTATCTAGTCTAACCTAGGCTAAGCCTATGTATCCCATTAATTTGAATGAAAATCAAAGCCCATATAATTCTAACTATTTTGCAATTGTGAGTTTTGACTTGAAATTGTATTTTTTCTAGTCTAACCTAGGCTAACCTAATGTCTAAGTTCAATTTTAGGTTTAACTTTTAAACCCAAGACTAAGGCTCAATTTTTAGGTTCTTTTAGCCTAAATTAGGTATAAGCTCAACTTTGATTTTTTTTTTTTTAAACCAGGTATATTTAGGTTTAAACTCAAATTGGATTTTTAAAATCAGGTATATTTAGGTTTAAACTCAATTTGGATTTTTTAAAACTATGTTAATGTTTAAACTTAATTTTTAATTTTAAACTAGGGTATGTTTAGATTTAAACTCAATTTGGATTTTTAAACAAGGTATATTTAGGTTTAAACTTCATTTGGATCTTTTTAAACCAGGTATTTTTAGATTTAAACTCAATTTGTAAAAAAGGATTGACTTTAGGTTTAACTTTCTAAACCAAATTTTAAAAATTGATTTTATTTTTGAAAAATGGATCTTTTAGGTTTAAAACCTAATTTTGAAAATAATTATTGAATGTGATTTGGTTCAAGTTTTTTTAAGAACAATTTTGGTCTCTTAAAATCTTGGGTTTAATTAATTAAGTCCAATATCTTGGGTTTAATTAATTAAGTCCAATTGTTTAAGTCCAATTTCAAAGCTCAAATGATGGTCTTTGAAGTTCAAATAGTCCCATCCAAAATAATTTAAATAACAAAATATCAAAGTTTAGAGTTTTATCTTTTTGGATGCCATTGATGATGGTGGCTTTAGCTTGTGACTGGATTGAAGTTTCACATTTGTTAGGATAAGGTAGGTTGCTAAAGAAACAACTGACTCAAGGCAATTTAAAGAAAATGAGCCATTGAGCATGGACTAAGCACCTAAACTTGCTAAAGAAGAAAGTTTTAGGCGGTTCAAACTAATGAGGATTGAACTTTTTATCATTTTTTAAAGAAGAAAAAAGAGAAAGAATGAAACAACTAGCAAATAAGAATTGCTTGATTGAGTGGAGTGAGTAAAAATAAAGATGGAAGGCCTATTAATAGAGTTTTTAAAAGTTAAAATTGAAACATTTTAAATTTGGACACTTGTGAGGCCTCATTCCAACGCGCCTTTAGCCCAGCCTGCAAAAGATGCAAGCCAGAATGCTGAAAATTAGGCCAAGTCTTACGAAAAGTGCTAAAGTTACTCTGCTTTCATTGGCTACGCTCAGTTCAAGTAAAATAGTTCTAGAAATAAGTAATCACTCAAATTTATTTTTGAATAGGGAAAATTTAAAAAAGAAACCCTAAATTGAATCCAACATTACCTTAAGGATAAAAATCAATAGCCTTGAACCAAATGATGGATTCAGGGGCTAGGTTTAGGCTTATTTTAAGTAAAAGAGTTCAGCCTTGGATTAAATAAGAACTTAAAAAATAAATTTTCAAGATATGATAGTTATAATATGAGGTGGCAAATTAAACAAGACTTATACATTCATACATAGCAAGAAAATAAAGCAAAGTGTATAAATTAAATTAAATTAAATTTTACATTTCAAAAATAAGAATAAGGGGATCTCAACTCTAGCCTTATAGATTCTAGGTTAAGCGTACATTCCCCAATTATTGTTGCTGACTTGTGATTGAGAACTACTTGTTTTAACTGACTTTTTATGTGTGTTCCAGCCATATGAAACTTCAAGTGGTTTGTGTTTTCTCATAGGGACAATTTTAAAATGACAGCAAAGTTCACAACAAAAGGGTAAAGATTTAAAGGAAAAAGTTTATTTTATAAAATGGCTTAATACTTTGAGTGAAATTGCAAGTAGGCCTACATATCTCATTTGAATAGAAATCAAAGCCCATGCAGTTTTAATGATTTTTCAACAGTTGGTTTTGAACTCAAAATGAGATTTTAACCTAAGCTAAGTGAGCCTAAGTCTAAATTGGACTTTAGATTTCAACTTGATAAAATTCTAAGTCTACATGTGGAAATTAGGTTCAACTTGATGAGGCTGAGTTCAAATTAATTTTAGGTTCAACTGAATGAATCTCTAAAACGAAAAATTGATTTTGGGTTCAACTAAATGAAACCTTAAATTTAAAAATTGATTTTGGGTTCAACTAAATGAAATCCTAAACTTAAAATTGATTTTAGGTTCAATTGGATGAATCTCTAAAACTAAAATTGATTTTGCGTTCAACTGGATGAAACCCTAAAAATATAAAATATTTTAGGTTCAACTGGAAGAATATCTATAACTAAAATTGATTTTAGATTCAACTGGATGAGATCCTAAATTTAAAATTTATTTTATGTTGAATTGGATGAAACTCTAAATTTAAAATTGGTTTTAGGTTCAACTGGATGAAAAAGTTAATTTTAGGTTCAACTGGATGAAACCATATGTTTGAAAATGATTTTAGGCTTCAACTTGATGAAAATCCTAAGTTTAAACTGATTTTAGGCTTTAACTTGATGAAAATCCCAAGTTTAAATTGATTTTAATTATTAAATTAATTTTAAGGACCAAATGATAGTCCTTAAAAATTAAGGCAAAAAGGCATAATTTAATTTTAATTTTGGAAACAAAAGGGTGGTCCCAAAATTAGGGCAACTAGTCTAAACCAAAACAAGAAAATTTAAAAAACATAAAATAAGAGGGAATTAAGGTTTTCTTATCTTCCTTCTTGACGGCTTGATTGGTGGTAGCTTAAGAGTACTACTGGATCTTAATTCCACTTTGATTATGTTTAAAGTTTTGTTAAAAAAGCAATTAAATTGCTTTAACTTAAGGAAAGCTAAACCAAAGAGGACTAGAATCCAAATTTACTAAAGGAAACAAATTTTAGACGATTCAAACTAAATAAGAAAGAACGTTTTTCTTTAAAAAAAAAGTGAGAAGAAAGAAGAGAAATTAGACAGCTTGCAAATAAGTCTTGTTAAGTTTAATGGGATGTCGAGAAACGACCTATTTATTAAAGTTTTGAAGGTCAAAAAGGTAAAAATATGAAACAGGGCATCATAGTACTTTTTAGCTTCCATGTGGCATCATTGGGTATTGCAAGAGCTACTACGGCAGCTACAGGGATATCGTGAGGCAATCCTGTGGCAGCCTATGGCTATCGCATGGTAGCATAAGCAACAGGCCAGTTGCGACTAAGGCTGCATAGTAAATCTCTTAGGGCTCGTTCTCTTCCATCCAATGTCTATTTTGAGTGATTCAAGTTGCATTGTGACCATAATGGACTGATTTTTAATTTTATGATAAAAAATTTTAGGTTACAGTTGCACCCTATCATGGTGGTCTCGATTTCTGAGGCCAGAATGATGGAAGTGAACCGTGAATTAAAATTTAGTTTGTCTAGATAGGAAGTGATTTTTACCATCTTTTAGCAAAAAGAAGAAGTACATACCTACTTGGAATCAATTGCTTTGTATTTTATTGAATTTTCGATGATTTAGCAGTCAATTTTTGCAACTGTCTATAGTGCTTGTCAATTTCTATAATTTTGAATATACCATCATATAGAGGGTACAATTACGGTCGCGTTGCTTCAAACAGCTAAAAAATTAGAGTTGAAACGGTCCTTGAATGCCCATTTGAAGTTTAGAGCCAACTCCTATATAAAGGGTGACCACCTTCATTTCTCTTATTCTCCATTATTTGTTAAGTTTTCACTCTCCCACTAACTACTCTCTAAGAAAAATTCTCTCAACTCAAAAAGGCCTCTTCTTCAAGGTGCTCAAGACAAGCTGAGTGGAACACTTTCGCTAGTGGAATAAGTGGCATGCCTCGATTACGGGCCCACTTGAGGTATTTATAATTTTTCCTCAACTTTTGATTTTTGTAGTTTTGATCTAGAACTTTTTGAATTTGCACTTAGGCCCCTAAGCTTTAGGAAATTACATTTTTACCCGACTTAATTAAATTGTCCCCAATTGTTTGCGCTTTTATACCTGCCCTATACATAGGTCATCTGAGTGATGCTTTAACACGAAAAATTGCATTGTCTGAAACTTGCAAAATTATAAAAATGCCATTTCTCGCATTTTTTTGGCACAAAATGTTCTCAATAACATAATAAATCATATTAACTGGTATAACATGATTTTTAAGTATCCTTTATGAAGATTTCATATAAAAAATGCATGTGTTTCTTCTACAAAAATTACCAAATTGCCCTTTCTTGTGCTTCTTGACACAGAAAACACAATTAGCATGCTAGAACTAAATGATGTATAATGTCGTTGTACTTACTTGGCTTTTTTTCAAAAGTCTACTCGTTTAAGGATCAAGGGCAGCCGAGGAAATCTAGCCAACCTATAGCTTCCAAAGGAGGTTACTCAACTGATTGAGCCCTCTGGCTTTCTGATTTCCTTGAGCTAGACACTTCCACTCATGGGAACATTCCCCTTTTAAAGGCAGTGGTGGGATAGCACCAACACATTCCACTTCTATTGTGGCGAGCTGACATTGACACCGGCTGACCTCACTGCTTTTACCGGCATTTGATTTGGTACCCAAGCTGTGGAGTGCTTTGATGATTGGAAAATCCTTTCTCAAGAAGAAGTGTTTACACTAATCGGGAGCCATCCTCTAAGGAACTTTACACATGTCCAGCGCATATGGCTGTGCAATCATGTCAATAGCCTTTAATTTGAAGGATCTACTTAGCCCATCGGCTGACCAACTGGCCTGGTATGTATTTATGCTAATCTTCGGGTGTAACTTTTGCATTCATTCCATGATAGTGTGGATCTAGGCATCCTCCGGTGTCTTAAGGCAAATTGCCCTCTCAAATAGCAGTCAATCTAAGACAAAATGCATGCAATTACCTTGAAGAATGAAGAAGAGTTGCTGAAAAATTTACACTAAAGAACAAGCCTTGGGAAAGACTTAGGAGAAGAGATAGAAGTTAAAGTTGTTATTCAAGATGAGAAGCAACCTACTAAGTGTAAACAGGTAGGACCTATGAGGGAGTCGCCACTCGATACAGAATAAGAATTCATATCTCAAAAGGTGGGTTGACACAAGAGTCAAACTTGATTCTCTATACCGGTGGATAAACTAATTGTCACTAGATCAAGTAATCTATATGCACCACTTTTTACATTTTTCAAGGAGCTCTTTTTAATAAGCAAATCTAATGGCAATTGGTATATATAACAAATATAAAACAGTCAAAGTGTGTGCATATTCATGGAAAATATGTCATAGCAACAAATACGACAAATATCATAAAGAATTGAATTCACTATAAATCAACACCTAATTATATTACTTTATTTTATAATAAAATAACATGTGCAAAAGCATAATCATCAATCAATCATACTACTTATGTTATTTTATCATCCATGAAAACATCATGGCTAATCACAACTTAACAAATCAAAAATTACTCAATCAAACTTATGAAAACTATATGAAAATAATTTATAAGATTTAAACCCTCGAGGTTTACCACATCCAACTTATCTAGTTGTATTTTCATGCTTAGAACTCACAAAATGGACAAACAAGCTAAATGGATTGATTTAGAACACAATAATATTTAGGTGCTCGATGTTTATATGGAACCCCAAGATTAAAATGAATCTAAAACCCCAACACCTAAATGATTGTTTGTCCTACTAAACCCCTACTTGACATGCAAATAGAAACTTAGATCAAATGATAGAAATAAGTAAGAAAGAATAAATGCCACAAAGTACACACCTTAATAAGTTTGCCACAAAGTACACACCTTGATAAGTTTACTCAATTCTTGATGTAACAAAAAGAAATTGAACACTCTCCTTGTAAAAATAAAGCCAAAATTTTAATCAAAATCAACTCTAGCTTTATATAGTGATGAAACTCCACTATATTTACAATACCTCTATGTAAACCTACCAAAAATTGAGTCATGGTAGCTTCTCTATCCTCTTCAATATTTGCTCGAATCATTGTCATCTCCATCTCCTTATGATAATCTTCTACTGACATAGACCCTTGTGTGAGTCTCTGCAATTTCTGGTGTATCTCATGATAGTAATAGGATGGCACAACCTCCCAAGTCTTAATAGGCCTCTCTCCATTCCTTCTCCTAATAAGTTTCAATTGGTCCTACAATATTAATGCATAATCAATGAACTCAACTGCTACTAACTTCACCTTCTTTCTCTCTGAGTAGTTATGACAATCAAAGATAAGTTCCACCATTCTTTCCCACTTTAGGTATGTTTCAGCATCATTTCTTCCTATAAATATTGAAATCTTCATTTTTATGGCATTTATGTTATTGTCTCTCTTTTATGGTCTCCTATCTCTTCCTAGCCTTCCATCTCTTCTTAATGTAAACCTTGAAGATTGAATGGCATCTTCATCTTCATCAAATTCATCATGGAAATTTGTATCTTCATCATCATATGAATGTTGCCTAGTTTCCCTTTGCCTGATAGATATAGCTCCTGATTGTTGGAATTGCTTAACCACCTCAATTTCATCCATCAAATTCATTATATCTATTCCAAACTTCTCAAACTGCTTATGCATAACTTTCAAAGTGAAAATTACATCTTTCATGCCCATTTTGCCACCCTTACTTGCCTCATCAGACATAATGTAAAAACTGTAAAAATGTTATAAAATTCCTCACACTCGTGTTTACACTCAATAATATGTCACTCCACTCGTGTTTCACTCTAAATCATGCTTTTATCTTCCTATATGCTCACTCTCTCTTGCCTTTGACCCCTCTTGTGTGCTCACTTGTTAGTTACTTGTTTGGATCAATTCAACCAATCAAATTAGAAATAACAAGTAGCAAAAATTCAATAATAAATAAAAAACAAAGAATCCTAAGAGAATATTACAAATCTAAAGGTAAAGTAATGGAAGAAAAAGAAAGAAGATGATATAATATATATGTGCACACAAAGATGAAGAGTGATGTGTATAGATGTTTAGATCATTTTTGTACTTGTTTTTAGTATGATTTTTATGTGTTTTTAGTTAATGTTTTGATTGATTTTTGTTTTAAGTTTGTTTAAAGTGTTTGTATTAGGTTTAGGTGCAAAAACACCATTGGAAGATCAAAACAGTGCAAGAAGAGCATGAACCAAGCATGACATGGCCAAGCCAAATGAAGCTTGGCCGTGTCACCTCAAAGTAAAGAAATGGCAGAGCTTGACACGGCCAAGAGACACGGCCAAGCCACTGGTCGTGTCTCATTCAAGGAGCAAAACAAAGACCAAAGCAAAGAAAGAGCAAAAAAGAAGCAGACGCAGAAGCAAACACGCTCATGTGACACGGCTAAGCCACTCTTGGCTTGGCCGTGTCACTCGTTGAAGAACAAAGAAAAGAAAGAAGAAGGCAGTGAGGGACACGGCTAACAAGCTTGGCCGTGTCCCAAAGAAAAATGAGGGACACGGCCAAGCCAAATCAAGCTTGGCCGTGTCACCCTTGATTTCTATAAATTCTTCTGCTCGAAAGAAAAAGAGGGAGGAGAGACAGCTAGGGTTTGAGGAAAGAGAGAAAAGAAAAGAGAAGGAGGGAGCAAACACGATTTGGGATGAGGAGAGAGTGACACTCTCCTTGTCCCTTAATCTTCATCTTCATCCTCCATCTTCATCTTCTCCATCTTCCATTGATAAGATCTTTGAGGTTCTTTGGGATAAGTTGGGTTAACAAGCTCTTGAAGGTTGAAGAAGCTTCATTGAAAGGATTGGTGACTTGAGAAAGCTCCATTCTATCTTCCAAAGACACAATCAATTGAAGGGTTGGTGACTTGAGAAAGCTCTATTCCATATTGTAAAGGGGAATCAACCATTGAAGAGGGCTTGAGTTCTTCATCAAACATCAAAGTGGAGCTAGGAGGAAGAATAGCAATCCTACTCTTGGCATCTTCACAAGGGGTTTTTCTATTCTCTCTTTTAATTCATTTCAATATTGTTTTTGTTGTATTAAAAGAATTGATATTGCAATGGACAATTTGTATTTGATTTATATTGAGTTGAATGAATGTTTTAAATTGATGATGTTGAGCTAAATACCCATGCCTAGGGTTTGTAGTATATTTGATTGAATGCTTTGATTTGATATTTCCATTGATGTACCTTGTTGTTGGTTGATTGCATTGGATTGTATGCTAGGTTAATAGATTAGCTACCTATTGATCTCTAGATATTAAATGAAGGATCGAGAGGTGAAATTCGATATCGGAATTATGCAATCGACTACCCTATGATTGAATTAGAAATATAAGTTCTAGGGTTTTGTTAATTTGGTAATGTAAAAGAATTGGTCATTGTTAATTCATGAATGTGAGAACTAATGGATTGGTAATTGACTAATTAACCTTAAGGAACAAATTAATTATAAGGTTATGTTAATGGATAATTGAGAATTGAGCTTTGATTGAATGGACTTATACCCCTAGGCACCTTTCCAAGAATCAATTTGATATTGTATACCCATCACACACATCAATCCTACACTCCTTAATCTTAGGTTTAAATTATTCTCGCACCATTCTAACACAACAAACTTCCGCATTTAAATACTTGTCAATCAAGCTATTACGAACCACACCTTCTTGGGGAAATGACCTTGGGGCGATCACCTTTGCTACAGCTACCTCGTATACTTGCGAATGATGCTTGTAGTAGTACTTAATTTAAGCGCAACAAGTTTTTGGCGCTGCTGCCGAGGAAGGCTGTTTAAGTAGTGATAGTTTGATTTTTCTTTACAATTTAATTGATTGTTTGTTTTCTTTGAATTGTTTGTTTGTTTTGTTTGATTTTCTTTCAATTTAATTATTTGTTTGTTTTCTTTAAGTTGCTAAGTGCCTTTTGTAAATATGCAGTTTTCAAGGTACGTAGGGGTTTATGATGATAACCCTAACTCTGACATGGCATGGCAATTAGTAGAATTAACGAACCAACTTAAGATGCTAAATGCAAGAGGAAGAACACATATGCCTACTCGTGAAGTATGTTCAACATGTGGCATTGCAGGACATAGCGCAAACATGTGTTCATTTGGTTATGGACAATACCAAGAGAGGCAAGAGGAAGAATATGCCTATGAAAGTTTCCAGCAAATGGGTGGAAATGACCCATATCCCAGACCTTATAATTCAAGCTGGGGAAGCCACCCAAATTTTTCTTGGGAAAATCAACAGCAAATTCCACCTCAAAATTTTTTTCAACCTTAACAAAGAAATCCTTACTTTCAAGAGCAATAGTCAAATCAAAATTACCTTAAGACACCTACCACTTTGGAAGATAGTTTGAATGCCTTCATTCAAATTAGCGCACAAAATCAAGATCACCTTAAGAAACCCACATTGGAGGATAGTTTGAATGCCTTCATTCAAACTAGCGCACAAAATCAAGATCGACTTAAGGAACCCACTTTGGAAGATAGTTTGAATGCCTTCATTCAAATTAGTGCACAAAATCAGGATCAATATAAGAAATCCACAGTGGAAGATGATTTGAATGCTTACCTTCAAATTAGCACACAAAATCAGGAAGGGAGCAATGAGAGGTTTGATTCTTTGGAAGAATCATTGAAGAGGGTGGAAGCTCATGTTAGGCAATTGGCACATCAACTCCAAACACACCAAAAAGAGGAATTTCCTAGCCAACTGGAGTAAGTCAAGGTAATCACAAATTTGAGGAGTGAACAGGTGATATATAACAGTTTTTGTGATTTCTTTGATGCAGGAACTAATCAAGAAAAAGATAGTGAGGAAATACAACCATACATAGAGGAGTTAATTCAATCAAAGGAGGAGGAGAATTTGGAAGCATCAACTTCAAAAAAATTGCATGAACCTCCAAATCCTTGTATGCCACCAATCCCGTTCCCAAGTAGGCTGAATGAAGAGAAACAAGGTATGCAACTTTCTAAACTTTATGACATGCCCTATAGTGAAGATAGTGAAGATAAGCTTGAGGTAGCCATGACCTTAGGAGTAGAGCCTAATTTTTCCAATTTAGAAATTGAGGAGAGCAATTTACTATCAAATAATGAGATTGTTGAGGGGGAGCTTCAAATTGCTAAAAGGATGAAGAAGTGGTTCAACCAAACTTGGCTGAACTTAAAAAGGCCCCAAGAATTTTGAAAGACGTTTTGGTTGGGGAGTACAGTATGCAACAAATTATCATCTCTCCCACCCTTGGTGGTGAGAACGATCAAAAACCATATATAACCATGTTGCAAACTGAAAATGGTTCTTACCGCATCCCTATAGCATTAGAAGATCAAGTTAAGACAACCCTCACATGTTCTTTTTGGACAATTGCTCTTCTAAGAATGCTACCTAGGCTTTTCAATACATTGGGCACATTTCAAAGTTGCATGGTTTTCATCCTCTCACACATGGGCTCCAATTGCATTATGG
Source organism: Garcia nutans (assembly GCA_947685225.1). Lineage (NCBI taxonomy): Eukaryota > Viridiplantae > Streptophyta > Magnoliopsida > Malpighiales > Euphorbiaceae > Garcia > Garcia nutans. The sequence continues at coordinate 11,011,323 of CANTUV010000066.1, read as the reverse complement.
GTGGAAAGAGCCCTACACATCGTATATGGGAACGATGGAAATCAGGTATCATCTAAACTCTCTTTTAGTTTATGCATGCTCACATTAAGGAAAATGTTAATCTTTAAGTGTGGGGTAGTGCATTTTGTGTTTTTACTTTTAAAGTTTAATAATGTTTTACCTTGAATAAATGAGTTTTAGAAAGTTCAATTGTTATAAAAATTGTTGATAGATGACCTTTGAATTTTTGAAGCATGAATTTGAGAATTGAGTAGAATTGGTGCTTATTGTCAATTTTGTTGGTTTTTCCTTGCATTGCCATTAACCTAGTGAGGAATTGAGCAATCAACTTATCATTATTGTTGTGGGTGAACATCTTTGATTGATGAATTGCTAGAACTTGCTTTGACATACATTTTAAGATTACATAAAAATTTCAATTAGGCATCAATATGATTAAGGCAATTAGGTAAACCCACTTTGGCTTAAAAAGACCAACCCTATCTTTAACCTTAGTTAGCCAATTTTGAGCCAATTTTATTTTTTCTTTTCTTTCTTTTTCACAGCACCATTAGCTTGAACCTTGTTGTTTAACTCTTATCCTTTCATTAGGTCAAGAGCATTTTAAGAGCGTTTATGACCGAGTGTTGTGTTGAATTAAGTGTGGGGTTAAATTTAGTAGGTTTAAGATTGCAAAGCAAAATAATAAAAAAATAAAAAAAACAAAAAAAAGAAAAAGAGAAATATATATATATAATAAGAATAATTGTTGTTCTTGTTGGAAGGGTTGGAATATGTTGGAGATATCATTGCAATATTTAATAAGTGAGTTCCCTTGAAAAGCTCTTTAATGTCAAGGGGTAAATGAGAGGAAGGTATTTTGGAATTGTTGGGGTATATACATATGATCGGTTACTTCATTCTTGAAGTGCTCTTGAACTTAATGATTAAGCTCATATTTCCTAAATGCCATGCCTTTACCTTAGCCCCATTACAACCTAGTAAAAACCTTTTGATTGATGCTTGATTGTTATTTTGTGGTGGAGATTTGATTGATAAACAAGCCTATGGCAATAATCTTTCATTGATTGTTATGAGTGTAAACACCACCATGATCAAACACTTGTAAGAGTTGGTGAGGGAGTGACAACATTGGTTATGCATGGAAAGCCACTTAATTGCATTGGTATTGATTTTGTTTGATTCGATATTGATTACGGATTTAGGGATAAGGAAGTCTTGATGCATCTTTATAACTCTTGAACTTATCAAAATTCATCTTATTTAGTGTATTTTGATTTTAGCCTTGCTTGGGGACAAGAAAGGAATTAAGTGTGGGGTAGTTGTTTAGATCATTTTTGTACTTGTTTTTAGTATGATTTTTATGTGTTTTTAGTTATTGTTTTGATTGATTTTTGTTTTAAGTTTGTTTTAAGTGTTTGTTTTAGGTTTAGGTGCAAAAACACCCTTGGAAGATCAAAACAGTGCAAGAAGAGCATGAACCAAGCATGACATGGCCAAGCCAAATGAAGCTTGGCCGTGTCACCTCAAAGTAAAGAAATGGCAGAGCTTGACATGGCCAAGCCACTGGCCGTGTCTCATTCAAGGAGCAAAACAAAGACCAAGGCAAAGAAAGAGCAAAAAAGAAGCAGAAGCAAACACGCTCATGTGACACGGCCAAGCTTGTGGTCGTGTCACATGAGACACGACCAAGCCACTCTTGGCTTGGCCGTGTCACTCCTTGAAGAACAAAGAAAAGAAAGAAAGAAAGAAGAAGGCAGTGAGGGACACGGCCAACAAGCTTGGCCGTGTCCCAAAGAAAAATGAGGGACACGGCCAAGCAAAATCAAGCTTGGCCATGTCACCCTTGATTTCTATAAATTCTTCTGCTCGAAAGAAAACGAGGGAGGAGAGACAGCTAGGGTTTGAGGAAAGAGAGAAAAGAAAAGAGAAGGAGGGAGCAAACACGATTTGGGATGAGGAGAGAGTGACACTCTCCTTGTCCCTTCATCTTCATCTTCATCCTCCATCTTCATCTTCTCCATCTTCCATTGATAAGATCTTTGAGGTTCTTTGGGATAAGTTGGGTTAACAAGCTCTCGAAGGTTGAAGAAGCTTCATTGAAAGGATTGGTGACTTGAGAAAGCTCCATTCTATATTGAGTTGAATGAATGTTTTAAATTGATGATGTTGAGCTAAATACCCATGCCTAGGGTTTGTAGTATATTTGATTGAATGCTTTGATTTGATATTTCCATTGATGTACCTTGTTGTTGGTTGATTGCATTGGATTGTATGCTAGGTTGATAGATTAGCTACCTATTGATCACTAGATATTGAATGAAGGATCGAGAGGCGAAATTCGATATCGGAATTATGCAATCGACTACCCTATGAATGAATTAGAAATATAAGTTCTAGGGTTTTGTTAATTTGGTAATGTAAAAGAATTGGTCATTATTAATTCATGAATGTGAGAACTAATGGATTGATAATTGACTAATTAACCTTAAGGAACAAATTTATTACAAGGTTATGTTAATGGATAATTGAGAATTGAGCTTTGATTGAATGGACTTATACCCTTAGGCACCTTCCCAAGAATCAATTTGATATTGTATACCCATCACACACATCAATCCTACACTCCTTAATCTTAGGTTTAAATCATTCTCGCACCATTCCAACACAACAAACTTCCGCATTTAAATACTTGTCAATCAAGCTATTACGAACCACACCTTCCTGGGGAAACGACCTTGGGGCGATCACCTTTGCTACAACTACCTCGTATACTTGCGAGTGATGCTTATAGTAGTACTTAATTCGAGCGCAACAAAAGATCCAATATTGTGTAATTTGAGTAATATAGAAAAAAAATACTCAATCTAATGTGATGGAAACAAGTAGGACAACAAACAAAGAAAAGAAACAAATAATGCAAAAAAAAGACAAATAATGAATAATAATTTAAAAAGTTTTTCCTAATGGAATTTGAACCAAAACCCTATTCACACTTAATCAACCCTAAATTAATGTCAGATATGTAAATAAGATAGTTATTGCTTGCACTAACCAACAATTGCAAAGATTCCAGCATTATTGACCAAATTCTTAACTTATAAGCTTAACATCAATCCCACCAATAGTTGTTATGAATTTTACCATATAATGCTCAATACATTAATTATAACTAGAATTAAGCAATTTATAATTATAGCAAGTCAACTGAAAAGTGTTACAATAAATGTAAAGCAAATCAATGCACTTATAGTAAAGGATGCAATTTGAATACATAAGACTTTTTTTCTTCTTTTTCGTATATATATATATATATATATATGAATTCGCTTTATGATAGGTTCAAAACAACACCTAGTTTGCATAAGGAAGAAGCAAATCCAAAAGTGAACTAGGTTGGGCGGATTCGGCCTCCAATAAAGAAAACTAATTTTTTTGTATTTTTTATACAATTGAATAAATAACACTGAATAATAGAAATTTAAAGATAGATGTAATTGATTTGGAACCTAATCTCTGATACAAAATGATATGGCACCCTTTAAAATTTAAGTCTAGACGACCTCCAAATCAATTTGAGCATCAAACCTAATTTAATCAATTGAGAAAGTAACCCTTCACCCCTAATTCAACAAGGAACTAGTAACAAAGAGTATAAGGAAGAGAATTGAATTCACTCCATAAGTTAAAACAAACCTGGTAAGTGAAACAATCCTTAAAGTAACCAATGGAGAACACAACCTCACTTGGAAGAGAACTATTAAATTTTAATCAAATATGTTGTCCCAAACTAGCAACCAAGAGGGGGGAGGGGTGAATTAGTTTATATGAAGAATGATGGTAAATTTGAAAATTCAAAAGCAAGAGATTAAGAAGATGTAGATGAAGATGAAGTAGAGAAGAGAAGAAAGAACACAAAGAGTTATAGTGGTTTGAATTTACCTCAATCCTACATCTACTTCCTTAACAACTTATTAAAGTTCCACTAGTCTTGAGTTTTTACAAGCTTAACTCTAACTTGGTATTTTTCCTAGCTCACACCAAACTATTACAATGGTTTGAGATTAATCCTCACAATCCTTATAAGAGTTTTTCCAGGCTCACTCTCACAACCTAAGTGTTTCTAAGCTCACACTTAAACTTTTGATGGTGTTTAATGCTCACACCTAACACTCTAAGATTTTTGATGTTTGATCTTTTGATCTTTAGATAAGATAATAAAAAATATTATTTAATGAAATTATAATAATAATAAAAGTATTCTCTAACCACAAAAATGAAGTTAAATATGGTATTTATTGCCATTTGGCTTAAACTAGCTGTTTAAAGTGGTTCCCACATGTTTAGTACTTGTCTTCCACTAATTCTGTGTTCAGAGCTCAGTGTGCGGTCACACAGTTTGAAAGCTCTATGTAACGGCTAGTTCTAATGGTCAGATCTAGTTGTCTGACAGAATCTAGATGTTCATACTTTTGTGCCGTGCAGTTGTCCAGGCACAGAGTGTGGTCGCTCGACACAAAATTACTGTTGAGTTTAAATTTCTTCATCCACATGTCCAGTTATTATTGGTCTGAGATATTTGGAGCTAAGATTCAAATATGCTAGACTCTATGCAATCGTTCGGTCCTTCAGGGAGGGCACACAAGGTTTTGAGTGTTAAGGAAGCACGATGAGATCTAACCGCCATCTCTTCTATTCCTTTTAGTATTTTATCTCCTTGTTTCGTGCGGTCGCTTACGCTTCTTAGGTGGTCACCCAAAGTTCTAGTGTCCTAACTTTACCGCTCACTGAGACCGTTATATTTTCTGTAAGTTTATGAATTTTTACCTTGATTTGGTGCAGTCGTTTGGTGCATGTCTACCGGGAGTCCTAGCTTCACCGCTCACTGAGAACGCGATCCTTTCTGTGATTTGTGGACTTAATTTAGTTGCTATAGTTGGCTTGTCTTAGCTCGGTATCGAGCAACATTGCATGCTTAGCTCAATCATTCTATCGGGCAACTTTCAGTTCGATAGTTCAGTTCTCTTAGCTAGGCAATTTTACATCTAGCTCAGGACTTCCATATGACCATTCGGTTCTTTGCTCGGCAAGTCTGAATAGCAGTTTGGTTCTGTGTTCGGCACATACTTATGTCTGTTCGATTCTCTTGGCTAGGTAGATTTGTATGACACTTTGGTTCTATGCTCATGCTGCATTTGTGTGGTCGCTCAGTCGTCAGTTTGGGAGGTCGCACAAAGCCGCTCAGATCCTAACTCTGCAAAGTAGACTTATTTGAAATTATTAGTCTTTATCAATTTGATTGTAAATGATCAAAATAGAGTTTAATTGTCCATCAATCTCAACAATCTCCCCTTTTTTACTTTGGCAATTAAATTAAATTTAAGTTAAACCTAATCAAGTACATAAAGTAATTAATATAATAATAAATTTTCTCCCCCTATGTTAGATAATTTCACAATTGATGCATGCAATTCTTGATACCAATTGATATATGCTTTTCTTGATACCAATTTATATTCTTTTCTTGTTTATCTCTTCCCCTTTGACAATTAAATCATTTAAATTTAATAATATATATGTTTTTCCCCCCTTTGACAAAGACAAAAAGAAAATTAAAGTAAAAGAGAGATGAAATTCATTGATACCAATTAATAAGAATACAAGAGAAAAAAAATGATATCAATTGAAAGAAAATACAAGAAAATGATTAATCTAAAACTTTTTCTTTTTCCTTTTCTTGATGGTGGAGGAGGAGTTAGAGTTCTTTCATCATCATCACCAAGAGAAGGAGTTGGAGAGGAGTTATATGAGGATGATGAGGATCCTTCATAAGGACTTTTAACATGCTCACTCACATCTCATTCTAACAAGTTGAGTAATTTGGGAGGATAGAAATAAGGTTCCCACCTTAAATTTTCCATGATGAATAAAGGTATTTATGAGAAACCTAGTACTTTGGATTGTCTCATTATGCACAATGGCATACAAGAAAAATAAGTTACGTTGAGTAACCTTTGCATTTCCATCACTTCTTTGGTGAATGGTGTAAGTGATGATTCTATGTAAGAGCCAAAAGAGAATGGTCCTAAAGTGGATGGCTTTCGATGACCTATTGTTGAATTAGGTTTCAATGGATAGTTCACTCCAAAATGATAAATAATCCTTTAAAGGAAAATCCACATCATTGTAGGAGAAAGCTCCATGAGTTTGGAATCCCCAAACTTCACCAAATTCTTCTAAGGAAATAGCAAAATCTTGGTCAAAAAACTTAAAGTAAACTCCATAAAATCCTATATGTGCATTATGATTTTTCTCTACCCTTAGAGACATTAAGAATTCCCTTGAGAGGATAGAGTAACCTAGCTCATTAGGAAATGCAAATTGCTTCCACCCAATCCTATCTAGGTAGTTATAGATTTCACCTTGGATGTTTAAGGTTAGGAGAATCCCTTCCGCAAGCATTTTGGTTGGTTCAAAGGTCTTTTTCTTAAGCATATAGTACTTGGTTTTCTCATCCTCATTTTTATATTTGGGGTTGTGAAGTTGGACACTTTTTCTAGTGAAGTGTTTAGATTTGGGTTGAGGTTGAGGTTTTGGTTCACTAATGACAATCTCTTTTCCCTTCGTTGTGGTTTTCTTTTTGGTGCCATATCCTTAATCAAAAACAAATTAAAAGAAAATAGAAATGTAGAAGATTGAAAGAAATGTAGAAGGAAATAAATTGTTGGTGATGCATTGAACAAACAACTTCAAGTTGATGAAATCTTCAAAAACTTCTTCTTGATGATTAAATTCTTGGAAGATTGGTTGAATATATATTTTTATGTTTTTAAAGATGTATTTTCATGCAAAATAGAGATATTTATAGACAAAATTTAGAAAAATAGCCATTTTTTTTACCGTTTGGGGTGGAAAAAATTTGAATTTTTAAAAGTTTCAACGTTAAAAAAAATCAGTTACACATGTTGTGCGGTCGCCCAAGATGTTGGGTGATAGCCGGCTTAGGCTTACGAGCTCTCACGATAGTGCATGCTCGCACAAGCATGAGAAGAATTTAATGGTCGAAAAAAAATTTGAAGAGGGACACTTTAAGGCTAGAGCTTGGTAGAAATACAAGTTAAAGCTCGGGAGAAATGTATTAAGGCTCGGAGAAGATGACTTGTATGGCTTGGGCTCAAGAAGAGCAGATGATGTGCAACTGCTTTATATATTGGGGACCCTGCACAAGCTAAGCCGTTTTTGGATTTTGAAAAAAAAAATTTAAGTGCATATAATCAAAATACATTTTTAGATAGATAAAGTATGATTATGCAAGAGATTTTCCATTAATCATGCCAATATTTTATTTTTATAAAATTCATTATTTCTTCATTTAAGGGTTTTGTAAAAATATCCACAAGTTAATTTCGAGTTTCAACAAATTCTAAAACTATGTTGTGATTTTGAACATTATTCGTTAAGAAATGATGTTTGATGTCTATATGTTTAGACTTAGAATGCTGAATAGGGTTCTTGGATAAATTGATTGCACTAGTGTTATTACATTTAATAGGAATGTGATTAAATATTTTTTCATAGTCAAGCAATTATTGCTTCATCCAAAGAACTTGTGTGCAACAAAAACATGCATTAACATATTTGACTTCCATGATAGATAAAGCAACCGACACTTTTTTCTTACTAAACCAAGAAACTAAGCATTCACCAAGAAAATGACATGCTCCGGTGGTGTTTTTTCTATCTAGTAGGCTACTGGCAAAATCCGCATCGAAAAAGCCTAATATGTCAAATGATGTGTTTCTAAGATACCATAGACCTAAATACAATATACCACCAAGTATTTTAAAATTCTTTTGGTTGCATTTAAATATGATTTTCTAGGACAAGATTGAAATCTAGCATATAAACATATACTATACATTATATCCGGTCTAGAGGCAGTTAAGTAAAGTAGTGATCCGATAATACCTTGATATTTCTTCTCATCTACTGTCTTACCACTTTCATCTTTGTTAAGTTTCAAGGACGTGCTCATTGGAGTCTTACTTGATTTGCAACCATCTATTCCAAACTTCTTTAGGAGTTCCTTTGTATACTTGGATTGATTGATGAAGATTTCATCCTTGCATTGCTTAATTTGTAGTCCAAGGAAGAATTTGAGTTCACCCATCATGTTTATTTCAAATTTTCTAGTCATACACAAAGCAAATTCCTTACACAAAGATTCATTAGTAGCACCAAATATAATACCATCAATATAAATTTGCACAATTAAAATGTTATGTATTTTCTTTTTAACAAAAAGAATTGTGTAAACTTTACCTTTTGAAAATCTATTTTCAAGTAAATATGCACTAAGTCTGTTATACCAAGCTCTTGGAGCTTATTTCAATCCATATAGTGCTTTGGTAAGTTTAAAAATATGATTTGAAAATTTATATTCTTCAAAACCGGGAGGTTGTTCAACATAAACTTCCTCATTTATAAATCCATTTAGAAATGCACTTTTAACATCCATTTGAAATAGTTAAAATTAATGTGATAGACAAATGCAAGCAATAATCTAATGGCTTCTAATCTAGCAACGAGAGCAAATTTCTCATCGTAGTTAATGTTTTCCTCTTAGTTATAGCCTTTGGCTACCGATCTATCTTTATTCCTAGTAATGAGACCATTTTCATCAAGCTTATTCCTAAATATCCATTTAAATCCTGTAATTGGATTGTCTTTAGGTTTAAGAACAAGTTTTCATACTTTGTTCCTCTCAAATTAGTTGAGTTCATCTTGCATAGTAATCACCCAACACTCATCACTAAGAGCCTTCTAAATGGTCCTTGGCTCAATTTGAGAAACAAACACTACAAGAAAAACTGAATCAGACAACGGTCATCAGACAATGGTTAAGGAAAAAACCATTGTCTGAAAAAAACAGACAACGGTTTTGTTTTTTTTTCCAAAAAAGCGTTGTCTGATTAGTTTTCAGACAACTGTTTTTGGTTTTTTTTTTAAGCGTTGTCTATTAGCTGTCATTTTGGTCACACCAGACAACGGTTTTTTAGGGACCATTTTGTAATATATGTTCAGACAACTGTTTTTTTCTTGTAATACAAAACCATTGTCTGATAAGATATAGTCCAACTCCCAAATACTTGTAATAACTCCATAAAATGTATGTGAAGTATGCTCGATGTTTTTATCCTTACCCTTCACAAGCATTGTATCGGCATCTACACAAACACCGCTGCACTGAACTTGCCACGTATCATCACGTTCTTTGGTGCTGAAGGTAACACCGTTGATTCTATAGCCACTGAATGTAGCTACATCCTTGTTAGGCCCTGCTGCAATCCACATTATATCCTTAGTTACTGTATTCTTCTCATCAAGTAATTCTGATGCAATCTGTCCAAAAAATTAAATTGGCCATAAGTATGATATAACCTTTGAGAGAAGATAAATATTGTAATATTTCAAAAGAATTCACAAGTACAGGGCATTCATTATTTTTCAGTAAAATATATAAAGAAACAGACCTATTTTTGCTGCAAATTGCAGCAAAATACTTGGGCTATAAGATTTTACCTTTTTATGAAACCACTTAGGGAATGTTTCATTTTGCATGTTCTTTAGCCACTCTTCATCATTTTCATGTTGTGGATATCTTGTCACCAAAGAAGCCATATGTTCACTGCAAGTAAAATCAACTTTATTAATTTTTGAAACAAAATGCAGAAAATAAGGAAATAACAAAAACAAATTGAAGTAACTTACTCAAAATATGGGCGAACGTCATTACAATTTTGGAGAAGACACAAATGTGCTAGGTGTAAGTCCTTCTTACTTGGCGTTATCACTGTTGCACTAGATAAGGGTCTGTATTTTGTGTCGTTCTTATCCCTACTATTTTTCGGCAATCCAACAGTTGCTTCTTCAAAGTTGACCAAACACTCAACGGCCTCTTCTGCAACATAGGCCTCAACAATGCACCCTTCCGGACGAGCCCGATTCCGTACATAACCCTTGAAAGTCTTCATATATCTCTCGAAAGGGTACATCCAGCGAAGGAAGATTGGCTCACAGAGCTCAACCTCTCTCACAAGATGAATTGAGAGATGGATCATTATATCAAAGAAGGAAGGGGGGAAGTACTTTTCTAGCAAGCATATGGTCTCCACCAACTGAGCTTGCATTTTTTCCAGTTTATCCACCTCGATGACTTTACTGCAAATTTCCTTGAAGAAGAGGCAAAACCTAATAATAGTGCACCTAACATGTTTTTGTAGTACTGACCGAATTGCGATGGGGAGTAAGTGATGCAACATTGTATGGCAGTCATGAGATTTCATTCCAACAAGTCGCAGATTTTCCATTGATACTAGACCCTTAATATTTGAACAAAAACCATCAGGTAACTTCATGCCAACCAAGGAGGAGCAGACAATCTTCTTTTCTTTATGCAATAAGTTCCAAGATGCCGTCGGCAACTTCTCTTTTTTTCCGGGAGTTTTTGGCCTCAGCTCCATTCTTATTCCCATTTCAGCCATATCAAGACGGACAAACTCCTTATCTTTTGACTTCCCTGGTATATTTAGCAAGGTACCAGTCAAAGCTTCACATATATTTTTCTCGATATGCATCACATCAAGGACATGCCTAACCGGCAAAAATTTCCAATACTCAAGTTGGAAAAATATAGACATCTTCTTCCAAATAGGTCGAGGTTCACATTTATTCAATCGAGGTTGGCGTTGTGTCTTACCATAGACATGGCCCCTTAGTGGTTGTACCCTTTCAAAGACCTCCTCTCCAGTTAACGGAATAGGAGCTGACAACTTCTCCACGGTGTTATCAAAGGCTAATTTTTGCCTTCGATATGGATGATAACGGGGCAACCACCTACGATGCCTCATAACCACCGTCTTACGATAATTTGCCAACCTGGTAGCTTTTGTTTATCAACACAGACAGTACAAGCATTATACCCTTTAATGATGTTGCCCGACAAGTTGCCTAAGGCTGGATAATCACTAATTGTCCACAACAGAATTCCCCTTAGTATGAAGAACTCTTTCTTATATGCATCATACACTTGTTTCCCATTCCATAACACTTGAAGATCTTCTATAAGTGGCTGAAGGAACACATCAATATCATTTTCGGGCTAATTCGGTCCGGATATCAACAAACTTAACATAATATACTTTCTCTTCATACAAAGCCAAGGTGGTAAGTTGTAAATACATAGCAAAACAGGCCAACATGAGTAATCAGTTGATAATCCACGGAAGGGATTGAATCCATCGGTAGATAAAGCTAACCGAAGGTTTCTTGTCTCCGAAGCGAACTCAGGCCACTTTTGGTCGACAACCTTCCATGTTTGTGAGTCTGCCGGATGTCTAATTTTACCATCCTTTTGTCGCCCGGTGTCATGCCAAGTCATTTCCTTTGCAATTTGAGCTGTATTGAACAAATTCCTCAACCTTGGTATTAATGGAAAATACCATAGAACCTTAGCAGGGACCCCTTCCAATTCTTTTCCTTTCTTGTCCAGCTTCCATCTAGAGGCTCCACATATGCGGCAAATTGTCTCATCTTCATCTCTCTCACCACGATATAAGAGACAATCATTCGGTCACACGTGTATTTTTTCATACTCCATACCCATAGCACATAAGGTTTTCTTGGCTTCACTGAAGGAAGAAGGGATACTATTGCCTTCTGGAAGCATTGACCCAAGCAAAAGAAGAATATCAGAGAAGCATGTATCAGAAATGCCATGCTTTGCTTTCAAGTTATATAACTTAACTAAAGCTTTCATCTTAGTATAACCCTTGCATCCCAGATAAAGGGGTTCATGTTCACCTTCAACATGGTTAATGAAATCAGAGGAATCTAATGAAATATCATCATCGTCGACATTATCATGCCCCGTTCTTATGTTAGTTTGATCAACTGATTCTGAGAAACAATCGATTTCAGCAACTAAAGGACTCCCTTCTGGATTTGACTCTTCGTGCCATATCCAGCAAGTATAGGTTTAATCAATACCATATTGGAAAAGATGGTCCCTAACAGTTTGAGCCTTCCACGATTTACTGTGAGCGCATCTTAAGCATGGACAACTAATTTTTGTTTCATCAAACCCATTCTCAAATGCAAACATTAACAACTCTTCCACACCTATTTGAAACTCTCTTGTTCTTCTATCAGCCATCAACCAAGATCTATCCATCTTTGAGTTGGACCAGTTCTGCAATTTGAGCAATAATTCAGTTAGTTGGACCACTGAATTATGCCCAAAAGTCAAATAGAACCTGGAAGGGAAGTATAATCACCTCAGATGCGAGAGCAGATGTTGCAGCTAACTTCTATGAAGGTTTCTCGAGGACAGCTATCATATGGTTGTTGTGGTTTGAATAAAGTTGCATGAGGAAGCTTGGATTGTTATGTAATTGTTCAACCTGAAGGAGAAAGAAAAAGGGTTCACATATAGAACTTAAAAGTTGTCATTGAAAAGAAAAGCTAGCACCAAGAGCAAGGAAAGGGGTATTTCTTGGTTACAAGTCAGGAGTGAAAGGTTTTCTGTTTATAGATCTCACAACAAAATAAATTTTAGTCAGCATTTATTTACAGTTTCATGAGCAGTACTTTACCTGTAAAACTAAACAAATACCAGTTCACACAACAGACGTTTTAACAGACATTCAACTTCATTCACAACAACCTGAATCCACAAATAATCCTCAATTCACTGACACAACTCAACATACCATTTCAACTGATAGGCATCAAATTTTAGCCAAAGACTTATAAACAAGCAGAGAAATCAGAAGCATGGAGACATACTGTAGATCTTGAAATTTAAGCAGAAAATTGAAGGGACAGAACAACATTATAGTAACCTGAAAATATCAATGCAACATTATAGTAATCTGAAAATACAATGCAATAATTCAATTAGATTAAACAGAGGAATGAATTCTATGGGACGATCTCTATGGGATGATTACTTACGGCTCATAAGAAAAAAAATAATCTTCTTTCGACTTAATTGGGACAATGCAGTTACTGACAAAAAGGAGACGGCCGGCAGTAAGGAGACGGCCGGTAGCAAGGAGACGGCCGGCATTAATGAAGACCGCAGCAAGGAGAGTGGTGCTTAGGAGAGTGGTGCTTAGGGTTTGGCAGCGAGAGAACCACGACTAATGAAGCTGAAAGAGGAATGAGAGATGAAGCAGAATCAGAAGCTTGGACGTTTTATGGAAGTTAGATTTTCTTAGAATAAAAACATGCTAAGGATCCAGTGGCTATTTGCAATGTATGGAAGTTAGGCTTTCTTAAGCCAAACAAACTTGACTAAGTATTAAAAGCTAAGGTTTGGATTTATAAATATTTCATAAACTCATTAGAAATTTTAAAGTCCACCGTTAAATAATGATTTAGATATAATATGATATTATATAAGTAGGAATACAAGTATATATTAGTATATATATACAAGTATATACATGTATATAGAAGTATATATATAAGTATATACAAGTATATATTTGTATATATACAAGTATATACAATTATATATTAGTATATACAAGTATATATATTAGTATATACAAATATATATTAGTAAATATACAAGTATATACAAGTATATATAAGTATATATTTGTATATATATACAAGTGTATATATTAGTATATGCAAGTATATATTAGTAAATATACAAGTATATATATTAGTATATATAAGTATATTCAAGTATATATATTATTATATATTAGTATATACAAGTATTCGTGTGGACTTGCTTGTATATATACTAATATATACAAGTATATACTAATATATATACAAGTATATATATTAGTATATATACAAGTATTAACAAGTATATACTAATATATACTTGTATATATACTAATATATATACTTGTATATATATTAGTATATACAAGTATATATTAGTAAATATACAAGTATATATTAGTATATATACAAGTATATACAAGTATATATTAGTATATATACAAGTATATATATTAGTATATATTTGTATATACAAGTATATATATTAGTATATATATATTATATACAAGTATACATTAGTATATACTAGTATATACAAGTATATATTAGTATATACAAGTATTATTGTGGACTTGCTTATTCATATATACAAGTATATATTAGTATATATACAAGTATATATATTAGTATATATACAAGTATATACAAGTATATATTAGTATATACAAGTATATATATTAGTATATACAAGTATATATTAGTAAATATACAAGTATATATAAGTATATATATTAGTATATACAAATATACAAGTATCGATTTAAGTATATATTAGTATATATACAAGTATATTTATTAGTATATTTTTGTATATACAAGTATATATATTAGTATATATATATAAGTATATACAATTATATATTAGTATATATACAAGTATATATATTAGTATATGTTAGTATATATACAAGTATTCTTGTGGACTTGCTTATTCATATATACAAGTATATATATTAGTATATACAAGTATTCGTTAAAATTTTTCAATGTTAGACTTATTTAGTTTTTGCTCAATCTAATTTACATCAACACTAAATTTTATAATTATATAGGGTTCCATAGAAATTTATCACTACTAATTATTTAAATTGTATTGCCTTAAGCACTTATGGATGAATTATAAATTGAATTTTATGAGTCATCTATATAAGTGAATTTGTAAAGTTAATTTAACAAAAATTTGAAAAATTCATTTTGTTTCAAAAGAGGGATGTCAAAACTTGAGCAATATTTTGAACACTTAAATTTCCCCTTTTATTTCCCAAAAAAATTTTCATTTGCCCCCATTTTGCCCAAAACACGGCCGTTTTGAAATTTAACAATAAACCTAAACAGACCCTCTTTCGATTTCTCTCTCCTATCTCCTCCTTCCCTCTTTTGATTTCTCTGTCCTATCTCCTCCTTCCCTCTTTCGATTTCTCTGTGTATACCTAATTTGTTTCCATTTTCACAGGTAGAAAGCTTCAGAAACTAAACCCAAATTTGTTCTCCTCCTTCCCTCTTTCCATTGCTAGACCTAACTTTGTTCT
The DNA here is from genome assembly GCA_947685225.1 of Garcia nutans. Taxonomy (NCBI): domain Eukaryota; kingdom Viridiplantae; phylum Streptophyta; class Magnoliopsida; order Malpighiales; family Euphorbiaceae; genus Garcia; species Garcia nutans. The sequence continues at coordinate 10,996,207 of CANTUV010000066.1, read as the reverse complement.
CTTCATTCCCTCTTTCGAAATCTTCAGTCTTGACCTAAAAACGCACAGCACATCCATATTTCTTCTTCCTCTTATATCTTTCTCTCTAACCCGCCCACCACTCACTGCGGCTCTGCATTCACTCCCTCAGTTCCAGCCTTCGAGGTTCGTTATATACTTTTGTCGCTCTGCAATTTTTTTTTTAATTTTATCTGTTATTATGTTATTGTATAATATTTTTCTTCCTCTTCTTAGTTCTTAGAAGTTTGTTTTATAAACCATTTTCATGAGACTTAGTTGCTGTTGTATATGCTGCTTCTTTTTGTTTCTGGCTGCAATGAGTAGAATACTGCAAATGTCACTGTTAATATTTTTTCCTGCTCCGAAATACAGCCCATGTCTTGTTTGTTAATCTTTGACTAAATTTTAGCCATGTGAATATTTTTTTACTGGAAGAGATAGATAAGCCTTTCACTGGTTTGGACAGAGGAATTTGAAATATTGAGATTTGACTTAAATAATGCATAGGTTTTCTTTGATTTGATACAGTTCAGGTTCATGGTTGTGGACACAGGTTCATTTTGTATGCAGCTACTTGTATGAATATGTCAAAAGGCATAAAATGGTTGATATGATTGGATTTGTGGATCCCAGCATGATTGGTGCCATTGGATGTGGTAATTCAGGGGGGAGGTCACGTACACTTGCGAGTCGATTTAAGGGGGCTAAAGAAGGGCAATACTTTCTCTTGCCTTTCAACGATGTGTGAGTATTTCTTTACCTTTCTTTTTTATCCGCTATCGTAGCTAATGAGAGTTAGTAGCTAAATAACGCTGCTTCTGTATGTGATTGTGATTGATGTTATGAATTGAGCCTTTGTGTTTGCTATTTTGGTGATTGAAATCACTGTTTCATTGTCGGTTCTGTATTTATTCAAATCTTTTTGTTCAATGAATTGTTTGGTGTTATGTTCTTCCAAATATGAAGAATTGCTTGTATTTTATTTTATTATTTCGTAGGAATCACTGGGTATTGACTGTTGTAAATCCGACGGGAGAGGTAGTCTACCACATGGACCCTCTTAAACGTCGCATTGCTAGCCAAGAATGGATAGAGGTTGTTGACAAGTAAGTTGCGCTTCTAAAGTCTGCCTATTTAGTCTTAAGTTATAAAATTTGGGGAAAATGCAATTTTGTTAACTTATATTGTGTTTCTTATAGTGCCATAAAGTTATACAAAGAGAGTGTCAACAAGAATGTGAGGAGGAAAATTTTATGGGAGAACATGGCGGTATTGTTTTTCTCATCATTTCTGATTTATACAATTTATACAATATGTTAATTGCTTGTTCTATGAAAGAAATATTGCAAAATTTGGATTGCATTTTTTCATTTGAGTACAAACTTGGAGTCCACAAAGCATTTTCAGTTGGTCTGCATTTTTTCATTTCCAATTGCAGCACTGCTGGCATTACTTGTATACTTGCTCGTATATATTTGGATTGCATTTTTTCAGGTTATATTGTGTGATTAGGTTGATGTGTTGGTTTGCATATGGGTTTACATATGGATGTAACATGTGGTACTTCATTTTTGTTTTCATTTGCTATTTCAGGGGGTTCCTGTGCAGAAAGAGGCCACGGACTGCGGCCTCTTTGTCATGAGGTACATGAAGGAAATTTGTTATGACAAGGAGCTTCAGTTTGCAGCTAAGGTGAGAATTTTAATTATTTTCATTTTTTATATAATAGTTTTGTATTTACCACATGTGGCTAACCAAAATTTGATTCATTTTTCAGTGGCTACGCAAAGGCAACTTGGAGTATAGTGATGCCGACATCAACGAGATTAGGATTGACTTCGCCAAATATTTCATGAAGCGTCATTCAAGTTGAAGTTAATAGTATAATTCAGTGATATATGTATAGTGTTGATTTTTTTTTTAGTTTGTTAATATGTTGAATGGTTGAATTTGTGGAGGTTTTTTTATTCCCAAATTTGCAATCCTCCATTGTAAAGTGTTGTCTTATATGTATAATGTACAGTTTAACAGACAATGGTGGTGAAATGAAAATGAACATTGAAACTATTGTCTAATATTCAGTGTGCACATTAATTAACTGTTGTATTTAGCGTCCTTCTACAACGGTTTTAGATTAATTAACCATTGTCTGAAAAATTAAAAAGCGTTGTGTAAACCTTCATTATATAACGATATTTAATAAGAAAGCGTTGCGTAAACCTTAATCAGACAACGGTTTTTAATAAGAAAAGCGTTGTATAAACATTCATCAGACAACGGGTTTTTAATAAGAAAGCGTTGTGTAAACCTTAATCAGACAACGGTTTATAATAAGAAAGCATTGTATAAACCTTAATCAGACATCGCCTCAATAGACAACGGTTTTTGTCTTCATCAGACAACGGCCAAAAAGCGTTGTCTAAACCTTCATCAAACAACGGTTAAAAACCGTTGTTTGAAATGCTATCAGACATCGTCTCAATAGACAACGGTCAAAAAACATCGTCTAAACCTTCGTCAAACAACGGTTAAAAATCGTTGTCTGAAAATTTAGAAACCAGTGTCTGATAATTTCAAAAACGTTGTGGAAACCATTAGACAACGGTTAAAAACCGTTGTCTTATAAATTAGAAACCGTTGTTGGAACGATTGTCAGACAACAGCCAAAAATCGTTGTCTAATAAAATTAAAAACCGTTGTGCAAACCTATATAAGACAAAGGTTTTAAAACCGCTGTCTGAAATGCTATCAGACATCGCTTCAATAGTCAACGGTGTTTGTCTTCATCAAACAACGGCCAGAAAGCGTTGTCTGATTCAGTTTTCCTTGTAGTGAAAAACAATATTAGAATCTAAGTATTTAAATTGAGATCTAGTAGTTACTCTCTTTGAAGTGTCACCAATGATTAGTTCTTTTGGATGATCCTTCCTGTAATGCCAATCTTTGGGTAGCTCTTGAGATTCTTCTTCTTGTCCATCAAGATTGTTCTTTGGAGCATTGATTGTTTCTTGTTGTTTAAATGTTCCTTCAAAATCATTAGGAACACTACCTTTCCTTTGATCAAGTTTAGAGGATTCATCAAAAACAACATGTATTGATTCTTCAACTATTAGTGTTCTTTTATTAAATACTCTATATGCTTTGCTAGATAATGAATATCCCAAAAATATACCTTCATCCGATTTAGTTGAAAATTTTTCAAGATTGTCCTTGGTATTCAATATAAAAGGTATTCAATATAAAGCATTTGCATCCAAACACTCTAAGGTATAAAATTTTGGGTATTCTTCCATTCCATAGCTCATAAAAAGTTTTATTTATCAAAGGCCTTTTGTATATACGATTTGAAATAAAATATGTGGTATTAACGATTTCCCCCAAAAGTAAGATGGTAACTCATACTCATTGAGCATTGTCCTAGCTATTTAAATCAAAGTTCTATTTTTTCTTTCAACCATACCATTTTGTTGTGGTGTTCTAGGAGCCAAAAATTATATGAAATACCAAACTCATTACAAAAATTTTCAAAATACACATTTTCAAATTCTTTACCATGATCACTTTTAATAAATGTAATTATATAGCCCTTTTTCATTTTGAACTCTTTTTGCAAATATTTTAAAATGATTGAAAGAGTCATTCTTTTGAGCTAAGAAATTAACCCATATAAACCTTGAGTAATCATCAATAAGTACAGTGCATATAACTTGCCACCTAAGCTAGCAACTCTATTTGGTCCAAACAAGTCCAAGTGAATGAGTTCTAATGGTCTAAAAGTGCTTACAATATTTTTTTTATTTTAATGAACTTTTATGTTGCTTTCCAAATTGACAAGGTTCACATGTCCTATCTTTATCAAATTTTACTTTAGGGAGACCATCAACTAGTTTTTCTTTACTAATACATTGTAAGTGATCCATACTAGCATGTCCTAATTTTCTATGCCATAGCCAAGCATCATTACTAATTGTAATCAAACATTCAAATGCATTATTCAAATGTATATCAATTTTATATGTATTGCCAATTATATCTCCTTTGAATACAAGTTCATCATTTGGATTGGTAACTTTGCATCCTTTGGAGTTAAAACTTACATCATATCCTTTATCACATAATTGACTTACACTAAGCAAATTATGTTTTAATCCATAAACAAGCCAAACATTATCAATCATACTCTTACCAAGCATGCCAATGGAACCAATACCAATGATTTTACCCTTAGCATTATTACCAAAAGTTACATTACCTCCATGCTTGTAAGTGAGTGTTGTAAAAAGCTTTACATTACCATCATATACCTTGAGCATCCACTATCAACAAGCCAAACTTTTTCATTAATAGTGAATTTTAGGCATACCTATAAAATGACAATGTTCATCTTCTTTTAGGTACCCAAATAAAGTTGAATCCTTGGGGGTTAGTAATAGAAAGGTCCTCTAACTTGAGATGAGCCTTTCTAATATAGCAAAATGTGCTCTTATGTCCAAATTTCATATAATAAGTACATTGATACAAGGTTCTATACTTATGCATTTTCTTATTGAAATTCAATGAACCATACACACAATTGCAAGTGTGTGTTGAATGAGATTGTTTTTATGCATTTTTGTGTTTATATACATGGCTTGTATACATGAATGCATGATTTTCTTTTGGAACTTTACTTCTACAGCCTTGTGAACCCAAAGTACTTCTTTTAGGATTTATAGGCTTGGTTTGTTTATTAGTGTTCTTCACAACATTAACACTAGATTAGGTGAAGTGTTAGATGAACCAATGAACCCAAAACCATGTTTTAAGGAGGGTGGTCTTTGAATATTGATCAATGTATCTAAGGCCTCTTTTCCCTTGTGAAATTTTGAAATTGACTCTTTTAACTCATTTATTTCATCCTTCAATGTTTTATTTTTCTTAATCACATTTTCTATGTCATGTGAGTTTTTAGTCATTTCATCAATTAATTTCAACAAATTTTCATTTGAGGTCTTCAATTTTAATGTAGAGTTTTTCAAAGACACAAAATTCTTTTCTAACTTGGAACATTTATCTTTATAGAATTTCATCTTAGAGAAATACTTTTCTATCCTAAGGTTCATATGCTCAATCAAACCATTTTCATCTAAAGCATCATCAACATCATCATCATATACAATTGAGTTTAAAGATGAAGTACTTACCTTATTGGAGTTAATATCATCTTCAATAGACATGAGACATAGATTTTTAATTTCTTCCTCTTCTTCTTTACTTGGGGAATCATCATCCCATGTGGCTTTGAGTGCTCTCATCTTTTCCATATCCCACTTCTTCTTATTTTTCAATTTGAAGCAATCCGACTTAATGTGATCGGATTTGTCACACTTATAACATTTCACTTCATTCTTTTTACCTTTATCTTTGAAGAAAGATTTAGAAAATGTACCTTTGTTAGCTTGTAGTCTTTTATTTCTCTTCCAATCACTTATTCTTTTGGATAGCATAGCCAATTCTTCTTCATCATCACTATCTTCATCATTTCAGCTCTCAAATTCTTTAATGGCTTTGAGAGCTATAGCTTTTCTCTTGTCCTTTTCACCTTATTCTTCTTCTCTTTCGGTGTGCAATTCGAAGGTGAGTAGTTTTCTGACAAGTTCATCGGTTCTTAAAGAGCTAAGGTCACGAGCTTCTTCAATTAAAGAAACTTTAGACTCAAAATTCTTCTTTGCTCTAAGTGCTCTCAAGATTTTGCTATTGACATTATCTTGATCATATATCTTGCCATATTTCTTTAATTCGTTGACAATGGCAAGTAATCAATTTGTCATATCAGTGATATTTTCATTGGGCTTCATCTTGAATAGCTCATACTCATGCACATATATTTGTTTCTTGGTGAGCCTCACTTGGGTAGTACCCTCATGATAGTTTTCAAGAGTTTTCCAAATACAATGTGCACAAGTGAGATGTTGGACTCTCCCACCTTCATTTCTTGATATTGAATTCATTAAGATGGAGGTTGGCCTATTGTTCTTGAACTGATATCTCATATTGGCATTTGACCATTATAATTTAGGAAGAGAAATTTTGACACCATAAATTTCATGGGTAGGAGGTTTCTAGTCATTTTCAACAAAATTCCAAAGCTTAAATCTTTTACTATCTAGAAATAAGAACATCTTGTGTTTCCAATAAGAATAATCCATTCCATCAAAATAGGGCTAAGGGATAAATTTATATTTCCATGTGTAAAGTTGTTTGTTGGTGGAATGGCTGCCATTTTGGATCAAAATTTTACAATGAAGTTTAAAGAAATTTACTGGCTCAATACCAAAAAAGAAATCTGCCATCTTACATGCAAAACTAGGGTTTTTATAACCTAAAATGTGCTAACCCTAATTAAAATATAAGGGGCATGTTTGGATGCCCACTATTGTTTAAAGTAAAATATTACTTTAATTTAAAGGCAACCAAACAAGGTCATTGTCTCTACTATAATAAGCTAGATTTAAATTACTTTTATTGTGCCTAGTTAAAATAATTAGCTATGTTAAACAAAGCCCGTATGGCTGGATAAATAAGATGGAATGCTTCTCTTCTTTATGATAGCTTTGCCTTACTTAGCCCATTGGGCTACTCTTTGTGATTATCTTTACACACCCAAAGTAAGGTAATCAACCTTTGACCTTAATTCGATTTCACCTCTTCAAGTTGGATCCATGTTTCTTCCCTGATCTCTCTTGCAATCAAGCTTTGAACATAAGAATGCAAGGTTTCCTTAAGCTTACTTACCCTTGATCTTGTGATAGGACCAGGTGGCATTACTAGCTTTCCATCCCCTATGCATGTGAGATCACCTTCATTACCTTGGTTCGCATTAGATGTGTTAAAACCTGCCTAGCTCCTTATTCTTGATGATTCTCCTAACTTCAAGTTAATTTGGATGAGGAAAAACTCCAAGAATTGGTCAAAAACCACTCCTTCTTCCTTAACTCTTCAATATAAATGGATTGGGAAAGACTTTGGTGATGGAATAGCTATTAGAAAATGGAGATTATGATTGCTTTTGAGAATGAATGGAAATCTCTAGCTGATTGAAGTTAAAATTTTCAAACATAGATTGGGCTTCCACTCTAAATTTGGTTTAAGATGTATTTATATGTCTAAGGTTCCTTTAAAAAGCTTCCTAATTAGTTTAGGGTGTATATAAAGGAAACAAATCGGGTATAACCAAAATAAAAAAGGAAAGAATCTTCAAAATCTTGAAAAAAAGATCTACTGCCTATTTTGTTGCAGAACCTCCGCTTGGCAGGAAGGAAGCACCGTGTGGTGGTTCTTCAAACCTTCCACGCAACAGTCTATTTAGGGAGCTTCCTTCTCCTTATTTATAAGTTGTTCCTTTAATGTTTTGGACCATTTTTGAGATCTTCTAAGTTGTGTTCACTGCCATTGAGTTAGTTTTCACTCCACTGACTTTGCTATACTATTCTATAAATTTTAACAAGAAAATAAACCAAACCAAAAGACTCAATGAGTTTTCATCATCGAATTTGTCTGCTGCTCAAATCATGTGGTCAAAATTGAATTCTAACACCAAGCATATTTTTTATCATCCCAAGCCACTAGTGAGCAAGGTTGAGGTAAATATCCCTTTACTTGATGTTATAAAAAAAGTACCTCAAACTGTTAAGTTTCTAAAAGAATTATGCACCAATAAAAAAACTCAATGGAAATGAAAATATGAGTATGGAAGGAAGTGTTTCTACTGTAATTCAAAGAAAATTACCTCCCAAGTGCAAGGACTAAGGTATGTTTGCTATTTTTGTAAAATAGATAATTTATGATAAAAAGAGTTATGTATGATTTAGGAACATCAATAAATATTATGTCATTTTCTATTTATTCTTCTTTGCGTGTTGGTTCTCTTAAAGAAACTTTTGCCATAATTTAATTAGCATATAGGTCTATTATTTATCATGAAAGAGTTTTGGAGGATGTCTTAGTTTAAGTAAATTGATTAATATTTCATGATGATTTTTATGTACTTGATATGAAGGATGATAAATCTTTTAGCACTTCTAAAATTTTGTTAGGAGGACATTTCCTTAATATAGCTAAAACAAAGATAGATGTGCACAAAGGCTCTTTGAAGAAAGAAAATTTTGAATTGACTAATAATGATGAGTTGAATGCTAATATGGACAATTTAAAGAATCTAAAGGTGGATTTTGTTGCTAATAAAGAATTGTAGAATTTAGTGTGCAAAATAAAGGCTCTCAAACCTCCGAAAAACAATATAACAATTCTTGAATTACCTACTTTTCTCGTATAATATATATCGACTGTTGTGCATGCATCAAAATGGGATGTAACATACTCTAGTGTAACAATCATGAAAGATCTCATACACTCAATATCAAAGAGATTAATTGGGGATGTCCAATAGAGCACTTGAAAAGAATTGCAATGTCTAGCCAGAAACCTTAAACAAAGGTGTTTGTTGGGAGGCAACCCAACTTGCTTAAATGTTTCTATTTTTAGTATTCTCTTTAATGTTTTGTTTTGTTTTATTTCGATTTTAATTTTTTTCGTTCTTATTTTATTTTAAGTTTTTTTAATTCCTTTTTTCTTATTTTAATTTACCTTGTTTTTATTTTTAAATCTTAGATTTTTCATTTTTATTTTTTATTTTCCTTATTATTGTTCTTCTTTTTTCTTAAGGCAATCACTATTGAATTCTTTTATAGGTCCAATGCAGTACAATAATAGAGAAATAGTAACTCAGTAAATGGACTCAATTAAGGGATAAACGGACTAAGCCTTGCCTATGGCTTAGTATGGGAGCTAGTCATTTTACCAAACTACCTTTAATGATATAAAACCCTAAGTTATCTATCTCTTTCTCCCTTTCTTTTTCACAGCTGTCATTCTCACCTAACCCACATACTCTCTCATTTGCTTCTTTCTCTCTTAATCAAAACCAAATCTTCACACCCATATCACACCACCCTAAGAACTAGGAGTTTCAACCGTCGTCTATCACCATCAACTGCCTACTTGACCAAATGCTAGTGAGATTTTGAGAGTGGTCGACGGTAACGCCAAGCTAAAAAAAATTCAAAGCTCTTCCTCTTCAAAGCTCAAGAAGAATGCTCCCTTCACCTATTAGATGAAAGCTCTAGTGGTGAATCCACTCAAAATGCCAGGGGTGTGGATTCTTCAAGGCAAAAATTAAAAGACCCAACACCTAGCACTCAAGTTGTCAAAGAATCACAACCCGCAGTAGGAGAAACAGAGTAAACCCACATCGAACCCAAAATAAATCAGTCTCGCATTCGAAAGGGTAAATTTTTGTCTCAACAATCTGAGGTGAGTCTCATTAAGAACTTGGAATTAGACAAACCAGCAGAAAAAACTGATGCGATATCATCTGGAGATTATCTATCATGCTAGGTAAGTATGCCGACTTCCGCACTCTTGGGTCTTTGAATAATATTAATGAAGTAATTGAATTAATTAGAGAAATTGGGTGGGAGTCTTATTTTATGATGGATTTTCATATATTTATGAAATTAGTTAGGGAGTTTTACACTATTTTGACCTTGTTAAAGTGGTAAGTTTGATTTACAAATTTCTGACTTAATTAAATTTCACTTAATGGGTAAATGGTTTACTTATTAAATTCAATGAAGCTATGGGTTTTATGGCTAACATTGACTATGGTGATTTTTGTGAGGAATTTAAGGTTGTTGATATGTAGAATGACCTTTGTGAACTTGATAAGTATGACCTAAGCATGTCTAAAGACCTGTGTTCTAAAGAATCAAGTTTCAAATATATTCATAGCTTTTTAGCTTACTTCTTTTTCAAGTAGGAAAGATGCACCTAGCATTTTGTCTAAAATGACATTATTTTTCTTATGGTGCATGAGTTAGAAAAAAGAAAATTAACTTAGAATTTTGGTTAGCGACACAATTTGTGAATGTAATTTCTTTTAAAAGACCATTAATCTTAGGTTGTGTTATTTCTCATTTGGTTGTTCATGAATAGTTGGTTGATCTTAAGAATCATAATTTGCATTTATCTTGTACTTTTACACCTTTAAATTTGAAAATTTTAGATGAGATGGGTTTGTTGTGCAATGAGAATAGTTTTTTTTGGGTTAAATCCACCAGATCCATCCAGTTGTGCTAAGAGATCAAAGAGTATTTAGAAAAGCTAAAAGAAGTGTCATACCTGATGTTACACACTCTATAGATGCTAGTCCTTCCTCTTCTGCTATGGAAATATAATTACAATGGCTATAAGAAAGGATAGACAGACTGGAAGCTAATGGCACTCAATTAATAACTCAACTCACAAGGATGGAACAATTGATGATGAGTGTATCACAAGAAGTACGTGCTTTTCTTCCCCTCTAGCAGCACTGAGACGCTACACTCTCTCTCAATAAAATTACAAGGGAGTCCTTTATTCCTATATTTTATTTATATTCATTCTTACATTGAGGATAATGCAAGATTTAAATGTAGGGGATTTGTCATTGAATTCTTTTTTGGCATAAATTTTTTAAAATTTCTTGAGTTTTTGCTACTTCCCTCATTATACTCTACAATTTTAGATTAGAAATCCCATTTTATCCATAAAACAATTCAAATGTCATATTTTGAAAAACAAATTGATGTGGCAGCCCTTAACTAATATTTATAGGTTGTTTTAGGTTGTTTTTCATCTTTCTACTTTGTTATGAATGGTCATTTTTTATATATATTATTTTATATAAAATGTTTAAAAATTTCCCCTATGATAAACTTACTTAATCAACATTAAATAGTTGTCAATACATAGTTAGACTTCACTTGATTTGTTTGTTTGAAATTTCAAAAGACTTGTATCGAGAACTAAATGGAAATAAAATAAATAAAAAAATAAAATAAGAGCACAAAAGTTCAAATGAATAATTTACTTCGTTGGTCAAAAGACTATGAGTAGAGTTAGTAGCCATTTGAAACTGTGACCAATTGAGTAATTGAGTGCCAGCATCACAAATATTTACCCTTGCATCAAATGATTGTTAACATTTCAAGCAAGCCATAAAAAGTGCTCAAAGTAAATAAATAAAAAATTTCCTAAGTTCTTGGCATAAGTCTAATGCATAAAATGTTTTTAACTTGATGGATTAAGTGTTTTTCTATTGTGTATGGATCAACTTTCAAGTAAAAATTAAAATAAACATTAAATTTTGCAAGTTTCTTTACATTTTATATTTATAATGTTTAATCAATATGATCATTCATTCATGTAGAATTGTGAAAAATGTGCTCTATAAGTTGTTAGTTTTTTGTTGCCTTTTAATTTGAGTTTTGAAACATTACTGGTTGAGTTGTAATTGGATGAATGTGGGTATGATGATCTAAGATTTTGAGATGCTTGAAGGCAAGCAATGTTTAAATGTGAGAGAATTTGATAAAAAAAAACATTTTATTCATATTTATTGCTTATTTTTTTTGGCTTATTATTCTATATTTCTATTGATTTTAAGATGTTTTTATATAGGTTATAATTGATAAAGAAAGTTGACTGTTTTAGGAGAAATATACTTAAAAGACCTAATAAAAGTCTTGACTGTAAACTTTGGGAAAGGGTTGTTACGTCAGATAGAAAAGAAGAACTGAAGCCTCAAGCATAAACCTTAGGTAAGGGTTAAACAAGTCCAGACCTGATGCAAAGCAGATAAATATTATAGCTGAATTTTCTACCTTTTTAGGAAGAGATATGTTGCGATTTTTGGAGAGATATTAGAATTTCTTTTGATACTTTTATTCCTATTTAGAGATAGAGATAAATATTATATTAGGATATTAATTATTTTCATTATTAGTTATTTTTTCCTAATTAGAATTTAAATAGGAAATTTATCTTAGAAGATAGGATATATAGAACATATGGGCAACAACCTTAGATAATCTTGGTAGAGGACTTTAGTCTTCAACTTTTGTCCATTGTTTTATATATTTCTTTTATTTTATTTTGAGTTTTTCTTCATTCAATCATGTGCAACTAATTTTCAATCAATTGAAGGAGTAATTGAGGTTTTAATTTGCCAAAGGATTGTGAGATCTAAATAATTTCTCTTTTTCTATTCCTTTAGTTATTCTATATTTATATATTTTCTATGGCTTAATTATATGATCATTTTGCTACTTGTTGAATAGGGCCCATTATTCATGTAGTTTAACAATACATCGCCAATTGAAATACTTGAATCCATAGTTATTCTTATTGTTTTGATAATTAGTGGTAATTAGGCATAACACTAAGAAAATATATAATTTAACTTAAATCAACCACGTGGTTGAGTTAGTTGGTTATAATTAGGTCCTTCTAATTCTTAAAGTTATTAGTAATTAAATTTTAAAGACATTCCTATAGGGTTGTCCATTAGCAAGGATTAATTAGCAAGTATCTCCTAATTAATTTATAAACTAAGGAAGGATTAGTTCTTGTGAGCATCTCTAATGACTATGACAGGTTTATTGAAAATTAGAGAGAACTATCTTTGCATTAAGGATCAATCCAAAGAATTGAAAGTAAAATTATCCCTTCAACTGAATTTAGTTCTATTGGTATTTTTCTAATTTACTTTAACTGTTATCTAATTTTTACTTTTCAATTTTACTTTAATTTTAATTCTTAATTATAAGAACCTCTCATTTAATTTCTATTGTTTTCATTTTGATTTTCAAAAGAAATTTAATTAAGTAGTTAATTCCTTGTAGATTCAACTCTATTTACCGCTATTACAATTAATTTTGTTTAGGAATATGACTTTATTTTTTGTAGCTTCAACACCCATCAGTGGTCCATAGAGATATACTCGATCTAGTGACTAGTATTTTGCAACCAATTAACCTATTATAAAGAATCGGGTTGACCCTTTTCATAGAGGTTCATTTGTTAAGTTAGCCTACCTTTTGAGATATGTATTCTCGGTCTACATCGAGTGGTGACTTCGTTCGACTAGCTCAAATGAAGAAGATAAGGGAAAAACAACATTTACAATAGAGTGGGGAACCTATTGCTATAGAGTAATTCCATTTGGACTAAAGAACACAAGGGCCACTTACCAACTAATGGCAACTACCCTATTTCATGACCTAATCCACAAAGAAGTTAAAGTGTATGTGGACAATATGATAGTCAAATCTAAGACAAGGGAAGGACATATGGCTGCATTAGAGAAATTCCTTCAAAGAGTGAAAGAATATAAGCTTCATTTTAATCTGAAGAACTATTTATATGGTAAGCAATAGAGGGATTAAAGTGGATCTAGATAAGGTTCCAAGAAATGCCAACGCCAATGATAGAAAAAGAAATTAAAGGTTTATTGGGAATGTTTAAATATATAGCACTTCAACTTATGAGCCTGTCTTCAAGTTACTAAGGAAGAACCAGCCCAAAGAATGGACACCTGATTGTCAAATGGCATTTGAAAATATCAAGGCTTACTTGTTAGCACAACCAATCTTTAAACCTTTAAAACTTGGGAAACCATTGATCTTATACATGGTGATTGAAAAAGAATCTATAGGGGCATTATTAGCATAAGAAAATGATGAGAGAATTGAACATGCACTCTATTTCCTAAGCAAGAATATTAGATAAAGTACTCTGAACTGGAAAAGACTTGCATAGCTATAATGTGGGCCATTAAGAAGTTGGAACACCATTTCCAATCATACAAGGTGATAGTGGTTATCAAATTAAACCCACTTAAGTATTTATAATTGGTTCCCTCATTATTAGGAAAATTGGCTAAATGGATATTCGTTCTGCAAAAACACGACATAGGATGTGTAACTAAGAAAACCGTGAAAGAAAGGCCAATAGAAGAATTCTTAGCATAACAATCCATAGTTAATGATGTAGAATGGGAGTTGGAATTTCCAGATGAGTGCCTAGGGCAATTCAGATTAAAAAATGATAGATGTATTTTGATGGAGCAGTTAACCAAAATAGAGTTGGGATTGGGGTGGTGTTGGTGTTGCCAAAAGGATAGAAAATCTATTTGGCTAAGAAACTTCAGTTTTCAGTCACTAGCAATATGGTTGAACATATGATATGCATTTTCGAGGTCGAGGCTCTACTCTCTTTAGATGTGAAGGAACAAAAATTTGGGGTGATTTTATGTTAGTAACCTAGCAAGTGGAAGGGAAGTGGGAAGTAAGGGATGAAAAGTTGAAACAGTATTTGGAACTTATCAATGAAATGAGGACAAACTTCTATGAGCTACAGTTCACCTACGTTCCAATAAATACAAATATCATAAATTTTTATAGTTTATTAATAAAAAAACTAGAATACAAAAATTTTTATAATTTATTATTATAAAAATTAATATTCAAAAGTCAAGAATTTAAAAACAGAAAATTAGATTTCAAAAAATAAATAATTTAATAAGATAATAAATAATTAAATATTATTTATTGTCATTTAGAAATTGTTATTAATTAAGAAACTGGGTGAGAATTTTAAAAGTTAAAAACTTTTTCATTATAAATATAGATATCTAAATATAGATTTTTCAACTTAAAAATTTATTTATCCAATAGTAGTTAGTAAGAATTGAAAGAAAATATTTAAATTTTTTTTCCTCTCTTTTTTGAGATAGATAGTTAGTTACTTTCTTTTGAGGCAAATTATATGAGTGGTAGAAATTAATTCAATACAGTTTATCAATATCATTTGGATTTTTTTTTACATAAATTATGTGACAATAAGTAATTATCTCTCTTATAATATAATATATTATATATAATAGGTGACAAGTTTATTATGAATACAATGATCTTTTTAATTTTTTAGTTATTTGTTTATGTATATTTTTATTTAATTTTTTAATTTAATTTATTGATTGTTTTGTGGTAAAAAAATTATCAATGCCCTTATAAAATTACTTCCTAATTATGGCCACAAGTCAGTTAACCAGAACCGCTGACTTCAGTTCATAAAAATCATGAACCTTAACATTAATCGGCAAGAGTCAGTTCGGTTAAGATTCAGGCCCTTAAAAGACATATTGATTCCGATTCTAATTCTGGTTTGAACCAACAGTTTAAATTAATTTTAATAATTTATTTTTATAATAAAATAATCATAATTAATAATATTTTTCATGAGATTAAATACTTAACTCATAAATTTGATAATATAAGTTAAATTTAAAAATATTAATTCTTAAAAAATAATAACAAATTAACAATAATTATTATTAATAACAAATAATAATAGTAATAATAATGGCAATAATAATGACAAATTTTTTGCAAATATAATTTTTTCATTATAAATACATGAATTTAACTACATAATTTTGTATATTTAATTTTGAAATTGAAGTGAGAAAAAAAAATTTAAAAATTTAACTCTAAAATTTTAATTTTCAATTAAAAATTATATATTTATTATATATAAATTTCAACTAAAAATTAAATAATTAATATATGTATGTTAATATTATATCCACTAAAGATATGATACCCTAGAACGTTGAAGTGGAAGACCTAAGAGTCAACGACTCCAAGAGGGAAAGGCCCGAACCGAAGACTTAAGAAAAGGGATTCATACCAGGCAAATGCTTAGGACTTCTTCCCTCAGTCGCCGAGTGGGGCGCGGAGAATCTTTCTTATTGGAATGGATACTTTCACTTAATGTCTCCTATCATGTAAAGAAAAGGGGTTCTCTATCTTTCGATACTCCGTTATAGTCATCGTAGGGGGGTTTGCCCTTTATCTTCTTATTAGAAGTGAGCTCCCTTCCCTAAGATAAGACCCTAAGGGGGGCACTGCTTTCTCACTGATCTTCTTTTCTAAGGGGTTTTTTAAAATTTGAATGCATCAGCACACTGTTTTGTTTTAAGAGGACATTTCTACCTTCTCGCCTGATGGCTTTCTCACAGGTTCCCAATTTTAAATATATTTTTAAAAATATATTTTTAAAATATATATTAATTGTTATTTATTTTATTTTTTACAGTTCAGAACCTGAACCGATGTCCTCCATTGAAGCTTGTCCAAGCTTTGTGAAGAGTGGCAAGGAAAATTTGAGCAGGTAATTTTTAAAAATATAGCTTTTGCTTCTTAAAAATGTGCTTATTTCATATATGCTATTTATATTGCCATTCAATGATCTTAATTTTTCCCTAACTCAATTTATCCTCACCATTTTATATTTACACTATTCATTATGTTTTTTTTTGTTCTTTGTCTAATTACTTTGGGTATATTTTTAGATATTGCCTAATAAGCAGTTTGTGTAATAGTTGGAGTATGTAGGGCTATAAATTACTTACTAATTTAGTCAAGTACGTACATATATATTGCCTAATAAGATGGTGAAAGTAAAGCTGACTTTTTTTGTTTAATTATCATGAGCTTTGAAGATTTTATTTTTTGAATCCTTAGTTTAAGCTATACATAAGATAAAATTTTCAGCATATTCTAAAAATTTTTAGCAAAGAGGTATCAATGGTGAGAATTTGAGAATATGCTAAACTACATTGTCATCACATTCAACATCTCCTCTAAAAAAGTAGGTGTTTTTGCTTCCACATTGTTTCTTATTTAATAGTTCAATTTCATCAACTCTCTAATAATGCCAATTAATAGTTGGATAATTAAGACTTGGATAATGAGTACTTACTAGAGATTTGCTTTAATTTATGAGATTGTTAGTTGAAATTGTGATTAATTAAAATCAATTATGAAAATTCATCATAATTGTTTTGGCTTAAAAAACTGAATAAATAAAAATCTTATGTCCCTTATATATGTGACATTTTCATATGTGATATCATAAACTCCTTCTTTTAGACCTTAATTGCTTTTTGAGCGAACAATATTACTTTGTATCTTGTCTTTGTTGTGAAGTTGCACAAGAAATTTTGTAAAATTAATATATTCTATTTTTTATTGACAAAATTAAAATAGTTACATGTAACAATTATCAAATAAGTTCAAATATAGTTACATGTAAAATTAATAGATATCATAAACTCCATCCAACTTAACCTAAGGAAGAAGCAGGAACATGAGGTTAAGTTGGATGGAGTTTTAGTTCCTAAAACCAAGAAGTTCAAATATTTGGGTTCGGTGTTCCAGAATGATGGCCGTATAGATGAAGATGTGGCTCACAGAATATAGGTAGGGTGGTTGAAGTGGAAGGGTGCGACTGGGGTTCTATGTGATAAAAAAATACCTTTGAAAGTGAAAGGTAAATTCTATAGGACGGTTGTTAGACCTGCGATGCTCTATGGTAGTGAGTGTTGGGCACCAACGGGACAACATTTGCATAAGATGAGTGTGGCAGAAATGAGGATGCTAAGATGAATGTGTGGACATACTAGACTGGACAAAATTAAGAATGTTCATATTAGACAAAAAGTCCAAGTAGCGAATGTCGGAGATAAGGTGAGGGAAGGAAGACTTAGATGGTATGGGCATGTTTTAAGAAGACCTCCTAATGCTGCGGTTCGTAAGTGTGAGAATTTGTTGATTGAGGGGGCTAGAGGTCGTGGAAGACCTAGAACTGTGTGGAATGAGGTGATAGCAAGAGACTTACGTGCCTTAGATCTTGATGCGGATTTGATTAATGACGGACTTGAATGGAGACATAAAATCCGTGTCTTGGAAGGGGCCTAAGGCTGAAGTATCTTTTTTGGTGTCTTTTGAGCTTATTTTGTTGAGGATCCATACAGCCGACCCCAACTTATTTGGGACTAAGGCTTAGTTGTTGTTGTTGTTGTTGTTGTAACAATTATCAAATAACAAAAACAAAGTATACATACAAAATCCGTATAATTTTAGGCATTCTCAACACCCAACCATTCGATGGGATTAGTGAAAAAACATGAATAAAAATATGAGATGGAATTTGTGAGTCTCATGTCTAACCCTATGTACATATACCTAAAGATGGAACTTTTACATTTAAAACATAATAACTTAGTTGAGATAACTAATAATTTGATTCAATGAGATCAAAATACAATATAAGCCATTTGATGAATAATAAAAATTATAAATTATCAATCATTTTAGTACATAAATATACAAAATAATGTATTACAACAACTAATACTATATGTAATAATTTACTGTATATATTTTCACTTGGGTGTGGAAAACCAAAGAAATGTAAGCAAGCCAACAAGAAATGTAAGCATTAGCATTGCCTTTCATGTTCTTTTCCTTGCATATTTTAGTTTACTTTTTTTTTTTGACAAGTTGGGGGTACTATTGTCACTAACAACCATATTTGATCTTGTATAGTAAGATGTAAAATTTATAGATAAGAGACAATATCTCATTGAATTTTTCATTATTTCATGAATATATTTGTTGTGTTATATAGTTAACAATAATCTTATTTGTTATGAATGGATGGACAACATGAATAATTTACATTCACAAGCTCTTTTAAAAGATGACGAGTTAGAAGAATGGGATAGAACAAGATGACTAGCTATTGTACAACTAATTAGTCATATTGTCCATTATCTTTGCCTTTAGTCAAAGTTAATTCATCAATCCATAAACAGACAAAACCTCAATAGCTCATGAAAGGAAAGGATTTGAGGAGAAATATTGCATCATTTAACAAATAGTGAAATAGATTATCATAATCTCATTCGCATGAAACTGGATACTTTCATATTTTTATGTGATAAACTTCGACGTACTGGTCAACTCAAAGATAATCTGCATACTTCTCTGGAGGAGAAAGTTGCCACATTTCTAATGATTATTGCTCATAACTTTAAACTTCGTATTTTGTCATTCTTTTTTCGTCGATCTATAGAAACTATTTTTAGACAATTTCATTTGGTATTACATGTTGTAATATCACTTGAAGAAGAATATCTAAGACAACCAGATGGTTCTGAGGAGATTTTCTCCATATTGTAAGGTAAATGCAATTGCTCTAGTGGGTATATTTTTATATAGTTAATCCTAGATGTTAATAATGAACATGCTATACAAGATTGTTTTGGTGCACTCGATGGAACTCATATTCGAGTTAAGGTGCCAAATGTTGATATGCAAAGATGTCATGGTAGAAAGGACTACCCAACACAAAATGTTCTTGCTGCATGTGCGTTTGATTTAAAATTCACGTATGTTTTGCTTGGATAGGAAGGATCAACATCTAATTCTAGAATAATAAAAAATCCACTAACTAGTGAAGATAATTTAAAACTCCCAACAGGTAATTTTTCAATTATAGTTCCTCAATTTATCACTTGTTAAGAATGTTTAGCTAAATAATCATTTGGTTGGATTTTAGGAAAGTATTATCTTGTTGATGCGGGATTTATGCTTAGAAGTGGACTTATTGCACCTTATAGAGGTGTGCGGTATCACTTGAAAGAATAGTCATCTCGTGGTCTTGAAAATGCAAGAGAGTTATTTAATTTGTGTCATGCTTCATTGCGTAAAGTGGTTGAAAGGGCATTTGGAGTTTTAAAAAAAGATTTCCAATCATAGGAAGTTCAAATGAAAAGACATATTCATTTGAAGTCCAATGTGAGATTGTTTTGGCATGTGCAATCTTACATAATTTTTTTGATAGGTATGGATCCCAATGATAATTTGATCAATGAAGTTGATGTCGAGCTCTTAAATAGACAGGATGTGGAAGCACGCTTTAGAGATAATAAAGATGCTAGATTAGGTGATGAGTTAAGGGATAACATTGTAGCTGCTATATGGTTTGATTATATTTCAAATCACAGATGATTAATGAGGTTTTCCTATGTAAATCTTACACTTCCTTGCTTTTAGCTTTTTATAATAGTAAATAATTAAATAGGTTTCTCCTATAACTTTGCACTCTAATATTCATATTTTGTAATCATATTTTGTACTCTAATATTCCTATATTGGATGCAATATTTGTAACACTTAGTACATTGTTAATAATATATCTGAATATTATGCTTTGTTTGATTTTATTATATTACTTTTATTGGCATATGGATTTATATTGTATAGATGGCAAGGGATACATCAAATATTGGTGACATTAATAAAGAAAAGGTAGAAAAAGAAAGGAGAGACATGCTCCGATGGACATAAATTATGGATGAGATTCTAATTGGCGTTTTACTATACCAACATAATATTAGCAATCAAGTTGAAGGAACTTTTACTACTCAAGCCTTGAATCAAGTAGTGGAAGAAGTTGGTGACAAAATTGGAAATCAGCAAATTAACAAAGAAAGAGTAAAGAATAAAATAAAATCATCAAAGAGTAATTTCAATTTGTGTTATGATTTGTTTAAGCACTCAAGTGGATTTGCTTAGAGGCCCATTACTAAGATGTTTGACGCTGAACCAAAAGTGTGGGAGGCATTAATTCAGGTAAGTTTTTAGCAATTATTGTTTGCTAATTTCTTGAAATAAATAATTTATTACGTGAAATTTCAGATTTTTGAACTTTGATTTACTTAACACAGGCACATCCCACAGCGAAGAAGTGGAAGTGCACTGAAATTCATCATTGTGAAGATTTGATGCTCTTATATGGTAAGGACAGGGCAACTAGTGATGTATCATTCATTGCTAAGGAGAAAAGATGCAAATATGCAAGTCTTAGTGTTGATACCATTGAAAGTATCGACAACTTATTGGCTTCAAATGTCATTTCCTTGAAAAGTTGTGATCCTCCTCGTTAAGATGCAAGTCCAACCACTCCTGCAACAATACCAGGTATTGCTACTTCTGAAATGAACTTTGAATGTGCTTCTGTAACATCTCCAAAAAGAAAGAAAATAAAGAATAATAAAGCAAAAGATGATTGTGAGATCAAAGAAGCCATTGATAATGTTGTTGAAGGAAATGCTATTGTAGAAAGAACACGCTAACGTGTTTATTCGGAGTAAGAAGTGTATGATGAGCTTGTCAAAATTGGCTTTGGCTTTTATTTTCGGTATAAGGCTTATGATTTCATTACAAAGAATATCATTAGGGTGAGGAGATTCTTTAGCTGTCCGGAGCATGAGCGCAAAGAATACTTGTTGTATTTGAAACATGATATTGATAACTCTCTGTGAGATGCATCTTAGTTAACATATATATCATGTTTTTGCAAGATTGATACTTTTTGGGAATTATTACTTTTTAGAACACAAGCAACTAGTAGATGTATACAATGATTAGATAAAAAAACTTTGGATCTAGTTCTTTTTGGGAAAATTACCTTCACTACCAAGTTGACAAACTATTGCTATAAGTTTTTTATTATGTAGATTACAACTTCTTAACTTTTGTACCTGTTAATGTATTATATTATTAAATACAAGCATTAACAAAGCGATTTTTTTATATAGAAATATATATTTTTTATTGCATTACGGATTACAATGATTGAAATTGCAATTCATATGTCTATGTTGGAGTAGTTTGACTCTTTAAAATTATAATGTGTAAATTTAGTTGAAAATAAATATAGATGGTACTTAGGACTGCTTGGAATTGCAAAGATGTTTTTCAGATAATATAGATAATCTTTTACTCCTAGAATTGGAAATATATTTGGTCACCCCATTGTAAAACATAGTGACCCAATTAATTATGAATTAATTTGGATTGAGAGTGCTCTTTTTATTTTTTATTTTTATTGGAATCGGAAGTTAAACATTAATCTTTTTAATGAAAGTTAAGCATTTATAAGAAAAAAAAAAGGAAATTACCAAGTAAAAATAATAAATATTATTATTTTCTATTAAAGGTTAAAAAAAGTAAAAAAAATTTTCTAATTGTATTTCTTTTAATTTTATTATAAAAAAAATTTAAACAATAGAAAATAAATTAAAATAAATTTATTTTACATTACCCTCCTTCCCTTCAAGTAAATTCAATTTGACCTCTAATTTACCCTTATACAATCAAAGGCTTAGGTGGTTAACCCTCAAAATTTTCATTTTAATTCTCTAAAATTGACAATCTTCGCGTTTCAAAATATATCTAGCAAAAAGCAGCACAGCCTTGAATCGGCTAAGACAATTTTCCGACGAAGGCAATTCGCTGATCCTTGAATCAGCTAGTATCCACTGAAACTCCGGCTCCTGGAGATTACTCCTTTGGATTCGAATACCTCCTCACCGGAGTATGTGTTTTTCTCTTTGTTTATGTGATCTATGCATTTTTTTTTGTTTGAAATAAAATAATGAGAACAATAAATGGTCTGGATTTGTTGAAATATGATAGTTTGTGAAGGTTATCTTTAAACTGATTTTTGCATTTTGCTACTGGGAATGGTGTTCTCTAGTTATTGGTTATGGATGCTAGTAGTTTCTGTTTGTTGTGAGTTTGTAACTATTCTTAGTTACATAGACCTGGAAAAATTCTTTAATCAAAACTTGATGATTGAATTGTCAGGTACAATTGTTTTTATATGGTCTTTTTCAATTTGGGTTGTCAGATTTTTTGTTTCTTAATTTCACACAACTACTATATACTAATAGCTCTAATTAGAAATAATTGGAATTTGTGGGTGTGATGATTATTCTCGTTCTCACATTTCTTTTTTTAATTTTCATTTGGGAATTTTTCTTTAAATTTAACTTTCAGACGCACCATAAATTATTTTTGTATGATGGTCTGATTGCATATATAGTTAGTTAATGCAAACTGGTTTACATTTGGCAAGTTTTTTTTTTTTTTTTTTATTTGGAATATTTTTAAAGAGAGTAATAGACAAATATGTGTATTCATGAAATGTTGACATTCCATTAGGACTTTCAATATGGCTGGCAAATTGGCATTGCCTAATACTAGCTTTATTTCTTATGGGAAATTGGCGGATCTGGGGCAACTAAATACCCTGGCTGTATCAATTGTGTAAAAAAGGCTGATATGCGAAGAAAATCCATCCAAGGCCCTTGTGTTATTATTGTGGGAAAATGTACTCCAAACACTAATGTAGGCCGACAATAACACATATATAGTCTCTTTAAGGTAGTCCAAAAAATGGGTTCACTTGATAATTTGATGTTACATACTGATTCTGGGTAGTAACAGAACAGAAGTTTTGGGCAAATTACAAGCTAAGAATTTAAGTTGTTAGTTAAAGAATATTCAACTCTGTGATTGGACCCCACTAACTTAGCCACATGAGCTCTTTAACAACAATATATAGCTTGCAAATTTCTTCTATTTCTTGGTGGTTCCCTGGTGAGAACTACATTAGCATTCTAGGGAAGTCAGATCAAATATTGCTTTGTATTTGACCTACTGTATTTTTTGTCTTTCTTTAATATAGTTTTTAAGATAGGCTTGCCAATTTCCTTTCTGTGAATCTTCTGCTTTGCAAGTTTAAGATAAGTTAGATTGTCATCACCTGCTGCTACTTATAAGTATTGGTTATTCATCAACCAGCAGTAATGTGTATTATGGGGACTCTATATGAACAGATCAAAGTCAGAGTCTGCAAGATCTTGTTTTGAAGTGATAATTCCTTATTCCTGATTTATACAATTAAACTATGGTGCAGATGGATAGTAGAAAGCCATTTTCTGGAACCTAGTTTTGGACATTAAAAGTCAAATAACTAGAAGAGAAGGAATTGAAAAACTAGACTTGCTAGCATAATTATTATGAAATAACAGTGTTATTATATTTCAAGTTGATGAAGAAGTAGGGAGAACTTGATTTATTCTCACTATATATACAATATAGGTATTTCAAGTTGATGAAGAAGTAGGGAGAACTCAATTTATTCTCACTATATATACAATAAAAATTATCAATAATATGTTTTATGTATGGAAAGATTGTAGTTAATATGAGTCCTTTTAGCTATATTTTGTTGTTTTTTACAAAGTATGGCTTGGAATTTTATTATTTGGTATCTTCAGTTCTTTCTTCTTCATGGTGTATAGAACAAACTAAATAATGGTGTTGCTTCCTAAGGATACATGAATATGTTTTGTTTTCTTGGAACAATATTTCCTTTAGGATGCTTCCTTCATGAGAGGTTTGTTTAGTCATTATTTAATCTGAAAAGTGCAGTTATGCAGTTTTGTTGCTTATAAATCTGATTGTGTAAGGTGTCTTCAAAAGCTTGTGGTCATAGATGTGTAGAAAAGTGGTAGCTAGAGAAGCAGTGATGCTGATAAAAACATCTTTCTCTCCAACATTGTTACTGTCACATGAACTTATTTTTGACAAATAGTATCCTTGGAATCATAGAGCTTTTTGGTGATGCTTTTTCGCAGATATTCTATTGATTCACTAGCTTCAAAAGAAGACCAAGTCCTTTTGGGAAATTCTCTCCCTTTGTTTCTAAATTCATAAATCTCTGCTTGTCTTTCACTCATGTTTGTCCCAATTTAATCTGTATACTTTTAGAGTACGCAGATTTCAGGTTGTCCTGTTATTAGGATTATTTTATTTTTCTGTTATCATAATGCTAGCTTGCCAGTCAATAGGATTTGTTTGATTGTACCTCTTAATCCTTTGAATTAGTTCAGTTTTATTTAACTAATCTATATTTGGATTGCTACCTTGCTTTCAAGTTTTCTCAAGCTATGTCTGACCCATAATTTTGCTGTCTGCTTCTAAATTCTTGGTTGCTATTATAGAATCTGCCAACTTTTGTAGTTCATCATTTTCGTTTTCTGGCTTGGCTTATTACTACTTTGTTCACAAGTTCTGTTTTCTGATTGTATAATTTTTCACGCAAGGTTTTCTTCATTTTTTCAAAGAATGTTCTAGCTTTTCTGTTGGGTGCTATGTGCCTGACTCTCATATATATATATATATATATGAAAATTCAATAAAAAAAATAACAAAAAAATTAAGAATCAGATTTTTGAAGAACTCAATTTGAATTTATTCTACACATTAAAATTTAATGGGAAAAATTATATTAATCATTCCAGTTTGATTGGATTTTGCATAAATTTTTATAGATTTTAATTCTAAGAGAAAATCTCTCTGGCACAAATAAAGATCTATGGCCACCTTTGATTCCTCCTCTGCTGCTCCAGACCATAAAATCAATATCATAAAAAAGGTGCTCACTTTTTTTCTCTTATATATCTCTTATATATATTTCATTGGATGAATTTTTTAATTGTTTTTTTGTTTTTTATTTCTTTGATATATCAGATGCGAAGTCATGAAGTTGCTTTAGCAGAGCTCAACAATCTTCCATCTTCTCGGGTAACTTCTTTTGTAAGCTTTAAACCCTTCTATTTTCCATTACACCTGAGCTAATTTCTATTGCCAAACTTTCCTTTTGCCCTTGAAATTTACTTGTTCTCTAGTTTATTTCTATATCTATCGTGTTTATTGAGTTGATTTTTTGAATAGAGTATTTATGATTTAGAACATGCCTATCTTGTGTCTTTGTGCAATTATATTTTCTGGATGTTATGTCAGTCCTAATTGAGATTTAGCTTATTGTATAACATAGAAATTGAATCTTTGAAGTTAAAACTTGTAACGAATTATGGAAATATTGGGCTGCTATCTTAGCAACAGACTATTAGTTTTATATTGATCATTTGGAATTGGAAGGTTTTTTGAGGTTTGATAATATCGAATTCTGCAATCTCATAGCGTTGGACAGAAACTCTAGTTCAACTAAGCGAAAGACTCATTGGTTGTTAATAGGAAAGACCCATTTTGGGGCCTAAAATTTTACCTCAAAGTGCAATGTTAGTCTAAAAAATGTTTTCAATTGGCTTCTTAAACTCAAATGAGGGTTTGGCCATTATTTTTTGCTAATAGAAATTAATTATTTTGATAAAGTGTATTTTTAGGATGAATTTCATATATTTAAATAATAAAAAAAAATTAAAATTTCATAAATTATATTTATTTTCAAGTATTAAAATTAAAATTTAAAAAGAAGATGCACCGTGATCTATCAAATGAAAAAAATAAAATCTTTTACTTTTCGGTGACCAAAGGAAAAAAATACAAAAAAATTGAGAAACCTCAGTGACTTTTATTTTCTTCTCTCTCCATCACAGTACAAATTGATATTCACTGTGACTCCCAATTCTTGTTTGTTTTCAGTTGAGCTTTTGTTGGGTAGTTGAGCCCATTGATCAAAAACCAACTTCAAAAACAAATTCTTCTCATCTGATATCGAAGACAACAATGTGTTGTGATAATGCATACAAATGTAAACGCGCAAGAATTTGTGAATTTTAACTAAGCTAAAGGAGTTGTTTTTTCCGTTGTTGTGACACTGTTGATGGCAACTCGAGGGAGCGAACACTAGAACAAATGGATGAATTGCGGTTGGAGGCTCAATTGTATTAGGGCCCAACTCTTTGATACTATGAAAGTCCTTATCCAGGTTTTGGCATTTGTTTTTCTACAAAAATTTTTCAAATGTTGTTGCTTGATGATTTTGATTTTGGAAGAACTTAAAATTATTTTATTTTACTTGTTGATATGTATTGTTTTTCCTTTGCTTTTTAAATTTTTTTATTTATTATTTAAAAATTTTATCATATTTTTTTATTATTAAAAATGTGAATTGGGTCCACAAATACATTCTAACAAAATAGTTAACCTTTTGCAATAATTAATTGTCAAGCTCTAATTTAAGTTGAAATTAAAGTTTAACAGGTCAATTGGATACATTTTTTTTTTCAAGACCCACTTTGCACTTTGATAAAAAGTTTAGGCCCTAAATTGAGTCTTTCCCCATTTTTAATGTCTCTTTCAATCTCAGAAAGTATGGTAAATAGAGGGCATTGTTTGAGAGTTAGTCATAAGTCATAACATTTAATAATCTTAACGCTTTCACAATTTTCAATTTGTAAAATCAGAGGGTTGAAATTGGTTGGCCTTAAAAGGTGTTGGCAATTAAATTGTTTTTCTCTACTAAGTATTTTAGAGAACTCTACAAAGAAACCAAGTTTAAGATGACTTCAAATTCAACGTCAGGAGTTCAAATTCAACAAGTGCAATCAATAATTTTCAAATTAGATGGGAAAAATAATTTTGCGATGTGGAAATATTTGATAGAGTTATACTTAAAAAGTAATGGTTATGGCGGTATTTTGGAAAAATATATTGTTGAAAAGAAAAATCCATTAGCTGAAGAATTACAATAACTAAACCCTAATCGTTCATTAAACGAGAAACCTTTATTTTTAATCTGTTAGTCTGTGGAACTATTAGTCTTGGAAAAAATATTTCATGCAAAAACCGCAAAAGAGGCTTGGAGTATTCTACTTAAAACATATAAAGGTGCAGATCCAATTAAACGAACAACACTGCAAGGGTTAAAAAACAATTCGAGTTGATGGACCAAGGAGAAGATGAAAGTATTCGTGATTATTTTTCAAGAATGGAGAAATTAG
The DNA here is from genome assembly GCA_947685225.1 of Garcia nutans. Lineage (NCBI taxonomy): Eukaryota > Viridiplantae > Streptophyta > Magnoliopsida > Malpighiales > Euphorbiaceae > Garcia > Garcia nutans. The sequence continues at coordinate 10,968,837 of CANTUV010000066.1, read as the reverse complement.
TCAACGAAATGAAGAATAAAGGTGATCAAATAAAAGAAAGAGATGTCATGGAGAAGATTTTATATACGTTGTCTAATCGATTTGATTATATAGGAACTGCTATTGAAGAGTCCAAGGACTTGGACACTATTATGACTCTTAATGATTTACAAACCTTATTAGAGTCACGCGAGATGTGGATGAATGAAAGGTCACCAATCACAATTGAACAAGCATTAAAAGCTCAAGTGAACTTAAAAAATGAGCAGGGGATACCCAGATCGGAGCATAATCAAATTAGTTCTAATTTCAGAGGTGAGGGAGGCCGAAATTTCAGAACTACTTCCAGACAATGAGCAAAAGAGGATGAACCCTATCAAGGTAAGTCCAATATTAAAATGATATAAATGCAAAAAGCATGACGACTATCAATATGAGTGTAAGTCACATATTCAATGCAATAATTGTAAAAAATATAGTCATTATAATAGAGAATGCCGTGCTAAAAGATCATATCACAAAAACAATTGTGTTGGGGTAGCTCAGAATGATAGTATAGAAATCATGTTGTTGACTACTCATGAAACTAATGATAGTAGTAATTGCCAGTGGTTATTAGACTCGGGCTGCAACAATCATCTAAATAGAAACAAGGAAGTCTTTTCCTACTTAGATGAATATTTTCGCTCTTTTGTGAAACATAGCGACAACTACCTAGTTCCAGTTATAGAGAAAGGAAAGATTGCTATCAAAATGAAGAATGAGTCTTCAGAATATATTTATGAAGTTTACTATGCTCTTACTATTTGTTAAAACTTGTTAAGTGTTGGACAATTGGCAGAAAAAAGTTATTGACTTGTATTTCAACAAGCATGGGTGCGCTGTAAGTGATGCAAAGAAATGAATGATATTGAAGACGAAAATATCATCCAATCATTTATTTCCAACACACATCAACTGCGGTAATGCCTCCTACTGTAATTTAAATAAATGTCATATCAAAAGTGTTCGTGATAAAATTTCGCAAGAAGCGTGGAGCGGAAGGAACCCTAATTTGAGTCATATGAAGATATTTGGTTGTATTGTTTATTCACATGTACCGGAAGAGTTAAGAAGGAAAGTTGATGACAAGATAAAGAGATGCATCTTCATTGATTATAGCTTGAAAACAAAGGGCTACAAGTAGAATTCAAAGACTCAAAAGGTGATCATTAGCCGCAATATTACTTTTGATGAAGATCTAATATGGAATTGGTAAAAAAAGGAAATAGATCGTTACTAGTACCAGTGTTCATTAACTATGAAATGAAAATAAGAAATCATACCGGTAAGCAGCCTTCTCCTTCAAATAGGCTTGAGGTTTCATCTTCTCATGCACTTAGACATTTATAATGTGATCGCCATCCACAAGCCTATTTAAGAGATTATGAAGTTGGTAATGATAAAGATGATGTTCATTATGCTTTCTTTGCATATTGTGATCCAGTGATGTTCGAAGAAGCAAATAATGATGATCGTTGGGTTAAGGCAATTGATGAAGAAATTCATACTATTGAAAAGAATAATACATGGAAGTTAGCTATTTTACCAAAAGGGAAGATGCCAATTGGAGTTAAAAGAGTTTACAAGACAAATTACAAGCCTAATGGGGCAGTTGAATGTTTTAAAGTGAGGCTAGTTGCAAAAAGATATAAATGAAAGTCAGGTATTGATTACTTTGAAGTATTTGCTCATGTTGTTAGGTTGGATACTGTACGTATGATTATTTCACTTGCTGCTCAAAGTCGTTGGAGAGTATACTAAATGGATGTGAAGTCAACATTCCTAAACGGTGTATTTGAAGAAGAAGTGTATGTTGAGTAACCACTTGGTTATGTGAAGAAAGGTGAAGAAGATAAATATTATTGTTTGAAAAAGGTTTTCTATGGGTTTAAGCAAGCACCAAGGACGTGATATATTGGTATTGACACTTATTTTCTTGATCATAAGTTCCATAAGTGTCCTTACGAGCATACTTTGTATATCAGGACCAACAAGGATAGAGACGTCGTTATTGTTTACCTTTATGTGCATGATTTGATCTTCACTGGCAATAATCAAATTTAGGGAGGATGTGATTGCTTTTTTTGAAATGACAGATATGAGATTGATGTCTGCTTTCTTAGTATTGAGTATTATTCATCTAAAGATCAAATTGCAGATATGTTTACAAAGCCATTCAAAGCTAATATATTTTTTAAAATGAAGAAAAAGCTTGGAATAATCAAACCAAATTTAAGGGAGAATGTTGGAAATTAAACTTGGTTTCTTTATGGAGTTTTTTAGAATACTTAGTAGTGAAGCATTGTGAGTTAGTGCGAGTTGTCCTTAAAATTATATTTGTATTGGTTAAGGAGGTTATCAAATTGAATTTGTATTGGTTAAGGAGATTAGCCTATAAATTGTGTTAATGCAACTATAAATATGGCCTTATGGCTATTTTTGTTAAGTGTGATAAGAAATTAAAAAAACAGAGAGATATAGAGTGGTGGTGTGTGGTGAGGTGTGAGTGAAAGCTTAAATTATTAATTGCTAACATCTGTGAAAAAGTTAAACTTGATTTTTAAAAAGATTTCTCACCACAATTCATCACACATACACTCTCTTTTTCTTTTAAATTCTCTCATTATTATTACTAACATAAATCGCCTAAGGCGATATATATAGGAGAACTAAGTCAATTTATTAGCCAAATCAAAATTGGCTACTAATTGCCAACTCATTACTAGTTGGTAATATGCCAACTCATAATGAGTTGGCAATAAGCCAACTTATTATGAATTGATATCCTTGACTTCCTTTTTTTAAAATCAAGTTTAACTTTCTAATATCCTCCCTTAAATTTGATTTAACATTTAAAGCATTTTCTTCATCTTGAAAACTTTATCAGATGAAAGTGTTCGTCATTATTTCTCAAGAATTGAGATATTAGTTAATGAAATGAAGAATAATGGTGATCAAATAAAAGAAAGAAATATCATGGAGAAGATTTTACGTACGTTGTCCAATCACTTTGATTATGTGGTAACAACCATTGAAAAGTAAAGACTTGGACACCTTGACTCTAAATGATTTACTGGCCTCATTGGAGTCACGCGAAATGTGGACACCTAGATCAGAGCATAATCAAAGGAGTTCTAATTTCAGAGGCAGGGGAGGCAGAAATTTTAGAACTATTTCCATACAAGGAGTAAAAAAAGGTGAATCTCAATAAGGTAAATCTAATATTCAACGTCATAAATGCAAAAAGCATAACCACTATCAATCTAAGTGTTAAGTCACACATTCAATGTCATAATTGCAAAAATGTGAAAGATGGCAGCAATGACTTAGTTAACACAATAAACTTTGGATGACTTATTAGGAGCTTGAGATACTTAACAACAACTAGACCTGACATTGTTTATGAAGTTGGAATCATAAGCAGATTCATGGAATCGCCTCGACAATCTCATTGTCAAACTACAAAGAGAATTTTAAGATATATTGAAGGTACACTTGATGACGGCATATTTTATTCAAATGCTAATGGTATAAAGCTAGTTGGATATATAAACAGTGATTGAGCAGGTGACACTGAAGTAAGAAAAAGTACTTCAAGTTATGTTTTCAACATTGGTTATGGTGCATTCTCTTGGTTTCGAAAAAACAAGTAGTGGCTCTTTTAACAGTAGAAGAAAAGTACATTGCAGCTACAAGTTGTGCTGCTCAAGCAGTTTGGTTACGGAGAATGCTTAACGAATTATAATATTAACAAGATGTCTAACGACAGTTTATTGTGATAACAAATCAATAATTGCCTTAATGAAGAATCTTGTATTTCATGGTCGTAACAAGCACATTGACATTAAACATTGCTAAATTCGAGATTTGGTAAAAGATAGAGATCGTGGTCGAGCATTGTATATCTGAAGATCAAATTGCAGATATTTTCATGAAGCCATTCAAAGTTGATATATTTTTCAAAATGAAAACAATGCTTGGAATGTTAAATCAAGTTTTTAAGAGAGAATGTTAGAAAGTTAAACTTGATTTAGAAAAAAAAAAAAAGGAAGTCAACAATATCAACTCATAATGAGTTGGTTTATTACCAACTCATTATGACTTGGCCTAAAGCTAACGCATAATGTGTTAGCAATTAAGAGCCAACTTTAATTTGGCTAATAAACTGACTTAGTGCTCCTATATATATGGCCTTATGCCATTTATGTTAGTAATAGTGATGAGAGAATGTAAAAGAGAGATAAAGAGTGGTGTATAGTCATGGTTGTCAAAATCCCGATTCAAAACGTAGAATCTTACGATTCTATGAGTTGAATATGGAATTAAGTTTTGAATCGGTTGTAGAATCTTTTTTAGGGTGGAATCCCAGAGAATCCCGATTCAAGTCGTTAGAATCGGTGGAATCTCAGTAAGATTCTACGATTCAAAACCTCATATAATATTTCATTTTGCATTATTATATTATTTTCATTTACATTCATCTTACCAATTGATAATTTTGTCCTTTTAATATAGGTCCATACAAAGAAAAGAAATCGATTATACCAAAAAAAAATGAATGATTTGGTATTTGTAATGTATAACTTGAAGTTGGAAAAGAGAGTTAAGAAAAATATTGGTCCAAGTGAACTTGATAAAAGTGAAGAAGAACTTGATATTTCCTCTGATGATGAGTGGATTGTAAAGGTGGGAGAGGAGAAACAAAATGAAGATGAAGATGCTGAAGATGCAGAGAATTTGGAGACTCAAGATGGAGAAGCTATGGATGATGATTTGGAGCTCCCTCATGATGATGATGATAATGTTATTGGTTTAGACGTTGGTGATGCTCCAAATGATGCAATGGATGATGATGATATCTTTGATCTTACTTAATATCTTTAATAATTATTTATAACTTATGTTAATTTATGTCTTTTATTTCAATTTGTAGTTTGAATCTATGTTTAAACTTGTGAAATTAATCATTTAATTATGGTTTTATGTTCTTTAACATGTTAAATGTAATTTATTTATGAAATGTGGTAAAATTTTCATTTAACGTAGAATCTTACGATTCAAATACGATTCTACCGATTTACGATTCTAGAATTAATTTTCGATTCAAGGTAGAATCCCGATTTTGACAACCTTGTGTATAGTGAATTGTGGTGTGAGTTAAAAAAATTTTAATGTTGGCAATTAAATTGTTTTTTTAATTGCCTAAAAATGAAATAAATTTAATAACAACAACAACAACAAAGCCTTAATCCCAAGTCAATTGGGGTCGGCTATATGGATTTTTCTTTTCCACTCAATACGATTTAATGTTATCTTTTCTGATAGATGTAACATCAAAAGATCATTTTGGACCACCTTTGACCAAGTCAGTTTAGGCCTACCTCTGCCTCTCTTAGCTATATCTACTCTAACTTGTTCGGTTTTTCTAACTGGTGCATCGATAGGTCTTCGTTTCACATGGCCAAACTACCTCAATCTATGCTTTCTTATCTTATCCTCAATAGGTGCTACCCCCACTTTTTCTCTAATGCACTCATTGCGGATTCTATCCATCTTAGTATGACCACACATCCATCTTATCATTCTCATTTCCGCAACATGCATTTTACTCATGTGTTGTCTTTTTACTGCCCAACACTCACTACCATACATCATAGCAGGCCGTATTACAGTGCGATAAAATTTTCCTTTTAATTTAATTGGCATCTTTCGATTACATAGAACTTCTGTAGCACCCCTCCACTTCATCCAACTAGCTTTAATCCTATGATTTATATCTTCTTCACAACCCCCATCTTCTTGAAGAATAGAGCCAAGGTATCTAAAATAAGTACTATGAGGCACTGCTATTCCGTCTAAAATAATTTTGCCTCTTTCTTTATTCTCGCTATTAAATCTACAATGCATATACTCAGTCTTAGTCCTACTTAGCTTAAAATCCTTAGATTCCAAAGTGCTTCTTCATAACTCCAACTTTTGATTTACCCCTGCTTGAGTCTCATCTATTAATACAATATCATCTGCAAACATCATACACCAAGGGATGTCATCCTGTATATGTCTTGTTAGCTCATCCATGACCAAGGCGAAAAGATAAGGGCTCAAAGCTGAACCTTGGTGTAATCCAATAGAAACGGAAAAATCTTTAGTATCCCCTCCCACATATCCCTCAAGACTTGGATATATCGTATAGATATTCCCCTACACTCTAGGACCCACCATAAAACTTCTCTAGGGACTCTATCATACGTTTTTTCCAAGTCAATAAAAGCCATATGTAAGTCCATATCTCTATACTTTTCCATCAAATCTTTTATAAGAAAAATAGCTTTTCTAGTTGATCGACCAGGCATAAAGCCAAACTGATTTGAGGAGATACAAGTATCTAACCGCAAACGGTATTCCACAACTCTTTCTCACAATTTCATAGTGTGGCTCATAAGCTTTATACCTCTATAATTTGAGCAATTCTGAATATCTTCTTTATTCTTAAAAATAGGTATGAAATTACTTTGTCTCCATTCATTATGCATTTCTTTGAACTTAAGATCTTATTGAACAAAGATGTCAATCATGTAACTCCTGTATCTCCCAAAAATTTCCAAACCTCAATAGGTATCTCATCTGGTCCACAGGCTTTACCAACTTTCATCTTCTTCAAAGCTTCTTTAACTTCCGAAAATCTAATCCTTCTAGTATATTTCATATTTTTCTCTGGCCTAACGTCTAAACCCTCAATGTTATCACTATGGTTACCATTAAGAAGTTCCTCAAAATAGCTTCTCCATCGTTCCTTAATATCCTCTTCTTGAACTAGAACCTTATTCTCTTTATTTTTAATGCACTTAACTTGGTTTAAATCACAATATTTCTTTTCTCTTATCTTAGCCAATTTATAGATAGCTTTTTCTCCTTCCTTTGTTCCAACTCTTATCGTTTAATAACAAACATTGAAATTTTATTAATTAAAAAACACAAATTACAAAATTCAAAAGTAAAAAGTAAAAAATTTCACACCCTAAACACGTTATGCGTTAGCTTGTTGAAGCTAACCCCCTAAAAAAATTTAACTCACAACTCACTACACACCACCTCTCTTTATCTCTTGTTTTCTTTAATCTCTTGTCTTACTTAATATTAATGGCCATAAGGCCGTATTTATAGTTTTGTTAAAGCAGTTTATAGGCTAATCTCCTTAACCAATACAAATTTAATTTGATAACCTCCTTAACCAATACAAATTCAATTTGATAACCTCCTTAACCAATATAAATTCAATTTGATGACCTTCTTAACCAATACAAATTCAATTTGACCAAGTTAAGAACAACTAGCACCAACTCACAATGTTTCATTACTAAATATTCTAGAAATCTCTACAAAGAAATTAAGTTTAATTTCTAACATCCACCCTTAAACTTGGTTTGATTATTCTGAGCTTTTTCTTCATTTAAAAAACATATTAGCCTTGAGTGGCTTTGAAAAAATATCTACAATTTGATCTTCAGATGCACAATACTCGACAAGAATCTCTTTATTTTTCACCAAATCTCGAATGTAGTGATATTTAATGACAATGTGCTTGCTACGACCATGAAACACTGGATTCTTCGTTAAGACGATTGCCGATTTGCTATCATAAAAAATTGTCATTGAACCATCTTATTGATGTTGTAATTCATTAAGCATTCTCCATAACCAAATTGTTTGAGTAACATAACTTGCAACTACTATGTACTCCGCTTCTACTGTTGAAAGAGCCATTATTTCTTATTTCTTCGAGGACCAAGAGAATGCACCAGAACCAATATTGAAAACATAAAAGTACTTTTCCTTGCTTCAGTGTCATCTGCCCAATTATTGTTCGTATATCCAACTAGCTTTATACTGTTAGCACTTGAATAAAATATGACATCATCAAGTGTACCTTTTATATATCTTAAAATTTTCTTTGCAACTTGCCAATGAGATTGTCAAGGCAATTCCATGAATCTGCTTATGATTCCAACTTCATAAACAATGTCAAGTCTAGTTGATTTTAAGTACCTCAAGCTCCCAATAAGTTTTCTGAAGTTTGTTGCGTTAACTAAATCATCGCTGTCATCTTTGATAGGCTTTTGCCTTTCTTCAACTATTTTTAATATTGGTTTGCAAGCTTTCATCTTGAATTTCTTCAAAATATCTTACGCATACTTTTTTTGTGAAATGAAAATGTCTTCTTTTGTTTGGTTTACTTCGATATCCAGAAAGTAGGGCATCAATCTCATATTTGTCATCTCAAAATGAGCAATCATATCCTCCCTGAATCTTGACAAAAGCCTTAGATCATTACCAGTGAAGATTGAATCATCCATATAAAAGCTAACAATGACGATGTCTCTATTTTTATTGGTTTTGATATACAAAATATGCTCGTTAGGATACTTGTAGGACCTATGATCAAGAAAATAGATGTCAATACCAGTATACCATGCTATTGGTGCTTGTTTAAGCTCATACAAAGCATTTTTTAATTGATAAACTTTATCTTCTTTACATAATCAGGTAGTTGCTCAACATACACTTCTTCTTCAAATACACCGTTTAAGAATGCTGACTTTACATCCATCTGGTATATTCTTCAACAACTTTGAGCAACAAGTGAAATAATCATATATCCAACCTAGCAACATGAGCAAACATTTCAAAGTAATCAATACCTGACTTTTTTTTATATTCTTTTACAACTAGTCTTGCTTTAAAACATTCAGCTTCTCCATTAGGCTTGTACTTTGTCTTGTAAACCCATTTGACTTCAGTTGGCTTCTTCCTTTTTGATAAAACAGTTAACTCATTATTTTTTTCAATAGCATGAATTTTTTCATCTATTGCCTTAACTCAACGATCATCATTAATTTTTTTTTTTTTGAACATCATTGGATCACAATCTACAAAAAAATGCAATGAATATCTTCACCATCACCAGGATTATCACCAACTTCATAATCTCTTAAATAGACTGGTGGATAGCGACCACATTGTGAACGTCTAAGTACAAGAGGAGATAAAACTTTAGGTTCATCCATTTGTGGCTCTTCAAAAATTGAAGAAGGTTGCTCACTAATGTGATTTCTTGTTTCCATTTCATTGTTAATGAACACTAGTAACGATCTCTTTTTCTTTTCTGAGCAATCTTATACTCCATCTTCATCAAAAATAACATTATGGCCAATGTAACCTTTTGAGTCTTTGGATTGTATAACTTACAACCATTTGTTTCTAAGTTATAATCAATAAAGATACATCTCTTTGTTTTGTCATCAAGCTTCTTTATTAACTCTTTCGGTATATGTGAATAAGCAATATAGCCAAACATCTTCATATAACTCAAATTAGGCTTTTTTTCGCTCTATGCTTCTTGCGCAGTTTTATCATAAACACTTTTGAAAGGACATTTGTTTAAATATAAACTGTGCAAGCCATGGCCTTGCCCAAAAGCTTTCAAGAAGCTTATTACAATGCATTATATTTCTCGCTATATCCATGATAGTTTCGTTCTTCCTTTCTGCTACTCCATTTTATTGAGGAATGTACCTAGTTGTTGCTTGATGTTAATTCCATGCTTTCTTAGGAAATCATCATAAATAGTATATATTCTATACCCTTGTATGTTTTTAAGATTTTGAGTTGATAACCACTTTGCTTTTCAACATATGCCACAAGTTCTTGAGTATTTCACGTGCATTAGACTTTTACTTCAAGAAATATGCCCATGCATTTCTACTGAAATCATCAATAAAAGTAATAAGTATTTGTTACCTCCATTAGATGGAACCTTCATATAGCATAAGTCTGAATGCACAAGCTCTAGTGGTCTTTTGGCTTTTCATGCCTGCTTTTTAGGAAATAGATCTTTGTGCTTCTTTCCTAAAACACAATGTTCACGAACTTAGTCAGGAACTTGAATAGTTGGCAAACCTGAAACCCACTCCTTATTTGCAAGAAATTTAATTATCCCAAAATTCAAGTGCCCAAGTCATATATGTTATAGCCAATTATCATTAAAAACCATCGAATTACAATATGAGGCATTACCATAGTTGATATGCGTTGGAAATAGATGATTAGATTAAAATTTCGTCTTCAATATTATTCCCTTCTTTGCATCACTTGCAGTGCACTTGTGCTTGTTGAAACACAAGTCATGACCTCTTTCTGCCAGTTTCCAACACTTAGCAAGTTTTAACAAATAGTAGGAGCATAGTAAACTTCAAAAACATAGTCTGAAGACTCATTCTTCATTTTGATAGCAGTCTTTCCTTTCCCTATAACTGGAACTTAGTAGTTGTCGCCAAGTTTCACAAAAGAGCGAAACAATTTATCTAACTCGGAGAAAACTTCATTTTTTTCGCTTAACTGATTGTTGCAATGCGAGTCTAACAACCATTGTCAATTGTTACTACCACCGGTTGCATGAGTAGCCAACAACATGGTTTTTGCACTATTATACTGAGCCACCCCAAAACGATTATCTTTGTGATCTAATCTTTTAGCATAACATTTTCTACTATAATAACCATATTTTTTTACAATTATGGCATTGAATGTGTGACTTGCACTCAGATTGATAGTGGTCATATTTTTTGCATTTATAACATAGAATATTGGATTTACCTTGTTGAGATTCACCTTTTTTTGATTCTTGTCTGGTAGTAGTTCTAAAATTTTCGCCCTCCTGCTTCTAAAATTAGAATCTCTTTGATTATGCTCCGATATGGTTGTCTTCTCATCATTCTTTAAATTCACTTGAGTCTTTAAAGTTTGTTCCATGTGCTTGGTGACTTTTTATTCATCCATATCTCGCGTGACTCCAATGAGGCTTGTAAATTATTTGGAGCCATGGTATCCAAGTCTTTGAACTCTTCAATGGTTGTTACTACATAATCAAAGTGACTGGACAACGTACGTAAAATCTTCTCTATGACATCTCTTTCTTTATTTGATCACCGTTATTTTTCATTTCGTTGACTAATTTCTCTATCCTTGAGAAATAATCAAGAATGCTTTCGTCTTTTCCTTGGTTCATCAACTCGAATTGTCTTTTTTACCCTTACAGTCTTGTTCGCTTGACTGGATCTGCACCTTCATATGTTTTGAGCAGAATATTCCAAGCCTCTTATGCAGTTTTCGCATGAAATATTTTTGAAGACTGATAGTTCCACAAACACAAATTAAAAATAAAGTTTTCTCATTTACTAAACGATCACGATCCAATTGTTGTAATTCTTCAATTGACAGATTTTTCTTTTCAACAATATCTTTTTCCAAAATTTCGTTGTAACTATTGCTTTTTAAGTGCAGCTCCATTAAATGTTTTCACATCGCAAATTTTTTTTCCATCGAACTTATAAATTATTGATTGCACTTGTTGAAAATTATCCAGTTATGTTCGAAGAAGCAATTAAGGATGATCGTTAGGTTAAAGAAACAGATGAAGAAATTTATAATATTGAAAATAATAATACATGGGAGTTAACTACTTTACCAAAAGGGAAACAGCCAATTAGAGTCAAATAGGTTTACAAGACGAAGTACAAGCCTAACGGAGAAGTTTAACGTTTTAAAGCGAGAGTAGTTGCAAAAGGATATAAGCAAAAGTCAAGTATTGATTACTTTAAACTATTTGCTCCTATTGCTAGGTTGGATACTATATGTATGATTATTTTACTTGCTGCTTAGAGTCGTAGGAGAATATACCAAATGAATGTGAAGTCGGCATTTCTAAACGGTGTACATAAAGAAGGAGTGTATTTTGAGCAACCATCTAGTTATGTGAAGAAAGGCGAAGAAGATAAATTTTATCTGATGAAAAAGGCTTTTTATGGGCCTAAACAAGCACCAAGTGGATGGTATACTCGTATTGACCCTTATTTTCTTGATTATAAGTTCCACAAGTGTTCTTATAAACATATTTTGTATATCAAAACCAACAAGGATTAAGACTTCATGATTGTTTGTCTTTATGTGGATAATTTGATCTTTCATCAGTAATAATTCAAAACTTTTGTCAGAGTTCAGGGAGGATATGATTGTTTATTTTGAGATGACAGATATGCGATTGATGTCCTACTTTCTCGGCATCGAAGTAAATCAAATAAAAGAATGCATTTTCATTTCACAAAAGAAGTATGCACAAGATAACCTGAATAAATTCTAGATGGAAGTTTATAAATCAATATTAACACCAATTGAAGAAAGGCTAAAGCTTATAAAAGATGGCAGCGGTGATTTAGTTAACACAACAAACTTCAGGAGACATAATGGGAGCTTGAGGTACTTAACAACAACTAGACCTAATATTGTTTATGGAGTTGAAATTGTAAATAGATTTATGGATTCATTATGACAGTCTCATTGGCAAGTTGCAATGAGAATTTTAAGATATATTAAAGATATATTTGATGATGACATATTTTATTTAAGTGCTAATAGTATAAAGCTAGTTGGATATACAGACTGTGATTGGACAAGTGACAAAGCAAGGAAATGTACTTCAGGTTATGTTTTAAACATTAGTTCTGGTGCATTCTCTTGGTCCTTGAATAAACAAGTAGTGGCTCTTTCAACAGTGGAAACGGAGTACATAGCAGCTGAAGGTGTGCTAGTCAAGCAGTTTAGTTACGAAGAATGCTTAATGAATTATAACATTAACAAGATGGTCCAACGACAGTTTATTGTAATAACAAATCAGTAATCACCTTAACAAAAAATCTAGTATTTCAAGGTCTCAGCAAGCATATTGATATTAAACATCACTACATTTGAGATTTGTGAAAGATAAAGAGATCATGATCAAGTATTGTGCATTTGAAGATCAAATCATAGATATTTTCATGAAGCCACTTAAAGCTGATATATTTTTGAAGATGAAGAGAATGCTCGGAATATTAAATCAAGTTTAAGGAAGGATGTTAGAAAGTTAAACTTGATTTTTTAAAAAAATCAACAATATCAACTCATAATGAGTTGGCAATTAGTAGTCAACTTTGATTCCGCTAATCAACGGATTTATTGCTCTTATATATATGGCCTTAAGCCATTTAAGTTAGTAATAGTGATAAGAGAGTTTAAAAAGAGATAGAGAGTGTGGTGTGGTGAATTATGGTGCGAGTTAAAAAAAAATTTAAGGGGGTTAGCTTTAACAAGCTAACGCATAACGTATATTTGGGTGTGAAATTTTTGTTTCTAGATTTTGTAATTTGTGTTTTATCAATTAATAAAATTTCGAGTGTTAGTTATCGAATTTGCTCCATCTTTAGGTAATTAAAAAAAATCAATTTAATTGCCAACAAAAGGTGATAATGTGTTTGTATATCATCCTTATCATCTTTCATTCTTGAATAATAGAGGATTATATAGTTTATTCTACTTTCATTCCCATTGCATTATATAGTTTATTGATTTTTTCTACTTTCATTCCCATTGCCTATCTTGCTCTCAGTCCTTTAAAACATTTTGTTAATTTTATCATATAGTCAGGGTCCATTTGGTGGAGTGGAATTCATTTTCTTTTAATAGATATATATTTGTCTTTTCAGTTTGAATAAGAAAATTGGCAACATATTATTATTTGTGAAATCCTTGTCTATTTATTCTTTTCTTTTCCTCATATTTAGTTCATTATTATCTGTTAATCTGTGTCTCTGAATAACTAAAAGGCCAGCCTAGAACCCATTTCCAAAGAAAGCCTATAAGAGTCTGAAGCGTCTCCTGCATCGATTTATCCTTCTTCTACAATAGCACAACATAGTATTTTATCATTATATATTATAACTTTTGGTGTTTTAACTTTAGTCAGCTGCAGAGTATTATACATAAGTATGCATAATCCAAAATGGATTATTTTGAATGCATCTATTGTGTAACACCTTGCTGTTAATATTTAGCTGTATCAGAGTTTTTTTCCCTTGTATTACAATGTGGGAGCCCAAAGGCCTACTATACTTGGATATAACATATTTTCTTCTTGACTGTAGCCTGTCTATCAGAAAAATGGCAACATTTTTTTTCGTACAACTATTCAAAAAGCAACAGCTTCTGAGCAGAGTAAGCGCCATCTTCTATGCACTCATAGTCTTCTTAGTGTGCTTGAAGTAACCGTAATGACAATTATTTTTCTCTTCAATTTTTCAATATTTGTGCAGAACTACTCAATTCCACCAAAGCCGAGCTAGAAAAGCTGAGTTCTCACTTATCTTGATCAATTTTGTTCATTGCTTCAAAACTTTGACAGATGCGTTGTTGTGAATGCTTGCCACCACATCTACTATTGCATATTGCTAGCCACCTGATTAGTCCCATTCAGATGCTGCTATGCCTTCAAATTTGTGGGGGGGTGGGGGGAATGGTTAAATGGATCAAAGGGATGCCTGAGTATGCATTTTAGACTCTGGAAACATTATGTTCCATTGTGTAATTATGATCTGATTCTGTTGCCATCTTTGTTGCTGTTATCCGCCTTTCTTGGATTAATATATGATTGTGCTTTTGGAATTGTTTTAGATTACTTGATAGCACCTATGATATTTTTGACAATATTCTCATTCGTCATATTCAATTGCTACTCTGGGTGCATAACCCTTGAAAACACTGCTTTGAAGATTTTTGTTTTTGTTTTTTTTGTCTTTTTTTGGAAGGAACATTTGTTCTCCATGACTGTGTGACTCTTTCTTTACTGTAATAAAAATTGTATACTATAAAGTTGGGTCCATATTAAATCCTTCGTCTGTAACTTAATACTAGAATTTTTGCATAACAACGGGAGCGTTCAGAACAAAGGCTTGTGTGACAACGGGTTGTGTTCAGACCAAAATTTGATAAAATCCGTAATTAGAACTAGTTCTGGTAAATTTTTTAGTTTGTCCCAATCTGATGTGTAAAACACTACACAGATTTCAGGTGGTTCTGTTGTTAGGATTAATGAGTCAATCGTTTTGTTTGAGTGTCTCTTAATTAAGTTGAATTAGTTGATATGTTTGATTTTATCTCTTAATTGGTTGAATTAGTTCAGTTTTAATTATCTTAGTTTATATATATTTTGATTGCTGGCAAGTTCTCTCAAGCTAAATTCTGCCTTATAGCAAAACAACTTATATAATTATCTTTTTTTCTTTGACTCTTTCGTTGCTCAATGTACCAACAAGGTTTCAGTAAATTTTGAAAGACTTATTCACCTTAAATTTGTTGCCTAAATTTAAGACCTTCAAAAAAAAAATAAACTGCTAGTTATATTTTAGAGTATTAATTACTGTCTGACAGTTCAAATAAAAAAAATGAATAAACAGTGTATAAAACTTCAAAATGAAAGGTATATTTGGAGAGGGAAAATCACTAGATAAGGTTTGCAAATATTTATAATTTTCTTTTTCGGCTGTAGTAATTTCCAAATACAATATATGATTTTCATGTAAATTAATTATTAAATTGATAGGTTATATGAAAACAACATAATGCAATGACAGGAAAACAACATAATATATGATTTTCATGTAAATTAATTATTAAATTGATAGGTTATATGAAAACAACATAATGCAATGACAGGAACACTTCAAAATTATATTTCCATATTGTGGCAGAGCACTGGAGAATTTTCATATAAATTATTAGATTTTAAAAATCTATCGTTGGTTTAAAAAAATAAATTTAATTTATTCTGAATTTCATGTGTTTTTCAAATATTTTATGTTTTTAAAACAGTAAAAACATTCATTTTAATTTTGCAATTTAATTTCATAAAATTAAATACATAATTAAACTAATTTTTTTAGGAAATTCTACAATACTACCTATAAAAGTAAAAGTCTTTTTAAAAATACGGCTATTAAAAAAAATTCAAATTTAGGTAAAAAACTTATAAAATTACAAAAATATTGTGTATCATTATCCTACAAATAGTTATGTTATTTTTATGATTTGTAAATATTATATATATGTTACATATATATTATATATTGTATATATGTTATAAAATTCTTCAAAAAAATAAAAATTGAGTTTATTTTAAATATTATTTAGTAAAATAATAACTTTAAGAAAAGTAATATTATTTTATAAAAAATCTAAAAAAATAATTTTAATAACATTATTTTATAATATTATTTTATGTGTTGCAAATATATTGTGTATATATTACAGATATATTGTGTTCTAACATTTATATTATGCATATATTGCCTATCAACATTTATATATTAAATAATTATAGTGTATATATTATAAATGGTTGTAATTCGGCTTTTATATATTATACAACTTTTATATACTATTTAATTATAGTATATATATTACAGATATATTATCCATCAACCATTACATGTTAATTAATTATAGTATATATAATATAGATATGTTGTATATGTTATTAATATGTTGTGTATATTTTACAGATATGTTATCTATATGTTCTAACCTTTATGTTATATATATGTTGTGGATATATTATGTATATGTTGCTTAGTTATAAAGTATGTATTATAGATATGTTCTTTTTCAACCTTTATATGTTGGTTAATTATAGTGTATATATTACATATATATTATATATATATTAGATATGTTGTATATATATTATATGTATGTTATTTTTCGATATTTATATACAAACAAACAATATAAATACAAATAAAAAATGAAGCAAATACAATTCAATATATATATATATATATCAATTTAAGAAATATAAATTGATAAAAATAAAAAAATAACAAAAAAAATTGAAGCATTTTTATCGAACATGCGAAAGATAATATAATTCAAGAACAAATAAGAACTTGTCTTTTACATTTAAACAATAACAAAATTAAAAAAAATAAAGAAAAAATTATAAATACAAAAAGGAAATGTAAAATTTTATTTAGATTCCTTAAACATATACAAATGAATTATTATAAAGAAGAAGAAGAATAAACGTTAAGAATATCGAATATTTAAAATAATAATAAAGAAAAAGATAAAATTAAAAAATTTAAAATTTTAAAATTAAAAAAAAAAGCTTAATATATAAATAAACACATATTAAAAAAAATCCTATTAACCCCCTTTACTTTGTGTGCATTCAATTACATACTTGTCAAAGCTAAAAATAAAATTAATAAGCACTCTACATAACTATTTTCTTCTCACTTATTGCGTATGGATTATAAGCGCAAATAAACTCCATATTTCTGAAATAAACCCAATAAGAAGAATAATCTACTGAAAACTATGAATTGTTTCATTTCTTCATCGGTGATACTCCTTAGTCATCATGGTGAATTTTGCTACTTGTCTCAAATTAGACGAATTCATAGTGTGTCAGGTTACTGTTGAAATTTTCTTTTGTTTCCAATATATTTTTGGTTCCTTTGAACATAATCTGCAAGTAACCTTTATAACATTTTTAAAAACAAAATTTAAAAATAGTAATTCATGTAATTTCCTCAATTTTTATTAGAAATTTTACAAAACTAACTCCAAAAGCAAATTTTTTTTCAAAAGTACGATTGCTAAAAAAAATTTCAAAATTACGCCGAAAACTTGGGTAATTACAAAAGTACATAATTGTTATCATCTCATCAAAATCTTTGTATATTTTTTAAAATTATATATGTTATATATATATTACAATATGTATATATTATAAAATTTATCAAAAAAAAAAAGAGTATATTTCAAATTTCATTTTGTAAAATAACAACTTTAAGAGCAAGTAACATAATTTTATAAAAATTTCTTAAAAAAAAAACTTAAAAACATCATTTTGTAACGTAATTTTATACCTTTCTAATCTTTTATATATATACAATAGAGATATTATGTATATATTACAGATATTTTATTTTTCAATATATATATATATATAAATGTTGCTCATATATAATTTTCTAGTCTTTATATATTATACAACATATATACATTGCTTAATTATATTATATATATTATAGATATATTGTCTTTTAGCATTTATATATTGATTAATTATAGTGTATATATTGTGTATATGTTATGGATATATTATATATATATATATTATAGATATATTATATTTTAATCCTTACATATACGGATATGTCGTGTATATATTATATATTTATTATTTTTCAATATTTACATATTATATAATATTTATATGTTACTTAATTATAATATATATGCTATGAATATATTACCTTTCAGTTTTTATACATTGATTAATTATAATATATATATTGTGCTATAACTTTTATATATAAATAAATAATACATATGTAAATAAAAAATGAAAGAAAGATAATTCAAAATATCTGACATATATCTACTTAGAAAATATGAATTGATAAGAATAATAAAAAAAATTACAAAAGAAAAAAATTTTAAAATATTTTATCAAATATATAAAAGGCAATATAATTTAATAATAATAGAAAAAACTCAAACATTAAAATTGAAAATTTAAAATAGTAAAAAAATAAAAGAAGGGGATGAAACAAAAATAGACAAATCATTAATTAATCAAAGTAAAAGAGAAACAATATAAAGTACTAACTTTAGAAACTGTGTTGGTAAATTTAATGTTATGCATTAGTATGTCATCTTTCTCAAAAACGTCAACTCAAATTGTGGAGGTTGGTCTCTTTTGCCCAGAAGTTTTCTTTGCCAATGCATTATCGAGAAATAACCCGTTCTAGTCAATTAAAAGTACGGTATGATTGAAATAAAAAACTTACGAAAAGTAATTGAAAATATAAAAAAGGTTTAAATAAAAAAATTAAGAGTAATAAAAATGAAAACAAAATTTATAATATAATATTTTATGTAATTTTCTCTTTTTTAATTCAAGTGACATTTACAAAAACTATTTTAAAAATACTAAAAAAAATAAAAATATTTACTATTTAAAAAAATAAGTAAAATTTTAAAAATACATCATTATTTACTAAAACATAATTTTTTTAAAAAAATATATCTTCTTTCTCTATAATTAATATTTTATTTTAATTTAAAAATACATCATTATTTACTAAAACATAATTTTTTTTAAAAAAAATATCTCTTCTCTGCAATTAATATTTTACTTCAATCTTTATCTTTTTTTCTAAAAAAATTCACTATTAAATAAAAATATTCTAATAAAAATTAATATTTTAAATTATTTTTCAGCATATAAAATTTATATTTTTATAAAAAAAATTTTTGATTTTAATTATAAAAAATAAATAACACTCATAAAAAAATAAAATATATAAAAATATATTAATAAAAATTATTAAATTTATTTTTAAATAATTTTTACATATTATACGTATAAACAATAAAAAATATTTTAATTTCATTATGTAGACGTTATATAGATATTTGATAGACGTTATGTATATATTTCGTACATATTATAAATATTTTATAGATGTTGTGTGCATATTACGTATTTATTATCTAAATTGTATATATTTTATATAAAATTGTTGAATATTATGTGAACGTTGTATGAATATTATTAGAATAAAAAATTTATAAAATTAAAATTATTATGTAGATGTGTAATAGATATTTACATAATTAAATATGTATTTTATATATATTTAATTTTTTATATATATACTAGAAATATAACATCAACAAAATTATTTATAAATAAATATATATAAAAAATAAAAAAAATCATTGTTTTTAAAAAGTAAATTTGAAAAACAATTAACACGCGTTATCGAAATTGAAAAGAAAAAGTTACAGCCATAATTTTGAAAAACAAAACATTAAGCAACGTGCCCTATGTAAATATGTCTTTATTCAAATAAAATATTTACAAAATTACCTCAAAAATAAATTTTATTTTTAAAAATACCGTATCTTAAAAAATTTTAAAAATATTAAAATTAATATTTTTTTAAAAATATCTCACTCTTTTTTAAAATAATTTTTTAAAAATATCTTATCCTTTATTTTAAGTAATATTTTACAATAAATTTCATCTTTTTTTAAAATTTACTATTAAATAAATATATTTTAATAAAATAATAAATTTTAATATTTTAAAATATATTTTCAACTAATAAAATTTATTAATTTTTATAAATAAAAATTTTAATTACAAATAATAAATAACACACAAAAAATATAAAAATATAAAAAATATAAAAAAATATATTAATAAAAATTATTAAATTTATTTTTAAACAAAATTTATATATTATACATATAAAAATATTTTAAAAATAATTAATTTTATTGTATAAATATTGTGTGTATATTAAATACATGTTATATAGATGTTATATTTATATTAAATATTTATTATATATACTGTGTGTATATGACGTGGATATTATTTGTGTATTATATGTGTATAAAATTTTAAATAATAGAGTTAAAAAAATATTAAATAAATTATGTAAATATTATATAAATGATATGTGTATATTTAGTATATATGTGTATATATTACTATTTATTTTATATATATATTATATATATTATATATATGTCACTATTTATTTTATATATATTATATATATGTTGTATTTTGTATGTATGTTGAGAATATGAGAATAAAAAAAATATTTATAAATAAAAAAATATAAATATAAATAAAATATTATAAAAGAAAATAAAAAAATTAACAAAAAGCAAAAATTAAAAATTAAAAAGTAATATTTTTTAAAATGAAAAAAAAAGTTATGAAATAAGCCATAGTTTTGAAAATCAAACCTCAAAAGAGGTTATATTATGCAAATTGGACTTTTAAAAAAATGCTAAAAAAATTTTAAATTTTAATATATTTATAAATTATTTATTAAAATATTAAAATATATTAAATATTTAATAAAAATATTAAATTTTTATTAATTTATAATAATTTTACTATAATTTTATAAATTTTATATAGTTTATAATAAATTTATAATAAAATAATTAAAATATTTTTAATAAAAAAATAAAATTTTTAAAAAATACAGTAGGTATTATTTTTCAGTGAAAAGCCCTCTATTTAAATTGGATTCCATAAAACTGGGTCAAGGCCCGTGTTAAATTAGTAAAAGAGTTCAGATACCCGTTTTAAAACAGAAAGGTCCCCATATCCGACCCGAATTAAGTTGAACCCTAGGGTTTTGGACATCCTATAAATTCGCACTTTTCCCCCAAGTTTTGAAAACCCTCTCAACTTCTCGAGCTGCACTGCATCTTCAATAATACTCATGGGTCACTCCAACGTTTGGAATTCTCACCCCAAGAACTACGGTCCCGGCTCACGAGCCTGGTATGATACCAAAGCTTTGTCTCCCTTTTAATTTCATATATTCTATTTGATCTATACAAATTAAATAAACTATGGTTTATTTGATGATTTGTAATAATTTTAGTCCGTTTTTCGATATATATTGAATTTGGTTGCTCAGATTTATTATTAGTTACTGAATTTAATTTAGTCTCGGTTTTCCTGTGAGGAAAATAATGCGAATAGAACCTTTTTTTTCTATCAAAATAATTTAATGTTATGAAGAACCTGTCCTGCAGTTTTGTTTTCTTTTATTATTTTGATATGCATAACAGGGTATCAAAGTGTTAGTTTGGTTATGGGTTTTCTTCTGTTTGCACTTCTGGCTATTAAACTCTTTTTTGTTGTTGTCGTTGTTGGTCCTCATTCTCTCTCTGTGATAGGATTTTAATCTTTTCGTGGATAATTTACCCTTTTCTGGAGTTATTTATTGGCTAATTTCAGATATATTTAAGCTGATTTAGTTTTTAAGTTGGAAATGTGTGCTTTCATACTTCTTCAAGTTGCATTGTTGTTGTTTGTTAAATGTGTATATTATTAGTTATGTGATGAGTGGTCGAGATGTTAACCCTTTTTTCATTTAGTCTGATATCTTTCTGTTTATGTGTTAAGCCGTGTATGTGGGAATCCTCATGGGATCATTCGGAAGTATGGGCTCATGTGTTGCAGACAGTGCTTCCGTAGCAATGCCAAGGAAATTGGCTTCATTAAGGTACGTATAAAATGTCATTCGGTATAATATATTTGCATGCTTTGACTGAAATGCAGTTCATCTTTGTAATCGAATTTCATTTATTCCTTTGTAGTATCGCTAAAGGATGAATGAACCTGGTCCAGAAGAGCACAGAACAATTATGATCCAAGTAGTAGTTTCTATTTGAATGGACTTCAAGATAATGTTTCATTTAGTTGATGTGTTGTTGAACTTTGGATTGGTGTTGGTCAAAGTATATTTTGGAATGCTATGATAATCTTTTGGAATTACACTTTATTGAAGGATAGTTACTTTGCTTGTGTCTTCCATGTGCCTTTATTCTTGCCATTTTTTCTAATAATAGACTACCAGTGGGCTTAGTGAAATACCAGCTGGGTTGAATCACTATTAGACATGCAATTTGTGGCATAATTATATTGCATTTCCTTCCGCTAAATCTGACTTGGTTAACCACCCATTGTGGCTTTAGAACTTGTTAACGCAAAGTGTGAACAAGCAAAATGATATTTTGGACTCGAAGCTGAAGCATGACCTGATGCATTGTTCATATGCCCATATTTGCCAACTCAGAGATAGAATTTCTGTTATTTTTTTTAAATACGTATTTTCTATATTAATGTAGATATTAAAAGAAAATATTTCAAATTCCAACTTTGATGCGATAATATGTTTTCCTATTTCTGTAATGGGATTTTAATTTAGTATTGTATTGCTACTGGCAAGTATACATTCGTCGGCCAACTGGTGATTCTATTTTTTATTCCATATGTATCATATGCCTGGCATTGTGCCCACATGAAATTGTTTTGATAGTACAAGTCTAAAGGAAGAATTGCTTGCTCCAACTAAAGAACCTGGAGAGGAAATAAAATCAGCACTGAGTTTCTGGTCAATTACAATTAGAAGATTTAGGCCATTGGGGACAATTTTTAACATTTGAAATTGCCAAATTGGGACGGTTTCTCTTATTAAGAAATAAAGCAAAGAAATCTGAAAAGAAGGTAATCAATTTAATGATTCAATAAGTCATTTTCTTTTATTAGGGTAGTTTTTTTTTTTTTTAAAGATTAAATTGGTATAGATAGTGGAAAGGGAAGGAGGATCATATTTGTAATATGCATAATTTAAAAACTGAAAAATGATTTTTCTCTATCCTTCACTCTACCTTTTTAATTCCCTTCACTTTCTACCCCATTATCAATTCCCAAACGAGTAGTTTACATATCTCTTTTACCCTTGGTAAACATGATATTAAAATATAGACGTTAATTATAAAATTTTGATTTAGTTGCATTAAAATTGCATTAAATAAAATGAAAATATCCTTTATATCAATCTAAAAGATGTTATGTCAGGTATTTTTTTTGTTTGTTTCAAACTATAGTATTATTATTTTATTTAGATTATAGTTATATTGTAAATTAGTCATTATACTTCTATTTAAATATTTTATAATTAACAATATTACATTTAAAAATATTTATATTTTTTAAATTATAATTACTTTGATTCAATTAATAGTTATTTTAATTTTTTATTTTTGCAACAATCATTAACTATTTAGTATAAATTAAGAATAAAATAGATAGATTATAAATTAAATTTTATCTATTAATTAAATAATTTATTTTTTTAATATATATGAGATGAAAAATGTTCTTATAATTTTTGGAATGATATGAATATAAAATTTAAAATAGCATAATTTCAAATTGGAGTTATTCTTGACGAATATGAAAGATATTGAATTTCTAATTAAGTTATGATTTGATGATTGGAACTACCTATATATAGTTATTATTATGTAATATTGAAACTTTTTACTAGTTTCATCAAAGTACGTCATGCATTGAACTTGTTTTTGTCTTATATTTGAAGTGATTTTTTTTTTGGAAATTTGACCAAAAAAAATACTATTGACTATTATATTAATAAATTATAGACCTTAATGATCTTAATTAGACTTTATTTGATAAAAATACACCTCTCAATCCTTTAAAAAAAAGAAAAAATAAAATGCAAGGAAAATATTTTCTCTCTCTTAGGCTCTCTCTTTCTCCCCGCCCACTGTGTTCCTTTCTTTCTCTTTTGTTTTTTAATCTACTCTTTATCTTCTTCTTATTCGATCATTTCTCTCTATTTCTCTTTGCCGATCTCATCTCTATCTTTTGCAGTGTCGATATTTTCTGTTCTCCGTGAGTCCATTTGTTGGCGCTGATTTGCGTTGTCTCACCCAAGTAAAAAGGTAAATCAATGTAGTTCTTGTTTTACTTTAAAAAAATATGTCGAGCTAACATTTAGAGGTTGGGTGTCGAAAAAAACATTGGCTTATACCTGAACAGTAATATAATAATTATTTTGTTTTTTAAACGATGGTATGACATATCTTTGTTTTCATCCTTCCTTCATTCCTCCTATGTTTCCGTTATTTGTATATTTGAGTTATTTTTGGTGATGATATGAATTTAATATAAGTTGATATCAGTTTGATGTTAGTATAATTGAAATGAGTATATTTTTAGTACAATATGAGTATATTTTTATCGATACGAGTTTGACGTGAGGTAGTGTTATTGATATGAGTAGATATGAGTTGATACTAGTTTTATAAGAGTTTGAAAAAGAGTCAGTATTATCAATAACATTATGATATGAGTTAGTGTTATTGATAGTGTTATTGATATGAGATTGAAATGAGTATATTTTTATTGATATTAGTTGGTTTGGTTTAGTATGAGTTTTGATATGAGTTGTTAAGACTTAGTATAATTGGTATGATGTAGAAATGAGTTTGGTATGGGTTAGTATGAGTTGATATGAGTTTGAAATTAGTTTGTACGAGTTGATATGAGTTAGTATGAGTTGGGTATGAGTTTGTATTATTGATATGAGTTTGATATGAGTTGGTATGAGTTAGTATGAGTTTTGATAGGAGTTGTTATGAGTTAGTATAATTGGTATGAGGCTGATATGAGTTTAGTATGATTTGGTATGAGGTTGATATGTGTTAGTATGATTTGATATGAGCTTGAAATTAGCTGGTATGCGTTGGTATGAGTTAGTATGAGTTGGTATCATTTTGGTATAAGTTTGTATAAATGATTTGAGTTTGATATGAGTTTGTATTACTATTATGAGTTTGAAATATTATTGATATGAGTTAGTATAACTGGTATGAGTTTGGTATGAGTTGGTATGAGTTTGTCTTGAGTTGATATGAGTTGGTATGAGTTGGTATGGGTTGATATGAGTTTGATATGGTTGGTATGAGTTTGTCTTGAGTTGATATGAGTTGGTATGAGTTTGATATGAGTGTATATGAGTTGATATGAGTTAGTATGAGTATGATATGGGTTTATATTATTGATATGAGTTTTGATATGAGTTGTTATGAGTTTAATTGGTATGATTTTGGTATGAGTTGGTATAAGTTTGATATGAGCTAGTTTAATTGGTATGAGTCTGATATAAGTTGATATGAGTTTGATATGAGTTGGTATGAGTTTGTCTTAAGTTGATATGAGTTGGCATAACTTGATATAAGCTGGTATGAGTTTGTCTTGAGTTGGTATGAGTTGATATAAATTTAAAATTAGTTGGTATGAGTTTATATGAGTTGATAATAAGTTGGTATGAGATGGTATGAGTTGCAATCAGTTAGTATGAGTTGGTATGAGTCTAATATGAGTTTGTATTATTGATATAAGTTTTGATATGAGTTGTTATGAGTTAGTTTAATTGGTATGAGTTTGATATGAATTTGGTATGAGTTGGTATGAGTTAGTAAGTGTTGATTTGAGTTAGAAATTAGTTGGTATGAGCTTGGTTTGAGTTGGAATCAGTTTGATATAGGTTACTATTAGCTGGTATGAGTCTGATATGAGTTTGTATTATTGATATGAGTTTTGATGAGTTAGTTAAATTGGTATGAATTTGATATGAATTGATATGAGTTTGATATTAGTTAGTAAGTGTTGATTTGAGTTAGAAATTAGTTGGTATGAGCTTGGTATGAGTTGGAATCAGTTTGATATGGGTTACTATTAGCTATTATGAGTTGGTATGAGTCTGATATGAGTTTGTATTATTGATATGACTTTTGATATGAGTTGTTATGAGTTAGTTTAATTGGTATGAATTTGTATTATTGATTTGAGTTTGATATGAATTTTTATTGCTCTTATGAGTTTGAAATATTATTGATATGAGTTAGTATAATTAGTATGAGTTTAGTACGAGTTGGTATAATTTTGGTATGAGTTAGTATGACCTTGGCATGAGTGTATAATTAGTTGGTATGATTTTGGTATGAGTTGATATGAGTTAGAATCAGTTTTTATTATTGATATGAGTTGGGTTAGTATGAGTTTTGATATGAGTTGTTATGACTTAGTATAAATGGTATGAGGTTGGTATAGGATATTTTAATGGAAATACATGTGATATTAGTTGTTGTCATTGATATGAGTTGGTACTAGTTACATACGAGTTTGATTTGTGTTAGAAACACTGATATTTTTATTATATGTGGTTGATATAAGTTTGATATTGATGGTTCTGACTGTAGGATATTGATGGATAGCATGAAAGGTATTGGAGGACAAATCCAATTTATGGACGGAATAATTATTCTCATATATTATGGTGGAATATTTGATGTCAGCATTGGAAAATATGTTGGCGGTGGTGCTGAATATGTTTTCTTAAGTAGAATGGTTGACTTCAACGAACTTAAGAACTCAGTATCAAAGGTGCTTCATATTGACAACACCTCACATATGAAATTCAAATTTGTTACTGGTAATGACCCACATCTTCTTTATGATGTAGTAGATGATAGGCCACTTAGGATATTCATGGGCATTGCAATGGAGGATAGACTTAAGCATCCATTTATTGTTAGTGTTGAAGAAGGAGCCAATAAATATGGACATGACATTAATGATCCTATTAGTGAAAAAAAATTGTCCAAGTAAAAGCTCCGGGTATTTGTTCAGAACTAGAAGATGCAGATGCAAGGGTTGCACCAATTACTGAATCTATCCATGTAACACCGAAATATTTTGAAACTGAGGCTGGGCTAGAGTTTCAGCATACTGGGGTAGCTCGCGGTGATGAGTTGCGTTTTAATTGCAATAATGAGGCAGAAAATACGACTACTGGCAATGAAGAAACGGTGACAAACTTGTTAGCATGCAGGAGCATTCCAGAATTGTTAGGCAAAAGTTATATATCTGAAACAATTAAGGAGGGAAAAATATTTAAGTCAAGGGATGATATTATGACAACTGTGTCCCTCATTGCAATTAGGGAGAAATTCCAATTTAAAGTATTCAAGTCCAATACTTCTTTCTTTGCCGTGCAGTGTATTGATAAAAGTTGTACGTGGAGATTGAGAGCGAGAAGTCTTGGAGACTCGAAGGGTTGTTGGATGGTGACAAAATATGTCACTCAACATACATGTCCGACCGAATTTAGTCAGAGTAGACACAGACAAGCAACTAGTTGGGTTATTGCAGAGTGTGTTAAGAAGCGATTCATAAATCCTGGGAAACCCAAGGATATTATCAAATACATGCGTAATAAATTTGGGGTTGAGATTAGTTATTTTGTTGCATGGAGGGGACGAGAGTATGCGTATGAGAATCTCATACTTGGGACAATTGAACAATCTTCCTCAATTCTACCAGCCTATTTGCATATGATAGGAGAAACTAATCCGAGTACAGTTATGCATCTACAATGCACAAATGATGATCGATTTGAGTATCTTTTCTTTGCTTTTGATGCTGCTATAAAAGGTTTCCAAAATTGCAGACTTGTAATTAGTATTGATGTACTCATTTGAAAGGAAAGTATCGAGGTGTGCTTTTCGCTGCTGTTTATCACAATGCAAACCAACAGATATTTCCTTTGGCATTCAGGATTGGCAATTCTGAAAATTATGCCTCATGAACGTGGTTTCTTATGAGGTTGAAGGATGCTTTAGGCGAAAGATCGAATAATATTATCATATCTGATAGACACCTAAGCATTCAGAAGGCTGTAGCAGAGGTTTTCCCAAATGCATTCCATGAAATTTGCATGTATCACTTGTTAAATAACTTGAAGTGCAAATTTAAACACATAACTAAGGACCTTGAGAAGCACTACTACAAAATAGCTAAAACCTACTCAATAAATGATTTCACTAAACTATTTGGTGGATTTTGCATTAGTATTTTCGGTGCTAAAGAATATCTAGAATGTGTTGGGCTGGATAGGTGGACGCGGTCTCATATGCATAGAAGGAGATATAACATCATGACGACTAACATATCTAAATTAGTCAATGCAGCGCTCGTAAAGGCGAGAGAGCTTCCTATAACTGCTTTCGTTGATGAAGTCAGAAAGATGTGCCAATGATGGTTTTATGAACTTCGAAACAAAGTAGAGCAGTCCGCGAATAAAATATCAATAAATGTAGAAAAAAATTGAGGAATAGAATGATGAAAGCACAAAAAATGAATGTAAGTTCTTTATTTTTTGAAGTGTCATGGTTTTTAATTTTGATACATCAACTGTCATTATTTATGATATTGTCATGTCATGTCATTATTTTTATATCGCAGATGGAGCCTGCTAGCAATAATAAATATGACGTTAGGGACATTGATAAAAATTATGTTGTTAACATGGATAAGAGAACTTGTTGTTGTAGAAAGTTTCAGTTAGATCAAATCCCATGTGTTCATGCTCTTGTGGTTATTAGAAATAGCAACTATGATACTTATGAGTTGTGTTCCCCATATTACT
This sequence comes from Garcia nutans, assembly GCA_947685225.1. Classification (NCBI taxonomy): domain Eukaryota; kingdom Viridiplantae; phylum Streptophyta; class Magnoliopsida; order Malpighiales; family Euphorbiaceae; genus Garcia; species Garcia nutans. The sequence continues at coordinate 10,940,035 of CANTUV010000066.1, read as the reverse complement.
CACGTGTGTATTGGTTTCAAGCATACAAAGAAGTCATAAATCCAATTCCTCATATCAATGTTTGGTCTATCCTAGATCACATTCTCACAGTCACTCTTTTACCTCCAGATGTGCGCACCTCAACTGGGAGGCGGAAAAAAATGTAGGATTCCTTCACTAGGTGAGGATAAAACTCATCCAAGGTGCAGTCGTTGTCGCAAGCGTGGTCATAATAGATCTACTTGCCAAAATCTCATTCGTTTGCACAGTGGCTCGGGAGCATCGACGGATAACAAATAGAAACAATATTCATCTTCACATCCGAGAATTATTTTTTCAATGAATTTATTATTTGTAATGTTGATTTAATGCAAAATGATCCAGACTTCAGAATAAGTTGATAATTTCTTACAGATTGAGATTGTTGGCGCGGATAAATTTCTAAGGCCAATTTTATTATGTTATTGATACGAGATTATTTTAAATGATATACGTTAGTATGACTTTGGTATGAGTAATTTTATTAGTATGAGTTAGTATGAGTTTAATATGAGTGTAAAATTATTGGTATGAGTTAGTATGAGTTTGGTGTGAGTGTAAAATTAGTGGTATGAGTTAGTATGAGTTTAGTATGAGTGTAAAATTATAGGTATGAGTTAGTATGAGTTTGGTATGAGCATATTTTTATTAGTATGTAATAGTATGAGTTTGGTATGAGTGTATTTTTATTGGTATGAGTTAGTATAAGTTTGGTATGAGTGTAAAATTATTGGTGTAAGTTAGTATGAGTTTGGTATAAGTATATTTTTATTGGTATGAGTTAGTATGAGTTTGGTATGAAAGTAAAATTATTGATATGAGTTAGTATGAGTTTGGTATAAGTGGAAAATTAGTAGTATAAGTTAGTATGACTTTGGTATGAGTGTAAAATTATAGGTATGAGTTAGTATGAGTTTGGTATGAGTGTATTTTTATTGGAATGAGTTAGTATGAGTTTGGTATGAGTGTATTTGGTATGAGTTAGTATGAGTTTGATATGAGTGTAAAATTATTGGTATGAGTTAATATGAGTTTTGTATGAGTGTAAAATTATTGGTATGAGTTAGTATGAGTTTGGTATGAGTGTAAAATTACTGGTATGATTTAGTATGAGTTTGGTATGAGTGTAAAATTATAGGTATGAGTTAGTATGAGTTTGGTATGAGTGTAAAATTATTGGTATGAGTTAGTATGAGTTTTGTATGAGTGTATTTTTATTGGTATGAGTTGGTATGAGTTTGGTATGAGTGTAAATTATTGGTATGAGTTAGTATTACTTTGGTATAAGTGTAAAATTATAGGTATAAGTTAGTATGAGTTTGGTATGAGTGTATTTTTATTGATATGAGTTAGTATGAGTGTATTTTTATTAGTATGAGTGTAAAATTATTGGTATGAATTAGTATGAGTATAAAATTATTGGTATACACCTGCATTAACTCAGGCCAAACTATTTTATCTGATAGACACCTGCATTAACTCAGACCAACATCTTGCATCCGATACAAATAATAAAATCTCATGTAAATTAATAGTTGCTTATATCTTATTGCGAACAAAATAATTGAGAATAAATAATTTTCTATTTACCACATGAGTTATTCACAATGCTATGTACAAAAATATCAAAATGTTATTCGTTATAATAAGCGTTATCATTCTTGTTTGTAACATGCACCCATAAATAAACTGTCGTATTATATCTCAGTATTTTCATATTTTTCTGATTACAGTCCCATATGTTGAGGCCGGCCGTCATTAAAAATTTAACGATTTTGATAACAAACATTCCGTAATCTTCACTGTTACAATGTATTATCATTAGCAACTGTAAAAGACAAATAACTATTATTACTCAATGACTGAGAATAGAGCTTACCCTTCTTGGTGTGGACAAACATCCTTCTCATAACTTATTATCAGCTTCGAACTCTTTTTATAAACCAATTTGGGCCTATGATTGAAAATTTTAACATCATTCAAAGCATGAGGCAACATCTCCGCAATTGGCTTTAACACATTTTGTTCTATCGCTTCTGCAAGCGTCTGCATACAGCGAATCATATATCTTTATTGACCACTTCGGTAAATTTATTTCTGTAAGAAACTAGTGTTGTCCGAATTGATTGACTGGTAGATAAATAATGTCAACATCCTTGACATGCTTATAATATTGGTGCTTGCCCTCCAGAAAATCTGTTAAATAACTGGGAGTCATCCAGTTTTTCTTTTTGAAATCGTCATGACATGCCATAAAAATTTAATAGACATAGCAAGAACCACATGTCTTTCTCTGGTCAAAGAAGTCTGCATTATATTTCTGTTTTTGTCGCACATAATATAATATGACATCAATTTCCTACAATTAATACAAAGACACATTAATATAAATTTGATAATACAGTGATTTGCGATGTAATATCCACCAAGATGCATTTATATTGAGAATCTTACATCGTTAGACAGCCAAGCATGGGGTACTCGTAATCGATACTAAAAATCCTTGTAATTCGTGGAATGCACCATGAAATCATAGGTCTCACCATCCGGAAAAAGGTTGATCCACTCTTGGATCACTATTATATATCAAAATAACATTATGTTTATTTGCTTGGAAGAATAATTTATTTATATCTAAATATCATTAGTGTGAAAGTATAAATCTGTAATTAACGTGCAACTTACTGCTTATAGTTATCAAAATGCATATGCCACCAGTTATCAAAACTTCGACACTGATCAGCGGATGGGGGTGAGAAAGGATCCAAGGGCAGAATAGGTGCATATGTAACTTCATCCGCCATCTTCCAGCACAAGACTTGCAGAAGTTTGCTCTTTTTTTATGCTGCCCTCCTCCTTCAGGAGTTCACTCATCGCCGATCTATTTGGTGTTCGGCATTTGTAAACGTTTCTTCTTATGTTCCTCATACGTGGTCTCCGTCACTTCAATCAATGACCTGCTGAGCTGGATCATGTCCTTGGCCGCCATTGAAACTTATTTTCTGTAAGTAGAGATATTTTAAGTGATTAGATATATGTGCAATTATAAAATTTTACAATAAATAAACTGGATTTAGTATAATCGTCATACTCATCCAGAGGTGTACAAAATGTAGAATCCAATCCCTGAGCTTCTTTTTCATTTGCTTTTTCTTCCACGCCCTTTGCCTTTTCTGCATCTTCATTGTACTTCTCTCTATGAATCTTTTCCCTTTCATCCTTTGCCTCTTTCTTTTCCTTCTGACATCCTGAGGCCTCATTTTCTTTGGTTTTTCTCTTCTTTGTGGCCCTTTCATGTTTAATTGCCTCTAAGGCCGTGAGTCTGTCGCTTAACCGAGAAAGGGTAGCATTCAACTCTTTATTCACCTGAGCTTGCAATGCATTTTCAATTTCTAATACACTGCATCTAGATTCTAGTTGCGATAAATGTAAATCCATTTTATTCTTCTCCAAATCTACATCAACATGCATTTTTCTTTTATGCATGACACTCGGATCTTGATCCCTTTTGCTTCTGCGTTCAAATGTTTTAAACTTCTTTTTTGCAGTTTCACTGACTGGTTTGCTATCAACTCAAGTTTCCTGAAAAGTTATACAGTAATTAGCAACCAAACCAGTTACTCAATTGATAAGCATTATGATCCTATAAACGGAAGGAGATGCAACAAATACCATAGGGTCTTTAATTTTTTTCTCTTCCAAGTGCTTGGGTATTTTCTCTCGAAAAATTCCTTGTAGATTTGAAGAATCAGCCTCAACATTTGTTATTTTCATTTCCATAGCACTCAACTCCTATACATTAACATGTTGATTCAATATGTGTTAAAAATATAAAAGCATTTGAACTGGGAAAAATACAGAATAACAAGCTCATATCAAGTAAAATACCTACTGGGATAACTTCAAACAAATCTGTGAGTATGAATATTTTGAAGATATTTTCCAGCTCATCAATCGCAGAAACCCATTTTTGCACCTCTCCACCTCTATCTCTTGTAAATTTGGAATTACCTCCATTCCAAATATGGTTATGGCATCAGAAAAACCAATGACAGAGTAGGTGCCCACCACTCTGCTCTTCAATTTTTCTAGGGATTCTGTTAACTTTGAATACAGAAATTTTCAGCTCACGAATCCCCATGTGACGTTGTTGAATGCCTCAACATCGTCAACAAGATCTAAAATTTTGAGATCAACCTTTGTAATCTTAGCCTTTCCCAAAATCAACATGTCAACCAGGCAAGCAACTCCTAGTTTGATTTGCAGCTCAACATCCTGGCAATTTTTAAATTCATCGTATAATCTATTGAAGCTATTTTTCTTATTAGAGATTTGATGGAAAAGTATAGAGAGATGAAGAAGGATTTACATATGGTTTTTATTGACTTGGAAAAAACGTATGATAGAGTCTCTAGAGAAGTTTTATGGTGGGTCCTAGAGCGTAGGGAAATATCTATACGATATATCCAAGTCTTGAAGGATATGTATGAGGTACCTACCACCAGTGTCCGCGCCGTGGGAGGGGATACTAAGGATTTTTCCGTTTCTATTGGATTACACCAAGGTTCAACTTTGAGCCCTTATCTTTTTGCCTTGGTCATGGATGAGCTAACAAGGCATATACAGGATGACATTCCTTGGTGTATGATGTTTGCAGATGATATTGTATTAATAGATGAGACTCAAGCAGGGGTAAATCAAAAGTTGGAGTTATGGAGAAGCAATTTAGAATCTAAGGGTTTTAAGCTAAGTAGGACTAGGACTGAGTATATGCATTGTAGATTTAATAGCGAGAATAGAGAAAGAGGCAAAAAAATTTTAGACGGAATAGCAGTGCCTCATAGTACTTATTTTAGATATCTTGGCTCTATTCTTCAAGAAGATGGGGGTTGTGAAGAAGATGTAAATCATAGGATTAAAGCTGGTTGGATGAAGTGGAGGGGTGCTACAGGAGTTCTATGTGATCGAAAGATGCCAATTAAATTAAAAGAAAAATTTTACTGCACTGTAATACGGCCTACTATGATGTATGGTAGTGAGTGTTGGGCAGTAAAAGGACAACACATGAGTAAAATGCATCTTGCGAAAATGAGAATGATAAGATGGATGTGTGGTTATACTAGGATGGATAAAATCCGTAATGAGTGCATTAGAGAAAAAGTGGGGGTAGCACCTATTGAGGATAAGATAAGAGAGCATAGATTGAGGTGGTTTGGCCATGTGAAATGAAGACCTAGCGATGCGCCAGTTAGAAAAACCGAACAAGTTAGAGTAGATATAGCTAAGAGAGGCAGAGGTAGGCCTAAACTGACTTGGTCAAAAGTGGTCCAAAATGATCTTATGATGTTACATCTACCAGAAGAGATAACCTTAAATCACATTGAGTGGAAAAGAAGAATCCATATAGCCGACCCCAATTGACTTGGAATTAAGGCTTTGTTGTTGTTGTATAATCTCTCCCATGTTCATCCACCATAGCGATGAACTAAGAGTTTAGTCCCTCCAACCAGGTGTTTCACTCCACTGTATTTCAGCCTAGTTATTAAACAATACTCAACAATTCCAAACTTTAGAAGTGACTTTCTAAACTTAAATGAAAGCTCATTTCTATTGTTATTTGGAACTTGATGTATGAAAAGCCAATAAAAAAGCCCAGACCAATGATCAAAATTTCCTTCATCAAGAGTTAGAAGGTGGCTGATATTGTATCGTTTAAAGGCAGCCATCTACACCAAAATAATAAAAGAGTGTTATGAATAATTTTTATATGAGATTGAACATAGTAGCATATTCTATTGTAACTCAAACAAACATTATCTTTATTAGAACCAATTACATTCTTTATCAGCTGAATTGTTTGCAATCCACGGCCTACTCTGTAGACCTGGTGGTACCTCCAATCACTTGAAGGGATGATATAATCAACATCCTGGTACATATTCTATTGATTAACTACTCAATCATTGACTTGTCCAGATTCAAATAAAGTTGTATGAAGTAGATAATTTTTTATAATTACTTAGTCTGATGCATTCTTCATTACTATATTCGCCTCCCACTTCCTTCTCATAAATTGGCATGTCATCACTATAAAACACACCGAATCTTATCATTTTTGCCTTACCTGTCACGTCTGGTTCAGAAGAAATTCTTCTTTTTATCCTCCAGCCTTTAGGAGAAGTTGACAACATTACTCCTGGACTTCCCTGGAGCGTTGTGGGCTTGTCCCCGCATAAGAGAGATTGCTCACTTTAAGAAGATGGGCTAGTATGAGAACTTGTTGCCATTCTACATGCTTGATTTTTCATTATAAAGTCAACTCATATCAACTTAAGAAAAATTATACTCATCTCAACTCATACCAACTCATATCAACTCGAGACAAACTCCTACCAACTCATATCAAACTCATACCAATTAAACTACCTCATATCAAACTAAAACCATCCCATACCAACTCATATCAAACTCATACCAATTAAACTAACTCATAACAACTTATAAAAACTCATACCAACTCATATCAACTTATATCAACTTAAGACAAAATCATACCAACTCATAACAAACTCATATCAACTCATACCAGCTCATACCAACTCAAGACAAACTCATACCAACTCAAGACAAACTCATACAAACTCATACCTACTCATATCAACTCATAACAACTTATATCAACTCATATCAACTTAAGACAAACTCATATCAACTCAAGAAACACTCATACCAACTCATAACAACTCATATCAACTCAGGATAAACTTATACCAACTCATATAAAACCCATACTAACTCATATCAACTCAAGAAAAAATCATACCAACTCATAACAAACTCATATCAACTCATACCAGCTCATAACAACTCAAGACAAACTCATAACAACTCATATCAAACTCATATCAACCCATACCAACTCATACCAATTATACTAGCTCGTATCAAACTCATTCCAACTCATACTAAAATCATACCAATTAAACTTACTCATAACAACTCATACCAACACATATAAACTCATAACAATTCATACCAACTCATATCAACTCAGGACAAACTCATACCAGCTCATATCAATAATACAAATATTATACTCATAACAACTTATACTAACTGATAGCAACTCATACCATCTCATACCAACTCATATCAACACAAGACAAACTCATACCAACTCATATCAAATTTATATTAATTCATACCAACTCATATTATCTCATAACAACTCAAGACAAACTCATATAAGCTCATATCAACTCATGCCGACTCATACCAACTCCTATCAACTCAAGACAAACTCATACAAACTCGTATTAACTCAAGACAAACTCATACCAACTCATACAAACTCATATTAACTCATACCAACTCATACCAACTCATTCCAACTCTGTCAAACTCATATCAACTCATATCAAACTCGTACCAACTCATATTAATAATATATCAACTCATACCAACTCATATAACTCATATCAAGTCATACAAACTCATACCAACTCATATCAAACTCATACCAACTCATATCAAACTCATAAAAATTAAACGAACTCATAACAACTCATATCAAAACTCATATCAATAATACAAACTCATATCAGACTCATACCAATTCATAACAACTAATAGTAACCCATATCAAACTGAATCCAACTCATACCAACAAATACCAACTAATTTCTAACTCAAATCAACACTTACTAACTCATACCAAACTCATAACAACTCATACCAACTCATATCAACACCAGACAAACTCATACTAACTCATATCAAATTTATATCAACTCATACCAACTCATACCAACTTAAGACAAACTCATACCAGCTCATATCAACCAATGCCGACTCATACCAACTCAAGATAAACTCATACCAACTCATATCAGACTTATATCAACTCATATCAAAATCATACCAATTAAACTAGCTCATATCAACTCACACCAACTCATATCAACTCATACCAACTCATATGAACTCATGAAAAAACTCATACCAACTCATATCAAACTCATTTCAATTCATACCAACTCATATCAACTCAAGAAAAACTCATACCAGCTCATATCAAAATCATACCAATTAAACTAGCTCATATCAACTCACACCAACTCATATCAACTCATACCAACTCATATGAACTCAAGACAAATTCATACCAACTCATATCAAACTCATTTCAACTCATACCAACTCATACCAACTCATATCAAACTCATATCAACTCATATCAAACTCATACCAAACTAGCTCATATCAAACTCATACCAACTCATACCAAAATCATACCAATTAAACTAACTCATAACAACTCATATCAAAACTCACATCAATAATATAAACTCATATCAGACTCATACCAACTCATATCTACTCAAGACAAACTCATACCAACTCATATCAACTCATACCAACTCATACCAACTCATATCAAACTCATATTAAACTCGTATCAACTCATATCAATAATATATCAACTCATACCAACTCATATCAAACTCATACCAATTAAACTAGCTCATATCAAACTCATACCAACTAATATCAAACCCATACCAATTAAACTAACTCATAATGACTCATATCAAAACTCATATCAATAATAAAAACTTATATCAGACTCATGCCAACTCATAACAGCTAATAGTAACCCATATCAAACTGAATCCAACTCATACCAACTCATACCAACTAATTTCTAACTCAAATCAACACCTACAAACTCATACCAAACTCACTCATACCAACTCATATCAAATTTATATCAACTCATACCAACTCATATTAACTCATACCAACTCAAGACAAACTCATACCAGCTCATATTAACTCATGCTAACTCATACCAACTCATATCAACTCAAGACAGACTCATACCAACTCATATTAGACTCATATCAACTCATATCAAAATCATACCAATTAAAATAGCTCATATCAACTCATACCAACTCACATCAACTCATACTAATTCATATCAACTCAAGAAAAACTCATGCTAACTCATATCAACTCATACCAACTCATTTCAACTCATACCAACTCATATCAACTCATACCAACTCATATCAACTCATACCAACTCATATCAGACTCATATCAACTCATACCAACTCATATCAAACTCGTACCAACTCATATCAATAATATATCAAATCATACCAACTCATATCAACTCATACCAACTCATATCAACTCATATCAAACTCATACCAACTCATATCAAACTCATACCAACTCATATCAAACTCATACCAATTAAACTAACTCATAAAAACTCATATCAATAATACAAAGTCATATCATGCTCATACCATCTCATAACAGCTAATAGTAACCCATATCAAACTGAATCCAACTCATACCAACTAATTTCTAATTCAAATCAACAGTTACTAACTCATACCAAACTCATAACAACTCATACCAACTCATATCAACACAAGATAAACTCATATCAACTCATACCAACTCATATCAACTCATACCAACTCAAGATAAACTTATACCAGCTCATATCAACTCATGCCAACTCATACAAACTCATATCAACTCAAGACAAAATCATACCAACTCATATCAGACTCATTTCGACTCATATCAAAATCATACCAATTAAACTAGCTCATATCAACTCATACCAACTCATATCAAACTCATACCAACTCATATCGGACTCATATCAACTCATACCAACTCATATCAAACTCATACCAATTAAACTAACTCATAACAACTCATATCAAAACTCATATCAATAATACAAAGTCATATCATGCTCATACCATCTCATAACAACTAATAGTAACCCATATCAAACTGAATCCAACTCATACCAACTAATTTCTAACTCAAATCAACAGTTACTAACTCATACCAAACTCATAACAACTCATACCAACTCATATCAACATAAGATAAACTCATACCAACTCACATCAAATTTATATCAACTCATACCAACTCATATCAACTCATACCAACTCAAGATAAACTTATACCAGCTCATATCAACTCATGCCAACTCATACCAACTCATATCAACTCAAGACAAAATCATACCAACTCATATCAACTCATATCAAAATCATACCAATTAAACTAGCTCATTTCAACTCATACCAACTCATATCAAATTCATATCAACTCATACCAACTCATATCGGACTCATATCAACTCATACCAACTCATATAAACTCATACCAACTCATACCAACTCAGATCAACTTAAGAAAAACTCATTCCAACTCATATCAAACTCATATCAACTCATACCGACTCAAGATAAACTCATACCAGCGCGTATCAACTCATATCAACTTAAGACAAACTCATACCAACTCATATCAACTTATATCAAACTCATACCAATTAAACGAGCTCATATCAAACTCATACCAACTCATACCAAGATCATACCAATTAAACTAACTCATAACAACTCATATCAAAACTCATATCAATAATATAAACCCATATCAGACTCATACCAACTTAACCAACTCATATAAACTCATATAAACTCGTACCAACTCATATCAACTCAAGACAAACTCATACCAACTCAAGACAAACTCATACCAGCTCATATCAACTCATACCAACTCATATCAAACTCATATCACCTCATATCAACTCATACCAATTAAACTAGTTTATATCAAACTCATATCAACTAATATCAAACTCATACCAATTAAACTAACTCATAACAACTCATATCAATAATACAAACTCATATCAGACTTATACCAACTCATAACAGCTAATAGTAACCCATATCAAACTGATTTCAACTCTTACCAAGCTCATACCAACTAATTTCAACTCAAATCAATACTTACCAACTCATACCAAACTCATATCAAACTCATACCAATTAAACTAATTTATATCAATAATACAAACTCATATTAGACTCATACCAACTCATACTAACTGATAGCAACTCATACCATCTCATACCAACTTATTATCAACTCATATAAACTCATACCAACTCTTAGCAAACTCATATCGACTAATTTCAAACTCATATCAACTCATACCAAGACATACCAACTCATATCAACTCAAGATAAACTTATATTAACTCATATCATGCACAATTTGTTCTTCCATCTGAACTGTTTATATCACCACAACAGTAAGGCAAAAGTCAGCAATTAAAATCAAATATTTCACCGAACACCAAACATTCCACAAATAAATTTCTATTCTCGAAATCAAAATAAGCACAACGAGTTAGAAGAGAGAGATCGAGAGAGAAACAATATAAATATCTTTATATCGCAGTGAGGAACAGTAAAAAAATAACGAATAAATAGCGGCTACTGAGATCGAAAAGGCTACTGTGAAGAAATAGCAGCTGTTTCGACCTTAAAACGATAAAAATGGAGAGATAGTGAAAATATGGCTACTATGGATTGAGGGTTTCTTGCTACGACAGAGAGTTCGGAAAGAAGAAGATGAAATTCGAAAATGGAAGAGAAAAAAAACTGCTTCTAAAAATATGAGGCGGGCTTTTAAATTTTTAAGGGTATTTTTATCTATAAGGGTCTAATTAAGAATAGTAGAGTTTAAAATTTATTAATATTTTATTAACGGATACTTATATGACAAATTTCTTTTTTTTTTTAGCAATAATTGTCCATTATGTTCTATGCTCTTTCTTTTCAAATGTCCCTACCTACAGTTTTTTTCCCTCTTTCTTTTCCGTTGTCCTTTTTTAATTTTTATTATTATTAAAACTGGTTTGAGCTTAATAGACTCGTTGATATAACTATAAGCATCATTATCCGTAGTTGAGGCTTCATTTTTCTTACTTTATAAGTCTAATTTGGCTCGATTATTTGCTTTTATAATAATAATAATAATATAAGATTAGCATTTCAGAAATGTTCTACTATTTCAGAGTTTATGAATGTGAAATCTACTATTACTCATTAATTATGAGCCATGTTTTAGCCTCACATAATTAACGTATAATATATGAGAAATATACATAATTGCATTATATGAAGATTATTGACATGGTCAAGATGTACTGTGTTCCAGTTTCCTACTATTTGCCATAATTTCACCACATGTGCTCTCATCTTCAACAATGCAGTTGCTTAACAAATCTCATATATTTCTGGGGCCAGATTATTATGATGCTTCAATGTTCTTTTTGCGCTATCATGTAATTTTAGATTTAGTTAGCTTTTTTTTTTTGGAAATGAAAATAAAGAGAAATAAATATTTTATTAGATGAAAAAATGAAATATTACTTAAAAAAAAAGGGATTTCTTCAAAATATCCTAGAAAAGTAAAATTCTTTTAAAAAATACTTAATTTTCTTTATTATATGTAATTAAATGTATAAATATAAAATTTGTATTTAAATATAAATTATATTAATGACTATATATGTTGACTCCTCAAAGAGTTAATTATATATTGACTTTATAAGGTCTCAATCTTTTTAAGAAATCAATGAATTAATTAAAAACCTAAAATGTTATTTTTTAAAAGAAAATATTTGATTAATGTGTAAAAACAACTACCTTAATGAATTAATAAAATTAAAATTTTTCATCTTTCTTTTTTTAAGGTAAAAAAATAAATGAGCCCTAATTATATGAAAATTTCTACTTTCCTCTTCTTTGTCACTCCTACCTTTCAAAAACTTTTTTTCTTTTTTCTTATTTTTCAATTAGAGCTCGGTCGTTAAAAATTACACTCAATAAATATTCAACATCATAAGATATATCTCTTTTATTTATGAAATTTTGCATTAATATAATTATTTGTTTCTTTTTTAAAATTTAAACTAGCAATTATACTGACAAATTGATTAAATAAGTATTATAACATAGAATATCATCATTGCACACCACATCAAATTAGAATTCATTTTTTATTAACAATGAATTTTTTTTATTTAAAAAAAAAAGTTGCTTGGAATTAATTAGTGAGTCTCTTTATCGTGCACAATTTCAAGTCTTCCTCAATTTCAGTTTTAAAGCCACTATTAATACATAAATGTGTCAATGTAAATATTTTTAAGCTTGAATTATGTGTCAATGTAAATATTTTTAAGCTTGAATTATGTTCATTTTTTTTCTTGTGCCAATGTAAATATTTTAAAATTGTTTCTTAATAAATGAAACAGTTGTATTTTAATTAGCTAAAGTTAATATATAATAATTTTACCTTTTTAGGCTATAACTTGCAGGATGTTGAAGTGAACAACTATCGATTCATTTTTCAAGAGAAAAGATGAAAATTATAGCAGCTCACAACCTAATGAAGTAATTTCTGAAGCAAACAATGAAATTCATTTAGAATAACCTTTAGGTAAAACTCCAACAGTTGATCATGAAAAGATCGATATTGGTTCACTAGTACGTGATCCAGGTTTACAATTTGGGAATATCCAGTTAATCACGAGATGAATTTAAAGAGAATAAATTAAATTTCGACCATATCGACCTCTTCCATCTTAGTTTTCATATCCTTGTTCTGGTTCAGAAAGGCACCCTCGTAGGTTTTAATTTACTAGTTCAAAAACTTTTTATCGCTAGAATACTCACCTGCAAAAAATGTTGTTTTTTGTTATCCATGTTATCTTTTTGCTTAGCAACCAAGTGGCAAGCCTAGATCTGATGTATTCACTTCTACAGGATTTAGAAGTTAGAAAAAGGTCAACAATGGAAAGAATTGAATTATTTATGGCCCCCTATTGATATCCCCTCAAATGTGAGCTCCGCATTGGATTAGGCTCCCCTTGAGTGGAAGCATTCTTGACTTGAATATATAGAGTCAGTGAGTCACTAAAGGCTCTTCTACTTCCATTGATCTGTGCCCAAAGAGAATAATCTTTTTATTCCACTTGGAGATGGCAGCTACAAAATCCTACTACCGCCCCCCTATTCTTCCTTGTTGAATTATCAACATTGATACCACTTGTTAGTGTCGAATCATTTTTTCTTTATTTTCTGTCCATATAACAATTTTAGTTGTTGATACATACTAAGAATACAAAAATTTCAATAACTAGTTGGTGCTACTCCTAGAAAACTGGGCTCTACACTGGAGCCCTTCCTTTTATCCTCTATTTTCCTTGTACTACGGTTCTACAGCTTCAACTAGGCTCAATCAAGCCTCTTGAGCAACACATGTACTCATTTGACAGAAATGTTAAATGATTAGGGGGACACTAGTGATAGTTTCTTCCCACTTTCCGAGCTCCTAAGACAAGCTCTGTGTTCGGTGTCACTCCTATGACCGAACTCTTAGAGGAAATGTAGACCTCGGTTCCTGATATTTTGATCTAATCGAGGCCCTAGTGTCTGGTGGGCAATTTCCTGACACAGCCGTCGTATGGCTCTGGCACACCTGCAATCAATGCTGATACCAGTCAGATTTTATCTCTTTCCACCCACTATATATAGGGGTAATCTCCCACATGTCTTCTTCTCTCTTCTCCTCTCCTCGCTCTTTCTCCTACTCTCTGATGAGCCAAAAAGGTCCAGTAGAATTCCAAGAAGAAATCTAAAATATTCGAATTAGAAGATGCCACTTACAGAAGCAATGGAAGCGTGCATTGAGTTGGTTTTAAAACATTAGGCATGACTTAGTCTTTAAGACTTATTCCTGGTATTAGCTTATGATTAGGAGTCTTTTCTGTTACGTGCAAATAATCTCCCTATAATATAGGAAGAGCTGTTGTGAGTAATGTATTTAAATTGCTGTCAGCTTCTGAATAAGAATTAAGCAAAAATTCCAGCTCAAATTGTGGTATATTCTCACCCAAGCAGAATACTTATTCTTTAATCACAATAGTTTTGACTGGGACCTATCATTTGATATCAGAACTATGGCTACAAATAAAGAACATATTGAAAATCTTGAAGCAGGTGTTAGCTGAATAGAGGCTAGCATGGCGGAAAAATTCCGGCAACTAGAAGACGCAATCACCAAGATTTCACACTTGTTTCTAACACATTAAACAGCGTCTACAAGCAACACCATGGTGACTCCCTTCAATTCACCAACCCTACAAAACCGAGATGAAGTCCATAACCAGACCGAAGGAGGGAAACCCACATTCTCCTCCAAATTAGCGAAGCTTGAATTTCCAAGGTTTGCTAGTGAGGATCCGATTGAATGGTTCACCAAGGTGGGCTAGTTCTTTGAATATCAAAATACACTAGACAACTAGAAAGTGGCCTTGGCTTCATTCAATTTAGAAGGCAAGGCGAATCAGTGGTGGCAGTGGCTGCAAGGATCCTACAAGGAAGAAGTTAAGGAAATCATCTGGGGACTTTTTCAGGAGGAGCCATGGGTATGACTCGGACCCACTGATTATCAAGATTTTGACGAGGCACTCCCAAAAATAAGGTAAGAAGGCTCACTACGAGATTACCATAAGGAGTTTGAATGCTTGGGTAATCGAGTGCAGGGATGGACACAATGAGTTTTGGTGGGCACTTTCTTAGGGGCACTGAAACCTGAAATTACAGACGGGATCTACATGTTTAAACCATAAACTCTCAAGGAAGCAATTAGTCTAGCTCGAATGTGTGACGAGCAGTTGTCTAGGCAGCGGCAATTGACCTGACCTGTCCCTAGCACAACAGTAGATACAACTGTGACTAGCAAATCAAAAGCCACCACTACCTTTAAGTGCCTCTCTTGGGATGAAATGTAGAAGCAAAGGGCCAAAGGGTTATGCTTTGATTGTGATGAGAAATTTATCCTTGGGCATAGATGTCGAGTTCCTCAATTGCTCTTACTAGATGGACTCGGTGAAGAAGCAAAATTGGAAACAACACCTCAAAATTTTCACCAGAGATATCACTCCACGTTATCTCTAGTTGGATAGTCATAATACCATGCGGGTCCTGGTGGCTCTTGTTAACAGTGGCTCAATGCATAATTTTATTAGTAATCAGGTTGCCCGCTCCTTGCATTTATCAGTCATGCCAATAGCTCCATTTGAAGTAAAGGTTACGGATGAAAAAAAAACCAACTTGTCAAGGCCGCTTTGAGAAAGTCAGGATCCATATTCAAGGTATACCTTTTGAGTTATCATTATATGCCTTACCTATTTTTGGATTGGACTTGGTTTTAGGGACGCAATGGCTTGTATCTCTCGGTACGGTTAGCTTTAATTGGGAGAGACTCACTATGAAGTTTCAATGGGACAACAAAGAACCAAAATTGCAAGGCATTGATCCTCCGGCAATATAACCAGCCACGACCAAAGCCATCACTAAGGAAGCCAAGCAAAGAGGCTCAATTCTGGCCATTTGTTTCCTAAGCGGAACAGAGGGAAAATGGGGGCAGTTCTATATGTAAAAGCTTTTAAATGAGTTTGAGGATCTTTTACAAGAGCCAAACATGCTACCACCATAGAGAGAAATTGATCAACATATTATTTTCAAGGAAGGGACTGAACCTGTTAACATTAGGCCTTACCGCTACACCTATTTTCAGAAATCAAAAATTAAGAGAGGCAAGTCCAAGACATGCTCAAAGCTAGTCATATAAGGCTTAGCACCAGCCCCTTCTCTTCTCTGGTCTTACTTATCAAGAAAAAGGATGGCTTATGGCGCTTTTACACCGACTACAGGGCCTTAAATCCAGTGACCATCAAAGACAGATTTCCCATTCCAACGATTGATGATGTGTTAGATGAGCTTCATGGTGCTAAATACTTCACCAAACTGGATCTTTGGGCAAGCTATCACCAAGTTTGGGTTCACCCTCCTGATGTCCAAAAACTATCTTCAGAACTCATAATGGACACTACGAGTACCTCGTCATGCCTTTTAGACTTTGTAATGGAACTTCCACATTTCAGGAAAATCATGAATTCCATATTCAGACCTTATCTCCGTAAGTTCATTTTGGTTTTCTTTGATGGTATACTTATCTATAGTCCTGCTTGGGATACTCACATTGCCCATGTCAGAACTACTCTCGAGATCTTAAGGCAACACAAGTTCTTTATAAAAATCAATAAATGTGCCTTCAAAGTGAAAGAACTGGAGTATTTGGGCCACATTGCAACTCCTCAAGGTGTGAAGATGGATCAAATGAAAATACAGGCCATGGTGGAACGGCCTACCCCTACTAATGTTTATGAATTACATGATTTTCTAGGCTTGATAGGTTACTATCGGCAATTTGTCCGACACTATGGAGTGATTGTGTGGCCATTAACAAATCTCCTTAAGAAAGGAAAGTTTTCTTGGTCCAATGGTGCTGAAATCGCATTCCAGAAACTCAAGGATGTCATGACCTCAACTCCAATCTTGGCTTTGCCTAACTTTGATGAGCCATTTTTGGTTGAAATTGATGCATCAGGGGAAGGAATCAGTGTTGTCCTCACTTAACATGGGCAACCTATTGCTTTCATGGGTCGTGCCCTTGGAGTAGCAAAACAAACTTGGTCCATCTACGCCAAAGAGATGTTCGCCATTTTGCAAGCTATTAGGACATGGAGACCATACTTGTTGGGCAGAAAATTTTATATTCTAACAGATCAATGATGCTTGAAGCATTTATTAGAGCAGCAAATCACCACCACTGAGCAAGAAAAATGGGTGTCAAAACTCCTTGGTTTTGACTATGAGATTTGGTACAAACCAGAAGCTGAAAATAAGGTGGCCGACTCACTTTCTCATAAATCTGGTAGCTTACAGCCCTTCTTTAGAAGTAATATTCACTGCACAAGCATCCATTTAGGACATGATAAAAAAAGAAGCAGAGCATAGTCCCTACATAAAGAAATTTTCAAAAATGGCAACAACCAAACCCGGACAGCTATATGTGCTACGTAATGGTCTAATCTACTTCGAAAATTAAGTCGTAGTGCCCCCTGACTCTATTGTTGTAACACCCTTATACCTTATAAATGTATAATACACATACTCTCAGTATGTAAGATACGCATATACGGTATAAAAATGTCACAATTCACTTTATAAAAGCTTCGCTTTAATAAAAACTTCCATATTCCCTTATTACTCAAAATATTTATATTTATACAGATATATATATGTATCAAAATACATGATACCTCACATTACTTTATTATTTAAAACACTCTTTATAATTTACAATATATATACATATACTCCCAAAATATAATATAATATACATAATGTCAAATATACTATAAAATAAAATATGTACATGTTGGTAAAGTGGCACTGATCTTGTTGTAGCACAAACACTTCAAGCTCCAATAACACAAGCCAAGACAAGATCTGGTCTAATAGAACTCTCCGGCTCTACCGGATCACCTTGTCACCTGCGCGATGAGTTATAATCGCGTTAAACCGAAGCCTAGTGGTACAAACTTTGATAACAATAAAATTCAAAAATAATGCCAATGCAGAATATTCATATGCTATGTCATCACATGATATTCAAGAGCACTTTTGGATATATGCTTCTATTACTTGATAATTTACATCAACACATACACAAGCATGGGCCCAAACAACTAATACATCATTCAAATCTCAGAGTTACCATTTGGTCCATAATGACACTATGTGTCTATCCCTGAAGGCAAAATATTAATATAACAATCCAACTAGACCTGGGCTTATGATCCGGTCTTTTCACCCAGCCCAGCTTTAAGGACTTATTTCTGAGGCTTACAACCCGGTCTTTTCACCTTAAAAATATTTTTAAAATGATGCCAAGTGATAAGTGCACAATTAATGATATTTTACTCCCATTTCTTAACATGATTATTATCCAATTGAGTTTGATTTGTTTGTTCAAAGTGCATTTTAAGGTTAATTGCAAGAATTCTCGATAATTTGAGGCTTTTGGTCATTTTGGAGCAATTACGGATGAAAGTAGAAGAAAAGAGAAAAAATTGTCAATGGACACGCCCATGAACACGGGCGTGTCAATAGGCGTGCCCTTGTTATTGCATTCAGTGGCTATGACACGTCCAGCTGCATAGGCTTGTCACCAAACGTGCCATTTGTCCAGGGTCACAGTAGCTGTGACACGCCCAGGACCACGGGCGTGCCAATGATCGTGCAATTTATCTAAACTCACAGTAGCTGTCACACGCCCGATACCACGGGCATGCCCAGGAACGTGCCTTTTATTCAGACTTACAGTAGCTATGACATGCCCATGAACACGGGCGTGTCAATGGGCGTGCCCCTTGTTCAGAATCACAGTGCCTATGACACGCCCAGTGACATGGGCGTGTCAGTGGTCGTGTCACCTGTCGAAAAGTGAGATTCTTTGCACTGATTGGGGAATAAGTGGGGGACAACAGCTGGCCTTTGTCAAAAGGAAAGAACAAGAAAAGAAGAGCTTGCCTAAATCAGGGAAAAGGGTGATGAACCAAGGGAAAGTGGTAGACAATGGATGGGTTGAGTGAGCTGAAGGTATGGGCTGAAGATTGGGAGAGAAATAAAAAGAGAAGAGGGGGAGAAGAACAGCAGTTTTTGCTGGAGCATTGCTGGAAAAAGAGAAGAAAGAAGAGGAGGAGGAGCCATCTGCTGGAGCAAGGAAAAGGGTCTTGAGCTGAGTTTGAAGAAAGATCCAATCATACACAAGCCCTAAACCAAGAATCAAGAGCTCAAGTGAAGAAATACAGATTCACTGCCATGAATTGTTTGGTTTCTCTTACTCATTTATCTTACTCTGTTTTTCTAGCTGTGAATATGAACTAAATCTTTTTCTATCTAGATGTTGATGAACCCTAGCCAATTTGTATGAATTGAACAATTGTATTCAGTTGAATCAATTAATTGAGTTGTTTTATTCTTATGATACTTGTTGTTATTTCCAATTGATAATAGCATGCTTATTGATTGGTTATTATTTTCATATTATTGACTTGAGAAAGCTTGATGTGAATTGAATACTCATAAGGATTGAGGATTGATTGGGGTACTAGAGATAGACCTACAAGATCCTTTGGTTTATAGTTCCTTGTCCTTAATGCATGACCTATTTAATTGTGTTTTGAGAAGAGATTCCGGCACTCTACTTAGTGATTAGGGATTAATCCACTCGAGAGAGGCTTTAATCTAAGTTAGAGGAATGCCAATTCAATTTGATTAAACGATTTAGCTGAATGGATTGTTTATAAATATTATTGAGGCTAGGGGGATTCAATATCTGGATAGTTCTATTAATATCATTATAAATCTTTTGTGCACAGCATTTAATTTCCTTTCATTCATTAATTAGTTGATTTTAGTTACAACACATCACACAACTATTAATTCGCTAAACAACGATTAAGATTTGCACTAGTACTTGGCCTTGTCCCCAGAGGAACGATACTCACTCACTACTATATTACTTGAGCGACCCGTGCACTTGCGGTAATTGCATATAGCACTAACGGCACGCATCAAGTTTTTGGCGCCGCTGCCGGGGACAACGGTTTCAATATTAGTAATATAATTAAGATTGTTGATTTAGTTTTCCTTTTAATCATTATTAATTTTAGTTCTTGCTGGTTTACTATCATTGTAGGTATTTCTTATTGTTTATGACCAGATCTAGCTCATCCCAACTACTGGAGTTAGACCCAGAACTAGAGAGAACGCTAAGGAGAAAGCAAAAGGAAGAAGAGGAGGCAGATCTGGAAGACGTAAGTTCAAGAGTAAATCTGGAAGTTGAACAAGAAGAAATATTCGAAGTAATGGAAGGAGCTGGACCAAGAACAATGCAGGAGTTTGCTAAGCCCAATTTAAATGGGGCTGAATCTAGTATCCGGAGGCCGACAGTTGCTGCAAACAACTTCGAAATTAAGGCGAATGTGATTCAAATGGTGCAGCAGACTTGTCAATTCGATGGGTTCCCTGATGAAGATCCTAATGCACATCTTGAGAATTTTCTGGAGATTTGTGACACATTTAAGATAAACAATGTCTCAGAAGATGCAATTAGGCTGAGGTTGTTCCCATTTTCTCTTAGAGACAGACCAAAGAAGTGGTTGAAATCCTTTCCTCCTGGAACTTTTACCACCTGGGCCCAATTGGCAGAGAAGTTCTTAGAGAAATACTTTCCACCATCAAAAACTGCCAAGCTGAGGAATGACATCTCATCCTTTTTACAACAAGATGGTGAGACTCTTTATGATGCCTGGGAGAGATTCAAAGATTTGCTGAGAAGGTGTCCTCATCATGGGCTTCCACTATGGCTACAAATTCAAACATTTTACAATGGATTGAATTATGTAAGTAAGCAATCCATTAATGCAGCAGCTGGTGGTACCAACAACAACAAAACACCTGAACAAGCAAGGGACTTAATTGAAGATATGGCCATCACCAATTATCAATGGCAAGCCCCAAGAGAGCAAGGAAAGCTGAAGGCCATGGGATCACACCAATTAGATCCGGTGGTGGCATTGACAGCCCAATTAGAAGCATTGAATAAGAAGTTTGATTCTTTGGCTTCTTCTTCTTCTGGGAAAGTTATGCAGGTAATGTCTTGTGAATGGTGTGGAGGTGGACACCAAAGTCAAGATTGCCAAAGTGGCAACATGTTTGCCAAGCAAGAACAGGTAGATTAAGTTGGGAATATGCCAAGGCAACAACAAAATAATCCATACAGCAACACATACAATCCAGGGTGGAGGAATCATCCAAATTTCTCATGGAACAATCAAAATAATCCAAGACCTCCCCCTGGATTCCAGCAACCCCAACATCAACAAGCTGCCCCTCCAAGAAAGAGTAGTTTGGAGGACATGATGGAGAAATTTATAGCAGCCTCTGAAACCAGGTTTCAATCAACTGAAACCACCCTTAGAAATCAACAAGCCTCCATTCACAATTTGGAGAATCAGGTGGGGCAAATTGCCAAATTGCTCAATGAGAGACCACAAGGAAGTTTACCTAGCAACACTGAGGCAAACCCTAAAGAGCAAGTTAAGGCAATTACGCTAAGGAGTGGTAAAGAGATCAATGAAGATGTGGAAAAGAAAAGGGCTGAAGAGCAAGAAAAAGAAAAAGAAGATGATCCTCCTACCACTTCGGGAGAGAAAGCTGCACTTGAAAGTGAAAGAGAGAAGCAGCCACAAGCAAGCAGCCCCACTTTGAAGGAATACCGACCTAGAGTACCCTATCCAGCAAGGCTGAACAAGGACAAGATTGATGCTCAGTTCGGTAAGTTTCTTGAACTCTTTAAACAATTGCATGTTAACATTCCATTTGCTGAAGCTTTGTCACAAATGCCTAAGTATGCTAAATTTTTGAAAGATATCCTTTCTAACAAAAGGAAGTTTGAGGAAGTGTCTTTAGTGCATTTATCTGAAAAAAGTTCAGCAATTTTGCAAAGAAGATTACCTAAGAAGTTAAAAGATCTAGGTAGTTTTACCATTCCATGTTTTATAGGTAATCTAGAGGTTAAAAGTGCTTTAGCTGATTTGGGGGCTAGCATAAGTGTTATGCCCTATAAAATGTTTAAAGAGCTAGGCATTGGTCAACCTAAACTAACACTCATGACCATCCAACTTGCCGATAAATCGGTAGTCCACCCTCGTGGCATAATAGAAGATGTGTTGGTAAAAGTCGGGGATTTCATTTTCCCCAATGATTTTGTTGTCGTTGATATTGATGAGGATGTGGATGTTTCGATTATTCTTGGTAGGCCATTTCTAAATACAGCCCGTGCCCTCATTGATGTTCATGACGGCACATTGACTTTGAGAGTGGGTGAGGAGAAAGTAATTTTTAGGATATATGATGCCATGAAACATTCACTTTCACCTGATGAGGCGGAATCATGCAATGATGTTGTTGAGCATGAGACCGTAAATTGTTTAACTAACGTTGTTTCCAAGGATCCCCTTGAGTTGTGTTTATTGTATGAAAATATTGAGGGTCAAGAAGCAGTGGAGCAGCTTGCTTTTCTTGAAGCAAGCAAATCATTCAAATGCAGGGCATATGAAACCATTGAAATGCCAAAAGAAGAAAATCCAAAACCATCAGTGATTGATCCACCCAACTTGGAACTGAAGCCTCTTCCAGATCACCTTGAGTATGGATTTTTGGCAGAGAAAAAGAAATTGCCCATAATTCTGAGTTCCCACCTATCTTCTAAGCAGAAAGAAAAACTCATCCAGTTGTTGCAGAAACATAAGCAAGTGATAGCTTGGAAGATAGCAAATATCAAGGGGATTAGTCCATCCTATTGCACTCACAAGATACTGATGGAGGATAAATTCAAGCCAGTAGTGCAACCACAGAGGAGGCTAAACCCAAAGATGAAAGATGTAGTGAAGGCTGAAGTGATAAAACTACTTGATGCAGGGATTATATATCCGATCTCGGATAGTTCTTGGGTGAGCCCAGTTCAAGTAGTACCGAAGAAAGGAGGGATGACTGTGATCCCTAATGAAAATGACGAGCTGATTCCAACAAGAACAGTTACCGGTTGGAGGGTTTGCATTAATTACAGAAAATTGAATGCTGCAACTAGAAAGGATCATTTTCCTTTACCCTTCATTGATCAGATATTGGAGAGGTTATCCGGCCATGAATACTACTGCTTTTTGGATGGCCTTTCAGGCTATTTTCAAATTCCTATTGCACCGGAAGACCAAGAGAAAACTACATTCACCTGCCCATATGGGACATTTGCATATCGAAGAATGCCATTTGGGTTGTGTAATGCACCTGCAACTTTCCAAAGCTGCATGATAGCAATCTTTGATGAACTCATAGAAGATATTATGGAGGTGTTTATGGATGATTTCTCAGTCTATGGCAGCTCATTTGAAAAGTGTTTGGAAAACCTTGAGAGGGTTTTGATGAGATGTGAGGAAACCAATTTGGTGCTTAATTGGGAAAAGTGTCATTTCATGGTTCAAGAAGGAATCGTGTTGGGACACAAGATTTCAAGCAAGGGCATTGAGGTGGATCGGGCAAAGATAGACATAATTGAGAAGCTACCACCACCCACATCTGTGAAAGCCATCAGAAGTTTCCTCGGACATGCGGGTTTTTATCGAAGATTCATTCGAGATTTTTCCAAGATAGCCCGTCCATTGACAAGACTCCTTAAGAAGGATGTCGATTTTGTTTTTGATGAGGAATGTCTGAGAGCATTCACAACCCTAAAGGAGAAATTGACCCATACTCCAATCATGGTAGCTCCTAATTGGAATCTACCATTTGAATTGATGTGTGATGCAAGTGATTTTGCAGTAGGAGCAGTCTTGGGTCAACGCAAAGAGAAACACTTCCAGCCTATCTACTATGCGAGCAAGACCTTGAACGCAGCTCAAGCCAATTACACAACTACAGAGAAAGAGCTGCTAGCTGTGGTTTTTGCCTTTGACAAGTTTAGATCATATCTAATCTTGTCAAGGGTGATTGTGTATACAGACCATTCAGCTTTAAGGTACTTATTCGCGAAAGTTGATGCTAAACCTAGACTAATCCTATGGGTTTTGTTGTTGCAGGAATTCGACTTAACAATTCAAGATAAGAAATGAGCTGAAAATCTTGCAGCAGATCATCTCTCTCGTTTGGAGAATCCAACCTTAGAGAGACTTGAAGAAGGGGACATTGATTATCACTTCCCCGATGAACAGTTATACGCCATGGTAAGTGAGGTAAGTGGTTTAAATTTTGAAACACCTTGGTTTGCAGACTTTGCAAATTATTTAGCTATTAGGGAACTTCCTAAGGACTTAACTTATCAAGCAAAGAAGAAATTCTTTTCTGATCTAAAGTATTATTTTTGGGAGGATCCCTTTTTGTTTAAGTTGTGTAAGGATCACATGATCCGAAGATGTGTGGCATAGCCCGAAACAATGAACATCCTTAGTGAATGCCATGCCGGACCAGCTGGTGGTCATATGGGGGCCAATAGAACTGCTCAAAAGGTACTAGAATCAGGATTCTATTGGCCCACTTTGTTTAAAGATAGCTACGAATTTGTAGTTCGCTGTGATCAATGCCAAAGGGCTGGAAACATTTCATCTCGTGATGAGATGCCCCAA
The DNA here is from genome assembly GCA_947685225.1 of Garcia nutans. NCBI lineage: Eukaryota > Viridiplantae > Streptophyta > Magnoliopsida > Malpighiales > Euphorbiaceae > Garcia > Garcia nutans. The sequence goes on along the minus strand of CANTUV010000066.1, from coordinate 10,915,010 downwards.
AATGGGATTCTAGTTTGTGAAATTTTTGATGTATGGGGAATTGATTTTATGGGACCATTTCCCAACTCTTTTGGCAACAAATGCATTATGGTAGCTATAGATTATGTGTCTAAATGGCCTGAAGCCCAAGCTTTGGCAACCAATGATGCTAGGGTTGTAGTGCAATTTTTGAAGAAGTTATTTTCTCGATTTGGTACACCAAAAGCAATCATCAGTGATAGGGGTACTCACTTTTGTAACACTCAGCTTGAAAAGGTTTTGAAAAGATTAAGAGTTACACATAGGTTTGCTACTCCCTATCACCCCCAAACCAGTGGCCAAGTCGAGAACACAAATAGGGAGATCAAATGAATTCTGGAAAAATCTGTTGAGCGATCCCGAAAGGATTGGTCCAAGCAATTGGACAATGCTTTATGGGCTTTTAGAACTGCTTTTAAAACTCCCTTAGGCACTACACCATTTAGATTGGTATATGGAAAAGCTTGCCATTTACCTGTTGAGATAGAACATCATGCATATTGGGCAATAAAACAGATTAACCTTGATCTAGCTTGTGTAGGTGAAAGGCGAAAATTACAGGTGAATGAACTAGACAAGTGGAGGTTGCAGGCTTATGACAATGCAAGAATGTACAAGAAACGTACCAAGAGATGGCATGATTCTCACATCAAGAAACAGAAAGAGTTTCAAGCAGGAGATCAGGTATTGCTGTATAATTCAAGGCTTCGACTCTTTCCAGGTAAGTTGAAATCTCGATGGTCCGGTCCTTTTACTATCAAGGAAGTTTTCCCTTACGGAGTGGTTGAAATAAGCCACCCGGAAAAAGGGGGTTTCAAAGTCAATGAGCACAGACTCAAATCTTATTTTGGAGGGGAAATACAGGCCTTCAAGGAGGTTTTACACCTCCAAGATTAGGGACATTCGTCCGACCGTCCAACTAATACGACGTTAAAGAAGTGCTGGGTGGGAGACAACCCACCGTTTTTTATGTTTTTGGTTTGTGTTGTCATTTTGTTTTAACTTTCTTTTATTGAATGGTTGGTTGTTGTTTTGCCTAATCTGAAGTTGCAGAGGAATTTGATTTTTGGAGAATAAATTGAGCGCACGCCTATGGACACGCCCGTGTCAGTGGGTGTGTCATTATGTTTTTCAGGCAGTAGCTATAACACGCCCATGAACACGACCGTGTCCGTGGGCGTGTAAACTATTTTTTCAGACAGTAGCTACTACACGCCCATTGACACGACCGTGTCTATGAGCGTGTCATTATATTTTTCAAACAGAGGCTATCACACGCCCATGGACACGACCGTGTCCATGGACGTGTCTCTTAAAAAAAATCAAAAATCAAAAATTCAAAAATTCAAAATTTGAAATGGGCACGCCCCCAGGAACACGCCCAGACTAGTGGGCATGTAGTTTGCATGTGTGTCACAGAATGTATGACACGCCCACAAGCACGCCCGTGTTGTTGGGCGTGTCAATTGTAATTTCATCCAGTACCTGTGACACGCCCAGGGACACGTCCGTGTCTAAGAGCGTGTCACGCGAACTGGCTTTTTAAATCGTGGGGCACGCCCAGTAACACGGGCGTGTTGCTGGGAGTGTTGACGTTTTTATATATAGCTCCCACGCCCATTTTTCCGAAAAACTCAAAATTTTCTCTCATTCTCTCTCGTTTTCTCTCAAATTTTCTGCATTTTCACCGGCTCATTCACACACCCATTCGGTTTTTGAACGATTTTTACTCTCGGCTTGCATTCTTTACGTGTGATCTCTCGTTTTTCCATCGCAACTACTCATTTTCACTCGGATTTGCGATTTCAGGTACGAGATTTAAATTTTTTTTTATTGTTGTTTGTTTTATTTCATTTTTCTTTCGTTTTTCATATACATTCCTTGTATTTGCTTGTGTCTACCATGAAATTCGCAATTTCATGATTTATTTGCTTTATTCCGGTATGTTTTTAATTTTTGTGGCGTTTGATTATGATTGTCGTTTTGAATTCCGTTTGATTCGGAATATGTTTGATTTTAGATTTGTTTTGAATTGTTGATTAATCAAATAATATGTTGTTTTAATTTTAGAATTATTTTGTTGATCAATCGTTTGCGTCACTCTGTTGTGTTATTTGAAATTGAATAATATGTTGGTTTTAAAATTGTTTGATTAATCCTAGTTACTTGTGGTTTCTGGATATTATGCTGTTATGGTGGAGATTGATTTAACTATGTGCTGTCGTTCGGGTTGGATTACGTTGTGTGGCGTTATATTGTCCGCATTTCGGTTGAACTTGCATTGTGCTATGCTTTTGTTATTGACAAACCATTTGATTTATTCTGCAGGATAATCGAAAATGGGCCCTCGCAAGCAATCATCTTCTCAGCTTCCAGCCAAACGGGCCCGAGGGGAGGGCAGCTCCAGCCAACCTGCTACCCGCCCAACTTCTAAATTCATGGCGGGACACAAGTGTCTCAAATTTTCCAACGCTGAGGAACGACGACGCTTCGAACTGTTCGGCAACAAAGAATGGTCGGCACCTTGGTTCTTAGACTGGGAGGCTATGGAAATGGTTAATATTGCTGCAGAGGTGAAAGAAATGATTGATCAACCGGGGTGGGGGCAGCTCTTCTCTATCCACGAGCCCTCATACCGAGAGCTTACACTTGAGTTTTACTGCACCTTCCAATATCAGAAGACCAAAATTTCCATCACTGAGCCGACAATTAAATTCCGACTGGGAGGGCAGAGGTTCCACATGAGCATCAATGACCTTGGGGTACATCTAGGGTTATATACAGAACAGGATGTCCAGACCGTCGAGTATCTCAGCGCCGAGGTGGATTTTGCTGAATATGATGTTGTTCCCCCTCAGGTTTGGCATGACTTTGCACCCACTGCCGATAGATATCAGCCCAAGGTCTCCAAGGCATCCAACTTTGATTCTTTCCCCTGCCGGGTGGTGCATAATCTGTTGGTTCACACTCTTACAGCCCGACTGAGCAGCACAGGGGTGGTGACCTTGAGGGATCTATTTTTTCTGCACTGCATACAACAGAAGATCCGGTGCAATGTAGCCCATGCCATCACCTTTTTCTTCCATAAGCAGTCTAGGAAGGGAGCTTCAGGTACTCTACATGGTGGCATGTATATCACGAGACTTGCTCAGCGGCTGGGTGTGTTAGATGGTTGCCTCCCTATGACGGTGGATGGTATGCCCAAGTTGTTAGGTATGGACACACTGAAGAGGTTGAACAGGGAAAAGGTAGCTGGGCTACAGGCTGCTCCTATGGACTCAGATATACCAGAGGCAGCTCCTTCTGTCCCTACCTCCGATATACCACCACCTCCACTGTCAGATTATCTTGCTGGACCCTCTGCTGCTGCTGCACCTTCTTCTTCTGCTGGGCCTTCCTTTGTCCAGCCTCCTGCATTCCGGGATTGGCGCCAGTCAATTAATGAGGAGTGGGATGATGATAGGAAACCCACAGAGTTTGAGCGTCAGATGTGTCGGATTGAAGGTAAGATAGGCAATATCGAGCTAAACCAGAATATGATTTTAATCCAGCAGGAGGAGATCCAAGCCCAGTTGGATCACGAGATCTTGAGGCGGCAGTGGCTTGAGCAATCCATGTTGGAATTCTGGCGGTATCAGGGATTTCACCCTTCACAGCCACCACCTCCACCTTATCAGCCACCTGCCCGTGCACCGACACCTGCACCGGAACCTACTCCACAGATTGATGTCTCCGATGATGATGAGACCAGCAGTGACTAGCCACATTTTAATTTTCTTTTGATATCGTCTTTTATTTCTTTACTTATTTAATACGCTTTTTAGTTGTTCTTCTTTTTAATTGCTTTTGGATTATTATTATTATTATTATTTTCTTTAAGCATTGTTTCCTTTCTTTATTTATATATTAACCTTGTTTTGAGTGCATTGTAGAATATTATTTTGCTGCAAAAACCTCCTTCACCGCACTCTCGGCACCGTAATCATTTTCATCCACTCATGGACATGAAAAAGGGCAGTTATTCTCTCTCTTCATTATTCTGTTTTTTGCGCACACATTGAGGACAATGTGCATCTTAAGTAAGGGGGAGAGGTATACTTTTATTGAATAAATTTCTACTACTTCATTTTTTTTTTATTCATTTGTCTCAATCAATGCCTGCTAAGTAAGCTAAATTGTTATGATAAGTATGATTTGATGTGATTTCCCTTTACATTTTAAACTAATTTGAGATTTCCTAAATGACAATTTCTTGTTGAGGTTAACTTAGTGATTTCGATCAATTGTTGAGGATCGATTGTAATGGCTATAGTTAAGTTGTGGATTGATGGAAATTGGAACATTACTGGAATTTAAAACCTTAGTTACATTTTTGAGCATAATATAATTCCGTAGATTCTTGAGTCGGATTTAGTACGACCCTTAAGTTTATAACCCTTGAAATAATAATAATAATAACAATAATAATAATAATAATAATAATAATAATAATAATAATAACAAAAACAAATAATTCTTATTAAAGGAGCTTTGAAAATTTTTCCCTGTTCCGCTGATTTTGACTACAAATGAGTTGGAATCATGAATAGTGCTAGTAGCCATTTGAACGGTGATTTTAGTTGAGTAACCGGGGGTCGGCATCACAAATGTTTACCTTCGCATCAAAAGGCTAATATCAGTTCAAACAAGTCGGGCTCCTTAAAATATTTTAAAAAAATATATTAAAAAATAATAATAATAATAATAATTTAAGGGTTAGAGTGCTTAAGAGAAAATTCACATTTTTCGTACTTTGATCATGGCATTTGGATTTGCTGGAATTTTATGCTCAATTTTTTAACTCTGGATTTTTAGGTTTTAGGTATGTAAAATTTTTATTTTGAAACTTCCTGATTCAACTATTATGATTGTGAATTATTTTTGGTTGAGAAAGTGAGGTTATCCGATTAGAGCATTGTCAAAACTTTATTTTTCTTTATAGAGGGATTCCGTCATTTTTGCTTATTGCAGTAATTTAGTTTATTTGAGGACAAGCAAAAACTCAAGTATGGGGGAATTTGATAAGTGCACAATTAATGATATTTTACTCCCATTTCTTAGCATTATTATTATCCAATTGAGTTTGATTTGTTTGTTCAAAGTGCATTTTAAGGTTAATTGCAGGAATTCTCGATAATTTGAGGCTTTTGGTCATTTTGGAGCAATTACGGACGAAAGTAGAAGAAAAGAGAAAAAATTGTCAATGGACACGCCCATGAACACGGGCGTGTCAATAGGCGTGCCCTTGTTATTGCATTCAGTGGCTATGACACGTCCAGCTGCATAGGCGTGTCACCAAACGTGCCATTTGTCCAGGGTCACAGTAGCTGTGACACGCCCAGGACCACGGGCGTGCCAATGATCGTGCCATTTATCTAAACTCACAGTAGCTGTCACACGCCCGATACCACGGGCATGCCCAGGAACGTGCCTTTTATTCAGACTTACAGTAGCTATGACATGCCCATGAACACGGGTGTGTCAATGGGCGTGCCCCTTGTTCAGAATCACAGTGCCTATGACACGCCCAGTGACATGGGCGTGTCAGTGGTCGTGTCACCTGTCGAAAAGTGAGATTCTTTGCACTGATTGGGGAATAAGTGGGGGACAACAGCTGGCCTTTGTCAAAAGGAAAGAACAAGAAAAGAAGAGCTTGCCTAAATCAAGGAAAAGGGTGATGAACCAAGGGAAAGTGGTAGACAATGGATGGGTTGAGTGAGCTGGAGGTATGGGCTGGAGATTGGGAGAGAAATAAAAAGAGAAGAGGGGGAGAAGAACAGCAGTTTTTGCTGGAGCATTGCTGGAAAACAGAGAAGAAAGAAGAGGAGGAGGAGCCATCTGCTGGAGCAAGGAAAAGGGTCTTGAGCTGAGTTTGAAGAAAGATTCACATCATACACAAGCCCTAAACCAAGAATCAAGAGCTCAAGTGAAGAAATATAGATTCACTGCCATGAATTGTTTGGTTTCTCTTACTCATTTATCTTACTCTGTTTTTCTAGCTGTGAATATGAACTAAATCTTTTTCTATCTAGATGTTGATGAACCCTAGCCAATTTGTATGAATTGAACAACTGTATTCAATTGAATCAATTAATTGAGTTGTTTTATTCTTATGATACTTGTTGTTATTTCCAATTGATAATAGCATGCTTATTGATTGGTTATTATTTTCATATTATTGACTTGAGAAAGCTTGATGTGAATTGAATACTCATAAGGATTGAGGATTGATTGGGGTACTAGAGATAGACCTACAAGATCCTTTGGTTTATAGTTCCTTGTCCTTAATGCATGACCTATTTAATTGTGTTTTGAGAAGAGATTATGGCACTCTACTTAGTGATTAGGGATTAATCCACTCGAGAAAGGCTTTAATCTAAGTTAGAGGAATGCCAATTTAATTTGATTAAACGATTTAGCTGAATGGATTGTTTATAAATATTATTGAGGCTAGGGGGATTCAATATCTGGATAGTTCTATTAATATCATTATAAATCTTTTGTGCACAGCATTTAATTTCCTTTCATTCATTAATTAGTTGATTTTAGTTAAAACACATCACACAACTATTAATTCGCTAAACAACGATTAAGATTTGCACTAGTACTTGGCCTTGTCCCCAAAGGAACGATACTCACTCACTACTATATTACTTGAGCGACCCGTGCACTTGTGGTAATTGCATATAGCACTAACGGCACGCATCACCAAGCGTCTAGCTCCATAGGCAAATATAGGCATGCCGCCAAACACAAAACTCTGAAATTGAACAACATATTAGGCACACAATTATTTTATATTTTTATTATCAATCTCTTTCTCATTTTCTCATGATCAAGCTACGTACATTGCCTCATTTATTTCATTTTATACAATCTAGCCATCACCAATGGCTTTACATAATTTTTTTACTGTATACACAATAAACCACATTGCCCAAATATTTTGGGTCATTTTCATATTTTGTACATAGTTCATATTTCATTCAATTTAGCCATTAACAATGGGTTTTCACAATGCATAATAATGCATACATAGCAATTCACATATTTTAGCATCATCCTCATGAATACATAATGTATCAAGTAGCTTAACACATTTTTCATCCAAAATGTGTTAGGCCAAATGTAATGCAATCACATTTCATTTATCAAGAGTTTGAACATACCTTAGAAAACATTCCAAAACAAGATTTAAAAACCCCCCCCTCTAACCTTCTCTTCCAAGTTGCCCTTCAACACCAGGGTTGGAAAAACTACTCTCTCTCAATGCATATACCAAATGTGATCATAAACAACCATTTAATATCACATTCTAAGACATTCTCAACATCAAATCATATAAATAGGAATTACAAATGAAAAATAAAGAAAAGAGTTATTCCCAAGTGACATGCCCAACAACACGGGCGTAATACTGACCGTGCCATTAACTCACTCATACAGAAACATTGACACGTTCAACGATATGGGCGCGTCACTGCCCGTGTCATTCATTCTGCCTCATAGAACGTTTGACACGCCCAATAACACGGGCATGTTCATGGTTATGTCAATTATTTTTCCTTACAGAAGCTATGACACGCTCAGAGATATGACCGTATTAATGGTCATATCATCAATGTTGAACTCAGCACCATTGACACGTTCAACGACATGGTCGTGTCAGGCAAAAATCCTGCATTCCGAATTCTCAACAATATGAACATAAATATTCCAATCTCAACACCACAACACCTTTAATTATCATCTTAGTTTATATATATAATTCACCCATAAATTCAATACTTATATAACTCCATCATATCATAACTATTATCTTATTCAATCAATAATCACTTTCTCTCATAACACATTCAAAGAAGAAGAAAGAAAAAAATCTCTTCTCTTTCAATCCAACCTTCAAAATCATCATTAGCTACTCACAACATCTTTATATATATTCAAATAAGCCATCAAAACATGCTAATACAAAATCTCCAAAAATTCAAATATCATGTTCTTCCATAGAATTCCAAAGAAACTTGAAAAAATGATAAAGGAACTTACCAAAAGATGAAGAATCCTCTAAATCTTCACTTGAATCCTTGAAATCCCTGGTAAAATTGGTGTATGGAAGAAGATCAAACTCTCCCTTACTCTCTCTCTCTAACTCACAACAAAAGAAACAAAAGAAGAAGAAGAAAATATCTTCCTTTTCCATTCTTATATATATTAATAATAATAATAAAAATAATAATAAGCCACTATTCAATTCTTTATACTATATATATATAATGTATATCTTAGGTATATGTATATGTCATATTTCCATCAAATATATTTCAAATATACATTTTACTTTTTCACTTAAAATCCTTTCATTTTCCATTCAAATCATTTATTTAAATTATCCATTTTTAATTTATTTTATTTCATATTCAAAAAATTAGGGTATTACAATTGTTATTCGACAGCTGCTTGAGGGGTTTCTTGACTCAAAAATTGGTGGACACTCTGGGATTTTGCGGACTCAAAAGTGCCCTTCTCAACAATTTTATTGGCCCTCTATGAACAAAACAATACAGCAATATGTGAAGTTTACCAAAGCAACAAAACAAAATCTTTAATGCTAGTTGGGTTGCTCCAACCATTGCCCATTCCGTGCCAAGTGTGGAATGACATTTCCATGGATTTTGTGGAAGGATTACCTTCCTCTAATGGCAAAACTGTGATCTTTGTTATGGTTGATAGGTTAAGCAAATATGCACACTTAATGGCTTTCTCTCATCCATACACAACTAAGACAGTAGTAGATAAATTTATTGAAGGCATGTGAAGTTGCATGGAATGCCACAAAGCATAGTGAGTGATAGAGATCCTGTCTTTGTTAGCAAATTTTGGCAAGAATTTTTCAAAATGTCAGGTACCAAGCTAAAAATGTCTTCAGCTTACCACCCGCAAATTGACGGTCAAACAGAGGTGGTTAATCGATGCATTAAACAATACTTGCGATGTTTTGTTTGTCAACAACCCCACAAATGGCACTCCTTTCTGCCTTGGGCTGAATATTGGTATAATACAACATACCATGCATCTACAACAATGTCACCATTCCAAGCACTCTATGGAAGACGCCCACCATTGCTGCCACATTATAAATATGGTTATTGTGCTATTAATGAAGTTGATAATTTGTTGATTTCAAGGGACAAGCTACTTTAGCACCTCAAAAACAATTTGGATGCTGCCAGAAATAGGATGAAACAATTAGCCGATGCAAAGTGTTTAGAGTTTTAGGTAGGGGAACTAGTGTATCTGTAACTGCACCCTTATCATCAACACACTGTTTCCAAATGTGCATCTCAAAAACGATCCAAGAAGTACTATAGCCCCTGTAGAGTTGAAGAACGAATTGGCAAGGTTGCATACGAGTTGCAACTCCCAGACCCAGCTCGCATTCATCATGTTTTTCACGTCTCATTACTCAAGAAGTCGATTGGAGAAGCAATTACTATAAGTCTAGACCTTCCAGCTATGTCAGATGAAGGAGAATTCATTTTAGAGCCTAAGTTTTGGAAACTCGTTGGGTTAAAAAAGGATCCAAGTTTATTGAGCAAAGTTTAATTAAATGGAAGCATTTAACCATAGAAGATACCACTTGGGAAGACACTGCTCAAATTCTTGTCCGTTTTGCCAACTTCAACCTTGAGGACAAGGTTGCTGTCGAAGGGAATGTAACACCCTTATACCATATGTACATATAATATACATATAATAGTATATGTAAAATATGAATGTATAGTATGAGAATGTCATAGTTCCATTTTTATAATAATATTATTTTAAATTCATAACATACTTAAAAGATAAATAAAAAGAATATTAAAAATCTCTAGAAAAAATTTATCAGAGTTTTGTTTGCATTTTGGACAAATTCAAAATTTTAATTTACACAACTTGCAATGCAATACACTCCCAAATATCCTTTTTATACATCCATTTCTCCAAAATGGCCTAACGGCCCAAATCAACCAATGTTTATGAAAAATATTCAAACATTTTTTAGATATTAACACATACATATATTCCATTTTCAACTTCCAACATTTATCCTAAAAGAAGAATTTTTATAATTTACATCATGTTTATATTTACAGATATAATGTACAAACTTTACAAAACATCAAAAATAAAGTTTAAAATATTTACATGAGATGCAATGGCTCTGGTCCGTGACAGCGCAACAATATTTAAAATAACAACTACAATCTAAATCTGGTGTGGACTTGCAACACTATCTGGGATCTCCGGATCAACTATGTCACGAACGATGAATTTCAACCGCGCTAAGCATATTACTCAATAGTATATAATTTGGTATAAACAAACAGAAAATGATGTTATATATCTCAATATCAAGCAATGTATACATACTATCTATTAGCCGCTACAAGATTCATTATCTATAACTATAGAAGATATTGTAGCTAAAATAATAAATTACCGTAGTTAAATGATTTTATCATAAAGCTTTAATTTGTAGCATATCATAGCTACAAGTGGCGCAACTAAAACTCAGCTACAGAATTTACTAATTTCATAGCTTTTTTATTTTATTTTAGCTACACATTAACATATAAAAGTGGCTGCAAAGTATTAGACATTTTGCTGTTAAACTATTTCGTTGTAGTAAAATGCATAAATCTTTTGCTACGAAAGTCAAATTGCATAGCAAATATTAATTATTGTAAATATGTCAATTTTTTTAGATATAGCTCACGAAATATAACCACCATCTCCATACTTATTTTCGTCAAACCATTAGCTATGTTGTCACTTGTTGGGGCCAGAGAGCTAACTTATTTGAGAGATTTTTTATGAGTCTTATAAGAGAACACACTTATTGACTTGACTCCATATTTCAAATGAAACCTCAAAGCAATGGATTTATTGGCCATTGCTACTTATATATCCCTCATTAAATCTATTTTTTTTCAATGTGAGATTTCTCTTACAATATTTAAATAATATCAATTAGCTATGAATATAAAAAAATTTATAGCTTCATTTAAGACCATATATATATAATATTTTATTATTTTATTTATTTATTTATTTTAAAATTATAATTTATATCTTCCATTCATAATTAATTTATTTTAAAATTATTTAATTAACTTTAATTTTATAAAATTTATTTACCATTGTGCCACTTGACCATTTGACTTTATTATTCAATGTTGACTTTTGTATATGTTATATATATTCAATATATACCTCACATATACACTTATATTTTTACTTCATAACCCTCAAATAATTTATTTAGCTCATTTAATTTAATTTTTGTAAATTAATGGATGTTATAATTCTCTCCCCATAAAGAAAAATTTATCCTCAAAATTACCAGGTATCAGCTCTGAAAAAGCTGAGGATACTGGCTCCGTATCATCTGCTCACTCTTCCATATCGCCTCCTCGGTGAAATGGTTTCTCAATAGAACTTTAACAAGTGGCATCTTCTTGTTCCCTAACTCTTTCACCTCTTATGACAAAATCACTACTGGTTCTTCTTCGTAAGTCAGATCTGGACTCACCTCAATAGACTCCACCGACAAAATATGAGATGAGTCTGATCTGTATCTCTGAAGCATAAAGACATGGAAGACATTGTATATTCGGTCTAACTTAGATGGCAGAGCCAGTCTGTAAGCCACTAATCCAACTCTCTCTAGTACCTCATAAGGTCTTATAAAGCGAGGACTAAACTTTCCTTTCCGATCAAACCTCAAAATCTTTTTCCATTGAGACAACTTTAGGAACACCCTATCCCCCACACTGAACTCTATATCCTTCCTTTTTAAATCTGAATAGAATTTCTATATGTTTGAAGCTGCTTTTAAATGATCTTGAATTACCTTTACTTTCTCTTATGTTTCCCTAATCAATTCAGGGTCTATCAGTTTACCTTCTCCAACCTCATCCCAACATAATGGTGTCCTGCACTTCCTACCATACAGAGCCTCATATGGTGCCATCCCAATAATGGACTGATGACTGTTGTTGTAGGCGAACACTGTCAGTCGCAAATATTTGTCCTAGCTCCCAATAAAATCAATGATGCAACTACTTAACATATCCTCTAAAATCTGTATCACTCTCTATTACTGTCCATCTATTTGTGGATGGAAATCAGTATTAAAGTCCAATCGAGAACCCAACGCATCCTGTAACCTCCTCTAAAATCATGATGTAAAATGGAGATCTCGACCTGACACTAATGAAATTGAAACTCCATGCAATCTCACTATCCTACTGATATACAGCTCACCAACCTATCAAGTGAGTAGTCCATCCTAACTGAAAGAAAATGAGTTGTCTTTGATATCCGATTAACTATCACCTAGATTGCATCATGTTTTTTTTGGGTCAAAAGCAGTCCAGTCACAAAATCTATGGTCACTCTTTCCCATTTTCACTCAGGCACCGACAATGGCTGAAGCAACCCTAAAGGAACTTAATGCTTAGCCTTCACTCTTTGGCAAGTGAGACATCTGGATACAAATTCTGCTATGTCCCTCTTCATACCTGACCACTAATAGTGCTGCTTCAAATCTTGATATATCTTGGTATTTTCAGGGTGCATAGCATAGAATGATTGATGTGCTTCCTCTAAAATCTTCTTCTTTAATTCCACATCATCAGGAATACACAACCTATCCTTGTATCATAAACTGCCATGATCTCTCACATGAAAGTCTCTGCTCTCCCCCTTTTGGCAACCCTCCAAAATCTTTTGGATTTTCTCATCTATCTGTTGTACTTCCTTAATCTGATCTAGCAACACTAGCTTCAACTGCAACTAAGCCATCAGTGCACCATCATCACATAACTCAAATCTAGCATGCAACACTCTTAACTCAAAAAGCAATGAGAGCGAATAGGCAGTCAAACCTGCCATGGACTTGTGACTCAAGACATCCGCAACTATATTCGCCTTACTAGGATGATAATCAATCAAGAAGTCATAGTCTTTTATCAACTCCAACCATCACCTCTGTCTCAAATTCAATTCTTTCTAGACACCCAAATATTTTAAACTCTTATGATCAGTGTAGATGAAACATTTCTCTCCATACAAGTGGAATCGCTAGATCTTCAATGCAAAAATAATGACTACTAACTCCAAATCATGAGTCAGGTTATTTAACTCATTAGGCTTCAATTGTAAGGATGCATAAGTAATGACTCTACCCTTCTACATCAAGACACAACCTAAACCATTATGTGAAGCATCACTATATATCACATAGGGTTTATCTTCCACGGGCAGGGTAAGGATAGGAGCTTGAGTTAATAAATCTCTTAACTGCTCGAAGCTCATATGACACCGATCTATCCACACAAATCTCACATCTTTTTGAAGTAATCTAGTAAGTGGCAAGGCTATCATAGAAAATTCCTTCACAAACCAATGATAATAGCCTGCCAAACCCAAAAAACTTCGAACCTCTATCACATTCTTTGCTGGATTCTAATTCAAAATGGCCTCGACTTTACTCGGATCAACTCTAATACCCTCTGCTAATACTATATGTCCAAAAAAGTCACCTAATCCAACCAGAATTCACACTTAGATAGCTTAGCATATAACTACTTCTCTCTTAACGTCTGTAGTACAATCCGTAGATGCCTATCATGATCTTCCTTGTTACATGAATACACCAGAATATCATCGATGAAAACTGCTATAAACTGATCCAAATATGGTCAGAAGACCCAGTTCATCAAATCCATGAATGTTGCTAGTGCATTCGTTAGTCCAAATGGCATCACCAAAAACTCATAATGCCCATACCTCATGCGAAAAGCAATCTTGTACATCTACATCTCTAACTCTCAACTGATGATACACTGATCTCAGATCAATTTTAGAGAATATTGCTTCTCCCTTTAATTAATCGAAGAGATCATCTGTACGAGGTAATGGATACTTGTTCTTAATGGTCACCTTATTCAACTGTCGATTCATAATCTCAAGGTGCCATCATTCTTCTTTATAAATAGCATAGGTGCTCCACATGGTGATACACTAGGGCAGATGAACCCTTTAACCAGTAACTCCTGCAATTGCACCTTCAACTCCTTTAATTCTGCAGGTTCGATAAGGGGTGATAGAGATGAGAGTAGTACCAGGTATAAAATTGATACCAAACTCCACTTCTCTCTCAGGAGGTAATCCTAACAGCTCATCTGGAAAAATATCTGAAAACTCGGAAACTATAGGTGTGCTATCAAGCTGAGACTCCACTGCTCTGATATCCACAACATGAGCCAAATATGCCTAACACCCCTTTTAGATCATTCTCCTAGCTGATATAGCTAAGATAAACATGGATGAGAGGTGTCTTTCCTCATTAGATACCACTACATCTCTCCCATCATGTGTTCTCAGAGTAACACATTTTCACTAACAATCTACAAAAGCCGTATGTCTGGATAAACAATCCATATCTAGAATCAGATTATACTCCCTGAAAGGTATCTCAATCAGATCACTGAGAAACTCATCATTATGAATAATAACTAGACTATCTTGACACACCCTGCTAACTACGATACTGTGCCCTAAAGAATTGATAACCAATACATCAAATCCTAGGGACACTAAATGTATATCACTCACCGGCAGGATGGATGCACTGATATATTAATGCATCTACCCAGGGTCTATCGATGCATGAACAGAAGTGTCAAATAAAGTAAAAATATCTATGACAGCTGAAGTATCTAGCTACCTCTATATCACAAATACCCATTGTGATGGCCCTGCATCATTTGGTCTACTCCTTGGTATAGATTTTCCTCTCTGACCTGACCCTGGTCTGCCACTCCTGCCACTACCTCTACCACCACAACCCCCTCTGACACTGGATCAAGATGCAGATGTATCAGTCTGTCTGTCCTCAGTTGGCTCTGGACAATCCCTAATATGGTGGTCCCATGACCCACATCTAACACAACTAGGTAATGAACAAGTCCCCCAGTAAACACCCCTATGCACCCGTCTACATTTAGCACAAGTAGATAAAAAAGATCTCTAAATAACTGGAGTTGGTACACTAGCTGCTGAGGCTGCAGGTCTCTGTCTCTGCTGTTGCGAAGACCCCTTACCAGGCTGCCCCTAACCTCTACCGACCTATGTGGAAAACTCACTCGGTCTCTCTTCGATGATAACCATCAGCCTTCTCCACATTTCTAGTAGTAGACACCAACCGAGAAAAATCCTTATACTGACTCCCAGCCACATGACACATAATGGACGACCTCAATCCCTCTTTAAATCTCCAGTATCTATCAATCTCATCTATCACAATCCCCCCTGCATATTTGCTTAGCTGGATGAACTCTATCTCATACTCAGTCACCGTCTTCATCTCCTGCCTTAAACTCAGGAATTTCTTCTTCTTAACATCTTTATACTATCTGGGCGTATACTTCTTATCGAATTTTCATAGAAAATTGGCATATGTCAGCACCGAAGGATCATCCGTTCCATGAGAAACTATCTTCCACCACTCATAAGCATCTCTCTACAGAAGAGACTTGGCATAATCAAACTTCTCTTCTACAGTGGTCTGTAACTGGATGAATATCCTCTAAACCTTATCTAACCACTGCTCCACTATAGTTGGATCAGTAATGCAGACAAAATCTATAGCTTCAAACTTCCTTAACTTGTCATATTTCTTGGTCTATGATGGTGGTTGCAGTGGTTGCTGCTGCTGTATTTGTGCTGGGGCCTGACGGAGCAGCTTCACCATTTACCGAACCCAGACTGATGGATCTCCTTGTCCTGCTGGTATGACTGGCACTGAAGCAGATGCCTCCCTAGTAATCTCAACACTAGCTTCAGCTCTAGCCTCTTCTGAAGCTATACTCTCAGCACTCCCCTCAACAGACTGATAAGTCCTAGACGTCATGTCTACCTATATCTTCAAATACAGAAAGAATCACCACATCAGGAATCAAATAGAATGTCAATGCAAATGTATGTATAATATGTTAAAATCTCATTTTCTCTTTCCTAAAATTCACCTTGATCGAGAACCTCAAACATAAGCTCTGATACAATGGTATATGTAAAATATGCATGTACAGTATGAGAATGTCACAGTTTCATTTTTATAATAATAATATTTTAAATTCATAACATACTTAAAAGACAAATAAAAATAAAATTTAAAATCTCAATAAAAAATTCATAAGAGTTTTGTCTGTATTTTGGACAATCTCAAAATTTCAATTTGCACAACTTGCAATGCAATACACTCCCAAATATCCTTTTTATACATCCATTTCTCCAAAATGGCCTAACGGCCCAAATCAACCAATATTTTAGAAAAATATTCAAACATTTTTTAGATATTAACACATACATATATTCCATTTTCAACTTCCAACATTTATCCTAAAAGAAGATTTTGTATAATTTACATCATATTTATATTTATAGATATAATGTACATAATTTACAAAACGTTAAAAATAAAGTTTAAAATATTCACATGAGATGCAATAGCTCTGGGACGTGGCAGCGCATCAATCTCCAAAATAACCGCTACAACCTAAACCTGGTATGGACTAACAGCACTATCCGAGATCTCCGAATCAACTCTGTCACTTGCGCAATTAATTTCAACCACGCTAAGCATATTGCTCAGTAGTGCATAATTTGGTATAAACGAACAGAAAATGATATTATATGTGTGATATCATAACATACATTATGTCTCAATGTCAAGCAATGTATACATACTATCTATTAGCATACCATTCATCCATACATATGCAATGGGCCCATATAACCCTATATATTGTTCTAATTCCAGAACTATTTCCTTGAGCTATCTCATTCTCGTAATACCAGTGTATCTCATCCAAAGAAGTCATGCTATCAGTGACACTAGTGTGTCTCGCACGAAAGCGTCATACTATTAATGATACCAGTGTGTCTCACTCGAAGGCGTCATACTATCCAATAACAGTATTTTAGAATCAGACAATATATAAGGCAACATACAGTCATATTTTATTTTTTTTACTATTCATAATCAGCCTCATTTCCCCATACATTACCAATATAGCTTATTTTACATCCTAGTATAATATTTGCACTTTTCCCATTTTTCACATATTATCACTTTTATTCATTTTTAAAAGTCATATCATACAACATTAATTCAATACAAGCATTGTTACTTCAAACAATGCCGCACATACATACATAATATCAATCAAGTATCATAACACATTTTCTATATTCAATATGTTATAACTAAAAACAATGCAATCAATGTTATTAAATGTCAAATTATGTACATACCTCTTTATGCACAAAAGTGAATCAAATCTCCACTTTACTAAAAAAAATTTATCACCCTTCACCACTAAGTTGGTGCAATCACTATCTACTCAACTCCTAATCAAAATGTGAATGCATACTATACATTAAAATCACATTTTAAGGTGTTTACAATATAAAACATAAATTAAAATACATTCCACCATTTTCCTCTTTTCTTAAGCCTATGGCACTTAGACAATATAATTATAATTCATTCAATTCCAAATTGAGTTTTAAGCTCAAATATGTCTATAACATCATATTTTATGACACTTTAAGCGATTAAACTCAATTTAGAAACATTCCTCCCAAAACCCTAAAATGTACCTCAACTCACTTCTATTCTTGTTCTTCATTCCAACCACTTCCAAATAACAATTTGAGTCCATTTCCATCATTAAAATCACTTAATAACGTGATTTAAAGGATGAAACCAATTGAACAAACATTCTTTAACAAAACCCTTTTCCATAACCCTAAACCTTACTAACCAACTCAAACTTCAACTTAACCCAAGCTAATCAACTATCCAACCATAAAATCATTGTTTACTCATCAAATAAACATCATTCTCACCCATTCAAATAATTAAAACACATAATTACAAAATCTCAAATCACACATAACCCTAGATTACCTTCTTCACCCAAACTCAAACTAAACTTAATCATTTCTTCCATCTAACTTAAAAATCTTTACCTACTAATCAAAATAACATCATACATACTAATTTCAATAATTATAACATGCTACATCAAAATTCCAAATAAAACATATTCATAGTTTCATGAAAATTCAAAAATTAAGAGGGAAAACTTACTAACTTATTATAAATCTACCAAAACTTCAATTAATTCTTGAAAATTCTTGTCAAACTGAGTAATTGGATGAAGAAAAATTTATTCTCATATAGCCATGGAGATTTTGGCCAAACAAGAAGAAGAGAGGAAGAAGATGAGTTAGTCTTTATTTTTTATTTTTCTCTTTCTTCATTTAAGAACATATACATATAATATTTTATTATTTTAATTAATTGTTTATTTATTTATTTTAAAATAATAATTTATATCTTCCATTCATAATTATTTTATTTTTAAATTATTTAATTAACTTTAATTTTATAAGGTTTATTTATCATTGTGCCACTTGACCATTTGACTTTATTATTCAATGGTTACTTTTGTATATGTTATATATATACTTAATATATAACTCACATATACACTTATATTTTCACTTCTAACACTTCAATTATCCCTCAACTAATTTATTTAGTTAATTTAATTTAATTTTTGTAAATTAACATATCTTACAGGGAAAGGCAGAGCCAAGAAGGTCCAGTAGAATTCTAAGAAGAAATTTGAAATATTTGGATTAGAAGATGCCACTTACAGAAGCAATGGAAACGTGCAATGAGCTGGTTTTAACACATTACGCATGACTTAGTCTTTAAGACTAAGTTCTAGTATTAGCATATGATTAGGAGTCTTTTTTGTTATGTGCAAATAATCTCCCTATAATGTAGGAAGAGTTGTTGTGAGTAATGTATTTAAATTGCTGTCAGTTTCTGAATAAGAATTAAGCAAAAATTTCAACTCAAATTGTGGTATATTCTCACCCTAAGCAGAATATTTATTCTTTAATTACAATAGCTTTGACTAGGACCTGTTACTCTCATTATATTCAAACCGGCCGAGCTCTGACTTAAGCATTAAAATTTTTTTTGAAGAGTCCGATTCCTCTCTTTTTTTTTTATCTTGTAAATAGGAGAGCCAACAGCAGAAGAATTCGAGTCCAATTTAGGACCTTGAGGTACGTCCCAACATCAAAGCATCTTGGTTAAGATGAGTGGGTTGAAGACGCATGTCAAATTCGCCAAGTTCATTGCCAAAAATAATTTTCTCTTTGAGTATTAGAGTCAACTATCCACTAATTTAGAAAGGGCGTAAAGCCGACAAACATGGAAGAAAATTATTGGCAGGACATACACCCATTCATTTTCAACATTATTTAAATGTATTTGGCGGATTTAATTGTGTATATGTAATGTTATCAACGAGAAAACAAATAAAGATTTATAAACATGAAAAGTTTGCTCTTATCCAAGAATATCATTTGTAAATTATTTGTGAAGAGTGCAATTTATTCATGTTTAAAAAAATATTAAAATCTAACTTTACTTGCAAATTGTAAGAAAATAAAAAACTTTTGCTGCTAATGAGTAAAAAAAAATCTGAAATATTTACAAGTTTTTACTTATGGAATTTTCTATAGGTAAAATTTTTTTTAGCTAATTTCATAGGTAATTCTATAATTGATAGAGGAAAAATCTAAGATTATTTACTTTGTCTTACCCAATGAAATTTTTCATAAGCAAAATAAAACCTTTTGTTGCTATCCTGTAGTAATCCCATAGCTATCGGAGAGATCATGACTAATATCTGGCGCCGAAATTTACCTACATAATTGATTCCGTAGGTAAAGTATTAAGTTCGTTGGTAAATTTTAAATTATAGGTAAAAATATATAATTCATTGATAATTTTTGTAGCCAATGGAAAAAAAATATGACGCCTCTATTTATTTAGAAAATTAAATTATATATATATATTATATCCATTTCCAAATCTAATAGATGAAATTTTTTCACTTTATAAAGCATAGATAATTTCTAACAAATCACATATGGAATTGCTTCAATAATAACTCTGTAGCACTTCAAATATTTTTTATAGGGAATTTCTCAAAGTGGAATATTTCAATTAACAAATAGGCAATAATAACATAACATTTAGTTTAACAAAATTTAACCTACTGATGAATACTTAAAAACTACCCTAATAAGCCACTTAAAATAATCTATATAATAAGAACTAATATAAGCACAAATGTGGGAAATTAGCTTCAATTTTACCAAACTTGTTTGACTATTTAATTATTTCTTCAATTTCAAGGTCGTTTCTTTGTCATGCTTTTTCACATTTCTTTTCAATCACCAATCAACCATCCCTTTCAATCAAGTCTACTTCCTCAACTTTCACCAATGCTTCATCTCTCCAATTACACCATATCAAGCCTTGTCTTTATTGCTCAAAAAAAAGACTTTTTATTTTTTTGGCCTTTTCCTTTTTTTTTTAATATATGAAAACTTCTTAAATTAAATAGATGTACGATTTGTTTATTTATATCACGAATACTTAATCATTAAACTTAAATTAAGCTCCTGCCATAATCCATATCATTCGCAGGCAATATTTTTTTCTTAAATAAAAATATTACATATATCTTAAAGGATAGCAATGTGCATAGTTCATAAAAGAGCCACACTCATAAAATTTATTGTATACAGTTTTTTTTTACAGTTGCAAAATACTATTTCTACAAATTATATATGTAACTCACGATCATACAATAACAACACCTATTATTACACCATGACTCATCTTTAAAAATATTATATATGTCATAAAATTAAAACTATCAAATAATGATTATATTTAAATTAAATATTAGAAATATCACTCAAATTCAATGCTCTCAGGAGTCAAAAATCAAAGCTCTCAAGTTTTTTAATAAAGTCACATCTTTGGTTAACCAAGGTTATAAAACTAAAGGCAAATTGTATTGAAGGAAGCCATGTGAATTGTCAAACATAAAAATTTAAGTCATGCTGAGCCCACTGCGCCATATTTTAACATTTTAGAGGCACATGTGAAGGTTAGTTTATCTAAGAAAGTAAAGAAAAAGGTTTATTTATGTTGTTAGGTTATGATCATTGAGTGCGGTCCAATTAAAATTGAGAAATTGAAGGGAAGCATATGTTAGAATATGTAGGTCACCTATCACAACTCTAATAGTTGAGAGGATTGTATGATAGTTAGTTCTTGGAGAAAAAGAATATCATTTTTCTAAAATTTTCTTTTTTTAAATTATTGTTAAGTCTTCAATTCTAAAGAATCAATCATAAATCAAAATTCTTTTTATAAAAAATGGCATTTTATTAAAATAGCTTATATTTGATTGTTTATCATAATTTCATAAGATATGAGATGACTTAATTTTATTTGTTTTGATTAATTTCTATCTTCATAATATTTTTTGTCATGGTAATTTCATAGGTTAAAAAACATATACCTTTTATGAGTTTTTTAAATCACTAATTTGATAGTTTTTGTAATAGTAAAATTTTATTTTTAAAAAATATTCTCAATAAATTTTTTAATATCAAATATATACATATTCTTTATTTTCATAATTTATTAGAATCTTACAAAATATCATTAAATTAAATAAAAATATTTTATTTAACCATATAATATACCATATAATATTTTAAAAAATGATAAATAATTTTTACATTATTACATTATACTGTATCATACCATATTATATTACATATTATTAAATCATCCAAACAATGTCATAGACCCCACAAGGATGAAGTGATTGTTTGATCATAATTCATAAGAAATTATTTATTTGTCCACTAGCCACTCTTTAAGATCCAAATGGTCACATTTTCTTTTTATTTTATACATATGTTTTTTAAGAAATTTTTTTAATCACACCTCTCTTTTATTTTTTTTAAAATTTCCCAAATTTTTTACATGAGATGTTGAAGTGAAAAAAGGACAAGCAATGTTGGAAATGTATGGATTCAGACAAAATCATACACTTAATACTATCATTTTCAAAGTGGGCTAATAATGCTAATTAAACAAAACATGACTTAGTGGGTATGTTACTTTTAAACTAATTGTCCCATTGAGTCTGCCTCAAGTCACATAATTTCTTTATACTGCCTTTGATTATTAATAAATATTAGGGGTTTGGATAGACATGTTTTATAGAAAATTTTATATTATTTCTTATGGGGGAGTCAGCTTAGGCAAGCATTCCTAAACACTTCCTAATAATTATAGATTATATTTAATTAATATCTTAATCCTACCTATGGTTATTTATTTTGTTTGAATAGTACCAGTGATTATTTAATTAATTGATATTGGAATTATCTTTTTAAAATTATGATGTTTTGAATAGAAATGTCAAAATGGGTTGATGGATAGTATTCATATCATATTGACTCATTCTATAACATAATTAAGATCAATACGAATAAGACTCATTTATTATTCGTGTTGATACGAACACGATACGAAAATTAAATAAGTTACACAGGTACGACACATATAACACATTTAATAAATGAGTTTTATATGGGTTACATAATCCGGCATAATCCGTTTAACTCATATAATATTTTTAATTTATAATAATATTATATTCTTAAATAATCCATCAAAATTTTATTAATATAATAAAATTGTGATTAAAATAATTCTAAAATATAAATATATTAAAATTTTCTTTAAAATACATAAAAAAATAAAATACATAACACAAGTAATATATAATAAATAAAAAGTGTGTGTTATATTTTAGTTTTAGAACTTAGTAAGAAAAAAAAATAAAGGAGATAATATATAGTTGTCAATACAAATTTTGTAATAAATTTTTTAAAAATTTTATTTTATTTTTTATTTATTTTTTCTATTTAATTTTCTTCTATAAATTCTATTCTAAATTTTAAATTAAAAAAAGTTATTTGATATAAAATATTAGATTAGTTAAATCATAAAATTATTTAATTTTTAATATTTGATTTAAGAAAATAATTTTTTATTTTCAAAAGAATTAAATTTAAATTAATTAATAATAAAATTAATGAATTAATTAAAAAATTAATAATTAGATGAAATTAATAATTTTTTAATAAGAATAATTAAAAATTAAATAAATTATTTTTAAATATATAATAATACATTATATAATAATAAAATTATAATAATATAATAAATTATAATTTTTATTTTATTTTTTATGGCAAATAATTATAAAATGATGTAATTTTCAGTTGTATAAAATTACGTCGTTTTAGTTAAACAGATTGTAGCTTCACATGTCAACCCTTTTATGATACTAACCCGTTTAAGGTCAATACTAACCCACTAATTTTATGTGTTTAGCAGGTCATGCTTTCGTGTCATGACCCATTTTGACACCCTTATTTATTACTAAATTGAAAGTCAAATTTTAAGAAAAGAAAATTAATTTTGATTTTAGAAATTAAAATTACCGTAAGACTAATAAATAATAAAAATATGTGTCTTATTTATTTGCAAACATATTGATATTGATTTTGATATAGACGTCACTGTTTAGCTAAATTAAGGATTAAATTCTGTAAGTATGTTATAGTCTAGTCCTAAATATCTAAAATAAAAAATAAACTTAATCAATTAACTTGTTTTTACTTCATATAGAGGTAGGCAAATTGAAATTTCCTTTATTTTCAGTGGCCTACTTATCTCAAAATATTGAACTTAGAAGAAAATTTTAATTTTATTTCATATCTTGGTTTGTATCAATTTGTATAGTTCTTTTTATAATCAGCCACATATTATGTACAATAACACATAGCATAGATTACAAAAATCTAACTATAGTAGCTAAGAAAATACAAATTCAACTATCAAATTATAATTATAACTTAAATTCAACATAAACATAAGTCGAACTTATTGGAAAAGTAAATTAAATTGTCAAATTATAAATATAATTCAAACACGATATAGACAATAATAAAAATTTAAAATTGTCACTAGAAATAAGAAGATGAGCACTAATTTTATCACTAAAATAAAGCTTCACTTGCAAGTTGCATAAACTTGTTACTACTTTTTCAAGGATTAGTATTAGGGGTATACGTGGGTCGGGCTGAGCCGGATTTATCCCTGCTCGAAGTCTAACCCGAGTTTAAATTGGGCTTCATTATTTAGCCTAAGGCCTAGCTCTAGCACAACAAGAAAAACTTAAATCAGTGACGGAAATCAATGAGGGCTTAAATCCGACTTAGGCTTTAAGCACGGTGTCTAATGCAAGACTTCAATAGCCTTTACTTTTGTAGTTTCAGCTGGGGTCTCTACAAAAATACCAGAAAAAATAAAAAAAATTAATTTATCATGTTTTTAAAAATAATTTATATTTATTAGAATTTATAATTTTTTTTATAAAAATACCAAATTTAGATAGTTTATTATAGTTTTATTATATATTTATTATAAGTTTATAAATTTTCATAGTTTATTAAAAATTTATTATGAGTTTATTGTAAAATGAGTACTAAAATATATTTGGTAAAAATAAATTTTTTTTATAAAAAATGGTAGAATGTATAATTTTTCCTTTCTGCTAGTGAATGGACTTAGCATACCATAGGATTTCAGCCTCACCTCTTGCACCTTAGCTTTATTGACTGCATTTTTATTCACTTTATCATTGCATGTTACGTATTTTGAGTATTAGAACATTGTTTTTGTCTTTTGAAATATTATATGTTACAGATTTTGATTATCGGAACTATGTATGCTATATATTTTAATCACCAAAATATTGTTTCTGATTTATTTTTTAATATTATGTATTTGATAAATGGTTTGAATATTAAATAATTAAAAAATAAATATTAATCGATTAACAATGAATTAGCAACGGCTTAGCAACAACTTTTCAAAAAATATTTTAAAAAATAGCAACAGCTCAGTGACATGTATTGAAAAAATATGAATAATACAATGGAGGATTTTTTTTCAAAAAAAAATTAATAGATAAAACTTATTGCTGGATAAAACTTATCGCAATGGAACATTAATTTATTTAAAAATTAAAAAATAATTGCAATGGACAATCGATTGCTAAATCTGTCTCCAAATACAAACACAAGAAGTAAAATTAGTGGCAAAAATTTAGACTTAACGATGAATATTTCTGTAATTTCCAATTAGCGACGGACACTCAATCCATAGCTAACGTTTTAGTAGCAATCAAAATTGCTGCAACTATTGTGTCATCGCTAGTCCGTCGCTAATTGTAATTAGTGACGAATTTAATGGAATTAGTAACGAATTTTTCTGTCGTTAATTCCTTAATTTCATGTGCTATATGCCTATGGGTATATATGACTTTAGGCCTCGAGCCAACTTAGTCGAGTTCGATCTAGACTTTCAGGTCTAACATTTATTATTATTATTAGTAGTAGTAGTAGTAATAGTAGTAGTAGTCAAAAAAATATATTTGAGATCTAAGATCAAACATATCTTAGGTCTTAGACAAAAATATGAAATAAATCACTAAATAAACTAAAAGGCCAAAATAAATAATAACAAATTAATAATCAGCTAAAACAATAATCATTGAATAACAAAATATCTCTTTCATGTATGAGAATGAAGCAACCAAAAAAATTAAATATCAAAAATTACAAATCTTAAATCTACAATCACTAATACACTAGAAACTAAAATACTAACCAAAAGTAAAGAAAAAATGTCAAGGAGATGGTGGTAGATGAGATTGAGAGAGAGACAGGTGCGGATAGGGAGAAACAGATTGGGACTCAAGGGGTCTGTGGTGGTGAGGGTTAGAGAAAGTACGATGGTTGATGAAGCGTCACTGAGGGAGAGCAATAGTTAGCTGAACGAGTGAAGTTAAGGAAGAACTCGAAGTGAAAGACACAGTCTTTGAGAAACAATAAGAGAAAAGGCTACCTCTAGGGTTTTATTAAAATTGCTTCAGTAGCAAAGAGTGGAAAAGAGGCTAGTGATGTAAAATGAAATGAAAGGAAATGAAAGAGAGGACGACGCACATAAGAGATAAAATGAAATGAAACTAGGGTTAGGGCTTTTTAGTTATATATAGTCTTGGGTCGAGCTAGGTTAACCTAAGAATTTTTCATCAAATCTGAAGTTTGACCCAAGTGTAACTCAAGTCTAGCACTCCTAACCATAAACCCTACCCTATTAGTGACTCAGGCCAGCCCAATCCGAATTGAACCATTCAAGTTGGGTTAGATTTCTCAGGTCCACGGGCCATATGAACATCCTAGTCAGTATTTATTACTGGTTAATGGTATTCAGTTAGTTAACAAAACCCTAATATATACCAATCTTTCTTTGTTGCTACTCATTCAGTCAACCCCTCCCACCACACACATATTTCTGCCCCTATCATCACCATTCAGAGAGTCCAATCAATTTTGTTGAAATTTACTGATAAATTCAATAAATAAAATTAACTCTCTAATTTGATTCAAACCTAATAAATCTAACAAATTGATAGCTAACAAAATAGACTTTCTTGCCGTAAAAGTAATATTGTGGCTAAAATATTCATTTTTTAGCTATAAACCTAATAAGTGGTAACAAAGCAGCATAAATAATTATTATAAAAGAAAAAAAAGAAAAATATGTAACACAAAAAGCAAATAATTTGTTTTAAAGTATTTTGTATTATAGCAAATATATATAAATTTTAGCCACGTACTAAAAAACAAATCCATGGTAATTTATTAATGTCGCTTGCGATAGCAAATAAAATTTTGTGGTAATATTTATATATTAGTACAAAAATGGATACTAAAATTTTTTCACATGGCACATTAAATTTATAGCAATAGCTATAATTTATTATCATATCAATAACAAATAATTTAAATTTATTATTAATATATGGAAACAACCAATTTTTTAAAAGTCACAATAAACTATAAAACTATAATGATACTGATATAAAAAATATTTTAACGTTAACTGAAATTGTCATAAAAAACTACAACTATAAAAATATTCTTTGCTGGAGTTTAAGAATCTGACATCATTTTAAACTTTTCTTCTCATTATTTATTTAAATCTGTAATTTTTTCATCCATATTCTTCTCCATTGGCTTAATATCCTCCACTTGCTCATGTTCTTCTTTTCTAGCATTTTTCACTTTCTCATTTATTTGTTTTCAAGCTGATTCAACTTGTTTTATAAGCTTAAACTTTATTGGTCCAGCTCCAAATTATTATGTTATGTTTTTTTCTAGGACCATAAGCTCATAGATAGCCCTTTTTTTGTCCAAGCACCTCTTAAAATATTTGATCATTAATCATTGTCATTTATCCATTTTCTCATTGTTTTTTTGAGCTAATCAAATTGTACCTATAATTGTAATAAACCCATGAAAATAATTGACAACAAGCTATGAATTTCAACATTATGGAATAAATAATCACATTCTAATATGCACTTTACTAATTAATTCATAAATGACAAAAAAAATAAAACTTACATTGACATCTTGAGATGATGAATCAATTTCTTTTCCTCTCTCTTACGAGATTTAATCCAAAGTTCAACACGAGAAGGCTCATTTCTATTTTCTTTAGCATATCAACAAATTAAACCAAAATAATTTGTTTAATTAAAAAAATCAAAGTATGTAAATTTGTTACACATCACAAATGAAAAAAAAAATTAAAAGAATTCATGTCAATATATACCTATCTAACTATATATTCATGCATATAAGTACTAATATTTAATTGTTACTTAAAATCTTTTTCTAATTAAATTTTCAAATTTTCATTTCAAAGAAAAAAAGGAATTATAAATACTTGTCATTTAGTGTCTAAGACGAGCATAACTTTTAATTATAGTATATAGAGGCATCCAACATTTTTCTCTACTCTTTTTATTCTCTATACTTTTCTTCTAGAAAAAAATATAATTTAATTTATCTAAATTAAAATAAAATCCAATTTCAGCATATAGCAAATTTTAAAAAAATGAATTAATTAAATTTTTTTTATGTGGAAGGTGGCCTCATTCTAAAACTTAAGTAAATATTTCCAATAATCCAAATTAATAATTTTAGATTTGTTTTTTCAAGCGAGGTTGGAAAGTCAGTTTTATATCAAAATACTTCTTTTCACCTTTTGTCTATAATATCAAAATAAAGCACTTATATGCCCATCTAAAACTTCAAATGTGAATTTTTCATACAAAAAATAATAAGTATAAAAGTTAAATATTATTCAAAAGAGAAACTTACTTTAAAATATTTTACATTTAAATTTCAACTACTACTCACTAAAATAATTTTTCATATATGATTAAGTTAATCCAATGTAATATCTTTCTATTCCTTTATTTGCAAAGGATAGATTATCAATTACCAGCTGTCTATCCTAAGAACCAATCAAAATCTATTGAATGATCACCAATAGCTTGATGGTCATTATCAAATTCCATTTGCAATTTTCTATCATGTCTCCAATGCAATGAGTTGCATACAATATGTAGGTCCCCTTATATTTCTTTTTATAGCATTTGAAGTTATTAAATAGGAATTAAAAAAATTAGTTTATATCCCATCACTAAAACAACAAAAAAAATCAAATAAAATAAATATCAAATGGGAATAAAGAAGAAAAATTCAAACCTAATGCATTTATCTCACCACTTGTTTCATATTGTAAAATAAATTCATATGACATTGCTCCTAAATCATTATTTCAAATATTTTGTTGATGACCAACCTTAGGTACAATATCATATTCATTCATTAAAGTGTACAAATCAATAAATTTTAAATTAAATGAAGAATAGCTATCAATTTTTTTTAACATCCTCGTCATATTAACTTGTATCAATGAATCATAATTAGCATGAATACCTGATGGATTTAGGTAATAAATTCATTACCTTTCAAAATGTCAACTCACATTCTTTCTTCAAAGAGTCCAAAACATCAAAATAAGCAATGAAGTCTTTGTTAACATTTTTGTTCACTTATATTTTCTTGTTCACATAAGCTCTACTAGTTGAAAACATTAAACAACCCTTATAATTACATATGAATGTTTTGACATTTGGATCATCTACAATTCCTATTGTAATCTATAAAATTAATTAGTGGTACAATTAATAACATATAATCAGAAAAATAATAAACGCACAATGATACTTTAATTCACAATACTTGCCAACAAAACTAGTTTCTCTTGTAGGTTGCTTGTGAAAATGTCCATTATTGGATTCATTTCCATTTTTAGGAGTTACCTTAAGTTCTTATGAAATATATTCTTGAGTGTTGTCATCTTTGTCATGATTATTATATTTTTTTCAAAGTTTTCTTTGGTAGCAAAATTCTCTCTCTCTCTCTCTCCCCTTTTTATTTTATAAAAATAACATGGCGCCTTTGGCTCAAATTTTGTTAATATAAGAATTGGTTATCATAAGTTTGTTTGCATATGTTGAGTGCGAGTGGTTAAGATAATGACATGATTTTATTATCTAACCAGTGGGAAAAGGTGAATATAATTCTCCAATTTATTAATGCGCACGCGCACACAATCACATATGTTGTTGTTGTTGTTGTTGCATTTTTAATTTTCTTTGTTTTATATACATCTATTTTATATGTAACAAATGTTATAATGGACCAAAAATGGATATAATGTAATAGATTGAGTGATGATTTCAGAAAAGGAGTGAGTGATTATCTTAATTTTGCATTTATTCATATAAAATTTGATAGTAGTATTTTTTTGTCCTTGCATCAATTTTAATAATATTTTAATCAAAACTAGAGATGAGGATGAGAAACATATGTTGATTGGATGGAATAGCACAAAAATACACTTGTTGGTTGTATCATATATCATGGAGAATTTATTACTCAAGAAAATATTGTTCACAATGAAGAACAAGATAAGGATACGGATACTAGTGATGATATATTTGCATGATCCGTGATGCAACTGGACCTAAAATCATAGAAGCTATAATGCAAAAGGCTTTTGACAAAGAACTAGGTAAACTTCTTTGTTTCTATTATAAACCATAGATATTTATTTAAAAGATAATGTATGTCATGTGTCTATTTATACTTATAAGTTTTGCCTTAATAATGAGAAGGTGTGTATTTGTCATTATAGATGACACTACTATTCCTAAACAAATGGAGTGTGAGAACGTTGATGATCTTCTGAATTTCAATCAGAAAACTTTGAAATTTTATAAGTTATTGGAGAATACACAGCAAAAGCTATATCCCAATTGCAAGATCATTACAAAATCATCATTTATTGGGAAATTATCTCAAATCAAATGTCTTTTTGGCATGAGTGAAAAAGTAATTGATAGTATAATGAAATTAGTTAAGCCAAAACTTTATTAAAATCCTTTTATGAAGCAAGAAAAATTATAAAAAATTTAGGTCTTAACTATGATAAGATAGATGCTTATGTAAATGACTGCATATTGTTCTAGAAGAATAATGTGAAACTTAATTTTTATTTGAAGTGTGGAGAGTTTAGATGGAAATCAAATGATAGTGAAAAGAGCAGCAAAAGAGTTAATAGGAAGGTATTGCACTAGTTTCCTTTGAAACCAAGATTGCAAGACTATTTATGTCATCAAAGACAACATTTGATGTGCGATGGCATCAAGAAGGATGATATAAAGATGGAAATCTTAGGCATCTAGCAAACTCTTTTGTATGGAGAATCAAATCCAAGATTTGCTAGAGATCCTAGAAATGTTAGACTTGGATTATCAACTTATGGTAATATGAGTATTTCTCACAATATATGGCCTATGATTTTTTTTATGTATAATCTACCTTTGTGGATATGTATGAAGTAACCATATTGCATGTTGATTTTATTAATATCTAAGCATAAAGCTCCTGGAAATGATATTGATTTATACTTGTAACCTTTGATAGAGGAGTTAAAAGAGTTATGGTTCAATAGAGTTGATACTTATGATGCTCTCAAAGAAGAATACTTTGTCATGTGTGCTGCAGTTTTATGAACTATTAGTGATTTTCCTCCATATGCTCATTTATTAGGATGGAGCACAAAAGGTACATTATTTTATCCTATATGCAATAAGGATACTTCTTCTTTTAGACTTGAACATTGTCAAAAGATCTATCACATGTGTGCTCATCAATTTTTACATAAAAAAACATAAATGGCATGCTAATAAAAGTGATTTCAATGGAGCAATTGAAAAATATCTTGCACCTCTCACACCATCTAGAGATGATATAGTAAATCAGTTACAAAAGCTAGAACCAAATGTATTTAGCAAGACTGTGAAAAAGCTAAAAGGTAAAAATAGTCTTAATTGGAAGAAAAAAAAGTATATTTATTAAGCTACCCTATTGGAGAAAATTTTCTTTGCACCATAATCTTGATGTCAAATATATTGAAAAAATATATGTGAGAACATATTTAGTACTCTAAAGAAATATATAGAAAAATAAAAGATGATTTGAAAGCTCATCGTGATTTACAAGAAAAGTTTGCATCCATCACAAAAATATGAAAAATGGTATTATCTAACTACTTATTTTAATTTCTCTGCTCAATGAAAAGAAAAGATGTGCGAGTTCTTAAAAGATGTAAATGTTGTAGATTGATTTTCTTCAAACATAACTCGATGTATGAATTTGAAAGAATGCAAGTGTTAGCACTCTATTTTTTTCATGCATGTATCAGTTTATAATATCCGATGATGAAAACCAAAATTGTGTCTTGAAATGGAAAGATTTTCCTAAGGAATACACCGAGTTGCCTAAAAACTCTCTTTGAAATTTGGATTTGAGATTGAACTTAAGTGATGACCCAATCTGAAATCTTGGGAGCATGATTACGAATGGAATTTGTGCTGAGATCTATGGGCCCTGCAATATGATTTGGACTTATTTTGGGCCAATGGATGGATAGTAAGATAAATGGATTGAATCTAAACTAAATGGGCTTATCTAGGACCTTCTTTTCTTCCTAAAATCTGAACCAACGGCACAAATCACCCAAAACTGAATTGGGTCCATTTACCATGGACTGTCGTATGACAGCCCATGATCACTGTGCGGTGGTTTCAACCATCCACTAGATAGTCCTTTATAGATGGGCATCATCTTATCAGATTTTTCAAATTTCAAGACTTTATCCTCATCTTAACAAATCCTTTCACATCTAATATAATTTCCTTCATCCAAACTCAGCTGTTTTGATCCTAATCTTTAGAAAACCTTATCTCCTCATACTTTTACACCTACAAATATCCCTTCACCTTCACCAATCAACATCAAAAATCATTATTGAAAACTCTTCTATTTTCTCTTATTTCCAACAGTTAAATCCTCTGAAATCAGCCTTTGAAACCATCCCAAGTCTATTTTGGAAGTTCTTAAAGCCTTTAAATTCCATTTGTTATATTATTTCATCAATTTGAAGCAATTTTGAAGGCCAAAACACCCCATTTCCACTTTAATCCAAAAATTAAAGATCCAAGTGTCCATGTTCATCATTATTCATCATTTCAAAGTCATTTCAATTTGTTAGAAGATTTTTTACACCCTCAATTTGGTGTTTTCTAAGGGGAAATGTTGCCAATTAATCTTACAACACATTTGGTAAACTTTAGGGGCAAAATCAAATTAAACTTCTTCTTTCTATTCAAGTTCACATTTTATTCATTTCAATTAGTTATGTTGATATTTATATGTGTCTTTGCATAATTAAAAGATGTTTTATACTTGTGATAATAATGTTACTCAACCCTTTTATCCAATTGTTTGACTAATATGTTTATTCATGATGTAGAAAGTCCAACCCATTAATAAATTACTCTTTATATTACTTATATATATTATTTTATTATGTTATGCTATGATTAACCTCCTTTTATTTCTATAAAATCTTGTACTAGTCGTTTGGACTTTTTGATAAACACTTAAGAAAACCACAGTTTGGTCATTTGACCATAACTTAGTAGATTGTTATCATCGAACCTAAAACTCTGAGAGCCTAGGTCGATCTTCTTCATATAGGTTCATTTGTCAAACCGATAAAACTAGGTCGGTCTGCATAGAGTGCCAAATCTATTTAACCTGCTTATAGGAAGATATTTGGTCTTAAGAGTTATGACTGTCATATTCTTTTAGAATAACTTATTCTTCTTGCAATTCATGGAATTGTACCCACTAATGTGTGTAATGCTATTGTTGAACTGTGTATATTTCTTAAGGAGTTGTGTTCTAAAGTGTTCAAAGTGGATGAATTGGAGCATTAATTTGAAATTTCAAATTCCAATTATTTTGTGTAAGCTGTAAAAAATCTTTTCACCTTTTTTTATGATATTACGGTGCACTTAGCAATGCACCTTTCAACTAGAGCTAAACTTGCTATAATTATACAGTATCGATGAATGTATCCAATAGAGACGTAGCAATTTAGATATTACATTTTATAATTGTTTTTTTGGTTAATGATTAATAAATTACTAACTAAATTTAATTTTTTTTATAGATTTTTACGTAAACTAAAATGTTATATTTGTAATAAAATTCAACTTGACGGTTTCATTATAGAAGGATATATTGTAGACGAAAGCTAAATTTTTTTATTCAAGGTATATATACGATATTGAAACTAAGTTTAACCAATTGAAAAGAAATTCTGAAGGGAGTAGTATTGATTCAAAAAAGAGGTTGTCTGTATTTGCCCAAATGGGTTATCCTTTGACAAAGAATGAATCTAAATCTTTAGAGGAACTTGAGAGGAAGTAAGCTCAACTTTATGTTTGAAAAACTGTGAAGAAGTTCAACCATTTGTAAGATAGTACACTTGTTTTTCCTCCCTTTTTTCCTCGTAGATATGTTGTCCAATATAATGTATTTATCTTTTGCAATGGATACTAATATGATGTACATAATATGGATTTTATAGAGTGGCTTTATAATTAAGTATGTTTTATTTTATTTAAAGTACTGCTATGTCATGTAAGCTTTATTTAACATTATGTAAATGTAACATTTGTGTTTTTTCAATTACATTCACATAGGTTAAACAAATGCATGAAGAAGGGAATAGTACTATAAGTGAAAACTTGTTATCATTGGCTCAAGGTCCTCTTTTCGGAGTTCAATGCTTTATGGGATATGTTATAAATGACTTTAGGTCTCATACAAAGCAAATTAAAAAAAAAAAAAGAGTAAATCAAAATAATGGTGTTTTAGTAAGGAAAAATTAGGATTTAAAAATATAGACTATTACGGTGTCTTTACAAATATAATAAAATTTTAATATTTTTGAGAGAAAATAATTTTTTTGTTTAAATATGATTGATGGGATATTGAAAAAATTGGAAGGGGAATCAAATAGATAAATATAGTCTTGTAAATGTGGATATTTCCAAAAAGTTAGTTAATGATGAGACCTTTGTACTTGCATTCCAAGTAGAGCAAGTTTTTTATGTTAAAAATGGTAATAATCCTAATTGGTTTATTGTTTTAGAAGACCAATCTGAGAATTTTTATAATTTGTCATCAAAGAATGTGTCAAATAATGCTAATACATTTCATATTGATGATGAAGCTTTTCAACAAGATGAGACTCATATTTGTCAAGAGTTCTCCAACATACTTAGGAGGATAATGATTTGACAAATTGGAAAAAAGAATGTGTAAATAATTTTAAAGCTAAAATTAATCATGCCGATGAATTTATACATGAAAATGATATAGAATCTAATCTAGAAATTGATGATAAAGAACTATTATTATAAGTGAATTGTAGATTGCTCAAAATACTATGAGTATGAAAGAGTTATTTTTCATTTATATGTTATTTGTAGTGTTTTTAGTCACATCTCTAATTTATAATTTTTGTATTTTCCTTGGAATGAAATTTGTATTCCCTCTTAACATTATAATGTTTGATTATAATTTTGTTTTTGGCATAGTGGAGATTGTAAAATTGGATGTATTAACAATAATTCTTGATATATCTATATGTGTTGTAGATCCCGACATGAGTTGCCTATCTCCCTTCATGTTTGGTTCCATGGTTTGATAAGGAAAATAGGGTTGCAGTGTGTGGTTGCATGTTATACTAGAGATAATGCACTTAGGATATATAAGCTGTGATTCTTTTATTTTGTTCTACTTTGTTGGTTCTCTCTCTAGGTTATTTTTTGTATTGGATTTTTTAGATTCTTAAAATGTGTTAATTTAATTGAGTTGTTAATATAAACACGATGGTTTTTTTATGTAAAGGTGTGGCTTTTTCCAAAATAATAAAATGATTAGTATGCTTATTATAAAAAGTTACTTATTGCTTACATATACATGTACTCATTGTGTTTGCCATGGCAAGTTCACGTTACTTTTACTGCTAATAGAGTTGAGCAATTTATATAAATTTAAGGACAATGATAACAATAAAAACAAAGCAGCCATACTATTCAATCTTTTTACCTAACCATATGTTATTAAACCGTTTCTTGCTCGGTTTATGAGTTAAGAATTGCTTCATTTTCTAAAAATTAGATCATTTTTTAATGGAATTGGCTAACAGTGTCAATAAAAATTAGACTATTTTTTCTTTATAAAATGATCTAATTTTCATAAATCGCAAATTTTGAGAATTCAATATCACTAATGTGAAGTTAATGGATTCAATGTCAAAAAATTATTAAGTTTAGGGACTCAAAAATATATTTTTCCAAATTTTAACCTATATTATATGTACTTAATGCATTTAATGAATTAACTAAAAACTCTGCCACATGTTCACCTTTATTATGTAGCTATAAAATATTAATTAGCTATAAGATAACAATATAAATTATATCTTTGCATTTTTTTTTTTGTTTAGCAGAAAATGAAAAGTTCATTCAAACTGATAAAACTTGCAACAGAGCCTTGAATTAACAAGGCAGAACCTTGAATAAAATTATAGTTTTGCATATTAATTATAATTCATATCAAATTAAATTTTCAAAGTTTTAACTTGTTATACGTAAATAATTTCTGTAATAATAAATTATAATTAATCACTCATTAACTTATATGGCTAATATTGAAAATATATAATCTAATTCTGCATTTTAAATATTTGTGGCTAATATAATTAATTAGCTACATTCTAGTTTACTATGACTAAAATATTATAACTAAATGATTACCTATAGCTATAATATTTAGATACAATAGCAAAATTAATATATTTATCATGAATAATTAATTTATGTGACTAAACAATTTAGCCAAATTATATTTAGCTAGAAAAAATTACTTTTCACAACTAATATAAAGATTTAACAATAATTTTATTTATTATGACTAGAAATATGTGACTGTATGTAACATTTGTTGTAGTATGAAAAAGTGATTCAACTTAAATTGTAACAGAATGAAAACAACAAAAATCTATCTCTATTAAAGAAGACACTGTCAAGATATAAGTTCTTACATTTACATTGAAAATTTACCTCAAATAAAGACTGTCAATAATTAATCTATACATAGTACGTACATTGAAAATGTTAATAAAGAAGACACTGTCAGGATAAATTCACAAAAAAAAAAAATCATTAGAAGATTCGAAAAATAACTATTATTCATAATGCAATTCAATATTTCAGACCCAAATTATTGATATCATTATTTATATTCCTAATTTGTACATATTAGTTTTAAAGAATTATAATATTGTAAAGTATTACAACTCTGTATTGCTTTTTACCAATTAATAAATATTTAATTTCATCTAAAAACATAAATTTGACTTCAATTTCAAACTACATAATTTAAAAAAGAATTACTTTAAATTAAAAATTAGTTAATTTATATGATTTTTCTTTTGGTTTTTTTGTCCAATAAGAGTTTTTTTTATTCTTTTAGAAATATTGATTAGTTCTCCAATCTTAGAACTATTATTGTTCCAATATAGTATTGAAAATATCAATAAGACAGATATCTAATATTCATAATATTTTTATAGTATTTATTTGAAAATATAAAAGTCAAGTTATACATATTATAAGGTTGCATTCGGATGATTTTTATTTTTTGATTTTTATTTTTATAAGGAAAAAAATTAAAATACTTTGGATGATATCGCTAAGTTTTAGATTTTTCTTATTAGATAAAAATTATTTTTACGTTAATGAAGAGTTTTGTTTTTGAAAAGGTATTTTATCATAATTTTTACAATTTTTTCTTTCTATATTTTTATATTTTCTAAATGTATTTTTTGCTCTTCTAATTTTCTTCAAATCTTATCATAAAGATTGTAATTGACATTTATTTTTTATTTTTTATTTCTTTATTTTTTAATATTTTTTTATTTTTTTATCCAATTAATATTATTGTATATTATTAGAATAAACTAATGTAAATTTTTTTTCAAATAGGTGAACAAAATGACAAAAAATTATAAGAAAAAATATATTTTTTGGTCGCTTAAATTTTAAGTGATTTTTTTATTAGATCTTTAAATTTTAAATTTTTATTTGATGATATTAAACTGCTCAAGTATGCTGATGGGTAATGTTGAGCCTCTTTCTAACAGAGGTTAAATGTGCGTTCTTCACGTATCGTTAAAATCGTGTGATTTAATATTCATACCACAGCAATCAAAATGATGTGTTAAATGTCTTTAGTCAAAACGGTGAGTTTAACTTTTTAACAAGTCAACAAACAAAAAAAAAGAATATTTTTCAACAGAAAAGGTTAGATTTGATGAGAGATTTATGTTTTGATCCATAAATTTTAATAGAAATTATAACTTTCTGGATTCATGAATTTTTTTTTTTATATATAAAAAATGCCTCTGTAACATCACAAATTAAGATTCTTATTGAATAATTTTAGGTTTGGAGTTCAGACAACAACCAAAAAGGAACAACCAAAATTAGTTGAAAAGATCTTATCTTTCATTGATGATCCACATCTGAAACTTAAAACCATCAGTTTTTGAAATATAATAAGTTCATTAAACAAACAAAATAAAAAAGAAAAATTCTTCATATGTTGATTTGCGTCCATATATTATAAATAAAAAGATAGAAACCCACAAAACCTAAAAATTTTCTTGGCTCTTTCTTTTAGCAACTGCAAGTCTGCAACACATCCCACCAATTTTCTTTTATTATTTTTCTAAAAACGGCATGTTTATAAGTTATAGAGAAATTAAAAGGCAAAGTCTTTTTTAGGGTGCAAGAGGAACTTGAGTTTAAAGCAAAGGATAAATCATCATATCAAAGAAAGAAAAAATAGTAGACAAAGAGAAAGAGAAATAGAAGAAGAAGAAAAGAGGAGTGGAGACACGTGATTTATTCTCAGTTTTAGACTTACATCACGTGATTTTTTTTCCAAACACTTGATCTTGACTATGAGTATGGACACACGTTTAACTGATGTTAAAAAAAGGCTAAACATCACTAATTCGTTTTATTAAGGGGTTTAATGTCAATAATAAAAGTTCAGGGGTTTAATATAAAAATTATGTAAAGTTTTGGGGTTAAAAATATATTTTTTCAAATAAAAAAAATAGTAAAGAGTATGAAAATCTATTTATTATATATGGTGATAAAATTGTTACAACTAAAAATTATTTAATTATTGAAAATAAAGAAAATAATAATAATAATAATAATTTAGATGAAGAGTGTGAAATTACATGTGAAAATAAAAAAACTCAAAAAAAAGTAATGAAAGATTTAAATCATAGAAAAATTTTAAAAAATTTTAAAAATAATGACTCAAGTCTCAACCATAATTTAAGAAAATTTAAGAGAAAATATATTTTTCTATTGTGTTAGTTTGATTTTTTATTTTCATTATTGATATAAATTGTGTGATTATACAGATATAATTAAAAATTATAATGTAGTTTGAGTCTTTAATATATAATTGTATTAAAATTTTATAGGAATAATTTTATTATTTTTATAAATTTATCTTATTCGACTCTAAATAATAATTTATACTATAATAAAAAAAGTTTATGATATAATTTTTAAAAATATAAAATATTTTTTAAAAAAAATATAAAATAAAAATTGAAAATAGTTTTTCATTTAAAAAAACAAAAAATTAAAAATTACAACCTAAACAAACGTAGCCCAGTATAGTTTTCAACCTACGCTTGTGTATCATCATTGTTATGGCGAGTCAATTGCTTTATTAGTACGTTTGTATTTATGCTTATAAAGATTATTATTTTTTTTAGCTGAATTCAAGAATATAATTAATAATTAATAATTAATTATAACAAAAAAAGAATATAATTAATAATTTTTAAATTTTAATATTTTATTTATCATTAATAACATAATTAATACATTGGGTGTTTTGTATAAAACAAAATTGTTTTAAAAAAAGAATAACATAATTTATTTTATAAAACAAAATTGTCACTTTCATATAAAAAAAATCCATTATCTAAGTAGATATGAAGAGTTGTTAATAACATACTTTATTTTATAAAATAAAATTATCTCTTTTATATAAAAATAATTCATTATCAACATATTATTTTAAATTTATAGCCACCAATATAGTATTTTATTATATGTCTCACTTTCATATTGTTGCGTATTATATTATTTCTTTAATTAATTTTTTAAGGATTAAATTAAAAATAATTTCTTTAAAATTTAATTTTTTAGCTATTAACTTAAAAATATTTATATTAATTTTTAAGTTTCAAATTTTAAATTAAATTTATTTAGATAAGTTTCAAATTAATTTTAAATATTAATTTAAAAATATTTATATTGATCTTTAAGTTTCAAATTTTAAATTAAATTTATTTAGATAAGTTTCAATTTCAATATTTTAAATATTAAATTAAAAATATTTATATATTGATCTTTAAATTTCAAGTTTAATAATAAATTTCTTTATATAAGTTTCAAATTAAATTTTTTAGATAATAAATTAAAAATATTCTTATTAATTTTTTTATTATTCTTTATTGTTATGTTATTATATTTTGAAAGACTAATGTTGTCACATTGTTTATATTCAATACTTATTCTTATTGAAAAAGAAATAAAAATATATATATTAAAAATTACAAAACTTAATATTGAAATTCATAGTTAGAATTGTGCTTCAAAATCCTAATAAGATTTGAAAAAAGACATTTTTCTAATTAGTATATAAAAAATATTTCTAAATTGAGTGGAGAATTATATCATATATAAAATAGAATTCATATTTTAATATCATACCAAGTTGAATGAGGATCTTTATTTAGTTAGTATTAATAATGTGTAACATTATAAATAGAAGTATTATATGAAAAGTGCTGTGAGCCAAGGATTTTGACCCTGACTCATGGTGATTGCATTTTTGGTATAGTTAAATTCACAACCTTAGATAATATGGGTCTAAATTTAAAGAAAAAAAGTTGTTACACAAATAGACTAGGAAAATAAAGATGAGAATAGTGACTCAATTCCTAAAAAAAATCCTCAAACTCGTAATGGGTTCAAAAAATTAAATACATATAGCTATAATAAAATATATTCTACTATTGTTATACGTCCGGTTCATTGAAACTGACATTCTTTTTCGATCTTATTATTATATTATTTTTAAATATCACAATATTATTCTCTAAGCAAGTATAATAAACAAAGAGACATTTATTCAAATCATATAAAATATATACATAATATGAAAATATCCATAGCTAATAAAAATAAAAATAAATGAGCACATGTTAGTGCGCGGAAATATACTCATACGTAAGGGTGGGCATTTTTTTGTTAACTAATTGAATATTCGATTCAGTTAATTAATTGTATTAAACCACGATCGTTTTAGTTAAAAAATTTAGATAAATTTGGTTTTCTGTTCGGTTTGGTTGGCTAATTGTTAACCGAAGAATTAAAAAAATTAATTATTTTAGTTATTTATTAATTTTTTATTTAATTCTTTAATTATATTAATTTTTTATTATAAATATAA
Source organism: Garcia nutans (assembly GCA_947685225.1). Classification (NCBI taxonomy): domain Eukaryota; kingdom Viridiplantae; phylum Streptophyta; class Magnoliopsida; order Malpighiales; family Euphorbiaceae; genus Garcia; species Garcia nutans. The sequence goes on along the minus strand of CANTUV010000066.1, from coordinate 10,873,898 downwards.
CTTTCATAATGTTATTTTTTGTTTAGTTTTTTAATAATTTTTGTTTAGTTGTTTAATTATATTAATTTTTTATTATAAATATATTTTTTTATTATAAAATAAAAAAATTCAGCTAAATGTGAAATTAACCGAACGAATCGATTTGGTTTAGTTAATTAACCAAACTAATAGAATTTGAAAATCGGGAGGTTCGATAAAAAAATTAAGTTCGAAAAAATCGATTAAATTTAATTATATTGGTTAATTTGAATATTCATCCCTACCCTTACATATAATGATAGCGTATATACCAGTCTAGAAAAAGAAAAGTACATTAGAAGGCCTAATATATCATCTCTAAATACCAGTCTAGAAAAAGAAAAGTACATTAGAAGACCTAATATATCATCTCTAACGAAAAGCATCATAATCAAGGCCCATTCGAGCAATGAGACAAAAGAGCATCGATATTCATATAACATTACAAATTGCATTAGAACTACTTGGAATCATAACAGATAGCCATAAGTCATCATAATAAAGCATGTAAAACATATTCAAAGCAAAACAGAGATAAATCAAGTTACGACATTTAAATCGAGGTAAAATTACATCATCAAATATAAAATCACATATCATGCCATAATTACTAAATATTACTTCAATTCATTATTAATCAATATGTTAGAACTAAATGAGCATATCAGAAACAAATCAGATACAAAAACAGGCACAACACAAATATCAAGGCATATTAGGTCAAATTTGGTTTTTTATTCAAAATGTCAAATTTTTATTCCAAATATCTTAAAACATTAAAAATGTTTAATTATGTCAATCAGAGTCTAAATCTAGTATTAAAACCTACTCAACACGAAAATCAAGGCAAAAATAATTTAGAAAAATCTAAAAAAATAGATTTTGTACAAAAATCATTTTTAAACATCTTAAAATATCTTTAAAGTAAAAAACGTAATTTTATAATTAAAAATGATGAAAAAAGAATCAAAATCACTTTAAAAAGCCACAAAATGAGATAAAAAGAGTAAAAATCACATGACCGGCAGCCTGCCAACTGGGACTAGCGACCTGCCAGTCACTAACTAGAAGTCTGACAGTTAGGGATTGGCAGCCCACCAATCCTCAACTGGCAGTTTGCTGATTGTGTATTTTTGGCTGCTAAGGCCCTATTTGGTTAGTTTTAAGATTTTTTCAATTTTTGATTGTCCATATCTTATCCAAATTGATATTTATCTTCAAGTTTAAATCTTAGTCCAAGTATGGTTCAAAGATCCTAAAATATGTTCAAAATGGTCCAAAGATAGCGAAGGTTCAATGATCCATTCAAGAGTGTCTCTAAATCATATCCAATGTCACAGTTCAAGAAGGAATAATCCAAAAAGTCCAAGATATGTCCCAAATTCATGATTCTCCATCCATTCCATCCTCAAGGTTCAACCAAAAGAGGTCCTAAAGATTAAAGTAATCAAATTACCTTTTAAGCTCGTTTCAAGTTCAATTCAACATATTTAAGCCACATTGATTATTTTATTTTAGAAATTCAAAAGATCAATATATGTAGAAGAAAGAAAAAATATAAATAATAATAAAATAGACAAAAAAATAAGGTTTAGAGGATGCAAACCTGTGAGTAGGTTGTAGCAGCCCGGCCTGCAATGATATTATTTGCTTTTGAGTTACGGGCCCAGCCCATTTTGCCATCACTGTTTTGTTTATGAGGCTTACTGGTCCAATCCATTTCACCTCAAAACACATCGTTATAAGCACAGTTCTGCCCACTCATATATGCAGATCGAACTCTTTGTACTTAGTCGATATGAAATTTGTCTAAGGTATTACATACACCCCCTTTAGGTAATTAGCGTGTTCGCTGAGGTTTGCCCCACCACCAACCAGCAGAACAAAGATTGGCTCTGATACCAAATATAACAGCCTGAGCCGCAATAATATTGTCCACTTTTGAGTTACGGGCCCAACCCATTTTCATTTTCCCATCACGGTTTTATTTCTGAGGCTTACGGGTTTAACCCATTTCACCTCAAAATGCATCATTACAAGCACAGCTCTTCCCACTCATATACGCATTTTGAATTCATTGTACTTTGTCGATGAGGAATTTGCTTAAAGTGTTACCTATCCTTTAAACTCGAATCTTCAAAGAAATCAGAAAATCCTTCAAGAAATCCCCAAAATCTTGAGTTTTGGCTTTGGTTTTGGAACTTTCTAGTTGGTTTGTTGGGACTTCTCCTCAAATCTACGGCTTTGAGATGTTTAGGTGTGATTTGGATGAATTTCAGAGAGTTTGGATAAGCCGAGCAAAAATTTGGCAAAGTTTTTCCAAGAAAATCCCAAATAATGCCTCCCTCATCCAACTCAACTGGCGGGTTGCCAATTGGGAGACTGGCAGCCCGCTGATTAACCCAGAAAAGCCAATTTTTGAGCTTTCGAGGTTGATTTTGGGTGTTCTTACCTCCTTAAGATTTTTTCACTTTTTAGATCTCCTAGAATGCTTAAAAATTATTTTAAAATTATTTTAAATGAGTTTTGAAAAAATTTAAAAAAAACCTAAAAAATTGATTTTAACTCAGACTAGCAACTCTAATCGGTCTTAGTCTAAAATATTCATTTTAAGATCTTTTTTTATCATTTTAACATTTTTTTTATCATATTTTAAATATCTTTAAATATTTTTATTTTTTTCTAGAAGACATCCAAAATCTGAACCTTTATTAAAATCAAGATGGGTGTAAAAATCAAAGGTCGACAGGTGTAAAAATCAAAGGTCCATAGGTGCTTTAATGGCTTTTGTTTACTCATGTAATTAGCTTTCTCTAATATTTGAGTAAGCCTCTAGAGAGTCAGTTGAAAGTGCTACAATTTCAATCTTTTAAGAGCGGTGAGCAAATTAGGATAATTTAGGACAAAAATTTGAGTGTTATTTATTTTTCTAATTTTTACATATCTCTTTAATTTGATTAAGCCCGTGGACTTAGGCTTATGATGAACCGCGTAAAATTTATTATCTAAAAAAGGGCTTTTGTTCAATCATGTAATTAACTTTTGCACAATATTTGAGTAAGTCTTATTTATTAGAGAGAGTCAATTGAGAATGCTATAACTCTAATATTTTGAGAGTGGTGAGTATTGTTAAAATTATGTCTCAAAATTCTAATGGGATTTGAGATGAGACTTTTTTCTATTTGGTATGTCAGAAACATCCATAAATAGTGCAGGATTATTTCCTATATAATGTAAAATTCCTATTTTAATGTTATACATATTTGAGTGAGGATCCTTATTAAGTTAGGATCAATAGTGAGTAATATTATAAATAGTATTATTATAAGAGAGGTGCTTTAAGGTCTTTTGCTCAATGGTTAATTAGCTTTTGCCCAACATTTATGATGTGGGTTTTTACCCCCAAGCCCATTATTGTGTATTAAAGAGAGTCGGTTAAGATTACTATAATTTCAATATTTGAGAGTGTTGAGCACATAGGGTTTTGGGTCAAGCATTGGAGTATTATTTTCTTTCCTAGATTTTATCTCTCTCTAATTTTATTAGTGAATCTTTTCTTCCCTTTGCCCATGGAGTAGATATACGTTGAACTACGTAAAATTTATTATCTCATCTATTTTATGTTATTTTGTTAAATCTTTCATATAATTTCAAAATTAATTTTTGAATTGATTCTAAAATTAGTATCAGTGCTTCGTTAAATATTTGAAATTAGTTATGACTACGATAAAATTTGATACTAAAAAAATAAAGTCATTAAGAGCTTAATGGAGAAGGTGGAAAAAAATTATTAAAGACTTAAAGGTTTAATGAGTAAAATGGAGAAAACTTTTACTAATTTGTTGAAGATTTGACAATTGAAGATTTGAATATTATATGATTCTTTAATTTGAGATAAGGTTTGTTGGGATTATTGACACTTACATGATTGCGAGATTTTGAGTTAAGGTAAAGATTATTAGAATTATACAAAATTCTAATAAGATTTAGAAGGAGAATTTTTCTTATTTGGTATGTAAGAAATATTTATAAATTGAGTGGAGAATTATTTTCTATATAAAGTAGAATTTCTATTTTAATGTTATACCTAGTTGAGTGAGGATCCTTATTGAGTTAGGATTAGTAATGAGTATCATTATAAATAGGAGTATTATAAGAGAGGTACTTTGAGGGCTTTTATTCAATCATGTAATTAACTTTTGCCCAAAATTTGAGTAAGTCTTGATTATTAGAGAGAATCAATTGAAAATGTTATAATTATAATATTTTGAGAGTGGTGAGCACATTGGGATAATTTAGGACAAGAGTTTAAGTATTATTTACTTTCTTAAATTTTGAATCTCTCTCTAATTTGATTAAGCTCGTGGATGTTCACTTACGTCGAACCACATAAAATTTATTATCTAAAAAATGTCTTTTATTTAATCATATAATTAGTTTTTACCCAGTATTTGAGTAATCCTTATTTATTAGAGAGATTCAATTGAGTGCTAGAATTTTAATCTTTTGATAGCGGTAAGCATTGTTAGATTTTTGCCTCAAAATCCTAATAAGATTTGAAATGAGACCTTTTCATATTTGGTATGTGAGAAATATTCCTAAATTGAATGGAGAATTATTTTCTACATTAAGTAAAATTGCTATTTTAATGTTATATCTATTTGAGTGAGGATCCTTATTGAGTTAGAATCAATAGTGAGTAGCATTATAAATAGTATTATTATATGAGAGGTGCTTTAAGGGCTTTTTATTCAATTATATAATTAGCTTTTATTCAATATTTGAGTTATAACAAGCTCATTGTTGTGTCTTAGAAAAAGTCGGTTGAGAGTATTATAATTTCAATATTTGAGAGTGGTAAGCATATTGGGTGAATTTGGGATATGGGTTTGAGTATTATATTATTTCCTAAATTTTATGTTGCTTTCTAATTTGATTAGTGAATCTTTTCTTTCCTTTATCCATGGAGTAGGCTTAGTTGAATCACATAAAATTTGTTATCTTCTCTATTTTTTTGTTGTTACATCTTTCATATAATTCCAAAATTAGATTTTGAATCGATCCTAGCAAGAGGTATCAAATCCTTGTTAAATATTTGGAATCATCAATGTCTAGAAAAAAAAAATTGATATTAAGAAGGTCAAACCATTAAGATATTAATGGAGAAGGTGGAGAAAAAAATTGTTGAAAACTTAAAGGTTTAGTGGAGAAGGTGGGGAAAAATTATACTAATTTGAAGAAGGTTTGAGAATTAAATACTCTAAAAATTTGAAGATTATGTGATCTTTTATTTTGAGGTAAAGTAGAGATTGTTAAAATTGTTAACAATTTATATGATTACGAGATGTTGAGTCAATGTAAAGATTGTTAGGATTGTGCCTCAAAATTCTAATGGGATTTGGAAGGAGACTTTTTTCCATTGGTATGTGAGAAATATTCTTAAATCGAATGGAGGATTATTTTCGATATAAAGTAGAATTCCTATTTTAATGTTATATTTTGTTAAATCAGGATCCTTATTGAGTTAGAATTAGCAGTGAGTAACATTTTAAATAGGAGTATTGTAGGAGAGGTGCTTTAAGGACTTTTCCTTAATCACATAATTAGCTTTTTTTCAATATTGGATAAATCTTGATCATTAGAGAGAATTAGTCGAGAGTGTTATGATTCCAATCTTTTTTAGAGTAGTGAGCACATTTGAATAATTTGGGATAAGTGTTTGAATATCATTTACTTTTCTAAATTTTCTCTCCAATTTGATTAAGCTCATGGACATATGCTTACGTCAAACCACATAAAATTTATAGTCTAAAAAATAGCTTTTGTTCAATCATATAATTAGCTTTTGCTCAATATTTGAGTAAGGTTTGTTTATTAGAAAGTGTCGGTTGAGAGTACTATCATTTCAATCTTTTGAGAGTGGTGGGCATATTAGAATAATTTAGGACAATGATTTGAATGTTATTTTATTTTCTAAATTTTATATTTCTTTTTAATTTGATTAGTAAATTTTTTTATTTACTTCTCCCATGGATGTAGGTTGCCGAATTATGTAAATTTTTTTATTTTCTTTATTTTTTTTATTTTACCGCTGCATCTTTTATATAATTAAAAATTAAATTTGAATCGTTTATAATGTCCAATTAGTTGACATCAAATTTTTATAAATTTTAGTAAAACCCATAGCATCATACGAGTTCGTTTTTAGTCTAAGTTTATATCAAAGACCTGTAAATTTTTAAGCTTGTACCATTATCATAAATTTAAATTTTGGTAAAAAATACATCTTTTTTCTTTTATGAAATCATAAAAATATCTAAAATATTTACACTAGTATCTTGTATGTATAGCCTAGAGTAATGAATTCTTTTACCTTAAATTCTAGGATTGCCTAACTGGTCCAAAAACACGATTAACTCGGCTCAATTCAAGTTATTTGATAAGATTAGGCAGGATATTTCAAAAATCAATTCAAAGTTTGGATTATATTTCCAAAAAAAAAATTATACTCTATAACACACTTTTTAACTTTTTTTTTTTAAATACCATGTATTTTTAGTATATTTTTTATATATTAAATATATACTCAGTATATATTTTTAAAAATTAAATATACCTTTAATATACTAAATATATATTAAAAATAAACCTTCAAAAAAGATTATTTTTGAAATTGAAAGTTTGAAAAAAATAGTATTTTTCAAAATATTTTTATTTTTTAGGATATTTTTAAAAAAATAAAAAATAAAAAAAAAGTTGGATCATGTACCGGGTTTGTTAAAAACTATTGGGCTATTTACAAAATTATCCTAAAAACTAAATATATTTTCAAATATACGGACCATAGTAGAGAATTTCAATTTTACACTTAACAACAGTTTTACTTTGCAAATGTACGGAAGCCAACCAAATAATTCAAAGTCCGTGCAGTGAACCTATACATTTGCAACCTGCAAAATGAATTGTATATATGATGAAGCAAGCAAATAATTAAAGTGTCTTTTTGGCAACATCATATGCATATATTAAAATTTAATTAATATATTATTTTTTTGAGAAATTAATTAATTATAACAATGGAACAAATATTAATATTTTAAAAATTTTATATAATTAAAAATAATTAATTAACTTAAAACATAATTTGTGTTAAGTAATTTTAAAATATATTTTACATAAACATTTTATATATTTTTATTTAATTTATATTTTAAAATTATTTGTAATATTTTTAATATATTATTTTAGTGGATATGGAAATTTTTCATGTCCACTAAAATCAATATAATAATTATTTTTAGCATTTTTTGATAAATTATTTTTTAGCATTTAATTATAATATTGTAAATTAATTAATTAATATTAACAAAAAAAGGTATATGTAATATATACTAACATATACCAATATATACCCACATATATTGTTATTTTTTAGTTAAATATATATAATATATACTGACAGATACCAATATATACCGATAGATACCAACATATATCAACAGATACCAATATATACCTACATATATATAATATATATCTTGTTATACATAATATATATTGGATATATACCAATAGATATATCCATATTGTTATTCTTTAATTAAAATATATATAACATACATCTACATATATTATTATTTTTTTTATTAAAGTATATGTAACATATACCAATATATATCCACATATATTATTATTTTTTAGTTAAAGTATATGTAACATATACCAACATATACCGACATATATCGATATATACCTACAAATATGTAACATATATACATTTAGTTATATATAACATATACCTACATATAATATATATCAATATATACTGGCATATATCGACATATATGTAGCATATATTGACAAATATATATCCACATATATTTAGTTATATAAAACATATACTAACGTATATTTTTTTCGGTATATTTAATTATATGTAATATATATCCACATATAAATAAATATATAAAATAGTTGTATATTGATATATATCCACATATATTAATATATATCACTTTTTTATAATTTTTCAATTTTGCATTATATGTTCGTATATATTTATATGTGTTGGTAAATGTTGAAATATATTAGTATATGTTGATGTATGTTACATATATTTTAATAATATATAATGATATATGTCAATATATGTTGATATATATTGGTATATATTGATATATGTTGGAATATGTTTTATATATTTTAACGGTATATATTGATATATGTAGATTTATGTCGATATATATTATATATATATTTAACAATGCATATTAATATATGTCGATATATTTTAATGATATATGTTATTATATGTTGATATGTATATGTTGGATTAGAGGAAAATAAAAGTACATGAGTATTATAAGTTTAATTTTATGCAATATATTTTTATATAAGTAAAAATTTAATATAAATATTTTTAATTTAATAATTTTAAATTTTAATTTGAAATTTATCTAAAAAATAAATAGTATAAAAACGCAAAAAGAAAAAAAAGATGGATAAAAACTACAAAAAAAAACAATAGCCATATAATGAAAATATAAAAAATAAAAATATTATGATAATATTCTGAAACTAAAAAAAATATGCAATTTCTTCTAAAAAAGAAAAAAAAAAAGAAAGCAAAGAATGGCAAAAAAATCCGTATAAAAAAAAAAAGCAGACACAATTCCATATAAATGAAAATACCAAAGTATGAATTTATAAAAAAAAAAAAAATTTATGGCCATATTAATAAAGTTGAAAGATGAAAAAATCATAAATCGTGTAATTTCGCCAAAAATATTAGCTAACTAGTTCTATCACAATATGAATCTAATCACATGTGATCATTACTAAGAAATGGAAAAACACAAGATTTTCAAATTCCATATATATAATTTGACTTACCACTAATTGATAAAACCATATTATTATGGCAACTTTTACTATTCCAAAATTAGGGTTATAAGCCCACTTGTCAAGTAGAATCTGCACAAAAACTATATTACTGTCACTTAGGGCAATCATACAAAATCAAGATCACCATCACCAGATTTCTGTTTGATATATAACATCACTTCAACTGACGGAACTATATGGAACTATAAACAACGAAAAATAATATTTTGGATTCTAAAATATAGAACACAAAATAATATGCAAATGATTATATCCTAAAATAAAAAAAAATATTTGCTGTCTAAAAATTGAAAAAGGAGGAATGACTTGACTAAAATATCTCCTCAAAATCAATATACACCCTTAAAAAAAATAAAAGAAGACAAGCTAGAACTGAACATGGTCCGAACCAATGCGAGAATTAATAAGTCTTCGAAATTAAACCAAACTTTGTAGATCTTAACAGTATCAAAATTATAATCGAATCAAATCTCAAAAATATCCATATTATATTATTTTAATTTTTTTGAAATACTCCGATTTAAAGATTTGGTTCTTATGATTCAATTTAGTTTCATTTGGGTCTAGCCCAACCTTATTCATGTGTAATCTTATCTAATTTTCTCTTTTATCAAATAATAAAAAAATTAAAAGAGTGAGACAAAGTTGAAAAAAAATTAATAGATGAATTTATTTTAATTTTTCTTTTTTGATAATTAAAATTTTCATCAATTTTATTCTAATTTGAAAACTTAGTAGTTATCCTAAAATTTAATTATTAATAATAATGTTGTCATACTAATTTGAAATGAAAAGGTAAAATTAATGTTAATTAATTAATTATTATATTTAATAGTGGAGCCGCATTCAAGTGGTGGGTCAAAAATTTTAAATAAAAAAAATTACATTTAACATATAAATTTATTACGGATAAATCTATTAGACAATGCCAAATAAAAGTAAACCCTAGGATTAACTCTTTTTTCTAGTCAATTATTATGTAAACTTAATATATCATGTGTATATGTGTTCAAAATTTTAAAAAGCATCATTTTCTCACATTTATGTATGCAAGATGTTTTTTTTAATTTTAAATGTGGGAAAATAATGCAATATTTTTTATTTTATTTTTAAATTTATAATTTCATGCGACCTTAATATGGAATTTATGTAATTATTTTTTGGTTGAAAAATAAATTAAATATTTTAATAGAAAAAAAAAATAAAATTAGAGAATTTTATGAGAACAAATTGAAATTTGAGATATTGATTATATAAATAAAAAAATTTAGAATGATCAGTTAAACAAACCTGGAGAAAATAAAAAATAAATAAATGATTAGTAGCGACTGAGATAGTAATATGCAGAGAGAAATTATTGGATGTTGATATACTTAAAAAATAAATATATTATGATTTATAGATGTATATGATATTCTTGCCGTGACGAGCACCTAAAGACCCGTGGTTTCGCCATGGATTATATATTATTGATTTAATGTTTAAACTTTTATAAGAATTAATTAAATTCTCTAACTATACGAATTTGGTTTAATTTATAGGAATTAATTATACTTTCCAGTTTTTTGAATTTGATAACTATTAAATTAATAATTTAATTAGTCAAATTTATAAAGTAAAGAGTTTAATTAGTCAAATTTAAAAATTAAAGAGTTTAATTAGCCAAATTTAAAAATTAAATCTATAATGTGTTATAATAAATTTAAGGGCAAATTTGTTCTTTTAGCTTTATAATTAATAGAAGTTTTCTTATAATTATAATGTAAGATAGAATTACAATTAAGTTTTTTTTTGAAATGAATAGCAATTAAATTTGCAAATTAGCAAAAAAAAAAAAAGAAGAAGAAGAAGAAGAAGAAGATATAATTGTAAAAATGATAAAATTTAGGGTTAATGTTTCTCTGCAACTTAAGTTGCACATGATTTGTGTCAATAAATTAAAAGAAATCACATGAAAATAAATAAGAATATATATAGAGACAAGGTCGGACATTGAATAAATATAAAATATATGAGTGATTAATATAGAAATATACTCTCGAATATTTATAGTTAATTTTAAAGTTAACACTCTCAAATTTATATTAAGAAATTCATCATGATATCAAAACAAAAATCAATTCTTACACCCTAATTTTTTTGTAAATTTGAATTGAAATTTAAATTACTTTCAATTTATCCGGTGATAGGCTAGTCTTGGTCTAATTGACACCCGATGACGATTAATAAGAATATATATAGGAAATAAAGTTTCATATTAAATAAATATAAAATATAAGAGTAATTAATATAAAAATTGACTCTTCAATTTTAACAGCTAGTATAGGCAATAAAAAAAATAATATTCTCAATAGTTTGGAAAAAGTGAACTAGGAATTAAATTAAATTGTGAAAATATTGGCAGTTTAATTTGTATTTACAAGATTAATTACAGAGAAAAGTAGAGCTATCAGATATACGACCTTGTACCTCTTGAGTTACTCTTTTTTTATAGTTGACTAATGACCATTTTTATTTCATTGTCTAAGAGTCATAACAAGTCTTCTATTATATTTGGCTTCAAAGGGACCCCAAACAATTTTCAGGTAAGTTGACCTTCTTAATTTACTACCTTTCTTTTCATTTTTATTACTTAATAATGTTTTTATTGTTCATAACTGCGAACACAAAAATGGTTGAATTCAGTTAACTAAGATATTTATCTCTTGTTCAAAATTACTTATTTTTGGTTAAATAAAATAATGAATCAGCAGTAAATACATATATATATATATAGCTTTTATTACGACAATTCAAAGCTAATTAACTTAATTTATATAAGTAATGGGAGAGAATCACAAGAAAAAAAAATGCGTTAAAAGCAAGGGATAGATGGAATAAGATGTTGCATCTTCTTTTTATATATAATTAGTTAATTAATTAATTAATTAATGAGTTATAGCTTAGCTTGCAAAAATCACAAGGTGCTTTTGTCTTTTTTATTTAAAAAAAAAAGTAAAATTATATAAAAACTTGTATTTTCTATAGATGATTAATTGGTTTCTGCTTGAAAGCCCTTTTCATGAAGGTTAATTAGCTCATTCATGTCCTCTTCAGGTTCTTTCTCTCTCTCTCTCTTCTTTTCTTTCTTGTATGAGAGTCAATCAAATATTTATTCTTCTAGTTAATTATTAATAATAAAAGTTCTTGTAATTAATTAGCATTAGGTCGCTTTAGTATTAGTCTTTAAACTTTTCCTATTCTTTAATTTTCAAAATCTTATTGTTTAATTTTCTTTGTTTAGTGTCCATTTCAGATAAAATAATTCTCTAAATAAGATCAATTAATTAAGACTTTCATTAATTAGATATATTAATTTTCAATTTTTTGTTGTGATTAGAGTATGAGTTTCTATATAAAAGAAAATTCATTTTTTGTTGTTTATTTCATTTTTAATGTTATGTGTTTATACATCTACATAAATTCTTTGAAAATGAGCTGAATTTCATAGTCAAACAGAAAATAAGCTAAAAAAGGGAGAAAAATAAAATATGAAAAGCCTTCAAAAGCTGTCTTATCTATTGCTGTTATTTGTGGTCATTATTATTATTTAATTTATGGTAAACTATTCTTTACATATATATATATATATATTTCTTTCTTTACATTTATGCATATATATATATATATCTTTTTTTTTAGAATATATATATATTTCTTTACATTTATATATACATATATCATATGAATAATAATTTAATTTAATTTAATAATGAAAATTTTATTTATATTTTAAATTTCAATACTTTTTAAATGATTTATTACGCCATCTAAGCTTATTAATTTATGCAGCCCTTTTGTCAATCCAATAACATATACAAGTAATAATAGCATTAAATATATTAAATTGACGAGTATTGATTTAATATTATTGAAAATAAATTATAAAATTTAAAGCTTAAAATTTTAAAATCTGATAGTACTTCAATTAATTTTTTTTAAAAGTAATAATTACATTAAAAATAAAAAAAAAATAATAATCAAAAGGGTAGAAAAAGGCCAAACTCATATGTGAGATACTCTGTCATGGTAACCATTTGTCATAATATTTCTGTCAGATTTTATATTTATTTTAGGTTCTTTTTTATTATTATTATTTTTTAAGCTTAAACATCCAATGATTTAATATTGAACGAGTTAGCTAGATTCGTATCTATACTACTGTTTAATCATGTTCATCACTTGAAACAATTAATCAAAATTTTTAAAATTTAAAAATAATTTATATAAATTAATATAAATTAATAATTAACTATATAAAACAAAAAAAATTATAATTTATTATTGGGGAAAAAAATGATCGCATGACCCAAATTTTAGGTTTTGCCAATCAAAGAAATTATAGTTGGGAAGAGTTTGGAAGCATATGTCACCAATTATCAAATTTAATTAATAAAAATGTAATGACAAGGTAGTGATGTTAATTAATAATGAATTATATTTGACATTATTAAATAAAAAAATTTAATAGTAAGTTTAAAATTATAATTTTGAATATCATCTAAAAATTTCCTAAAAATTTTTAATCTTCCTGGTTTAATAAAATTTATTATATAATTTTATATATTTTTATGACTATATCACATTTTTATCAATTCTACTTTAATTTTAAAATTTTAGTTATGATTCTATCGTAATTTATAATTATAAGAAAGATTTTATTAGTTAAAATTTTAAAAAGTTAAATTGATTGTATCATAATATTAAATTTAATTTTTAAACTTTTATTATAATTAATTAAATTTAATTAATTGAGTCATTTCATTTAGTTACCCATAATTTCGTAATTGATAGAATTTAAGAGTACAATTAGTTCCCATGGAAATTTAAAATCAAATATATAATATGACATTAAAATCATTTTTGCCATTAGTCTTCAAATTAATATGCAATAATGGAGTTTAGGGGCTAATTTCATGAATTCTTTATATAGTTAGTAAAAAAAATACAAAAGTTCCTTAGTTAGATTGTGGCTCCCTTTTTTTTTTTTTTAAGAATTTCAATTCTTTTTTTATACATAAAAGAGATTTCTAATCAATTTATAATATAAATATTTATCATTTAATTTTTTTAATAGTAAATTTATTTTGTTCATTACTTTTGATATGAAAATATTAACATACCTAAATATGATTTACTGGTAATGCATATATGAACTAAATAATAAATTTTATAAAAAAAATGAATATAATAAAGAAATACATTAATAAAGCTCGATTTTTTAAAGAAAAAATAAGTAAAATAAAATAGATTTTATGGAATCTTGATATTTAAATAGATTTTTATTTATTCAAGAAAAATTCTTAGCATTTCATTTTTATTTATTCTACATTTTTAAATATTAAATAAAAACAAATAAAAAGATTTCAATAAAATAAATAGATTTTTATGGAAAGAAAAATTAAGCAAAATAAAAAGAGAAAAACAATCATGAAAAATGGATTGTGATTAGAAAGGGAAATATTTAAAAATTAGGATGATAAAGAAGATAGAAAAGAGGCAGAGGGATTTCGTTGATTTTTTTTTAATGAATTTGACTTCGGTTAAGCATACTTCAATCTTATATAAATGCAAAGGTAAAAAATTCAAGTTCAGCAGTGGATTAACCTACGACCATAAACCAACATTGAATTTATTAGTGAGTTTTACTTATAATAAGATTTAATTAATATAATGAATAGGAATGAGTGTATTGGAGAAAAATTTAATGTGATTTTATTATTAAGGAAAAAAAAATGAATACATATTGATAGGAATGACAATGGATAATGTATTTTTGAATATATTATTTATTCCGATATATTTATATAGGGTATGAATATTTTATAAATAAGATTGAACGAATATAGATAATATTTTTACTATACATAACTGGTTTAAATCGGATGCTAGCACATGTCTCTAGGTATCCACTATTCAAACCCGGGAAAGGGAGATTTCTAAATAAAAAAATAAAAAAATTAATTTAAATAATTAATATTAATATTTTATTTTATTTTATTTTATTTTATATTAAATAATTAAATATTGGAATTTTTATTATTTTTATTTTAATATTTAAATTTTACTTTGAAAATTTACAAATAAAATTATACAGTGTGGATTATTTTTTAAATAATATTTATATATTTTGAGATATTTTAAAGAAAGCATTTGAATTAATTACTTTTAAATAAATTTATATGATATAATATATTTTACAAAATAATTAATCTAATCACAAAACTATAAACCTCATAATAAAATTGCAAAATAATTAATGCAATCATATCATCTTAAATTTTTAATTCATATTATAATCAAATTCTAAAATAATTTACCTACTCATAAAAATTTTAAATTCTAATTCATAATTAAATTCCAAAATAATTAACATAACCACTAAAACAATAAATTAAAACATATAAATTAAACTTTAAATTAAATAATAATTATAAATAATTATAATATTCAATATAATTATCAAAATAATAAATTAAAAACTAATTTTAAAGTAATTAATATTTAAAAATTAATTTTAAAAAATAAATACATATAAAAATATATACATATGATTATATAATTAAATACCCCCTTTGGTTCCACACATGTTCGAACCGATTTATATAATTAAATATTTATTAGTTATATTTTTTTATTAAAATTTAAATATATATTTATTATATTATATTTTAATTATAGAATTTTGTTGTATAATATTATTTTGATAAAATTATATTAGTATTATATTTTATTGAGAAAATTATAATTTTATAATTTAAATTTTATTTATTTTTAAATTTTTACATTTAAAATGTATAATTAACGGGTATGTGTAATATATAAGAGTATTAAATGAATTTGAGACAAATAAAAGTAAGAAATTTTTTTAAATAGATTTGGGATGAATAAAGATAATTTTTTTTAATTTGGACTCGAATCGGGTATTTTTACAAATACTCTACCTATTAAGGTGATTTAGCTAGGTATTTAACGCAAAAATTTAGTGAATGTATAGTTAAATCCGATAGGAATAGCTCTAAATTAGCAAGTAAAAAATATTCAAAATAATTTCATGTTTTTACAGTTCTTCAAAAACATATCTTATAATTATTTAATGTGAAAATTGAGAAATTATACAGTGAATAATAATTAATTTAAAAATAAAATTTAATTGTGATGGAGTAATAATGTGATCATAATTCATGTGCTTATGGTTCAAATATGATTAATTATCAATGGAACACAAAATATGATTAATTATTAATGAAACACAAATTTTTGTTTAGTTAATTTGCATCATCATTATCATCAATATCATGGTCTCTCTAAATCATATTATACCCATTAATCATAAGTTCATAACCATATTTTATTATTTCACTCAAAATAAATAAAAGTAGACCAAAACTAGAAAGAAAGCCATACCCTAACCATAATTGAAAGTTTAATCAGAACTAAAAATGTATTTTTTTTAATTAAATTAAATTAGAATTGAATTAACATAACGTCTCTCCAAAGAATCACCAAAACCAAAAACCACCAAAACAAAACACACACACACACACACACCTCTCCTGTGACTCTCTCCTCTCAAATCTCAGTCAGTACCTACCCTTTCTCTCTTTCTCTGTCAACCCAGATAGGATTTGCAGTTTTTGCTCAATTTCTTGAAGCTTTACCAATTTTGTTTTGTTGATTTTGCAGGTTTTAGCTATGAAACCCATTACTTCTGTGACTTGTTCTTCTTTTTCCATGTGAGAGTCACAAAACCCAGACTGTTTTGAAGAGGCAATGTGAGCGAAACCAGAAATAGGACTCCTTTCCCCCACTTATAATGGTGGCTGCTGTTCCTCAAGCAGCTGCTTCTTCTACTGATAAAACCCCTAATCCAGCAAGACCTCCATTGTTACCTTCAGAGAAAGAGCAACAGCACAATAATGGTAGTCATGTGCCAGCAAGAAAACTCAGAGGCAAACAAGTGCCTTCTCGATATCTTTCTCCTTCTCCTTCCTCTTCTACCACAACAACAACAACAACAACAACTACTACTACTAGCACAAGCTCTTCTTCTTCTTCGTTTTCTAAGAGATTTGCTTCACCTTTACTTTCGCGCTCCACAAATTCTGGCCCTGCACAAACTCCACCATCCTTTTCTCCTTTTTCGGGACCCAAAAGATCCCAATCTGTTGATAGAAGGCGGCCAGCGACTGCTAGGCCAACAACGCCTAACCCAGAATCTAAACAAGCCAATGCTACTGAAATGTCTGCTGCTTCAAGGATGTTGATAACTTCTACGAGGAGTTTATCAGTGTCTTTTCAAGGGGAAGCTTTTTCACTCCCGATTAGTAAGGCTAAGGCTGTGACATCGCCAAATGTGGGTAGAAAGGCGACTCCTGAGAGGAGGAAGGCCACTCCTGTGAGAGATCAGGGGGAGAATTCGAAGCCTTTGGATCAGCATAGGTGGCCGGGTAGGAGTAGAGAACGCAATTTGAGTTCGACACAGAGAAATCCATTGCTGTCAAGGAGTTTGGATTGTAGTGGTGGAGATAAGAGGATTATGGGATCTGGGTTGATGGCGGTTAAGTCATCGCAACAATCTACGGTATTTGATGACAGGAGGTTGAGCTTGGATTTTGGCAATGCTAAGCAAAACCCAGATGCCGGTTTGTTGAATGAGTCTTCTTTTACTGGTGATCTTACTGCATCTGATAGTGATAGTGTTTCCTCTGGCGGCACCTCGGGACTGCATGAATTTGGCGGTGGAATTTCTAAAGGAAAAGGTGGGGCTCGTGGCATTGTTGTTTCTGCAAGGTTTTGGCAAGAGACTAATAGCAGGTTGAGGCGGTTGCTGGATCCAGGTTCACCATTATCTACAAGTCCTAGTTCAAGAATGAGCATTTCATCAAAGACTATTCATTCAAAAAGGTTTAGTAGGGATGGTCCTTTCACATCTCCCAGAACAATTGCTTCATCACCTACTAGAGGAGCCACTAGGCCTGTGTCACCTAGTAGGCTTTGGACACCTTCAGCTTCCTCTCCATCAAGAGGGATTTCTAGTCCTTCGAGGGCGAGACCAATAAATAGTAATTCGAGTAGTATGCCTTCTATTCTTAGTTTCTCTGTTGATTTAAAAAGAGGGAAGATGGGGGAGGATCGAATTGTTGATGCACATATGTTGAGGCTTCTGTATAACCGTTATTTGCAATGGCGGTTTGTAAATGCAAGGGCAGATGCTACCTTCATGTTGCAGAGACTAAGTGCAGAGGTATGGTAATATAGGCTATGCAAATTTCATTATTTTTAATTCATTGATTTCACCTTCTCTTTCTTACCCGTAAACTTTGTTTTGTCTGTGTTAAGGACTTTCATTTGTTATACTTGGTGCATACTTTAACCAGTGCATAAATGTAATACTACACTTGAGAAAATTTATGGAAGCATATGGCATTGAATTCTTGCATGATGAAATGCTACCTTTCTGTTAATTTAGTTCGAGTAACATGAAAACTACAAATGAAGAAAAATGTATATATGTGGTTTGAGAATTGGTAAGTCGAGAGGTTGGAGGAAAAAGTTACGTGATTTCTATGATATTTTCACTAAGTACTGCCTAAGAATGAAGTTTATGTTCCGGTCTTCCAAATGATTTTGGCATCCTAACAGGTGCTACAGCTGCGCTATGGTTGGTAAGGACATCTTGAATGCAGTTATTAATTTTCCTCTTCAGGGAATGTACTTTAAGTTCCATAAATTATCCTTATGGGAGTAAGACATTTCATTCCTTGTGTTTTATTTGAGGTTGAGAAACGGTCAAATTCCTTCACATCACTAGATCTGGGTCCTTTGCCTAATTTAAGCAAAACTAGATGGAACTTCAGGGGCTTCAGCATTCTGTGGGTACTTCAAAGGTCACTTAAAATCGGTATGTAGATAAATATGATGCTATTGGATTATAAACTAGTTGGGGATGCAACCTTTCAGTCAATTAGTAGTTATTTCAGGCTCTGACGCCCTGATATTATTTCCTATTTTATGTTCTTCATTTGAGTCAGGCAACAGAATGGACAACAATAGCGGAGAGGAAAAATGGAAAGTTGCAGGGTGGAAAGAATGATATTGTCTTTATCCTTTACTTAATATTAATATTAGTTTTTACCTTAGGGAGGTATATTAGAAGGTTCAGAAACTATTAGAGATTGGAGAAAGTTCAGAAACTTTTTTTTTCTGTTTTATTCTTAAGCAAGAGATAAGGTATAAAACATGAACTCGAATTCATTTTAGACTTCCAATGAATCTAAATGTACTTGTTCTTTCATGTGATTATGGTGGTTAACTTGCTACTCTTGATACGGCACTCTTATTGAAGTGGTGATGTAAAATCCTAGTTTTTTACGCCCAAAATATTCAAATTGAGCCAAAAACCAAATATTCAAATTGCACGTGGAATTATAAAATATCTTATCGAAGTTTCTTAAAACTAGAACGCCTAATGGGTAACTTCTGTCAAGATGGGCCTGCATCATAATTTAGAACTTAGGTTACACCTAACTGGAGGAATATGTCTTACATCAAGTGCTTTTTATGTGAAAGACATACTTTTTTGAGATGGATGATATTACTTGAGAAAGCAGATATATTGTTCATACAAGAATTTTAGTTTTTTCTCATGGCTGTAGATTTATGAAGGTGTTAAAGAGGGAGGGTATATTTTTCAGATTCACTGCTTGGGTATTTGGGATGATGTCAGAGATGCTTTGATATGACTACGTTTCATATTTACTTTTAGTAGAAAACAATTATTAAGAGTTGAGAACAAGGAGGACAAGGAGGAAAAGGCCGTCCTATTAAGAGCACAAAGGAATTTGCTTGGCTATAGGATGGAGAAGCTTTTTTAAGATTTCATTTCCTAGAATTCCCCATCTGATCATAGTGAATGGGTGTGGCCAGGTTGGTGATGACCTGTTTCTTTGAAAGTTTCTTATTGTGCTTATGAGATTGGTTCAGGAGCTGATTATCTTAATAGAGTGTGCATTCTACCATTAACCTTTCAGGGTTAGCAATATTTACAAAGGAAGGACTCAATATTTTATATATGATTACTCAACTTTGTTCTTTTCAATGTGTTATCCCCTTGAAAATTTCGAGTTAAAGGAAGGAATCACTAGGGAGCTGATTATCTTAATAGGGTATGCATTTTGCCATGGTCTTTCAGGGTTAGCAAGGATTAGAAAGGAGGAATCAGTAGTTTATATATGCATCACACAACTTTGGTCTTTTCAATGTGTTCTCCCCTTGAAAATTTCAAGTTAAAGATTTTGTTTTTCATTTTTTATAAGGTGTTCCAAATTTATTCAGACTAAAGCTGTTAAATGTGCTTTAGTTTGTTTTTGTTAGGCCAAATTAAAGGTTGTATGGATCTTTCCTCAAAAAAAAAATTTGTGAATCTGAGCTGGATATCACCTGCTGATCAATTGTCGGGCTCATTTGTTTGTGAATCAGGCAGTCCAGAAGCTTGGGTTGTGTTTGGGCCTCTTTTTAAATGTTGTTTTTTGTTCTGAAGTACATAACTCTTTTGCGCTGGAGAATTTGTTCTCCTACCTATTTCTGAAAACAATTTCCTGCGCTTTTACGCTAGAATTTTTCAATTGTGTTTTTGTTTTCAGCATTTCCAAAATCATTCTCCTGTTCCTCTAAGAGAACATGTGACGAACAAACTTTTGCAAAAATTTTTACTCATGAGTTTTAAGATTTATTTTTGACAACTGGGAAGTGAAATTTGAAAAAAAAATCCAAGCAGACCCTTTAGTGCATAATTAGTGAGGTTATATGCACCTAATAGTTTTCCAGCAGCAATTCCATAAGCTGTCTCAGCACTTATCTACTAGTTTTGCTTTTCATCAATGATTTTTGCTTATGCTATGATGTTAAGACATTGTCTTTAATTTTTGAATGCATTCTTATCCTGTGCAAAAATTGTTGTTTGTACTGACTTCTCTGTCAGCAACTTTGTATTAGTTGCTAAACTATTCAAGATAAAAACAATGGACACAGTCTACTGATTTTTACAGTCTAATGGTATTCTTTTTACCAGAAAAATTTGTGGACTGCATGGGTAACAATTTCAGAACTACGGCATGCTGTTATTCTTAAAAGAATCAAGTTACTCTTGCTGAGACAAAAGTTGAAGCTTACTTCTGTTCTCAAGGGACAAGTAAGATTCAGAGACTTTACTTTTATTGAAGTATGGAATATGGTTAGAATTTCTTATAACTATTTGCATTTAGCATTCCATTATCTTACCTTCTTTGCTTTTATTATAAGGTTAAATCCTGAGGTTTAAATGTGATGATTCATAGATTTTTTTAAAAAAAAATTTACAGTGATATAAACTGGAAAATTAATTAGGAACATTTAGAAACCACACATCCACTTTTGAGAAAGGTTTGGTATAAAATTGCATGCTAAAGTGAGCATTTAGCAATATCCACTGGGTGGCACTTGAAGTATGAACTAGGACCAAGTCATGGCATCTCTTTGCTACTAGCGTTATACTGCAGTGACTTCTTTTCTTGTTTTGGGCCATTGATGCAAAAGCCATGACACAAAATATTGACCTTTCCATGGCATTTCTTACCTCCTCAAGCCTAGGAGATCATTTTCTTTTAAGCTCTTTGAAATTTGAACTCCTGATAGAAGAATATTGATCCTGAAGGAGTCAAATATGAAATTACAGTTGTTGCCATGTTCACCCATTAATTAGGACAACTCAGGATTGATTTTGGTGAATTTTTTTCTATTTCTGGAAACATAAATGTATAGAAAAAGTTACAAAGAGGTGCCATTAAAATACATGGGAAATTGGGAACTGTATAAGAGAATTCCTAAGAATTAAGACCAAAAATGGAATGAAAGAGAGTACAGGTTAAATTTATAGCCTACACTGTCCAGCATGGGAATGAATGCTTGGAAGAGACATCCACCTTTACGAAGGCTTGAAAATCTTGAAATTTAGGACTATACAACAGGAACGTTTCACCTTTGAGTGTGGCAAATTTGAAAGACTTCCTATAACTTTTCTGGACCTTTTAATATATTTGGTTCTCTTTGTATATTTTTGAGGGAAGAGGGGATCAACTAATCCTTGATTCCCATGCCAGTTAGAGAGAAAGGAGGAAAGAAAAATTTTAGTGGAAATAACTTGAAGTGGGCAGACGGGCAAATACCTCAACTCAACTAAACCTCAACTCCTATGCTAGTTTAAGAGAAGGGAGACAAGTGAACAAAATGTTAAAGATAACTTGAACATGGAATGACTTTATGATGTCAATGAATGTGATGATTGATGTTGGATGCATGCAGTCAATGCGTTGGACATGGCATTCATGTGAAAACCAGAATAACAAAGTAATGATCACCTGCTTTTGCATGTCTGGTGCTCATACTCGTCTACGCTTGCTTGAGAAAATACTTAAATATGATATTCACAGTTCAGTCCCTGGTGTCTATATGCATTTGTTACTTTGCCACCGAGAAAAATGTCACATTCATGACAGATGCCTGTCAGCTAGTCTTTATTTCTCTGTTTGAACGTGTGCATTCTCTTATATCCGAGTGCTCAATACTATGAAGCATATGTCAATACCATGCACTTCAATTTTCTGTTTGCTGAAATTCTTGTTGGCATACTTGATAAATGTGAAATTTTGCAGCTAGAACTACTGGTTTCTCTTATAAGCTTTAAGCATATTTAATTCATTTTTTTCATTTTTAATATGAAAGTACATTCTTGTAGACTTAAATATGTTGGAGAGGAGTGCAAGATTGTGAAGATGGCTTTTCACCATGTTTAATGCATATTAATGTTTGCTCTTTAAACCATATTTCAATTCACTGCAGCTCCTAAGCGTCAAGCAGTAAAAGAACAGCATGTATTTACCTTGATAATTAGTGACCAAGTTGAAACCTTAAAAATAAATCCACTCTTGAAGTTCGTGCATTTAGTGATTACTCTTTGACCTCAAAAAGTTTTTAAAGTGACCAATTTCTTTCAAATGTGTTAAATTTTCTTGCAAATTTAATCTTGATTCATTTATTCCCTTTGAAGTTTATTTTGTCTTTAAATTGCCAGTTGCATTAGGAACTTTGCAGTTTGAATGTCCTGTTTTGTCACTCTTGCCATTTGTGCCCTCAAATGCCATGCAATGCTCTAAAATTGTTTTTGATGGGTGGAATTTTTTCTCTAGCCAGTAGGGGTTAATGTAGCAAATATTGGAAAGTTATTTCTGAAATCAATTATAGGGGGTTTCACGATATTTGATAGGCTAGTGAAGCTTTGTAAAGCCGCCGTGCACTGAGAGTTTTCCTGTTTCACAATGAGATTCTAGACACTTATAGAGCTATGATCTTTACTTTTCGATTATTTCTTCAAGAGTGCTTTATGATAAAAATTCACTGTATAGTTCCTGTATGAATGTTTCTTCAATCCCATTACCAAATCGTGCTTGCTTTTTTTTTTTTTTGCAATAATCACGTTAATTGTGTTGGACTGTTTTGATAAACATAATTTTGAAAGATGTTACCTGCTGCAGTTATTCATGGCCAGATGTATTTGTATAATTTTATTGTGCTAGTTTTGTAGCACCATCAGTCTCTTTTTTATATCTGAAAGTTGCTGTACTTGGTGAATATAGATCACATATTTAGAAGAATGGTCTCTTATGGATAGAGATCACTCTACTTCTTTGGAAGGAGCAACTGAAGCTTTGAAAGCCAGTACTCTTCGTCTTCCAATTGTTGGAAAAGCAGTAGTATGTGCCCCAATTTTCTCTTTTTGGTTGGTGGCATTTTGAAAGCTCAATGCTTAGCAAGATTGAGGTTGACAAATTTTGATTCACTTAAATTACAGGCTGATGTTCAAAATCTGAAGGATGCTGTTGGTTCAGCAGTTGATGTGATGCAAGCCATGGCATCCTCAGTATGCTTGCTATCATCAAAGGTAACTCATTCTTGTATCATGATTATAATTATTCAGAATTTTATGAACTGAAGAAATTCCCATTAATCAATGTTCTTAGGTATTGGCAACAAACATAAAAGAAAAGGAATTAGCACCTCGTAGGTCCTGGTACTTCATTCGATTTATTAATTAAGTACTAATGCCTTTTAAAACTCAAAAGTATTAGTCCTAAACTGTTATCAGAGGAAACTTTTAACTAATTCCATGTGGATGCCAACTTCTATTTCTTCCAAGTCAGCTCCTCTACTTAGATATAATAATAATTTTTTATGAAAAATTGAAGAAAAAATTCAAACAAAACAAACATGTGAATGAAAAAGGGAAAACAAAGAAGGGAGGAACCATTTTGGTTTTGAGAAGGCTGGTATTGCTTATGCATGATTTTCTTGAGATGTTCATAAAAAAGATTATTCTCTTCTGCTGATTATTGTAATATGTTTGCATTGCATTAAGATCTCTAGTTGATAGGTTGAGCTTTATAAGGATTAGGATTTTGTTCAAAAAAAAAAAGTATGAAGACTTGAAAAAATAGTGTAAAGTATTAGGACTTCTGATGTAGTTAGTCTGAAAAAAAAAATAAAAGAAAAGGGAACCTGATCAACAATAGTGTGTAAATACTGTGCAATGATAAGGGAACATGTGAAAGAGCTAGGGAACTTTGGCTGATAAACTTCCAATAGTTCACAGAGAGTTGCAAATGATATCCATATGCTTTTTTGGGTTAAAGATGTGGCCACAACTTATCTGTACAATAACCCTTTTTCCTCTGCTATTATTGATTGTCAGTGGTCTCTGTGGTGGTATGATTTCTGGCCTACTAGAGTAATTTGTGGGAGTTTATGGAGGTCTGCTTGGATATTCTGGGTAGTGGAGTCATTCGTGGAAATTTCATTATATAAATAAATATATATATATATATATTGAAAGTTCTAGGGTTTGGAGATATCATTATTGCAGCTCGAGTCCAGTTTTTGTGCTCCAGCTTCAGTTTAGAGTATTTACTTGTGGGCCTCCTTTCTCTTCTTCTGTTCAATCTTTGAGGGCCCTGCAATGGCCTATAAGTGGATTTTCATTTGTATATAGCTATATTACTGAGAAGATACCAAACTTCCTTTTTGACCATGGACTAGTGCATAATGTGACATTAGGTGTGTTGAAACATATAAATCCCAAGGTCTAGTCATTCTTGAGGTGAGAGAGACAATAGCTTGAAGTTGTTCAGATGGGCATGCGTGTGGCAAGAAAGAAGAGGCTGGCTGCCACACGCACACCAAGTTAACTGCACGATAACATTGGATGATTGGGATGATCTCTGGGTACTAAAGTGCGATATTTGAATCTTAACCCTCTTAACTGCTTTTTATTTTTTGCCACAACACATGGCATAAAACTGTTTTTTATTTTTTCCACGTATACTTTGCATTAAAGTAGATATAAGAGCATAAGCCTAGTGTTTAAGCATGAGTTCTATTTAAGTGCTAGGGAAACAACAAGCAATTAATTAGGCATAATGAGTTCTGGACGTCTTACAATTATTCAGTCTTTTTCTAGAATTTTAACAATTTGGCCAGAAAATTAGCATTATAATGGTAAAAATTTGAAAATCCTGAGGATGCATTTAAAATTGGATCACACAGTTTTTATTGAATTGGTGTGTCCATTGGATCAAGCAGTTTTTATTGAATTGTTGTGTCCATCTCATGGAGTTGCTTGGACCCATTTGACTGATAGGCTTGCTAGTCATTTAATCAAGTAGACATACTGATATACCCAAAATTGAAGCCTCTAGGAAATAAACAAAGTTTTTTATCTATTAAATTTGGTGCCAAGGGAATGACTAGTGTATCAAGACATTAACAAAGTCATTCAATCTTTTGATTTGCTACAAAACTTGTCTGGTCCTTCACTTAGTACCCGCAAAGGATATTGTCCTGTTTGTGAGGCATCTAGTTCGACAATGGCCAACGCTACTGTGAAAAGGTTTCTTATATTGTTGTCCACTTTTTGCCTGGAAATAAGCTAATATAAAGTCTATTTTGTTAAAAACAGTAGTTGGAAAAGATGTGATTGCAAGTAAATATCTGACTTCAGAAGTATTGGCTTAAAGTTCATTGTGTGTTGCCCTTAGATATTGTAGACACGCTTCTTGAATATCTACAACCTTTTGTCATCCACAGGTGGAGGAAATCAATTCCTTGGTGGCTGAACTTGTGAATGTGACTGTGAAGGAAAAATTTTTGCTCAAACAATGTAAAGATTTCTTGTCCACGTTAGCAGGCATGCAGGTAAATATGGTTGTTTCTTTTGCTATATTGATAACTTAATTTCCTGTTCATCTACCTGTACTCGTAGAACTCATGATGTTCTATTAACAGGTTAAGGGCTGTAGCATGAGAACACATATAATACAATTAAATCGTTTACCAACTTCCAGCAACCTGACAACACATGTGTAGTAGAACTGATCTCACTTGACCATTCACTCTAAATGCTAACATTACACTGAACCTCGTCGTTTTTCCACAAGGTGGAGGTGCACTGGAGGTAATAAACACGTATCGAAATAGCTAGTTTTGGCATCTTCGCCTTTAGCATTTTTTGAACCAGTTGTGGTGTTGCACGTCATTCTAAAGTTTCATATATCATTTGTATGGAAGGTGATAGAAATTGGATTTTCTTTCTACCATTAGGTGTATACAAAGTACTCACTCTATTGGCTTTTCAGGCCAAAGGAAAGTAATGTAATATGTATATATATGTAATATTAATGGCTCATCTGATCACTGATATCATTATTTTCTTGCCGTACATCTACATGAGTTTGTACATTCTGAACATGTTGTCTTGTTTGATTTGTTTTTATGATAAGCTTTACTTCCATGGCAAACTGGCATGTTCAGTCAACTAAGTCTGCACATCATAGTCTGGTGTCGAAACATAAACCTTCCAACATAGTTTTGTGCAAGCATTTGTAGCAGTAGCTGTTTGCCAGATTTCTATATAATGTTGATGATGTGTTTATAAATTGATTTATAAGTTGAAGTTCTTGTTAACTTTCTTTATTTTATATTTCATTAATGGTTTCGCCAACTTTTGTTATAAAACATGAAACCACGCTTGTCTAGTCTGTACAGTGAGAAAAGTTTAAAAAAATTATATACATTTCTTGTTCTAAAAAAAATAGAGTGAAAAGATAGAAAAAAATTTACTTAATAATTTTAAATGGGCAATTGTAATTATACAAAATAAATGTTTAAAAGAATATTAACGAGTAAATTTATAAAATAAGAACAATAATAATAATAATTAGAAAGGCATTGAACAATTTGTACAATTAATTGTTTGTTGCATTATTGTATTCCACCGACATAGGCAATGAGTGGCGTGTGCCGAAAGGTTCAAAAAAAATTAAGGTGAAAAGAGAGGAGAATATGCTTTGCAATAATTAAATAAAGTCGAGGTTTATGGTTGTTTATTGTATTAATTACATAATTGTTTTTAAGTTTTAGTTTTTATTTCTCCCCATACTTGTTTGAGTTAGGGATCTTCACATTCATAAAGGTCCAACCGGTTTGTTTGAGCAAATTTTAAGTTGAATTTGATCAAATTTCTATTAAGCTTTTGCCAGAAATTCCATAAAAAATTTTAAAAAAATTCTAATTACTATATTTTTAATTACCATATTTATAAATTATTTATTAAAATATCATAATTTATAAATTATTTATTAAATTACTATATTTTTAATAGTTTATTATATATTTATACTGAATTTATTATGAGTCTATTATGAAATTATTATAAATTTATAAATTTTATTTAATTTATAATAAATTTATTATAAATTAATTAAAATATTTATAATAAAAAAATAAAAATTTTTAAAAAATACAATGAAGGGTGTCAATTTTTTATTTTTAAAATATCAGGTCAAATTTCAAGTTAAAAATAAAAAATTCATAAATGTCAGATTAAAAATCTAAGTAGAAATAATATATATTTTTTATCATTGAGCTATGTCTTGGCGTTAGAAAGTTATTATTATTAGTATTATTTAAATGATAAAAAAAAGGGGTGCTATTTTGGACTTGTCTAAATAGTATCGTTTGGAATAAAATCTAACTAAAATTTATGGTTTAAACAGTTGAGTGGTCTGATGAATTAACCATGGGCCAAGCTTCCGGTTTGAAATTATATCAGAACCGAATTCAGTCTAAATGGAAAACATCCATATCCCAGTGTCCAAATCATACATGTTAGTTAAAGTATTAAATTAGGCTTTAAATTTAATGATTAACTTAACATTCAACTTCAACACATAATTATTTAAGGAGGATGATGAAAGTTTGAACTTTTGGAATTTTTAGTTGGAAAGTAGATTACTGACTAATTAATAAAGTATATTTATTTTAATAAATGAAAATGATTAAAGAAGAGAATAAAAATACTATATAGATAAATTAATAATTAATTATTTTAATTTAACTAGAAATTTTAAATTTAATTTTTTAAATATATAATTACGTTAAAATTTAATAGATATAATATTATTATTTTTATAGTTCTATGTTGCTGAATTTAAAAAAAATAATTTATATTAAAAAAATACTAAATTTTAAAGTTTAGAAAGACAGAAATAGGGCAATCATGAGAAGAAAAACAAATGATTACAAAACGTAGGAGTAGTGTGGTTCAAGATTGAATTCAGATTATGAAAAAGATTATATTGCCTGTCATCCATGCAACTCAATAGGATCATTGTCAACCTCTATAGCTACCATTTTTCCTTTTCATTTCATTTCTTTTATTTATCTATTTGATTTTTATTTTGGAAAAAAAAAGAAAGAAAATTTTTAAATACTTCAAATGAAGCTAAAGTTTCAAAACCATGCATGACTAGTCATGATTATTTGTAATGCATATGATATGATAACGAAGAAACTAAGAAAAGTCGATGGATATAAAATCCATTAATTTCTAGTTAATTATTTTGATTTTCATACAACTAATTATGATAACATGCAGATGTATATGTAGATTTAAGAGAATACAAAACAAAAATTAAGATATATATATATATATATATATAAGACATTTACGTTATTTTTTTACAAAATTCAAAAAAAAAAAAAAAGCAAATCAGGGAAACGCTTGGGATTCACCAAATCCAAGCGGATAGGTCTACTCAGTACACTCAACTTAAATCTCAATTTAAACCAAAAGTGATTTTTTTAAAATTTTATAAAAGTTATAGGATATCTTTTAGAAAAATTAAAAAAATATATATTATATAATTTTCTTTATTTTTAGGTTAATTAGATTTAGAGAAATATTACTATGGACTGAATATATATATATATATAATTAATAAAAATTAAATATAATCAGTTATTTTTACTATTATCACTTTGTTAGCAGTTTATTATTGATGGACTGTATGTATACTGAATTCATATTATAATTTCTCTTAAATTTAATTCCCATCTCATTCAAATATTAAAAAAAAACATTGAAATGTGATTAAAAAATATATTATACTAATAAATGATTAGTACAAATGGCTCGATAATTATATTTTTTAAATAAAAAATTATAAATTTGATATTTATAAATAGAGTCGCCATTTAGTAAAAATATTTTATTGCTCAGTGAATTTACATAATGCAAACAAGATTAATCTTTGCCCAGTTTCCTTTGGGAGACCTATGGTTATAAAAAAAAACATATTTTATATTTTTGTGATTCTGTAATTTAAATTAGCTTTTAATTACTGGAAAGATAAAAGACAAATATTGCTAGTTGCTCCAACTCAGATGGCGTAAACAGTGACGAATTCGTTTCAATATAAAAGTCTAATTAATAACTTTGTCGGCTGCATTAGCCTAAGGCCAAAATGTTTGGCTCGAAATATGTGTTTGGACTGATTTAAATTTTGTTAATAATTTTTCTTTTTTTTTTGAAAAGAAATTTTGTTAATAATTTCAAGTTCAAATTACATTTAGAATGAATTTGAACTTAGATAAATTTAATTGAATAATTCAACTTATACATATAAATATACATCCATTTTTTTCTAATACAATTATAATAAATATTGCTAAACTTCTCATTTATTTATATTTTTTTAATAATAGTTATGTTAAAATGAGTTTATTTTTTAAAAAAATTATATTATATTAGTTTTTGGAGAGAGTTTTATTTTTCAATTTATAAGTATATTGTATATTATAATAAAATAAAGAAAAAGAAAAATATTAAAAAATATATTTATATATTTAATAATGTGTAAAATAATTTTTTTTACCCAATCAATAATAAATTTTTAAAATATATTTTCAGAAAAATTCATTGTTAAAACAAATTTAAAAATGCAATAAAACTATATTTACCACTATTTTTTAAAAATAAGCTAAAATAAAAACATTACATTTTTTAAAAATATTTTTTAAATTATATTAAGTAATACTATAAATTATTAGCATATTGATATCAAATTATTCAAAAATACATTTTTCGAAGAAACAATTATTATTAAAAGGAAAAATAAAAATGTAATGAAATTATATTTGTCACTATTTTTTACAATTGATAAAAATGAATAAGAAAACTTTTAAAATAATAATATATATATATGATATTTTATCAAACATCATACTATCAAAAAATTAATTTTATCATAATATATATATATATATATATATAAATCAAAATATTAATATATTTGTGTAAATTTTTTATTACCTATTAACTAATATTATTTTTGTTTGGCTTTTATATTAAATTAATTTCTTTTTTCCGTTGGTTTTCATTTTCATCTTTTGGCTTATTATTAATTTTGGCTAGTTTTCATTTTTTTTTTGTTATATATAAGGTTCCAAAAATATAATTTAGAAATTTTTGTTGGCTAGCTTATTGGTACAAACTCTATATTATTGAACGTGCCTTGAATTTCTTGTGAGATTTGAATCAATTTGAATTGAGTTTTAAGTAAAATAATTGGGGTTGAATTTGAGCTAAGTTTAATCAAAATGCTTTGAATTGAGTTTGAACTTAACTCTCGTTCGATCCTCTGTGATTAGTATAGAATCCTATTTAAGATAATATATAGAGTTGAATGGCGTCACAATCTGTTTCATGTAATTTTTATTTTTGACTTTAACATAATTTTTCCAGCACCTAAAAAATAAATATTTAATTATTAAATATTAATATTCTAATTTAAACACTTTAATGAAATTTATTGACTACTTAAACATTATTGAATAATAATATAATAATGATTATCGTTCATTGATCTCATTTTATTAAAAATAATC
Source organism: Garcia nutans (assembly GCA_947685225.1). Taxonomy (NCBI): domain Eukaryota; kingdom Viridiplantae; phylum Streptophyta; class Magnoliopsida; order Malpighiales; family Euphorbiaceae; genus Garcia; species Garcia nutans. The sequence goes on along the minus strand of CANTUV010000066.1, from coordinate 10,842,623 downwards.
ATGTAAATTAAATATCTATTTTACATAATTAAAAATTATATTAAATTAGTAATTGAATGTTAATCAATTTCCTAATATATATCGATCTCTTAAAAGTAAAAGAAAAGAAAAGAAAAAAGAAATATGAACTTGTGAGTTGGGACGTATCCATAACCTTAAAGCAAAAGCCAATAGCATGTGGCATAATTAACATTAAAAATTAAATAAAATAAATAAATTTCAACTTGGACTTTAAGTCAGAATTTTGGCGGAGATTTGATCAAAATTAGATAAAGAATTATACTTGTAAAATTCTAATTTATTAAAGCCATATAGTTAGACAATATGGCATTAGCAGCCATGTGGATGATGTTTACAAAACAATAATCAAGAAAATTACAATTCAATTCTTTTTCTATTATTAAAATAAAATGCATTTATTTTCCTTTTTTTTTTACTTTTTATATATAATTTTACTATAGAAAAAAATATTATAAATGAAATTCTTTCATGCATGCATGCATCTATACTTAAATGAAAAATGGCATAAACTATTTTAATAATTTCTACCCAAGCCTTTTTTATGAGGTGTCGTTTAACTCTTTATAATCAATGTATTGGCATTTTTTTTATAAATGCCATATTGTAAATTTCAATTTTAAATTAATAGATATTATGTTAATATATTAAATTTTTATTATATTTATATTTAATATTACTTATTAACAATATTTAATAAACATATCGTATATTAAAATACGAATATAATAAAAAATATATATTTATTTTATGTTTCATTGAAAATAATAATTTTTTAAAATTTATATGGAATAGAAAACTGGGCATATAAATTCGGAGCAAAAAGGGTAATAATTTTTTAGAAAAAATATATTAATATTATATTGTCATATTAAATAGTACAATTACTTGATAAAAAAAACTAAAAAAGATAAAAAAAAATACTCATTTTAAAGAATTTTTTTTTATATCCAAAACCTTTTAAAGATATTGGCTTTCTCACTAGAGTAAACATAATATTCTTTTTCTATTATTTTACACATATTATGAGTTGGAAGTATGAGATTAATCAATTAATTAATTGGGGCAAAAGGCAGAAAGTACTATGCTAGATGTTGGCTATCAATTAGATATCTTTAATCACAATAAAATCTTGTAGTAAAGCGGATATAATTCAATTGGATTCTTAATCATGATCTAGTTTTTTTTATTTTATTTTTAAGTTTTGGGTACACTTGTTTTTATTACATTGTCTGCTATTATAATTTGCTTTTCTCTGGCATGGCTAGGGACACAAGCTCTTATGAATTTTTAGATATTATAAAGATGATTCTCCTAAATATTAGGGATTTACTACTAATTGGGGAGATAAATACCCCCAAGTGAAGGGAAATTTCAAATATATATACATTCGAGCTAATTAAAATTAAAAAAATTAATTTTAATAGAAAAAATATTAATATTATTTAGTTTTAATTGGCTGGCTAATTAAAATTAAAAAAATAATTTTAATAGAAAAAAGTATTAATATTATTTAGTTTTGATTGACTGAATGTTCATGCATCCTAGCTACTAATTTAAATATATGTTTGTGAGTGTCTTTTAATTTATTTTAATTATTTCATATATAATTTGTGAAATTTGATTTATCTGTAGGACTATATATTAAATTCTATTTAGTTTATAATACGAAAAGGAATCAAGTATTCTTTAAGAAATCAAATTTTGGTTCTTGCTGATTAAGATTTTTTTTTAATTTAATAAATTAATATTTGACTTTCTTTTGAGGTTCTTATGTAAAGTGAGGTTTTATTTTTTGTTTATTGTTTTATATTCTAAAAACAAATAAAAAATGATAATAAGACTTCAATTTCATGGTAAAAATACAGTTGAAATCCTAAAAATTAAGAAAATCTATATTGAATTCGAGCTATATTTGTAATGTTTAATATTATATAATTATATTTGATAGTTAAAAAATTCTAATTTCTATGATATATATAATGAGAAAGATTTAGGCATATGTGTGAGAATTATAGATTAGTATAAAAAATGATATTAATTTTTTATACCATATTGTAAAATAATAAATATATTTATAATAAAATTTTAGAATATTCATTTATAATTGTGATTTATTTGGTGTATAAAAAAATAGTCTATTGAATATGAAAAGCAGGAGACACTGACAATCGAAAGATTTTTTTATTTAGAAAATTTTTAATATGTATTAAAAATTATTTTATATAATCCTCTTGAAATTAACTAGTTAGATTTATTAGAACTACACCTAAAGTAATTAAGAAATATATATTTTTTTGTATTTAATATATTTGTGAAATAAAATGAAAATAGTTAGTGGGAGTGAAGTTAGAAGGAATTAAAGTATTTGTAAAGGAATCAAATATGGTTGAAGAAAAGAATATATATAGCTTTAGCAAATAGCAATCAGTATTAACTAAAAGGCCAGACTCAGCTCAGCACCATGTGTGATTGTTTAGATACCCTTTTAATATCTATATTTATTAGAGAATTAATGAATAAATAAAAGAGAGAAAATGGCTTAGGAACCATAAATATATGTATATGTGTGTGTGATGATATAACGAAAGAGAGCACTTTTATGGGGATGTGTTGGGGATGAAATATGAAATGTGTTTTTGGTTTAATTTTATAATAAACCATTCCTTTGAGTTGTATGTGATTCTCAACATCTCTTATTCAAGGCTGTCATCCGTGCAACTTCTTGCTTCTTTTTTTTCCCTTTCTTTTTAGAAAAATTATTAATCAATTGAGTCGACGGGAAAAAAATTAGTTAAATTTAAAATATATAGTATAACTTTACAAAGGTAATATGATATTTTTTAAATGTTTTACAAAGGTAATATGATATTTTTTTTAATGTTTGCTAGTTTTTCTTTAATAAATTGTAAGATATTAAGTTTGAAAATCTTTTTAATTTATATATATATATATATCGTTAAATATATCTTATAATATAATATTATTAATATATTATTAAATATAATATATTAATTTAATTAATTCCGCCTTATGTAATACCTTTTCCATTGATTTTTTAAGATAAATTTAATATTATTATAATACTCTCTCAGTCTCATAAAGATTATCTATTATTTTATTTTAGATATCTTAAAATAATTATTTATTTTTATTTATAAAATATATTTAATATCTTTTTTTCTATTTTACCCTATAATAAATTCACATTTTAAACAAAAAATTAATAATAGTTTGAATTATTTTCAAAATAAAATAAATATTTGAACAATGATAAAAAAGAGAAACACATTAATTGTCAATACATTAATTATATTTTTCTTAAAACTTATAGAGATGGAGGGAGTAATAAAATCTAAAACTACAAAATTCAAAATTTACAGAATTGTCCTAACTGTCCCAACTTGTCCTAATTCACATCAAAATTCTTATTTTTGCTATATAAAATTATCTATTGCACTTCCTAAGACAGTCTGCAATTTGAATCTTAAAATTAAATATTTCTGATTTATTTTGATTTTTAAAGTGAAAAAATTTACAGAACTGCCCTAACGCATCCTAATTTGCTTTAACCCACATCAAAATACTTTTTTTTTTGTTATAGCCAATTATCCATTGCACTTTCTAAGATAAATTATCTATTGCACTTCCTAAGACAATCTGCATACTGAAATCTTAAAATAATATGATTTATATTAATTTTTAAAGAAAAAAAATTACAGAACAACCCTTACTCCCCCTAACTTACCCTAATTCACATCAAAATACTTCTTTTTGATATATAAAATTATCTATTGCACTTCCTAAGACAATATGCACACTTGAATCTTAAAATAAAATATTTTTTATTTATTTTGATTTTTAAAGAAAAAAAAAGTTTACAAAACTGCTTTAACTTTCAATAACTTACCCTAACATCAAAATGCTTCTTTTTGCTATATAAAATTATTCATTGTACTTCTTAAGACAGTCTGCACACTTGAATCTTAAAATAATATATTTTATTTATTTTATTTTTATTTTTTTTTTTAAAATTACAGAACTCCTCTAACTTATCCTAACTCACATTAAAATACTTATTTTTATTATTTAAAATTATTCATTGCACTTTCTAAGACAGTCCGCATACTTAAATTTTAAAATAAAATATTTCTAATTTATTTTAATTTTAATGAGAAAAAAATTTATAAAACTGCCCTAACTCCCTCCCAACTTGCCCTAACTCATATCAAAATACTTCTTTTTGCTATAAAAAACTATTTATTGCACTTTCTAAGATAATCTGTATACTTAAATCTTAAAATAAAATATGTCTGATTTATATTAATTTTTTAAAAAAAAAATTATAAAACTGTCATAACTCATATCAAAATGCTTCTTTTTGCTATAGAAAATTATCCATTGCACTTTCTAAGATAGTCTGTATATTTAAATCTTAAAATGAAATATATCTGGTTTATATTAATTTTTAAAAGATAAAAATTTAAAGAACTGCTTTAACTCACCCTAACTCACACCAAAATACTTCTTTTTGCTATAGATATTATTTATTACACTTTCTAATACAGTCTGTACACTTGAATTTAAAAAAAAATATTTCTGAAATATTTTTATTTTTAAAGGAAAAAAAGTTTACAAAACTATCCTAACTCCCCTAACTTGTTCTAACTCACATCAAAATGCCTCTTTTGGTTATATAAAATTATCCATTATACTTTTTAAGACAGTCTGCACACTTAAATCTAAAAATAAAATATTTCTGATTTATTTAGATTTTTAAAGAGAAAAAAGTTTACAGAACTGTCCTAAAAAATTTACAGAACTATCATAATTGTCCTGACTCATATCAAAATACTTCATTATACTTTCTAAGATATTCTACATACTTGAATTTTAAAATAAAATATGTATGATTTATTTTGATTTTTAAAGAAAAAAAATTGTAGAACTGTCCTAGCTTCTCTAATTTGTCCTAACTCACATCAAAATACTTTTTTCTGCTGTAAAAAATTATCCATTACTTATTTTAAGATAGACAGACTTGAATCTTAAAATAAAATATATCTGACTTAAGTTGATTTTTAGAGAAAAAAATTTATAGAACTATCCTAACTCCCCCTAACTTATCCTAACTCATATCAAAATACTTCTTTTTGTTATAAATTTTTTTTATTACATTTTCTAAAATAGCCTACATACTTTAGCCTGAAAATAAATTCAATTTTATTTATGTTAATTTTTAAATAAAAATAAAATTTATAGAACACTGATATATACTTTCTCTTTTATCAATAGATCAGATTGTAGGATATTTGTTGCTAAATTATTAAATTTTTCATGTTTCTAAATTGTGATATCCGATAATACAATAAAAAAAAATGAAGCAGATGAGATACATTATCACATGTAATATATGGTACCATATAGTATAGAAATATAATAGTTTATATCACATCGATGATGTGATGTAATTGAGTATATTTAAACACTTGAACCAAATTTTTATTGTCTATTCAGTTGTAGATAATTTACCATTTAATGCAAGTTAGTAAATATTTAATTTTAATCAAGATAAATATTGAATAGAATCAAACATTAAAAATTTAATTTGCCCTAACTCCTTCTAACTTATCATAACTGCACTTGTATGTACTTAGAAAGGTCTGAATCATACGATGCATAACATATCAGCCTCAATTAAGATATTATATAATATAAAAGTAAAAAATATATAAAATATTTATTTATCATAATGTCCCTAACTTCACTTGTATACATTCAGACAACTTTGAACTATAACTTGCACAATATATCAACCTTAATTGAGATGTTATATAAATAAAAGTGGAAATAAATGAATTTTATTTTTGCCAAGGAAGTTAATACCTATTTTGAAGGCCTAAATTATTACAATGGCTTTCATTTTTAAATTTTAGTCAAGACAATAAATGAACAATATCCATACATTAAAAACTCATTCTACCTTAATTTCTCATAACTTGCCATATTTACATCTGTATGTACATAGAAAATTCTGAATCATAACCTTGAATTCAGTACACCCTTTAATATATTTTGAGGTGTTAATATTAAATTTTTTACAGTAGTAAATAGAGATAACTACATTACTATTCGATATTTCAATTTTTTCCATTTTAATGAATACCTTGTAATTACAAATAAGAAACAAAAAAAGCATATTAGAATCTTTCTCATTCATTACAACATGTGGCAAACATATATTTATGTGAATTAGGACAAATTATGGAAAGTTAGGACAATTCTGTTCACTTTAGAATACTTTAAAAATTAATATAAATCATATATATTTTATTTTAAGATTCAAGTATGGAGATTATCTTAGAAAGTGTAATAAAATTTTTTTACAATAGAAAGAAATATTTGATATGAGTTAGGGCAAGTTAGAAGGAGTCAGGTCCGTTCTCTAAATTTTTTTTAAAAAATTAATATAAATTAGATAAATTTTATTTTAAAATTTAAGTGTATAGACTATCTCAGAAAGAATTTTCATAGCAGAAAGAAGTATTTTGATGTGAGTTAGGGCAAGTTGGGGAAGTTAGTGCAATTCTACAAATTTTTTTCTTTAAAAATCAAAATAAATTTTACATATTTTATTTTAAAATTTAAGTATACAAATTATCTCAGAAAAAGTGAAATAGAGAATTTTCTATAGCGAAAAGAAGTATTTTGATGTGAGTTAGGACAAGTTAGAGAAGTTAGTGCAGTTCTGCAATTTTTTTTTTAAAATTAAAATAAATTATAAATATTTTATTTTAAGATTCAAGTATATAGAATATCTTAGAAAGTGCAATGAAAAATTTTTTATAGTAAAAAGAAAAATTTTGATGTGAGTTAATGCAAGTTAGGAGAAGTTAGGGTAGTTCTGTAAACTTTTTTTCTTTAAAAATCAAAAGAAATCAGAAATATTTCATTTTAAAATTTAAGTGTGCATACTGTCTTAGAAAATATAATGAATAATTTTCTATAGCAAAAAAAAATATTTTAATGTGAGTTAGGGTAAGTTATAAGGAGTTGCGGCAGTTCTGTAAATTTTTTTTCTTTAAAAATTAACATAAATCATATATATTTTATTTTAAGATTTAAATACACAGACTATCTTAGGAAGTACAATAAATAATTTTCTATAGTAAAAATAAGTATTTTAATGTGAGTTAGGGCAAATTAGGGGAAGTTATGACAGTTCTATAATTTTTTTCCTTTAAAAATTAACATAAAATAGAAATATTTTATTTTAAGATTAAGATATGCAGATTATCTTAGAAAATGCAATGAATAATTTTTTAAAGTAAAAAGAAGTATTTTAATGTGAGTTAGAGCAATTTAGGAGGAGTTAGGGTAATTCTATAAACTTTTTTTATTTAAAAAATTAAAATAATCAAAAATATTTTATTTTAAGATTTAAATATGCATATTGTCATAAGAAAAGTACAATAGATAATTTTCTATAGCAAAAAGAAGTATTTTGATGTGAGTTAGGATAAGTTATGGGGAGTTAGGACAGTTCTGAAATTTTTTTTTAAAATCAAAATAAATCAGAAAATATTTTATTTTAAAATTCAAGTGTGTAGACTGTCTTAGGAAGTATAATAAATAATTTTATATAGCAAAAAAAATATTTTGATTTGAGTTAGGGCAAGTTATGAGGAGTTAGGACAGTTTTATAAATTTTTTTCTCTTTAAAAATTAAAATAAATTAAAAATATTTTATTTTAAAATTCAAGTGTCCATACTGTCTTAGGAAGTTAAATGGAGAATTTTCTATAGTAAAAAAAGCATTTTGATATGAGTTAGGGCAAGTTAGGCGGAGTTAGAGCAGTTCTGTAAACTTTTTTTCTTTAAAAATCAATATAAACTAAACATATTTCATTTTAAGATTCATGCGTGCAAACTATTTTAGAAAATGCAATTGATAAATTTCTATAGCAAAAAGAAGTATCTTGATGTGAGTTAGGATAAATTAGAGGGAGTTAGGACAGTTTTATAAATTTTTTTAAAAAAATTAAAATAAATTAGATATATTTTGTTTTAAAATTTAAATATACAGACTATCTTAGAAAGTGACATAGATAATTTTTTATAGCAAAAAAAGTATTTTATATGAGTTAGGGCAAATTATGGGGAGTTAAGATAATTTTATAAAAAAATTTTCTTTAGAAATTAACATAAATTAGACAGATTTCATTTTAGTTTTATAAGAAGAAAAGAAGATAGAACTAAAAATAGATGCAAATATTGGTTAAAATATAACAAAATAAATCATTTTCTCTTTAAATATTTATCATTTCACAATCAAAATATATTAATAAAAATTATAGATTCGACTAAATAAAAAAATAAAAATATACAACATATGAAAAAGCTTTATTTTGTTAATTTAGAGGGTGTTTCTCAAAACTGGAGCTTTTCAGCTTATTGTGAATAAGTGATTTTTAGACTATAATCAGATTAAAAATAAACAGTTAAGTGTTTCTGTAAACTAGTTAATAATTAGCTGATAATCAGTTTATAATCAGTTAAGTGTTTCTGTAAAATCAGCTTATAATCAATTTTTAATTGCAGAAACTGTCAAAATGACCAAACTGTCTCTGAGTTTATTTATTGTATAAAAATAATTTTTTAAATGTCAATTCAAAATTTATTTTGCAATAATAATAATAATAATAATAAAATTTATTTAATAATAATAATAATATTTGTGTTATCAATAAATTATACAAATAAAAACTACCATGTAAATATTACCAAATTAATTAGAATCCTAAAAATATTAATTAGAATCCTAAAAATAAAAGAATTTTGATGGGAACTAAAGTGTATAGGGTGGACAAATTTGGAATATTAAAAATTAGGTAGGGATAGTATGTACTTTTACTTGGTCAAAACTGCTTGAAAAATAAGTGTTTAAAAAAAGTAGCAAAACTCAACTTTTAAAAAACTGATTAAAATCAGATTATAATCTATTATTTAAATTTTCAGAAACACTTAAATAAACAATTTATAATCTAAAAACTGCTTATAATCAGTTTTGACCAGCTTTTAAATTTTGAGAAACACCCTCTTAATGGCTGTAGATTACATCTTGAAAAGGAAAAGAGAGAGAAAATTAAAGAAGAAGAATACGAAAAACATTTAGAGTTATTTATTTATTTATTAGATAATAAGTGTAATATTATCTTTTTTTTGACTAATTTAAGATGATTGTGATCTAAAAAATATTAATCCTTTTTTAAAAAGAGTATATTTTAAGTGAATTCCTATTAAATTATGACAATGAGTACTTTTCATTAATTTCTAACCTCATATTAAATGATCACAACAAATTAAAATAATTATCTCTTTTTTTAATATGGAAAATAAACATAAAATTTCACACATCAAATGTAATTTCAATAACGATAAGATAAACATATTTATAAATTTATTGATTTAATATAATGATATCGTTAATAAATTGATATTGTAATTTTCTGAACATAATTTCTTTACTTTGGTTAAAATCTTTATTATCAATCCCATTGAAAAAATAGCAATTATATCTCCGACGTAATGGAGAAACAACACTTTCATAAATAAAAAATTAATGAAGACTCTCATTGCTATTGGAGAAAAAAAAACAAACAGAAGAGAAGAAAAATAATGAGAAAATTTGTAACTTAATTATTTCAACAAAAATTAAAAAATTGATATGGGATTTAAAAGAGAAAACTTTGAGAGGGAAGAGATGTATTTACTTATAGAAAATAATTTTTTATTTTTAGTTTTTTAAGAAAATTAGTGTATTTATTTAAAATATTTTTTAAAATCATCTTAAAGTTAAAAAAATTTAAAAATTGTCTTTTATTTTTCTAATTTAAGAAAATTATGTCATATAAGCATAATTTTCTATTTTTTATAGAAAATTTTTCTGAAAAACTATTTTAATTTTTGACAAGTGAACACACCCTAAGTTTTTTCCTAAAATAAAATGAAAAAAAAAACTTATAATTACTTAAAACTGACTGTACTCCAAATTAATTCACCAACCTATATTTGATAAATCCAAGACCAAATTTTTTTACCCTACACTTCACTTCACTTGTAATAATCTCTGAACCCTGTCATGCTAATTTGCCTAGATTGCTAAATTTTCATTTGTCCATTAGATTATTTAAGATTCAATTAAAATTTTATTTAATTCTTACTTAGTATTATCTCTTTCACTCAATTTCTTCTTCAATATATATATATATATATATATATATATATACACACACCAAATTTTTTCAAAATTCAATTAGTGATTTGTAGATGTGTCACCATTTTGTTTTAACCATTTAAACTCGTGTGAAAATTTTTCATATGATATATAATTCTTCATACGTAAAATCACTTTTACTATCATATTTTCCATATAATAGAAATTTATATATATATTCAGTCTCTGCAAAAACTTCTCAAACTTGATTTATTTGTGGAATTGAATTTGATTAAATATTATTGATCAATTAACATATGAAAGTGATTAAATAGTAACTCACATTCAAAATCTATATTTTAATTTAAAGTTAAACTGAAATATTTTTCTAACTCAATTTAATAAATAAATTCGCAACTTGCTCAGTAATTACTAGGAAAATTGAGTATTGAGAATATATTTTATAAATATATATTGGTAAGATTATGTTTTACTAAAAAATATTATATTAGCATGTTTGAAAAATGTAATAAAATATAAATTATAAAAAAATTAATTTATTTAATTATAATTTAACTTTACGATAAAATTTTAAAGAAATACCTAAATTACTATTATCATATCTCTTTCTTTTTTATTTAAATCATGTGTAGCTTCTTTTAATATCTTTTTTGATAAAATATTTTTTTTTATTTTTTGTGTAAAATATTTTATCAACTAATTAGTAAAATATAGTTGGACCAATATTTTATTTTAGATAAATTATTTATAAATAAATATAGTATTATTAGTAAAAAAGTAATATATAATCAATTTTTATAATAAAATTATAGTATAACTAAAAGCACTATATATCTATATTTAATATTTAATTGACTAGTATGTATTACACTCGAAAGAACAAGTTTATTAACGTAGAGGGTTGTAGCTATCTTATTTTTGGGTAGAAAAGAAGTAGCAGGGTGGCTAACACAGTACTGTGTTAATTAGGCAGGAAACAAAGTTTGGTTTTTGGTTATTTAATAATAAAGAGAAGACTGGGTCTGTGATTAACAAAAGCTCTCTGCTTTTTGTCAGTTTTGGCGTGCATAAACTCAGTAAATGTGTTGAGCATTGCTCTTAATGCCTTCCCAAAACTTTCCTCAACAAAAATTAAGGAAGAAACTGTGAACAAAAAACAAACTTTTTTGAGCTACAATTATACTACACAAATTAGTAATGTTGGTACAAGCAACTGTCTTTGAACATCTCTTGACAGCTTACCCCTTTGTGTAAAAACTTTTTTGAATTCTGTATCCAAATGACAGCTCATTTCTTTGTGTTTACTTCTGGGATTGGTTTCTTTTGTCTTGGTTAATGGTTTTTGCCTCTCTGGACTCATGTATACCATTAAGCAATTTTTGGGTGAGTTTCTTTTTTTTTTTTTTTATTTTGTTTCTTTGTGGGGTTGCATTTTTAGATCTCTATCTTGTTGTTTGTTAATGTGGGCCTTAGTTCTACTTTTACTTTCAGTCTTCAAGTTCTGTTTTTGGGTGATTTTACTGTGTCTTTGAGATGGGTTTCTTATTTCATCTGTATTAGTTCAAGGAATAAGGTGCATTGTGCATTGCCTTTCCTAGATTGAATACAATTGGTGTTCTTGGTTTTGCTGGGGTTTACACGGAGAGTGGCTTTTGGGCAATTGTCGTTTGTTTCCAAGTTGGTTGTAGATATATTCATATATCCTTGAGTGGAGTTTTGGGATTCTACGCAATAACAACTCAAGATGATTTTTTTTTCCTTTTTTTGGAGATTGAGATTAAACTTGATCTTTAGTTATGAATATTAAAGTAGATTTCTGTTATATTCTGGTAGATTCCACAGATTTCAGTTTCATTTGTGTTTGTGATTTTGTTGTTGGTAGTTGATGTTTGATTGTTCAATATTATTTCATCTTTAATGTGTGCAACTCTCATTTATTCCCGTCCTTTACCTTTCTTGAATAGATTAAATTAAAATAATACTAAAGATAGATGCTTGTTGTCTACTGTTTTGATGGCTTCTTCAACTGATACCAAGATGCTGTTTTCTGTTGCAGGTTTTCAAACTTCAACGATAAAAAAAAATAGATATTCATGCACATTGTTTATACATGTCAAGCTTGGAACTTGAAACTTTAGTTCAGAGTCAAGGGTCTTATTGATATGAATCTTTAAATAAAGGGAAAAAAACAAAGTATCAGAGTAATTAGAGAAGGAAAAATAAAGTAATGTTGAGGGAGTGAGGTGTAGTCAGATTTATGCTTGTGGTGTGTATTTAATTTGTGAATTGTTTAGTGCTGAGTGCCTGTTGGCTATGTCTCCCAGGGGTGATTTATTAGCCCGGACTCCGTGGGCTTTGCCGTCGATTTAGGCAACATTCATTTCTTTGGTTTTCTTGTTATATAAGAGATCCTTTTGTTAAAAAATTGCTCAATCCCATCTTCTCAATTATCCTTCATAACACACACTCTCTCTCTTAGTCACACTTCCTGTCTCGGTTGCTGTCAAGATTCGGTCATAACTTTTGTAGCATATATCTTTCAGACCTTATTTTAGATCCTCATTGACTCTCATTGAAGACTTGAGAGTCTGTTACAACTCAGGAATTCGGTCCCCACACCTGCTGTATTCTTTTCCAATTCGGGGAATTTCTTCTCGAGTTGTGGTCATGTATTGTTTCATTGAGAATGTGTGGTAGTGAGCATAATCCGCAAGTTGTTTGATTTACTAGTGATAAGTAGGGTAGGGGAGGTTGTCTTTTTAGGAGGTACAAGAGATTTTGGATCTTTTACTTCACCAACATGAAGTTTATGAAACTTGGATCTAAGCCAGATTTATTTCAGATAAATGCAAACAATACCAGGTATCCTCATTATTTTGAATTTCCTTGCCAGAATTTCTTGTGAGAATTATTGTCACCACCATTATGTTTGTTGTAGTTTTTGCTTCCTGTATGCAACATCTCCTGTAATATCATTTTACCTTTGCATCACTACAAGTTAATCAACATCTTTGGGAGTTTTCTGCTTCTTTAGCTGCTAAAATCTTTGGGAGTTTTCTTTGAAATTTGTTGGCAGTACTGTGAGTTCTATGATTTCTGCTTCAAGCATGTAGACCTAGTGTGTGTTGGTCTATGGGGCAGATTATGCAGTATTTATGTGAATGCCATTACAATGGAAACCATTACAATTCCATGATATATGAATGAAGAGACATAATAAAGCATTTTAATAAATAAAATTAATAGAAAGGTTGATTAACTTTATTGCTAAATCTATAAATAGGATTTGGAAAAGGATGAGAAGAAGTTCAATTGAATTAGCATAGATATTGTAATGAAGCCAAAAACTGTCAGCTGAATCAGTCATCTTGAAGATTCAAGGATAATTTGATCACTAATATATCTGCTTGGAAGTTTGCTTGGATCTCGTTTTCCTATTAGTGATTTTGAGCTTAATACCATTTACATAGTTACTGGGTATATTTAAACATTTTCTGCTATGAAGTTCAGGGAGGATCTTGTTTTGTCTGGGAATTGTGTTGGCATTGCACTTAGAATTCGGCATTTCTGTTGTTAAGGATGTGAATGGCTCCTTTCAGTAAAGAATGTTATTTCTATTTTAATATTTACTTTTCAGATTAAGGGTGTGTTTTGCATATGATGCAATATTGTCTCCATGTAATTCTTGCTCTTCGTGATTAATTTTGCTTTTTTATATAAATGGTATTCTTGGAATGATTAGATCACCTCCATCTACTATTGGCAAAAGGATAAATTTTTTTTTTTTAATGTCTTGATCCATATATTGTATGGACTTGTTTAAAGTACATATACATTTGAGAAACATATGAAATGATGAACTGTTCAGTGACTTACGAAAGCTCCATGTTTAACTTGCAGGCATGTGGCCAATGAGTTGGCAACTGACTTCATAATTAACATTGGAGATTCAAAGTTTTATCTGCATAAGGTACAATATAGCTTTTCTAATTTGGTAAACATTTTAGGCCTAGAAGTAAGGATTCTTAGGATCACTGATGCTGAGTTATTTTATGAAGTAGCCAGCATATATTCAACTTTTCTTTTAGGCTTAGAATTGCATGACATATGTTGGTTTTTCCATGAAATCAATTCAGGCTGTCTTTTAGTCCAGAAATATTATTGTTGCTCTTACACACAAAATCTAGCAAAACTGGTCCTCATATGTCAGGACAATGATCTAACCTGGCTTGGGGTGTTTGATGTTGCTGAAAGCACTGAAAAACAATGTATGAAGTTAAATTTACTTCTCCCCCAGCTTTTCTCAATTGAGCAACTTGTCAGATTAATGAACTATTGCACTCAAACAAAAACTAATTTTGAGGCATTCTGTCTTTATCCAAATTAAGCAGATCAGTGTTCTGTTCTGAAATTTAAATGATTCAAGCAGGATTTCCATAAACAATTGATGCAAGTAGGGCTGTGTTCCAACATCTTTGTGATTCTAAAAATTGAAAATTCTGTTATGCAGTTTCCTCTTCTGTCAAAATGTGCTCACTTACAGAAGTCAGCTGCAACTACCAGTGGAGAAAACATTGATGAAGTTGACATTTCTGACATTCCTGGCGGACCTGCTGCCTTTGAGATATGTGCCAAATTTTGTTATGGAATGGTTGTGACCCTCAATGCTTACAATGTTGTTGTGGCTCGATGTGCAGCAGAATATTTAGAAATGCACGAGACCATTGAAAAGGGGAACCTAATTTACAAAATTGATGTTTTTCTTAGTTCTAGCATTTTCCGCAGCTGGAAGGATTCAATCATTGTCCTGCAAACCACAAAGTCGCTGTTGCCATTATGTGAGGAACTGAAAGTAATGGGTACCTGTGTTGATAGTATAGCTACCAAGGCCTGTGTTGGTATTTCAAAAGTTGACTGGTCTTATAGCTATAACCGGAAGAAACTCCCAGAGGAAAACGGGAATGATCCAAATGTGAATGGTATGCGAAACCGGTCAGTGCCAAAGGATTGGTGGGTTGAGGATTTGTGTGATCTTGATGTTGATTTGTATAAAAAAGTTATTATGGCAATTAAAATCAAGGCTACACTTTCTAGTGATGTGATTGGAGAAGCGTTGAAAGCTTATGCTTATAGAAGATTGCAAGGTTTAAGCAAGGGTACAATCCAGTCTGGAGAAGTGGTAAAGTATAGATCAACTGTTGATGCAATTGTGCGGCTGCTGCCTGATGAGAGAAGCAGTGTCTCTTGTGGATTTTTGCTGAAGTTATTAAAAGCAGCAATTTATGTAGACCTGGGGGACACAACAAAGAGACAGATAATCAAGAGAATAGGGCAGCAACTGGAGGAGGCTGTTGTCCATGATCTTTTGATACAATCAGCAGCAGGGGAGAGTATGATGTATGATGTTGATTTGGTAAAGAAAATAGTGGAAGAGTTTCTGGTTCAAGATCAGAATGCTGAAGTTGATTCATTGAAAGAAGGCCACGAGATAGAGGAGATAAGAGGACATGGGATTTTATCGGATGCTTCCAAGCTTATGGTAGCAAAATTGATAGATGGGTACCTGGCTGAAATTGCAAAGGATCCCAATTTACCATTGTTGAAGTTTGTTGAGCTTGCTGAGATGGTATCTGGTATATCCAGGCCTGCTGATGATGCTCTATACCGTGCAATTGATATGTTTCTCAAGGTGAGAATTAATCAAATATGTACTAAATTATGGGATAAGTTTCATAAGAAGATTTTTATATAAATAATCATATCCTTGATGAATTGGGAAACGTCTCAACCGGAGATAAAAATCAATGAAATTAAAGCAAAAAAGTGTAGAAGGCACCCAAAGTTTTATTTTTTCCAGAAACAACCATGGCATGAAATAATTCGACATTTGATATTTCGTTTTGTTTAAAAACTGTTTACCAGAACCTTGCTGCATGCTTGCTGGTCATAAAGTGAAAGACAGATATATTTAGTCAATGGAGTAGAGCCTTGTAATAGAAAACAATTTCAAATTACGTGGTTGCTTAGACGTCACTAATATCTGGAGCTTCTTTGTTCTGTTGATGCAGGAGCATCCAGGGATCAGCAAAAGTGAGAGGAAGAAGATATGCAAGTTGATGGACTGCAAGAAGCTATCAGTTGATGCATGTGTGCATGCAGTGCAGAATGAGAGACTGCCATTGCGGGTTGTTGTGCAAGTACTCTTTTTCGAGCAGGTAAGGGTGGCTGCCTCATCAGGAAGTAGCACTCCTGATCTTCCTAAAGGTCTGAGGGATCTAAATAACGGATCTCATGGGAGCTCAAGATCAGCTGCTACTAATCCTGAGGAAGATTGGGATGCTGTAGCAACTGCTGAGGAACTAAAGGCTATGAAAGCAGAAATAGCTTCCTTAAGGTTGAGCAATGCAGAGAAAAATGAAGGGGATGGTAAAAATGGCATAGACAAGGCCGCAAGTAACAAAATGAAAGGGTTACTTAAGTCAAAGAAGATCTTTAACAAGCTCTGGTCAAGCAAAGGAGAAAAGTGTGAGAACAGTGGCTCGGATTCATCGGATAGTCTTGATTCTGCTAACCCAGAAGAAGCTAAGTCTACACCTTCCAGAAATAGAAGGCATTCTGTCTCTTAGTAGAAATGACTTGCATAGAGTGGTTATCTGGTTGTTTTTTGTATTTTTTTAAACTTAGTTTAAATTAATGATATTAACAACTTAAAGAGTAGTTACTATAATCGAGCAACACGAAGCATATATAGTTCTTGAGCAAGAGTTGTAATACAAATATCTAATCTCTGGGCAGTAACATTTGCAATGACCCAAGTCCAGAAAAAGAAACTCAAATGAATTTGAATCTGTGCTGGTTCAGTGGAGATCAATTTATTTTGATGTTTGAGCTCAGCATGTTCTTGTAATTGCTATTGTCAATGAATTTGGAAGCATTCTTTTAATGTAAGAAGAAGATGAAGAAAGATCTCTCTCTAAAAAGCCCCTACTTCAAACATTATATTTTTGTGAATTTCAATTGAGTTTGAATGGAGACTTGTTTAGACTTACTGATGACAGATTCTTTTTGGGTAAAATATACCAAAAATTATCAAATTTTGGTATTTTTTCAATATGATTATTAAAAAAAGAATTTTTATAAATGAGTATGAGTATGACATGACAAGTCGATCCAATTATTTGACTTAGTAGATCGTATCGAATCTATACTTATGAATTTTAATGACAATATTAAAATAATTCTAAAAAATTTAATAAATTTTAGAATCATTCATATGTTTTGCATTTTATTTTTTTATTTTTTATTTAAAAAATATATATTTTTTATCATGTTTAATGATATTCTTTTAATGATTTTTTCTAATTTAAAATTTATTTTATTTTATAAATTTAAAAATAAATTTTTCCTAGAAACCATTATTTTTTTTTCACTCAAAACACTTTTAAATAGTAATCAAGTGAAAATATTCTCCTAATTCAATTAAAAAAGAAAATAAAAATTATTCTATGCTATAATTTAATTAAGTAGATTATTTATTTGAATATATATGACCGTCTAATAAATCTTCAATCCAAGTAATTGTTGCTTTTTATATAAAAATTTATTTAAATTCAAAGAAAATGAATAATTATATTTTTTTGGCCAATGGTAAAATGAATAATTTTTTTACCACATTAAAATTTAATGAATTATTTATTAATTTGAACACAAGATCATTTAATTGATCTTAAATATTAATTAAGTTGTTGCATTTTAAGTAAGCATTAATTATTATTACTAAACATATAACCTTATTTTCGATATTTTATTTACCTGAAAAAAGACTTAAATTTAAAACCTTACAAAATCTTTGAGAAATATAACCACAATCGATCTAAGGGAAAGGTGCTTGAGATTATCTTTTTTTTTTTTTCATCCTTTTAAATTAGTTTATTTTATTTTTATCCAAATTAATATTCTCCTACTATACCTTGATTGAAATATTGTTTTTGATTATCTAATTGATATATTAATAAAGTTTAAGCTATTTATTGTGTTAATTACCAATTCAAAATCGATAATCACAATATAATATATAAAAAAATATTCTAAATAAAATATATATATATATATATATATTTAAAATATATCTTTCAACTTTCAATTTTTAGAATATCTATTTTTAGAAATGTATATCTAATGCATATTTAATATATATCTAATATACTATATATATAAAATTTTTAATTAAATTAAAAATACTTATAAAATTGTCTGAATATATAATAGGATATTTAAAAATGTTAAAAAGATATCATATAATTTCCTCAATATTTAAGAGTAAATTACGTAATATGTCATTTTTTATATTTTTTCAAAAAATCTTGCTATTTTTCATACATTTAATATAATAACTGGAAACGAAATATTTTTAAAATTGAAATTTATAAATGATTATATATCTTTGGTTTTTTAAATATATATTAGACATATATCTCTGAATGTAGGATATTTTTGAAATTAAAAAATGAATATTTTTAAAAGGAAAAAATTAAATTTTTTAGAAATATTTTTATTTTTTAAAGTATTTTTGTAGAAATTTCATATTTTACTAATAATTAAGAGGGGATAAACTTGTTCATTAGTCATGTTGGGCCAAATCAGGCCTCAATTCCTCTAGCCTTGGTAAAAAATTAGCTAATTAGGCCTACTATATTGTTAAAAAAATTGGGGAAATTTATAAAATAACTTAAAAACAAAAAATATATATAAATATTATGTAACAAAAAAATTACAAAAATATTGTACATGCACTAAAAAATTTAAAAAATATAATATATATTGGGTATATATTAAGTATGTTTTTAATATTGAGTATATTTTTTAAATGTGTCATAAAAATTTAAAAAAAATATATTTTTGTAAACTGAAAAAACATAGTAAAAACGAAATTATATAAAAAAGTAGTATTTTATGTAATTTCCTCTTTAAGTTAAATATTAATACACTTTGGAACATTATGAAACTTGCTTTAACAATTACCTTTTATTCTTTCTTTAATTTAACTCAATTAATTAATTTTTTCCCGGTGGAAAATTTGAATTAATTTTTTAAAAATAATATAATATAATATCTAATATAAATATTATATATTTATGGAGACTTAATATAATGTTTATTATATATTTTATGATAATATATTAAAAAAATATTTAGTCTTATTTTTATATTTTACAGATAAAACTACACACACACACACTACAAAGACAAATCAAGATATCCGTTTGAATTAAATTAAATAAATGAATTAGTGTTATACATTATACTACTACTACTACTACTACTACTACTATTATTATTATTATTAGTAGTAAAGGTGGGCAGTACCACCGGCAATTTTTATTAATACCTCAAATGAGGAAAAATATTATCAGTCAATACAAAGCCCTTAATAAACTTAGGCAAGGAATTGAAATTTTCAAAAATTCTAGACACTCTATTGACACGACTATAATAAGCTAAATAATGAGCTGCTAGATTACCCTCCCTATAAATATGAACAATAGAAACAGATTCGGGAAGAGAAATAAGCCAAGCTAATGAGGATGGCACAGGGCCATGATGTGAAGCAAAATCAACCACCTGCATGGAATCAACTTCAGCAACAATCTGCTTATAACCCAATGAAAAAATCCAATGAAGACTATGAAATAAGGCTTGAACCTCAGCATTAAAGGGACTTGTTGCCTGCAGAATAAAACATTTACCAATAATAAAATTACCATGATCATCACGCAACAAAGCTCCTCCCGACACTAAAGACTCCGAATAGGAAGCATCAACATTCAACTTCACAAAACCACTTCTCGGCTTAACCCAATATACCAATTTCGGTTTCACAGCCTTCTTCCCAAAATTCGCAGGTAAAATATCTCTAAAAGCTGTAGTATGAGAAGCAAATTTAGATGATGAGAATGCCACCCCCCAATGTAACAAAGTCTTTGAGATAAGCAAATGAACTGAGTTAAAGTCCACTGTTTCACCACCCCAAAAAATCCTGCAATAAGTCAACCAAATGGAATACAAAATAATCAATGGGATAAGCCGACAAAGTCTGCTTCTTAGGTTGGATGATTTAGCATTAAGCCACCAACTCATAAGCTCTCCTAGAAGAGTAATAGAGGAGCTCCTGTCATGAGGAATAATTTGGGCCCTATAATACTTCCAAATATTGCTACTATACAGGCATAGAAATAAAACATGATTAGAAGAAGCTTCATCCCTTAAACAAAAAGGACAGACATAAGCTAAATGAACTTCTATATGTTGCAATCTATCAGGGAAAGGAAGAGCACGGTTCACAAGTTTCCATCCAAAAACTGAAAAACGAAGAGGAATAGCCGAATCCCATAAAGATGTAGAAGATAAAGACTGACCTTTCTTGGGGCGAATGGCATCGTAAATTTCGCCAAATTTAAAGTGAAAATCAGAGTCCCGAAATCGGTCAAACAAATGCTCACCATTTATCTCAACATTTTTGTACCTGTCATAGGCCCGACAAATTCGCTTCCAACCATGAGAGTCAACAGGAAGAAATGTCATATCACCTTTCCGGCCATACTTTCCATGCATATAACGAGCCCATAGAGATTCCCTGCACCAGTACATCCATAAAATTTTTAGGAAAAAAACGTCCTGAACCACATGCAGAGATCGAATACCCAATCCACCTTCCTTAGTCGGATATATGAACTTTAAAAACCTTAGCCAATGATGTTTACTTGACTCATTATCAGAACCCTAGAAAAAATTAGCAAACTTTCGCTCTATTAGACCAATCACAAGCTTTGGAATAAGCAAAGAACTCATCATATGTAATGGAAAGGAAGCTAGAACATGGTTAATTAAGACTACTCGACCACCTGGAGAAAGAAATCTTTTTAACCACCCAACAAGCTTAGAATCAATCTTAGCCAACAATTCTTGACAATGAATCAATTTATGCATGCCTTGATGAATAGGGATTCCCAAATATGTAAAAGGGAAAGTACCTCTTTTAATAGTAAGAGATGATTCATAATCATTAATAACTTCCCTTCCCACTGAAGAGGAGCAATAAAAAGCACTCTTCTCAAAATTAATCAGCTGGCCAGAAGCATCTTGATAAGTCTGCAGAAACTTTGTAAATTCTCGAATTGACTGATTATCACCATTAATAAAAGCAATAAGATCATCCGCGAAGGCTAAATGAGAAACCACTGGACAATTGCGAAAAAGCTTATAAGGAAGAATAGTGCGATTATTAATCAAAGCCTTTAATCCTAGGGAGAAAGCCTCTGAAGCTAGAATGAAAAGAAGAGGAGACAGAGGGTCACCTTGTTTCACCCCTCTTTTAGGCTGGAAAAACCCATAATTAATACCATTAACACAAATTGAAAATCTTGAAGCAGAAAGATGATTCATAATTAAGCCTAACACCGAACCGGAAAAACCAAACCGACCCATAACATCCTGAAAGAAAGACCATGATACCCTGTCAAAAGCCTTAGTCATATATAATTTAATAGCAAGAATGTGTCCATTAGTTATTTTGTCAATATCATGGATGAGCTCATTAGCTAACATAACTTGAGCATGAATAGATCGCCCTTTCACAAAACCCGTCTGTTCCTCTGAAATAAGCCTGTCCAAAACATCTGAGAATCTATTAGCCAAGATCCTGGTACAAATTTTACTTACAAAGTTCGCCAAACAAATAGGCCTGTAATGACTAAATGAAGAAGGATTGTCATTTTTAGGAAGTAAAATAATCTGAGTACTTCCAAAAGCACAAGGTACAGGAACACCAAGAAAAAATTCCTGAACCGCACTACAGACATCTTTCCATTTAATATCCCAACAATGACGAAAGAAAAATCCATCATAACCATCCGGACCAGGAGCACTATTGGGGTTAAGTTGCCAAACAGCTGCCTTAATCTCTACAATCTGAGGAATAGCCACAAGGTTAGCATTATCCAAAGAAGTAACCAAAGGAGGAATAGCAAATAATATATAGTCCAAATGAGCAGAAGAAGCAGATGAATATGAACAAAATAAATCAGTGTAAAAATTAATTGCTTCCTGACCAATCGAGTCCTGATTAACAAGACGATCCCCCTAAGCATTCACAATAGAAGAGATACGATGTTGATGTCTGCGTATCTTAACAAAATTATGATAAAACTTCGTGTTCCTATCACCATCTTTAATACAAGCAATATGAGATTTTTGTTGCCAATATATTTCTTCCAATTTAAGCAATCTCACCAAGTTTGATTGCCTATCCTGCCAACAATTAAAATTATGATCATTGGAGTCAAGAGCATAGGCTGCTTCAGCTTCCTCCACTTCAGATTCAGCCTTAGTAATCCCATTGAAAATATTGCCAAAAACTTCCCGATTCCAGGTTTTTAAATCTTGCTTGAGATCTCTAAGTTTAGCAAAAAGACCCTTCATACCCCCTCCATTGAAAGGTGGCCAATGCCGCTTGACAAAAGGCATGAAAGAATCATGAGTGATCCACATATGTTGAAACTTGAACTGTTTAGGAACCTGAGTAGTAACAGATTGACAAGAGAACAACATAGGAGAATGATCTGAAGTAGTACTACTCAAATAACTTGTGTTAAACACATCAAAAGCATCACAAAAAACATCATTAATCAGAATACGATCAAGTTTCTCCCAAACTCTACCATTAGATCTCACACCTGTCCAAGAGAAATCAGACCCCGAGCAAGGAGCTTCAACAAATCCACAGTCATTTATACAATCAACAAAATCTTGAATACTCAACATATCAGGAATCTCATTCCCTTTATATTCCGTAGGAGACTTAATAATATTAAAATCCCCTCAATAATCCAAGGAGAAGAACAAGACCTTGACAAAGTATGAAAAGAATTCCATAAATGTTGGCGAGTAGTTCTAGAATGATAACCATAAACACCAGACAACCGAAATTTCAACCCAGAACCATGACATATAGCCTCACAAGAGAGAACTTGAGAATAATCCATAAATCTAGACAAAGAAAATTGATGAGCATGCCACATGATCCAAATTTTATTATCCTTAGAAGAAACAACCTCCCGAAACCCAAGTTTATTTGCATAAAATTTATTCTTCCTCCTATTAACCAAAGGTTCCAAACAAATAATCAAACCAAGCTTATGATTCTTACAAAGACGACGAAAACGATTTAGAGATGATCTAATTCCCCTAGCATTCCAAATAAGCAAATTCATTGGGAAATATGATGCTCGTTAAAAGTTTGAGATAAAATAGCACATTTTGATTTACCTTTAACACCTTTAGGTCTTCCTCTCTTTCGAACTTTCTGAAATCCTTCCGCATCAACAATAACATCAGCTTGTTTATGGGAGATATCCTGTGCTAGATTATCATCAGAATGGAGTGTTTCATACTCTGACATAGTATTATCTTCAGTATTACTAGTCACAAATTGCATACAAGCATCCTACTCACTATCCAGTTTGGAACATTGCTCACTGTGGAAGCTTACAGGAATGTGCTTTGACCTTTCGTTCATCAGATATGAATCATTAACTTCTATTCGATCGATTGGATTTGTATTGTTAGCCTCAAGTTGATCGACCAAGTTTGTATCCTTATTATCAAGACAATTGACCAAGTCTGTTGCTCCAAGTTGATCAACCGAGATTGCTGGATAATCTTCAATTCGATCGATCGAACCTTTAACACACACATCAAGATGATCGATCACCTCATTCATTCTTCCTTTTGAACCTTTATCCGTACCCCTGTTTGCCTCTGTTTCACCTGCATCACTATGAGTTTCCTCAACTACACCTGAAGCGAGCTCATCCTCCATAATAGTATGAGAAGATTCACCTTTATGTGCAGTACCAAGCAAAACCGAAGCAAGTTTAGGATTATCATGTTTTGGAACCCAAATTTTTCCAGAAATTTTATCAGTAACATTAGCTCCACTATCAACATTTTCCTTTTTCCCACAACCAATTGAAGAGTGACCTAGTTTATAGCAATGAGAACAATAGAGAGACAGATTTTCATAATGAACAGATTGAGCAAAACCTGAAATCGCATCTCCAATACATATTTTGTCAGGCAATTCATCAACTAAATTTACCTCAATACAAACCCGAGCTGCTGAAGGACGAGCCAAGGTAGCAGTCGCTGCGTCAACCATTAAATGGACTCCAATAACAGTTGCAATATTCATCAAGGCCAACTTATTAAACAAATGGATGGGCAAGCTTTCTAACGAGACCCACACTGGAAAGATTGGACTATCAGATTGTGGAGAATAGTCTACTGTCCATTTGAATACTCTCATACCATAACCATTGAAAAACCAGTGTTGACGAAGCCAACACCTATGATAATCTTCTTCCAATTTAAAATTAATCAAAACACCACAGTGATTGAGTAATCCCAATGAAAATTGCTCCTTAAACCCAATAGAATCGAAACTCTTTTTCAATTGCTTCATACCTGGTCTGCCAGAGGAGAAATGACCTACCAAAGCAAACTTGAAGGGTTTGGCAAAACTGGAGATTTCCTCTGCCGAAAATTGGACAGCAGGGAGCCCTCTATGTTTGAGCAATTTCTTCTGACCCAAACCATTCCGATTAATTGAAGAGAACGAACGATCAATGGAAGCCACATCTGGAAAATGCCGCAAAACATCAAGGAAAGATCGGGCAACCGGCTTAGGAGGAGCCGTTGCCGTTGCTGTGCCAGCCATAATTAGGGGAAGGATCGAAACCCTAGCAGAGAAAATTTTGCGTTCTTCGTTTCGTAAAAATCCCTATTATTATTATTATTATTATTATTATTATTATTATTATTATAAGTCCAATATACTATTAGATTCACCAAAATATATATATAAAAATAAAACTTAAGGATAATCGGAAATAATTAATTGTCTTATCCTTTTTCCGGCAGCTATTCTCCTCATAAAAATCACTTACAATTTGTCCTCTCCATGGAGAAAATTAATTAAATTTTATAACTATTAAGATGAATTTAAGTTCATTATACTGTGCTGCGGCAACAAGTTAAACAAAAATATATTAATTATCTATTTAATCAAAGGTTGCTGAGACAATTAATCACAATTTAATAATAAACTCAATTTGATTGTTAATAATTGAAATCTTGTTGTTTTTCACAATGGATAAGGGTTAAGTTACGTTAGATAACATTAAAAATATTAAGGTGGTCTTTAAAAAAATTATTGAGCATCTAAAATTTTAAAATTTTAACGTTAAAAATTTAAATTAAAATGCACATAAATATATAGATATTTTCTCTTATAATAAATTTTAAATTGATTCTTTTATATTAATATTGAAAAATAAAATCAAAATTTTAAACTAATTCAAAGTTTTGATGAAGTTAAAAATTATGATGGAGACGAAGAAACAAACATTGAACTTGGATGTTGAAGGAGAAGAAACAAAAAACATTGAACTTATTAGTCCTTATTTACGTGGCATTGTTATCTAATTGGACCACATTGTTATCTAATTGGACCACAGCCGAAGCCTGATAAATCCTGAGTCTTTATAAAAATATTAGAAAAAATAAAAAATTTTAAGTTTATCATAATTTTAAAAATATTTATAAATTTATTAAAATTTATAATTTTTTTTATAAAAATACTATATTTAAATAGTTTATTATAAATTTATTTTAAATTTATTATAAATTTATAAATTTACGTAGTTTATTATATATTTATTTTAAATTTATTGTAAAATTACTATAATACCACTAATAAAAATAAAAAAAATTTATAAAATATAGTGAAGGGTGTAATTATCCCAATAAATCTATATCTAAATTATTATTATTATTATTATTTATTTATTAAGATATAATATATGGCATAATAAGGCTCAGTGGAATGATAAACGCATTCTCTTAAATTATTTAGGATTATTTTTTCTCTCTACAGTTATAATATTAAGAAAAAAAGGTATAGCATATATTTTCATTTTCCACTTTCCATGATTAAAAATAAATAAATTAAAAAAAGTTACAAGTGCAATTTTTTTATTTAAAAATGAAGAACGTGATGCCAATCCAATGTAGAGTATTTGCGTTAACTTTAATAGATCACATTTTGGATTCTTGCACTTATGGTGTTTCCGAAGAAAAAATTAAGGGTTAATTACAAAGTATACGAAATTTTTTTTTTCCGTTTTCAAATATATAGTAACTGGAGAAATTTTTTCATTTTTGACCTTTTTTTGTTTTTTTTTAAATTTTTGTAATTTTTAATTTTTTCAATTTATTAATATTTATATTTTTTTATTTAAAAATTTTTTAATATCACATTTTTAATATACAAAAAAATAAAATAAACATATATATAACATATACACAACATATATAAAATGCATACTAAATAATATAAATTACATCTATACATCTACAATATATCTACAATACATCAATAATACATTTATAATAAATATATAACACATCTACATAATAATTTTAATATTTATTTAATTTTATTTTTTTAAAATTTTTTATTCTAACAATATCCACACAACATTCACACATCATTCACACAATATTCAATAATTTTTTCATAAAATATATATAACTTAAATAATAAATATATAATATAAATATAATATTTATAATATATGTACAATATCTATAATACATCTACAATATATCAATAACACTTTTACTATACATCTACATAACAAAATTATATTTATATTTTTAATTTTTTCACATGTATAATATGTAAATTTTTTATTTAAAAATAAATTTAATAATTTTTATTAATATATTTTTATATTTTATATTTTATATTTATTTTTTTGAGGGTTATCTTTTTTTATAATTAAAAATAATTTTTTTCTTTTTATGAAAAATTGTGATTTTTATATGATAAAAAATAATTCAAAATATTAATTTTTATTATTTTATTAGAATATTTTTATTTAATATTAAGGTTTGAAAAAATTAAAATTTCAAATAAAATATTGATTATAGTGAGAGAAGAGGTATTTTTGAAAAAAAAATTATTTTATTGAGAAATATGATATTTTAAAATTTTTTATCAATTTTTTATAAAAGTGTAAATATTTTTAGTTTTTATAATATTTTTGTAATAAAAATTATTTTTTAGAGTAGTTATATAAACATCTCGGAAATTAATATGTCCTAATTAATCTAACTTATTTTGTTAATTTTATATAATAATAATAATTATTATATATGCTATATTTTAGAATTATATTCCATATATTAAAACATTTAATTAACTTTAATTTGTTGAATTGTGTTTGAAATTTCTCATATATATAAATATATATTATCATAGTAAATTTTACATTCTAATTCTTTTATGTAATTTCATATTTTGTTAGGCTGCAGTCATGTGTCGATGGAATTTTTTAAATGTGCAAATCTGATATAATGCACGTTCTACATTTTTTTTAGTATTTTAGAGAGACAGCTTTCAGTATTTAAACCATATTCAATACAATTCATATATATTTACACTAAAATTAATTTTTAAATAAGAAAAAAAATACAATTAAACATGCTATATTATATAGGTTGAAAATTTAAAATTTTAACATCAAAGTAAGAATTAAATTTATAATAAAGTGAGATTATATATAGTTTGTATAAGTATATATTGAAATCCCTCAATACATATAATAGCAACTTGTTAAATGGAAATAATAAAAAAGTATAATTATTTAACAAAATGAAATATAAAAAAAAGGACCATAGCTAGCGAAGTTGGGTTAAATGTACCAAATTATCAATAATTGAAAGAAGACCAAAAGAACATTTTTCTTTTAGTATTTGGCGTTTTCAATATGGAAAAAAAAAAGGACCTCTCTCTTTCAGTGTATTTTCCAAGAGTTATAAGGACAATCAACCCAATTCTAACTGTAACAATATTAAATAATTTCTCACCATCCCACTATTAATTATATTCCACTTTCGATATCAATTATTTAAAAAATTAATTTTTAAATATACAAGTTGAAAATGAGCTACTTATTTACCCTATTTGAATATATATGTTGAGTCAATGTAATATATTCTTGTATACCTAAATATATGGATGAAAAAATGTCAAAGTCCAAGAAAAATGAAAAATGAGTACTAATATATCAAACGTTTCCAATTTTTAATCAATTAAATATTATTAATTTGTATAATAAATGTAAAGATATAAAAAAATTAAGTTATTAAAATAGTATAATTTATAATTACACTAATTAAAATAAATAAGAAATAAAATAAAAAAATATGTAAATATTTGTAATAGATTAAATTAGATATACAAATACTCTCGATTTATTACCTATCTTACAATATGCTATATAAATAAAGTAAATATTGCTATCGATTATAAATAACAATTAATTAATAGCATAGTCAATCACTGTACTATTATTTATTATATTATAGCATTCTATTTGATTCAAGAGGTATAACAATCTAAATTCAACTAAACAATTAATCAAACAAGATGCATATGCAATGAAAAGAAGACCTAGGATTTATACTTTAATTGATTCTCAGTTTTCTTTTCTGTCTTTCATATTTATTTACTCATGCAAATTTTAAGAGTATAATGAATTAAAGATGACTCTTCCTTATTAATTAAGTCAAATCCTCTCTTAAAGTAAATTAAAGTCATCAAGAACCTTGCATTAATTTCTAAATTAATCAAACAAGGATCATGGAATGAGTAATTAAGTCGATGGAAATGTAAATTGATTTTGCTAAACTAAGCTGAACATACATTAATTGAGGATAAAGTCATACCAAAATAGGAAGATATTCCATCCATTCCCTTTTAAGAATCCATTTAAGAAAATTTTTTTGTTCCTAAATAAGTGTCCATTTTAAAAAATAAGACATAATTATTCGTTTCATTCCAATAATATCCTTACTTGTTAAGTTTTAACCACTTGCTTATTAAATATTTTTTCATTATTTATAAAATGATATTTTAGTAAAATACAATACTAATAAATAATTTTTTTAATATTGATAAAATAGTAAAAATAGACACTTAAAAGTGAATGGAGGGAGTATCAAGCATTATCACTTTTTAACTCAATCGGAGAAAAAAAAATATTCTTATATATAATTAATGTTTAAATTAATTTAAAATTATCTCTGACCATATATATGCACCTTATTTATAAAAGAGACTTTAAAATTTTTTGAGGGATGCTAATTTATTTTTTTTTGAGAATATTTATTTTAACATTTAATTTTAATTTATAAAAATAATGGATTAATTGGTTTTAACTTGTATATATATTCATTGAACAAATTAATTAGAATATACTTTTGTGTAATAAAATTCAAAATCAATGCATTAATGCACTTTTGTTTTTTGTTTTTTTCTTTGTTTTTAACAAAAAGATAAGATTACATATTATCCTTTACCTCAGTTATTGTTGGCCTTATTTCACTAAGCATAAAATCATTGCCACTTTCATTGTAACAAACGTTCTAAATAAGATTACAACAAAATCCGAAAATGTTTTTATGCCATTGGAGATTTATATATATATATATATATATATATGCATAAATGAACATCAAAATAAAATTTTCCTATAAAATAAATATAGTAAATAATGTGATGATATTGTATTGATCTCTCACATTATTAGTTATAAGACTTTCTTTTATCAATAAAATAAGATTCTAATCTATCTTAATTTGTATCATTGTATATATATCAAGTTAATTATATATCTAGATAATATTAAATAAATAAAAAGCTCTAAATGAAACTACTTATAAACATGAGATAAAAATTGATTAAAAAAACAAGAAAAGGTATTTTTGAATAAACATAAATATTCATGTGATTTGAACTTCTAATTCTAAAGGGTCTACAATTTTTAAACTATGGTTAATTTCATTATTAATTCTCACTTTATAACAAATCGCCGGCCATATGTTTTTTTAATGGTATATCTCTATATATATAAAGTAGACATAACAAATTTTAATTTGATTTGAATTCATATGATATAAAAATAAAATTCAGTTAACTTTATGTATTATACAATACGATTCGATCTAATGTAAATGATTAAATGCCTTTCAATTTAAATTTCATTTGAGAATACATTTTTTAAGAAAAAATTGCACATTTAATATAATTTCCATATCATCATTTATTAATCACAAAATTTAAATTGAAATGAAGTTAAATTATCACTAAAAATTTAAAAATGAAAAAAAAATTTGAATTTGAATCTTTATTAATCATTATAATAAAAATTTTCATTTGTCAAATAAAATTATTTAGATAATATATATAATATATAATTTTTTTATATATTAAAAAAAATTTTCTCCTAAAATAAAGAAGTGCAAATACAATATGTGACCAAATTTTAAGAAAAAATACACAGTCCACTATTTTTTTTAACTTTTTATTTTTTATTAGAGATATTTTAATTATTTTATTATAAACTCATTATAATTTATATAAAATTTATAAATTCATAATAAATTTACGATAAATTCATTGTAAATAAATAAAAATAATGTATTTTAGTAAATATTTTATAAATTATATATTTTAATAAATAATTTATAAATATAATAAATTTAAAATTATTTTTAATTTTTTTTATATTTTTGTGAAAGGCATAAATTTTAATAATCATATTCTACCGCTTTCTATCTTTCATTTTCTTTCATTTTTCTTTAGACGCCTTGGATCGAGCCTTCGAAGTTCCCTACATCTCTAAACGACTGAATAAGAAAATTCTCAAAGATAAATACAATTCAAATCTTCTCTAAAGTAGACAGATAAGTCTGACGTGCTAGCTCAATGTTGTTTATCTTTACTAAAGAAATGGGGATTTTATCACTACTTGTTACTCAATCATTGGTTGGTCTCTTTAGTTTTTCTAGTATGAGTGGATTAGTGATCAAATTTCTGTAAGTGTAGGTTCTCCGTGCGTAGATTTAAATTATCTCAACCAACTCAATTTTAATTATCCACTTATTATTAAATATTAAAAAACATAATATTTAAAACATTTCTTCGTTTATCTATTTATTATTTATGGATTTTCTATTTTATATATATGACTGTTTATATATATATATTTTTTCTTCCATTGCTTATATATATTTTCTTCATACTAATATATAGTTTTTTCTGACCTAGGGCCTGCTGGTTTACCTTATGACCGGCACTGTAGGAGCATCCATTAGTTACATAATTACAATATTTATCATTAATACTTATTCTTTTTTAAAATTAATAATCATTTTTTTATAAATAATTAAATAATTAATTTCATATAAATTTTCTTTTATATCTTCATTTCTTGATAATAACACATTAATTATACAATTAAATGGATAAAGAAATAGGCTACAGCAAATGCATATATAATAGGTTCAATAGGTTTAGATTCAATTTCTTATTGCTAAGCTGAAAAAATTACATTCAATTAATAAAATCAACAAAAGGTAATTTAAGAATTTATTTATAAATTTAATATTTTATTAATTGAAAATAAAGTAAAATTAATTTGGTTCTCAATTATCAATTTATAACAATTGAAATAAATATTTTTTTAACATTAGAGAATAAAATTCTTCAACTTAAATTTAGCTGTGGAGTTGAAAGACTGTTGGGAGACAATTGAAAAAAAATATTATGAAATGATTACAATAATGAGTTAATGACTGAATCTTGGAAATCTTATCTTGGTAACTCCTAATAACTATAAATTCTTTGTTTAAACTAATTCTCATTTTCCCATAGACATACTTAAACAAGATACTCTCTGTCAAAAAGAATGTACTTCTTTTTTCTATAATTTTTTAAAAAAAAATATAATTAATATATTTTTTATTTTTATTTATATAATAAATTAATTTAAATTTATCTTGAAAATAATATAAACTATCATTAATTTTTTATTTAAAGCGTGAGTTTATTAAAAGATAAAATGAAAAAATATATAAATA
The DNA here is from genome assembly GCA_947685225.1 of Garcia nutans. Taxonomy (NCBI): domain Eukaryota; kingdom Viridiplantae; phylum Streptophyta; class Magnoliopsida; order Malpighiales; family Euphorbiaceae; genus Garcia; species Garcia nutans. The sequence continues at coordinate 10,810,324 of CANTUV010000066.1, read as the reverse complement.
TATACTATAAATAAAAGTGAAGAATTATTTTAAGATATCTCAAAATGGAATCATGAATAATCTTTTATGAAATGGAAGGAGAAATAAAATTCATTACTTCAAATAAAAGTATAAATAAAAAATTATCTAAAAAGCTCTTTATTTTTTTAATACAAAATAAATTATAACTCTAAAAAACTCTTCATACTCTCTTCATTTCGGTAGACATATTTTCATTTTTCCTTTATTTTAAATTACAACTTACTTTTACTTTACTTAATTAATTATTTAACTTGTTAATTATTTATTATATTCACATTTAATATTATTTATTAAAAATACTTAATATACAAGGGCAGAACCATGATCAAGTTAAAGAGAGACAATAAAATTTTTAAGCAAAAAAAAAAAATATACAGACGAATTTATATTTAAATTTATTTTTATATTAAAAAATTAATAAAAATAGTTGATATTTATATTTATAATATATTTTATTTTTAAATTAAATATTTAAATATTAATTTTTTTAATTTTTTTAAATATTATTTTAAAAAACTCCAAAATATATATTATTTTTAAATAATATTTATATATTTTTTAAAATATTTAAAAAAAAATTTTAAACTAGTTTTTTTTAATAAATCTATATGATAGAATAATTTTTATAAAATAATTAATCTAATCGTAAAATTTTAAAATTTAATTCATAATTAAATGACAACATAATTATTAATATTAATTTTTAAATTTATTAATTTAATATAGATATTGTAAAGATTTAATATAATATAATATTATAAATATATATATGTATATATACACAATATTATTCGCGGAGGGGGACAATATATATATACACACACATAATATAATTGTGTGTGTGTGCATATATATAAATATATAAATATATATATATATGATATATAGCTGTGCATACATTTATATATAAATACGCACACACAATATGATTAGTGGAAGGAAGGGCAATAGACTCTGTGTGCCCCATCTATATCTGCTGCTGTCAATAAATATATATCATATTAAAATATTGATAAATTTATATTTTTAATAAAAATAATTAATTTTTTATTATTATGAAATAAAAAATATATTTATTAATTTGGGCAGATAATTATACTATTTTATATTTAAAACAGCTTAAATAAATTATGTACTTGTACCGATATTAATTTAGTAAAGTTTAAGCTTTAAATTTGTAAAGAAAAAGAAATTTTTTTTGAACAATCGTAAAGAAAAAGAATTTGTTAATTGAAGCCAGCAAGACCCACATCATTTTTCATATATTTATTTCTTTATTTTATATTCACAAAACAACTTTATTAAAATTTAAAAAAAATACACACTTCCAATAAACTATATATTATATATTTTTATTTATGAATCCAACGGCTGTGGATGCCTAGCAACTCACGGAAACACGGGACCCCTTTCACCTAATTGTTTGGACCCCAACCCCACAAAATGGTTAAAATTGAACTTAACCATAGTTAACTTAACCTAACCTCACCTCATTAACCTTTTTATTCAATTCATTTATTTACGAGCCACTTGAAGGTTAGGATCCATGTTTTTGCCATTCTTGCATTTCTTGCTTTGCTTCTTGACACATTATTCTTTTTTTTTTTCTTGTGAGCAAAGAAAACCAATATCGGAATTTGATGTTCCGGTGCCGGTGCTGGAGCCGGTAAATCAAGAATTATACAATATGAGTTGTAATGGGTGTAGAATTCTTCGAAAAGGTTGTAGTGAAGATTGTAATCTTCGACAGAGTTTGCAATGGATAGATAGTCCCAAAGCACAGGCCAATGCTACTGTCTTTGTTGCCAAGTTCTTTGGCCGTGCTGGTCTCATGTCCTCCATTTCCTCTGTTCCTCTAAACCAACGTCCTTGTACGTGTGTCTATTCAAAATCTTTATATATTTTACTTAAGGAAGATCATCATATGATTAATTTTCTGAAAATATACTAATTTTAACAGAGTTTGGATTGCTAATAAATAATTTTCTATGATTGATTTGTTTTTTCTTTTTCTTTTTTCATAGCATTGTTTCAATCGCTCCTGTTTGAGGCAGTGGGTCGAACAGTAAATCCAGTTAGTGGAGCAGTGGGGCTACTATGGACAGGAAACTGGGACATCTGCCAGACGGCGGTGATGACGGTACTCCGCGGCGGTACAGTAGAACCTCTTATTGAATTTGAAGGTGGGATTTTAGCACCGGACTACGATAACGTCTCAGAATGCGCTAGTTTTAGACTAAGAAATCATCATATAAATCCACAAACAAACCCAACAATATTAAAGAGGAAAAGATCTGATCTTGATGAGACCAAATGTGAACCCACTAATCTTGATCTTTGCTTGATGTACTCGCCCGAGAAGCTGCGGGCCGCCACGCCATCGGAAGAGGAGTCTGAAACCAGAACTTTGTGGAGTGGTGGTGATAGAATACAGAGAGGTGAAACAAAGCTTTTGTCACTGTTTATTTGAAAGAGATTTTTTAAACAAATTTTATTTTAGCTTAGAAACTAGAAATGTCCAGTTTTAGTGTATACTGGAGAGTGATTAAGACTTGGCAATTCATGAATAAAAAAGAACTGACAATTATGCTTCATATTTAAGTTTCTAATTGATTAATTATAGTTTCTATTTAAGTTCATTTTAAGAATACATTTTTAAGTAACTAGGAGCAGGGAAATTTTTTTTACATAGACAAGATACGTGCACATCCGGTTAATAAAAAATTACGATGAGAGTGATAATAGAAAAATCATATAATTTTATTAGTCAAATATAACTGTACTAGGTATAAATAAATATTTCTAAGAAGCAGAAATTAAGTTAAATAAGTGGGTTAGCAGAAAATAAAAGAGTAGTTATTAGTGAGAAAAATAAAACAGGTCAGTGTGGCTTAGGAATGGCAATCGGCAGCTCATTCGCCAAAATTACCTTTTTCATATTCAAACTCGATCGATTAATTTTGAATTATTTATATCGTGTAAAATTTATTTATAATTATTTTATTATTCATATTCATTTAGTATTATTTGTATATTATTTATACTTGTCTACATTTAAAAATTTAAAAATAAAATAACACTTAAGTCATATACTTATAACATTCTCAATTCAATAACTATAAATAAAAATATAACACTAACATAATTTTATTATTCTTAAAAAAATAATTTTATTAAAATAATTTTACATCACACAATTTCATAATTAAAGCATAATACAATAACGCATAATTAAAATTTAATAAAATGCAATATGACCGTATTATATTACGAGCAACAGATATTCAATGACAAATAAACATATTTTATCTGAATATGAACAAGTCATGAGCAGTGAAAACACTACTTATACATTCTCAAACTCATTGATATAAACTGTTTATATTTTATACAAACGAATTAAAATGGTTTAGATATCCAAAATATCTGATCGATGGCCATCCTGATTAACATTGCTCCATCATCTATATGAACAGATTATTTGATGTTTAAATTAGTGATTGCATCGTTAAATAAAAAAATTAAAATTAAAATTTTAGTAAATTTAGAGTTTACCAGTGCTTAGTTGCTCCTTGTTAATGGGAGAAAAGGACAAGTATTTAACCTGAACTCATGTTTCGAGCGTTGAAGTGGGTGGGCATCGTGATATTTTCTAATTGATAATTTTTTTGAAGTAAAATTTTTGGATTAATGTATTTCCTTTGATTTTGACCATATACCTTTCGGATTTCTTTAAAAATAATTAAAAATAATTAAAAATATTATTTTTTTTAATTTTTTAATTTTTAATTTCAAATATATATATATATATACACACACAATAAAATTATACCTGACATTTAAATCTATATATCTATTATGTATTTAATATATTAAATATGTAAAAAAATATAGGATATTTTTTTAAAAAATGACCTATATGTAATTTTCTAAAAAAAAGGCCATATTTACATCTGCAATACTACAATTATTGTAAATTTGTTCACTGATAGTGATACTCATTTAATATGCAATATTAGAAGAGAACAAGAGAAAAAAAAAAAAAAAGCTTGTATATCTTTTCTCACCCAAAAACGAAAGTGCTAAAAAAGAAAATAGAAAGAGCTGAATAAAGATCTCAAGATCTTCTAATCTTATAGGTCTTTGATAGATTATTGAATAAACTAATTACTAAAAATATATTTTACGTAGATATATTACTGAAAATATATTTTACTGAAAATAATTATATTATCGTAGTTAGAAGATGCAATAAAATACTAGAAAAATGAATTAGAAAATATGTGAACTTATTTTATTACAATTTAATTTTACTAAAAAAATTTGAGTAATACCTAAATTACTCTTATAATATCTATTTTTTATTTTATTATATCCTAAAGTATAAATATAATTATTTTTTGATATGCAATCCAACAATCTTCTTTTTCAGCAAAATAATTTTTTTTATTCTTCCTATATAAAATATTTTATCAATTGGTTAATAAAGTTTAGTAGGCCTAATATTTTATTTTATATGAATTAAACATGATTTTTTTTTGTCAAAGATAATTATTTTATTAATTTTTCTGAGATTACGATGCAACCAAATAACCAAATACTATTAATCATACTGTGTCTTTGAATTTTTTTTTAAAATTTTATTATCTTTCCAGCATATAATGAAAATATCACCAAGAAAATATGCTAAGAACATATTTATGATTTAGCCTGTTGCAGTGATTTATCAACAATTAACAATTAACAGTCAACATTCAAATATTAAATATTAATTAATTATAAAATAATATTATATTTAATGCTAATGTTAAATTATTAATTATTATTAACATATCGAAGTATTATTTTAATTGATTTATTTAATATATATACGATGAATTAATAATTAAAAAAACTTAAAAACATTATTGACTTTCAACTCTACTCTTAATTCAAAGAGCAAACACATTTACTAACTTTCAAATTTTATATCCATGATAACAAATAATAATATTAAAAAAAGATAGAATATTTAGTTTAGCATGCACATCATGTCATCCATATATACTAATTATTAGTTAACAATAATGTTCCACGTTTAATGTGATTAGAGAGATAATTATTAATAATTAATGTTCCCTTAACTTTTTCTTATTAATATAACCAAATTACTAAATTACTAGAAAAATAAACATAACCTGATAGATTTTTTTAATTCATAATTATAATTTAATTAATTAATAAATATAATATATAATGATTAACTAAAATTTATAAGATATTATTATAAAAATATAAATAAAATAATAGTTATTAATAAAAATGTATTTGAGATTACATAACATTAAAAATTGTCTGTAGATAATTAATTATATATCATTAGTTAGTAACAATTACAATTTCTCATATTAATATTCAGAAAAAATTTAGGTAAATCGATTGTCGTTGTTTAGGTGAATGACTTGAATTGAAAAATATTTTTTTTTCTTCCACGACAATCAAATTTATATATTAGTTTGTTTTGATTAGCCAGTTATAGTAGAATAATGTACACATAAAAATAATCATGCTCAATTGTGTAAAAATACATACTTTTTTTCCTCTTATTTTCAAAATTTTAAATTTAATTATCTTTTAATGAAAGGATTAAAGAAGCATATAAACGAGACGAAACTTAGACTCAAATTTTAGTTTGTTTTGTTTCATTTTATATCAAACAAATGAAATTTTCAATCTTTTACAAATTATTTGATCTAAAGTTAAAAAAAATTAAAATTAGATTTTTTCCCTAATGGCATACTTATGATTATTTTTGTTAATGTGTTGAAAATTCTTATAATTATAATAACGGTGCAAAAATAATTACTACCTTCATCCCACAAAAAATATTATTAAAAAAATCATTAAATTATATAAATATTATAAAAAAATTATTTTAAATGGACTAAAATATTCTCCATAAACTCATTAATATTATAATTATTATACTCTCACTCAATTAGTTAACTCATTAATAATAAGAATATAATTAAAAAATAATTAATTTTTTTTATTATATATAAAATGACAATTTAATTTTTTTTAAAAGTGACAATTTCATAAGAATGGAGATAATGTATATATAAATATTTATAGACAAATATTAATTCAATGATTGAAAACTTTTTTAGAAAGAAGAAAATTTGAAATTCATGAATTGTGAAAAAGAAAAATCAAATGCAGTTGAGGAAGCACATTTTAAATAAGCATAGTTTGTTTAAATGGACTTTCATTACTAAAATTGAAGAAAATGAGAAAGAGGCGACTAAAATAAAAACGGAATGATTGCACGTGAAACAATTTTAACGGATTTAGAAAAAGATAAGACATGGATTCTACGCACCGTCAGCTGCATGTTACTACTGGTGGGCTCTGCCACCCTTATATAAATTTAAAATACAATTTTATTTTGCCAATTTTTATATTTAATGAGAAACAATTTCAAAAAGATTTAATTCTTTAAATACAAAATTATTTCAAAATAAAAAGAAAATTTTCATTTGCTAAATTAAAACTTCATTCATAGTCAAACAAATAAAATAGTTAAATAATTAAATTATATACATAGCTATGATTTAGAACAAATATTCTAGTGTAATTGATTTTTTTTTCAGTGAGCTTGTAAACATTGTTTGAGTGACGTGAAAAACTTGTTTTCTTTTTTGTCATGTGATTTAACTTATAAAATAATTGCTCGATTCTAGAAGAATATTTAATTAATTGTATGTAAATGCAAGAATATCAACAATAATGAGATAGAAATATTGATATCACCGTATAGATACAATATAATTAAAACTTTAAAACGCTTTTATTATATGAATATATATAGTTTATAACTTGACAGACTTATTGTTTGTTTACATATATATGCTAAAAATATAAAGATATCTATTTAAAAAAACGAACTATTAGTCAAATATAAGTTTGATGTGAATGTAACCTTTTCATATATAATTTTTCCACACATTAAAACATTCAATGTATTTTATAGATAATATATACTGTACTCAGCGTTATCAATTAACGAATATTATAATAGATCAAATATATATATATATATATGATGAGATGGACTCTCAGGACTTCTGCTTGGGTTCGAGTTCTGCTTTGATCAACTCTCCTATCTTTAAGATAAAAGGAAGGACTAGGCTTCAGTGAGGAGACTCCGATGCCTAAGTTAGTAATCAATTTGTCTGCAAATAGATGAGATTAAGAGATTAGAAAAAGTTCATTTACCTATAAGGATCTGCTCCTATTTATAGTTGAGGAGTAGGAGACAATATCTGCATGTGTCGATAGATTTTTAGGATGTGTCAGTGTCATACACTTGCTGTATCAGAGGTCTATCTACCAGACACCAAAGAGCTCGATAGAGGTGGAAAAGCTCGGTATAGAGACCCAAGCTTCAAAGAGAGCTCGGTCATGGTGTGGCAAAGATACTGGGTTCAACTTACTAGTTCGGTAATAGGAGGATCGAGCTCGGGTAAAATAGGGAATAGTACCACTAGTATCCCCTAGTTATTTGACATTTATGTCAGAAAGATAGGTGTTGACATTAGGGCTTGGTAGGGTACGTGTTGACCAAGAGGGGTGTGACGCTTCGACTACTGTGGAGCGAAAAAAGCGAGAAATGGAAATCGAGTTTCCCACTTGAAGCATTAAATGCCCTGGCCTCTATAAATAGGGGTTGAGTAGCGGCCATTCTTCATCTCAGTAAAGTGTGAGAGTTCGGTTTGTCTAGTAGATTTGGTTTTTGTTTTGCTTTAAATAAAAAGTTTTGGTTGAAGTGGCTCAATGTTTTCCTAACGTTTTGACTTGTTGCTAATTGCCATAGGTGAACATCTATTGTGATTTTAAATTTTATTCTTTTTGATAACTTTAATAAGATGAGTTCGAAGAGAGAAAATGTGTCCATAGACGAGGTGAGAGTGAGTGAGCAGTATATAGAATATAGTGACACTGTGCGATCTGAGAGCCATAGTAATGCTGAGAGCTCCTCACCAAATAGGGGCTCGATGGGAGGTGGTGCAAGGAAGGTTCATGTAATTGAGTAAATGTGTGGGTGACATCGGCTAGTCCCACTCTAATAGATGAGGACCAAGAAGAAGATGAGGAGTTAAGAGCTCGAGTCTTAAGAGACCAAGCTCAAGTTAAAGACATATCATGCAGTCTAATAGAAGAGGACTTGAGGGGTATTAGAGAAAAATACAAGTTACCCAATGAGTATTAGATGATTTTGCCAGAGGGGGACACCCGAGGTCACGACACTCATGGAGTGGACTGAATTATTATATACAAAGAGGATTTGAGAGTTAGTATAATACCCTAGATGAAATACAAATCTAGTAGCTTAAATATTGTACAAATTAAATGAATAAAGTGAGAGAAAATCTTGATTGAAATAAAATTTTAATGTGCCAAAGTAATATAAATAAAAACTCTAATGTACTTGAATTAAAAGCTTTACAACTAATAATGATTGTGAATCAAACCAACTAACTGTAAGGTATAAAATAATAAATTATATTTGTATATAAACTATTAGAGAAACAAAATGACCTACTAGAGTGATGAAAGAATCATTGATATATATATATATATAAGTGAAATTTACAAGTCACAAAGTATTGAAAATAAAAATTTTAAAACACCTTAGCTACGGTAACTCATATGTATAAAAATCTTAGGTATTATACTCAAAATGCATTAAAACTTAATTAATAATACCTTAAAATAATTATATACATCAAAACCATATAAAAAAAATAAAAAAATTGAAAATTATAAGTGAAAATAATTTTAAAGAAATTAATATAAGTGTAGGTAACAATTTAAGATGTGAAAAGACTAAAGGGTATATAAGTTAACAAAGAAATATGTAATACTTGAGGGGAAAAATAAATATTTCACCCACTTAATTTTCAGTTATTTTTCTACCAAATTAAATGGGTGAGTCAGCTTTTTGAATAAGAAGATCTTAGGCAAATTATGATTAAAAAGTTGGCAATAGTTTTGTTCTTATCTCAATTTCTTTTTCCTTTCTCATTTCTATCAAAACACCTCTTTTTCTATCACAATTTTTTCTATTATTCCAACAGGCATGAACCCTTCCTAAGCTAATTTTTTATGTCCAAAAGTGATCTAAACTAGAAAATTTAATCAACAAAGTGATATAATAGCAAAGCAGGCAAAAGGAACTCCTAAAGGTCGAGTATTGCTACCAAACCAACCGATAATTCTCAATGACTTAGAGGAATCAAATTTGCATATTCGAGGTGAGTTATAGTGTCCATCCCTTGCTTTGTCACTTTTGGAATTTTTTAATAAAAATTTAACCATTGTTGATATTTGAGCCATTTGATATCATTTATTGTTTGTGATTTTGCATTTGTGAATTGTGAAAACTGATGTGGCCTCTTGGCCTATGTGATTCATACCAAGCCATTTGTTTAGTCAATATGATAGAATTCTAACTTGATGAGGGTTACACCATTAGGCTATGTGCAGATAGAGATTTGTAGTAAAAGGGATAGTAGCTAGTGCCCTTATCTGTGTGATATGTGGTAGCACTGAAATATATATAGCGATATATTTTCTTTAGTGCTATTGCTATGTGTTATATGTCATTTTATGTGATTTGCTTTTGTGATATTGATCTAGTTATTATGGGCCTTTCTTGTGGATTGAATTTTATTTTTTTTTCTGTTATTGTGCAACCACCTTATTTATTTATTTATTATTCTTGAATCTTGAAAAAATATTTTATTGCACACTCTATTCTTGTGACAATATAATCTCACTGAGTTGACGACTCACCCCATCATCTGTGGTTTCAGGTAGAGGTGACTCAAGATCATTAGCTTCTTAATTTTTTATTCCAGCAAGAAATTTAAGAATAATGTAATTAGCAAATACTATCATATATAATTAAATAATTATGTTTGTGCTATACTCTAGTTGCTCCAGAATATTATTGTAAACAATTTAGTAAATTTTGTAAGTAAACTATAATATAATAAAAAAATATTTATGCGTAATATATAATATGAAAATAAATGTGTAATAATAATATATAATAAAATTTTAAGTAAATAATAAAAGTTATAAAATAAAATTTTAATTTAGTAGTGTAATTAACTAATTTGCATGATTCATAAATTAGTTAGGTTCTACGTAGTGTCTGGAGATCTTAATCCTACCTGGACCCTAGGACTATCACACTTCTAAAAATGGGATGTGATAGAGGTGATATCAGAGCCTATGTTTATAATAATATATATATTAAAGGTTCATAAGCATAAATGTGTAAGAATACTACGAAGCTTAAGATTATTTTGTCATGTCTTATTTTCGTTGTTATCTAGATCTGTGTTAATTCATGACCTAACTGAATAATTCTTTTCTCTCTTATAGTTTAGATATGGAAACTCGAAGAAGATCTAGGGTAATTAGATCTGAGAGAGCTGTTTCTTCTGAGGAATATGTGCAAAGAGTTAAGAATGTAAGGACTCCCCCTAGAACCACTGTGTAGACCCTTGATTTTTGGCCCTAAGCTAGTCCGGTTCTAATTAAAGAAGGCCAAGTCATGATCGGTCTATTTTAATAACCTTAAACCTACTTTAAGCTTTTAATTAAATCGGTCCAGTTTTATAAGGCCTAAAATAAGTTCGGTTCAATTTTTAAAGCCCTGAAATGGTCCGATTTGGAATTTGATTAGGTTTATTTGGGTTTGGGCCAGGCCATTTTGATATGGGCAGCATCCATATCAAATTGGAAACACTCAATTCGATATGGAGGCATCCATATCGAATTGGAATGGATACCATATCAAATTAAATTAGTTTTAATTCAAGATAGCCTTGGTTTAATGTTGAACTTAGAATGCTTTAATTCGATATGCTTTAATTTGAGCTGTGCTTTATTAGGAATCAAAATTAAACTCAAATTAAGCTCAGTCACACTAACTTTAACCTAATTGATACTTATAAATGCAAGTTTAAAAAGGATCGAATGGGGAGCCAAAATTAACACACAGAAGGAGGTAGCAACTGATAACTAAAAAAGAGAGAGGCAACAATCGAAAACAAGAATTATACAGAAGCATCAACAAGAACACGAGAGGAGGGAGATAAGTAGCAGTACAAAAGAGCAGTTAACAATTAATACTGAGCAATCAACGCACAACAAAAGGTAGTAGGCATTGTCTTCACCTTGCTCAGCCAAAACTCTAAATTGGTGCAGGCAGTGGCTTGGATCAACGTTCTTTAAATTTAGTGGAGCTAACAAATAGAGGTTTAATTTCCTTAACTCCTTAAATTTACAGTATGCTTCTCTTATTAATATTTCAACCAGTGCCTTGCAATTACTTAAACCTTCAGTAAGCAGCTTTCGTTTCAATAAGAAAATAATATCATCATACAGTAGCTACTTTCACGTTGTTTCACAGTTACAATTTCAATCAATATATTCTCATATAATAAAAGCCATTATCCAGTAGTAATAAATTGTTACTTCTGCCGTAACCAAATGTAAGTATTAAACCCTATTAATATATTGAATCCAACTTATTTTTTTTCTAAAACCCTATTCCATTAGGTTTAGCATTAAATTATATGTTCTAATCCTAGACTTGTATATTTTGATCTAACACTCTAATTTATTTTATAAAACCCTAATTTTTCTATAAAAATTCTAATGTTCCTTTATAAACTCTAGTATTGTTTCCTAAACCCTAAAACCATTATTTAAACCCTATAAGCTCTAATTTAGTATGTAAACCTTAAATTTGTGTATTTAATGCTTTATTTAAGATTAAAAGCTAGATTTGATTATTTGACTCATTATTGTATGTTGATAAATGTTCTATTGATGCTTTATTTATAATGAATGGTTGAGTGCTTCAATTGGTTTTTTTTATTTCAATGATGTAAGAGGTATGTTTTCACTATATGGGTACCTTATTAATTAAGTTTCAATGTAATTTAATTTATTCTGGATTAATGTAAAGGGCACGTTTACACTAAATGGTGGGTGTTCTATTTTATTTAGTTTTAAATATTAGACATTAAACAATTGTTGTAGAGACATATTTTTATCATTGGATGAGTTCCTATTTTGATTGTTTATTTTAAATAAAGGTAATGGATGTTTATTTCTTTTAATTTGCATGTAATATGGATGATGCTATCATAAGTTAAGAATTTAATAATATTTAGACCTAAAAAGGAGGTCGGTTTCAATGAACCAGGTGCTATGGGGTGCTGGGTCATTCTCACCTTCTCCATGCATGCCCAACTTTTCAAACCCAATAGGGGGTTGGTGATTCTTTAGGAATCGAGTCATCCACTGCCTTTTTTTTTATCTGTCTGGATGGCGACTCTATTTTTTTCGGGTTTAGGCCCATGTTCTCTAAGGCCCTAAGTCTAATAATGCCGAAGTTGCAAGAACCATTCCACATGGGAGTGAGAGTTAAAATTTCCGCTCACAGTGGCGACTCCACTGGGGATAAAGAGAAGTTGATTCCATTAGTCTTTATATTATTTTATTCTTTCTCTTTATAATATTATCTATTTCATCATTTAGATTGCATTGTGTGTGTGAGTTAGGATGCCGGTGTTATGTTATGTAAGGGATTTCATACTTTCACTCAAGGTATGGAGATCGAGCATGGAATAACCACTCATAGCCTTATACCTTTTGGTATATACTTGCTATGGGAACCTAAACTTTTTAACCCAAAGACTAAAGTTCATGTAATTGGCTTAGTTATTTTCCTTAGGTTTTTACCCAAAATGCTTATTGTTTGATTATGATTAATATATCTTGGTTTGAACCATGGCTTATTTGGTTTGTTCTTTTTCTAATATGACTTACCTATGTTTCTTTTCTAATATGACCTACCTATGTTGTAAGCTCAAAATAGTTTTATTCTTTTAAGCTGAATGACTAAAAATATTTTTAAAAATCTTTTTCAAGAAGGTTATTGGACATGAAAACCTTTCAAGATGGGTCAAAAATCTTTTTCCATCTTATGGTCTAAAGTTAAGAGCCCAAGGGCTTTGAAACAAAGTTATCTTTCACTTCATCTAAAACTACAACCTTTTCTAAAAAAGAACTTATAAATATTTAGGTCAATTATGAAATACCAAAAATCAATTGTGGGCTTATTTATACCAAGAACCATTAATCATGAGCTTATTTTTGGCATAGATCATTAGTTATTTTTTCAAATAGAAAATCTATTTATGATAAATCTATTAATTTTATTTTAATCCAATATAGCATAAAACTATTTTTTAGTTGATTCAATGGATTAAAGCCTAATTAATGAAAATTATTATGGATTGACTTCTATATTTGAGAATGTAACTATTGGTGAAAATCATTTGAGGAAATTTTTGCAAAAACAAGATATCTCATTTTTGTATTTTGTTGACTATATACCTAGGAAAAGAGACTCGTCATTCATGTGTGGAAGTTATAAGGTTGGAAGAAACATTCTAATTATCTTTATTTGTTTATTACTTGTGCATACATGCATACACACATTGCATTACTTATCATTGATCCTTTCTAACTCACAGACCTGAAGTACAACAGTTTGAGAGCGTACGACAATCCAACCTATGCCAGTGACGTAGACTCCAGTAGCAACTCAGTCAGCTTCTCACCAAGAGCAATGGAACCTAAACAGATTCAAAGGATGGTGGATGACGCCTTCAATGCCAAGATGAAAGAATTGAAGGAGTCCTTGGCTGAGACTATGAAGAGCCAATTGGCTGCGCTTTTGGGGAACACTGCTGAGACATCTGCCAGCACTAAAAAAACTGAAGGACAAAGGAAAGGCTAAGGTTGGAGAAGTAGCCTTCGATGATGACAAGGTAGTTGTTGATGATGATGATGACTGGGCTCAATACTTTCAAGATTTGCAAGATAAGAAGAAAGAGCCGAAGGTTGTGGAAAGATCAGTTGTGGAAAAGACTGAAACTTTAGATGTTGAGAAATTGATTGCTGATTTAGAGAAGAAACTTGAAAAGAAGCTGAAAATTAAAGAGATGTCGGAGGTGGACAAGCCATTTGAGCAAGATGAAAAAGTTTCTTACAAGTTCAAGATGTCCTCTTTCGCTAGGTACAATGGTACAAAGAATCTTTACTTGCATGTTAAGAAGTACATCACAGCTATGTAGTCTGTTAGAGCTACTAAGGCTCAAACTCTAAGGTATTTCATGCTCTCATTGGATTCTGTTGTGCAAAATTGGTTCAACACCTTTGAGAAAAGTACCCAAAAAGATTGGAATATGTTGTACAAAGCCTTCATTCAGCAATATGGATTCAATGTCAAACTGAAAGTAACCCTGATGAAGGTGGAAACTATCAGACAAAAGCAGAACAAGAATTTTCTTGATTATGTAAAAATGTGGAGAAATAAAGCTGCACTTCTCAAAAAGAGGCCAAATGAGTTCGACTAGATTAGGATGATTGTGAGAGCGGTGCTACATAATCTGAGTGAATGGATGTCTCACACTTTTATCAGAGATTTTAAATATTTTCTTCATGTTGTCTTGCAAATAGAAGAGTGGAAAAGAGAGAAGCTATTTTTCTGTAAAATAAAATTATCAGTCTGGCAATCAAAGTACACATAAGGAATTTGATGTTAATGCAACTGGTCAAGAAAATAAAAGACAGTTTTCAGAATTGGCAAAACCTCTGTCTTGGGTTTTCAACAAGTTATAGAAAAGAAGATTGTTACAGCCATTGGCTCCTCGACCCTTGCCAAATCCTTTACCACCAAACTTTGATACTAAAGCCTTTTGTTAATTTCATCAGATTCAAGGACATGAGATAGATAGATGCACCCAATTAAAGCATGAGATCCAAGATCTGATCGACAGTGGTAAGCTACTAAACCTAATAAGCCCAGCAAAAAGGATAATCATTTGCCTCAGTTCAACAAAATGCCACCACCAGCAACCTTTATGATTGGGGGAGAATTGAAGGAAAGTTTTATCTTATCATCTTTTCAAGATGCGGATGGAGGAATTGCTAAAGAGGGGATGCTACTAACTAAGCTTGGGCCAACTGTGGATGATGAGGCGATGACTATCAAAAAAATCCTTGCCCATGATATGCCCAAATAAATGAAGTATTTTTTGACTCCAATTCAACAAACTTCTCTTAGCTTATTTGGTTATTTATTTTATTTTCTATCTTTGATATTTTCTGGAATAATTATGTCTTTCAAATAAGATTGTTTGAATAAATTATTTTTATCAAATTTTTGTTTATGTTGGTATTTGTTAATTTGGGTACTCAGCTGATGACGAATCTAGCTTGATGTTTATAAATTATTATATCTATGCATCATGATCCAAATGACTTTACTAAGTGAGGGAGTTATTTTATAGTATTGAGTTATGTATACTTACTTAGAGAGGGCTCATGCATAATTACCTTTGTCTAGGTCCTAGTTGATCTTAGAACATGCTTTGATAAACTTTTGAGGTGAAATTGAACTCTGCTTATTTAAGAGAGAGATGATCTAGGTATTATTTTGTTAGCCAACAACTATTATCTACCCAATTAAATATCAATCTCTAGTTGTCCTTTTGAGCCTTCATAAATTTTAGCTTACTCTTCATTGGCTAGTAAACCCAATGACCTACCCTAAGCTGTTGTTACACTTTTGAAAAGTCTTATGATCATTAAGGAATAAAAGGGAAAGAAAATGAAAGAAAGGAATGTATAGTCAAGACCATAAGGATAGTTGAAGTTCTTAAGACCATAAGGGTAGTTGAAGTTCACCTGATACTAGACCTAATATCTCCAATTCATTAAGATGACATCAAGGCAACAAATAATTTATCCTTATTGAAGCAAACTCACTCTACTCCACTCATTCATAGTCAGAAGCATAGAATGGTGTAGACAAAATAATTTTCTTAGAGTTAGACTAAAAGAAAAAAGAAAAGAAGAAAAAAAAAGAAAAAAAGAAAAAAAGAAAAAAAACACCAAAAAAAAGGACCGTTGATGCAAAAGGCTTGTTTAGAAAGTCAACAGAATTCTTCTTACCTGAAGCATCAGAAGACTTCTACTCAGTTTACAAGGACATATTGACTTGAATTGGTCCAGCCCAGTCAAAGATTCAAATAAAATCAGAGAATTAGGGGAAAGACCATCTTTCGTTTTATCCAACGTAACGCCAAGTTAGCAATATTAAAAATCTTAGACTTGATATTCCAAAAGGGAAAAAGACGGAAAGAAAGAGGAAGAAAAAGGGTACTGATTGGATTTAGATTTATGCCAAGAAGATGAAAAGACATTCAATCTTTGTATTTTCATGAAGTCAGAAGGAAATGATGCCCAGAAGGTGAAAATGGAACCTCTAGCAGTATACAGTTCCAACAAGAAGTTTATAGTGTGAAGATTTGCCTATAATGTTACATCAGCTCCAATATCAAAATGACCTTTGCTTAAACCATGTCCCTTATAGACCTCATTTTAAGCCTTTTAAAAATCTGTTGATCTCGATTGATAGGTAAATTCTATTAGTGGAGATAGTTCAGATAAGCATGCATATGAGATAAATAATATTTAAACTCAATGAGACCTTTGACCAAGTAATATGTATGTGCTTATATGAAGTGCACAATTCTTGCTCAAATGGAAATGATTCCCAAGTTTATTATGGTAACTAGGGTTATGATGTAATGGACGTGTTAATTTGGAAAGTCAAGTCCTAAGGTATAATGACACTGATTTAACAAAGTCAAAATACGATAAAAAAATTATTTTCTTGTTGCATTAACCTTCAAGTTAAGAAAAATATATTGCACCGTCGAACCTTGAAGGATACATTGGGCAAAATAAAAGATTATTTGCAAAAAGTTACCAACTAGCATGTTG
This sequence comes from Garcia nutans, assembly GCA_947685225.1. Classification (NCBI taxonomy): domain Eukaryota; kingdom Viridiplantae; phylum Streptophyta; class Magnoliopsida; order Malpighiales; family Euphorbiaceae; genus Garcia; species Garcia nutans. The sequence continues at coordinate 10,793,380 of CANTUV010000066.1, read as the reverse complement.
AATCATAATTTGAAATGGACGTATCTCTGCTGCTTGGGGCCCCATCACTCATGTTTTCTCAATCTTAAAGATAAAATCCATAAATGTGAAGCCTTCTGCCATTCTAATATAAGACCTGAATGAGCATCTGGAAGGAACCAATGAGAACACTTCAGCTGATCACCTCAGTCTGTGAGTCAATTGAACAACTGTAAGTATAATCCATGCATACCATGCACATATGAGCATATAACATTGCATTTTGTTATCTCGTGTTACTTATTATTTGTCAAAGTATACAACAAACACCCTATAAAGTAAAGAATTAAAAGAAGATATTGAATCAGGAGGCATGAAAAGGTTATTGCAAAAGAAAGAAGAAATGCATGCTTGTGCAAAGAACTAGACAATACAAACATCAATATGAGCCTGCATAGAAAAAATCATTGGTTTGAGCCCACATAGGAGGCAAAATTTCTCTTTTTAATTTTTAAGTTTATGCATGTATAAAATATTTTCAGACTCACTTTCAATATTTTATCACGCAATGGACAAAAGAGAGGATATAAGGACTAGCTAAAAATAGCTGAATTTTTTGCAAAAGATCATTTAATAATGGAACAAGAAGAAAATTAGAACTCTCAAAAGAATGAAGATGCAAAAGATAAAAGATCAGTCTAGCTAGAAGAGTTAAAGCCAATATAGGACAAATCTCCAAAGGATGAAGATCCATTTTGAAGGGTGAAGATCCGATGTCCAAGGTTGAAGATCTATTTTGAAGGGTGAAGACCCGGTGTCCAAAGGATGAAGATCTATTTTGAAGGGTCTTCATCCATTTTGAAGGGTGAAGACCCGATGTCTAAGGATGAAGATCCATTTTTAAGGATAAAGATCCGATGTCCAAAGGATGAAGATCCATTTTAAAGGATGAAGACTCGATTTCCAAGGATGAATATCCATTTTAAAGGGTGAAGACCCGATGTTTAAAGGATGAAGATTCATTTTGAAGGATAAAGGCCCGATGTCCAAGGATGAATATTCATTTTAAAGGGTGAAGACCCAATGTCCAAGGATGAAAATCCATTTTGAAGGGTGAAGACCCAATGTTCAAGGATGAAGATTCGAAGTCTAAGAATGAAGATCCATTTTAAGGGTGAAGACCCACAATCCATTGAAGAATAGAACAACCGACTAAAAGAAAGCCAAAATTTTCAAATGACAGAAGGTCAGCAGAATTTATGAATAATGGAATAACTTGCTAGAAGAAAGCCAAAATTCCTAGATGACAGAATATCAGTCCAGCTAGAAGAACTGGAGTTGATCCATTGAAGAATGGAGCAAGTCGCTAGAAGAAAGTCATGATAGAAGATCAATCAGCTAGAAAAGCTAAAATTAATTGACTAGAAGACAACAAGAACTCTCACCTGACAGAATGTCACCTAAGTCTCTGGTCCAAGTACTCAGTCTTGGGTCCAAGTACCCAAATCAAATCTAGTCTCAGGTCTAAGTACCCAGTCACGGGTCCAAGTACTCAAATCAAATCCAGTCTCTGGTCTAAAAACTCAATCCAACCTCGGGTCTAAAATCCATCCTTATCAATAATCAGCTCAAAGTCATATTATTTTTTACTCTCTTCTAATAAAGTCTCAGATCGTTCAAGTAGGGGGCAAACTATAGACCTTTGATTTTGGCCCTAAGCTAGTTCGATCCTAATTAAAGAAGGCCAAGTCATGATCGGTTCATTTTTAATAAGCTTAAACCTACTTTAAGCTTTTAATTAAATTGGTCCAGTTTTATAAGGCCTGAAATAAGTCCTGTTCAATTTTTAAAGCCCTGAAATGGTCTGATTTGGAATTTGATTGAGTTTATTTGGGTTTGGACCAGGCCATTTCAATATGGGCATCATTCATATCAAATTGGAGCCACCCAATTCAATATGGATGGGTCCATATCTAATTAGGCACCCTTCAATTTGATATTGAGGCTCCATATTAAATTAGAATGGAAACCATATCGAATTAAATTAGTTTTAATTCGATATGACTTCAGTTTCATGTTGAACTTAGAACGTTTTAATTCGATATGCTTTAATCTGAGCCTTGCTTAATTAGGAATCGAAATTAAACTCAGATTAAGCTTAGTCATACTAGCTTTATCCTAATTGATTCCTATAAATGCAGGTTTAAAAAGGATCAAATGGGCGGCTAAAATTAACACACAGAAGGAGGTAGCAACTGATAACTAAAAAAGAGAGAGGTAGCAACCGAAAGCAAGAATTATACAGAAACATCTACAAGAACACAGAAGGAGGGAGATAGGCAACAGTACAAAAGAGCAGTTAACAGTTAATACCGAGCAATCAACGCAGAACAGAAGGTAGTAGGCATTGTCTTCACCTTGCTCAGCCAAAACTCTAAATTGGTGTAGGCAGTGGCTTGAATCAATGTTCTTTAAATTTGGTGGAGCCAATAAACGGAGGTTTAGTTTCCTTAACTTTTTAAATTTATAGTATGCTTCTCTTATTAATATTTTAACCATTGCTTTGCAATTACTTAAACCTTCAGTAAGCAGTTTTCATTTCAATAAGAAAATAATATCATTATACAGTAGCTACTTTCATGTTGTTTCATAGTTACAATTTCAATCAATTAATTCTCATATAATAAAAGCCATTACCCAGTAGTAATAAATTGTTACTTCAGGCCGTAACCAAATGTAAGTATTAAACCCTATTAATATATTGAATCCAACTTATTTTGTTCCAAAACCCTAATCCATTAGGTTTAGCTTTAAATTGTTTATTTTAATCCTAGACTTGTATATTTTGATCTAAAATTCTAGTTTATTTTATAAAACCCAAATTTTCTCTTAAAAACTCTAATTTTCCTTTATAACCTCTAACATTTTTCCTAAACCCTAAAACCATGATTTAAACCTTATAAACCCTAATTTAGTATGTAAACCTTAAATTTGGGTATTTAATGCTTTATTTAAGATCAAAAGCTAGATTTGATTGTTTGATTTATTATTGTATGTTGATAAATGATCTATTGATGTTTTATTTATGATAAATGGTTGAGTGCTTCAATTGGTTTATTTTGATTTCAATGATGTAAGAGGTGTAGACCCTTAATTTTTGACCAAATCTAGTCCAAATATTTTAAAATAGTCCAAAATAATTTTTGTGGTCTTTATTATTTATTTAAATATTTATTATTTATTTATTTTAATATTTACTATTTATTTTACTATTTATTTCAATAATATAATATTTATTTTATTTATTATTTATAATATTTATTTTTTTATTTTTAATAATATAATAATATTTTTTAATAAAATTAAAATTAAAAATCAGACGGATCGACGAACGATGCGCGGCAGCGCTGCCGTACTACCGAGCGACAGGCGAATTGGGATGCCATAGGCCAATTCACTATAGGCTTTGCCTGCGACAAATCAAGATCCTCGCCCAGGCGCTGTCGCAGGCGATTCGCGCGAAGCACGCAGTTTTCGCCCAGCGGTAGCTCGCCAACTCGCACAATTTTTCGGCAAAACCTTATTTTACTCGGTTTTAATATTTTATTTTCAAAATAATTTTATTTCCTTAACCAATTAGTATTGGATTTTTTTTATTTTTTCTTATAAATACCACATTAAAATAAGTACAGGAGGGACTTTTTCTAGGGACCTTTTTTTGGACTTTCAGACTTTTGGACTCTAGAGAATTTTTGGACTTTGGGGAGGCAGAGACTTTTTTGGCAGAGGAGAATTCTAAACTTTGGCAATTTTTCAACAAGGAGATTTTTAGCAAAAGACAACAATCAAGGCAACTAACAAGTGGTGATTGTCTTGGTGAATAACTACTCCAAAATTTTCATCTAATAATTTTGGTGGAGCCTTCAAACATAGGTATATTTATCTAACTTTGTCCATCAAAAAGTATCTTCATCCATTAGTCATTGATTAATTAAAATTGATGAATTATAACTCTTATGTAATAATCTAATAATTATGAAAATCAACGGACAAAGTTTTTTATTTATTTTGAAGACACAATGGCCATCACTTAGCCTTTTTAAAAGAGAAATATTATTACAGTAAATATTTTGTTAATTCCACAACCTTAACTCTATTTTCATAAAAATCAAAACCATAATTCACTTAAAATTGTAAAACCCTAATTAAATCAATTTTTTAAAATCTTCACAGCAGCCATTCTCCTTTCAAAAAATAAATATAATAGTGTTAGTGTTCTTAGAAATCTAAATCCTAGTTTAATTCAAATCCTAATCTATTTTGTTAAAACCCTAATCAATTCTTTTTCTTTATTTAATCATCGCAGTAGCTTATTTTTTTTCTTCAAATATCTAAGTTTTAATCTTATTTTTATAAGTTTTTACCTTATTTACTTAAATCTTAAATTCTAATTTTAATCACACTGTAGCATAATTCTTTTAAAAAAAAATATAACAATAATATTAGTTCTTTAAAATTCAAAAACCCTAGCTTTTAAATATAAACTCCAAAATCCTAGCTTTTAAATATAAACTACAAAATCTTAAATGTTATTTAAGAAATCCTAAGTTGATACATAAACCTAAACTTGCATCTTTATTTGCTTCATTATTAAAGGAATATTTATTATATATTTCGATTAGTGATTTATTTATATCTTCGATTTATGTCTTCGATGAACGATTTATTTATGATGAATGGTTGGCGGGTTATTTTTATTGATTTACTTTGGTTTTTAAACATTGTAAGAGGTATGTTTTCATGTTTTGGGTACCTCATGTATTCAGTATCATGTAATTTAATTTATGTTCTAGTTTTGGGATTAATGTAAAGGACACATTTTTACCTTTTGGTGATTTTCCTATTTAGTTTTAGACATTAGACGATACATGACATATTTTTATTTTTGGATGGGTGTCCATTTATTTATTTTGTTTGGACCTTGCCATGATTTTTAATAAAGTATTTATTTATTCTATTGATCGCATGTAGTATGGATAATATTGTATTAATTAAGAATTTTATAATATTAAGACCTGAAAAGGAGGCCAGTTTTAATGAACCGGGTATTGTGAGGGTACTGGGTCATTCTCACATTTTCCACACGTACCCAACTTTTCGAACCCATTAGGGGGTTGGAGATTTCTTAGGAATCGAGTCATCCACCTCTTTCTTTTTTTCGGCCTATTCGAGTGGAGCTTCTATTTTCTCCGGGCTTAGGCCCTTGTTCTCCAAGGCCCCGAGCCTAACAGTGCCGAAATCACAATAACCATTCCACGTGGGAGTGGGGCAAAAATCTCCGCTCATAGTGGCGACTCCACTGGGGATAAGAGAAGTTGATTCTATTGGTCTTTTTATTATTTTAGTCTTTCTTAGTATGATATTATCCATTGCATCATTTAGATTGCATTATGTGCGTGAGTTAGGACGCCCGTGTTACTCGTGTTGTGTTATGTGAGAGATACCGTACTTTTACTCAAGGTATGGAGATCTAGCATGGCATAACCACTCATAGCCTTGTACCTTTTGGTATATACTTACTATGGAAACCTAAGTCTTTTAACCCAAAAACTAAAGTTCATGTAATTGGCCTTATTCCTTTCCTTAGATTTTTACTCCAAATGCTTGTTGTTTGACCATAGTTAATTTATCTTGGTTTAAATCATGGCTTATTTGGTTTGTTCTTTTTTTAATATGACCTAATTACATTGTGAGCTCAAATAATTTTTTTCTCTAAATCCAAAGGACCAAAACTATTTTAAAAATTTTTAAAATGGTCTTTGGACATAAAAATTTTCTAAAAATAAATAAAAAATTCTTTTCTCATGACCCAAATGCAAAGCCCAAAATCCATTTTTTTTAAATCTTTTTACAATGGGCTTAGAAATAAAATTATTTTCATAACCTTTTCAAAAGAGCTTACGAATATTTAGGTCAATTATAAAAATACCAAAAATTAATTGTGAGCCTAGTTTATATTAAGAATTATTAATCATGAGCTTGTTTTTGGCATGAAATATTAGTTACTTTTTCAAGTGAGAAATCTATTTATAATAAACCTCTTAATTTAGTTTTAATTCAATAGAGCATAAAAGCTGCTTTAGTTGATTAGATGGATTAAAATCTAATTAACGGAAATTAATATGATCTAATTTTCATGTTCGAAAATATAACTATTGGTTGAAACATCCGAGGGAATTATTCAAAAATAAGATATCTCATGTTGGTATTTTGTTAACCATATACCTAGGAAAAAGAGTCTCACCATCCGTGTGTGGAAGTTATAAGGTTGGAAGGGACATTCTACATATCTTTGTTTGTTGTTTGTGCATACATGCATACATGCGTACATACATTTGCATCTCATATCATTGATCTTCTCTGACTCACAGTCCTGGGTTATAATAGTTCAAAAGCCTACGACAATTTAACCTACGCCGGTGACAAAGAATCCAACAACAACACAATTAGCTTCTCAACAAAAGCAATGGAACCTGAGTAGATTCAAAAGATGTTGAATGATTCTCTTGAAGTCAAGATGGAAGAATTAAAGGGGGCCTTAGCTGAGATCATGAAGAGTCAAATGGCTACAATGTTTGAAAACACAGCTAAAGCATCCGCAAGCACCAAAGTTGGTGAAGTGGCTTTTGATGATGATGAGGTAATCGTTGATGATGATGACGACTGGGCTCAATACTTTCAAGATTCTCAAGATAAGAAGAAGGAGTCGAATGTTGTTGAAAGATAAGCAGTGGAGAAAACTGAAACTTCAGATGTTGAGAAGTTGATTGCTGACCTGGAAAAGAAATTTAAAAAGAAGCTGAAAACCGAAGAAATGTCTGAGGTCGACAAATTGTTTGAGTTAGATGAGGAGGTCCCTTATAAGTTCAAGATGCCTTCCTTCACTAGGTACAAAGGTACAAATCCTCACTTACATGTTAAGCAGTACATCACTGCTATGCAGTCTGCCTAAGCTACTAAGGCTCAAACTCTAAAGTACTTCATGCTCTCATTGGATACTGTTGTCCAAAACTGGTTCAATACCTTAGAGGATAATACTCAAAAGAATTGAAATTTATTATATAAGGCTTTCATTCAACAATATGGGTACAATATCGAGCGGAAAGTTACCTTGATGGAGGTGGAGACCATTAGGCAAAGACCAAATGAGAACTTTATTGATTATATAAAGAGATGAAGAAATAAGGTTGCTTTGCTCAAGAAGAGGCCTGATGAGTTAGATTAGATTAGGATAATTGTGGGAGGGGTGTTGCCTAGTCTTCATGAAAAGATGTCTCATACACTCATTCGGGACTTCAAAGACCTTTTGCAAGCTGGCTTGCAAATTGAAGAGTGGAAAAGGGAAAAGAACCACTTTTCGACAAGAAGGCATGAGAATGGGAACTACCAGTCGGGTAATCAAAGCACACAAAAGGAAGTTGATGTTAATACAACTGGTCAAGGAAATAAAAGACAGTTCTCAGAATTGAAAAAACATCTATCTTGGATTTTCAACAAGCTACAGAAGAAGGGGTTGTTACAACTTGGCTCCTCGACCGCTACATAATCCTCTGCCACTTCAATGCCGAGGTATTCTGTCAATTTTATCAAATACAAGGGCATAAGACGGATAAATGTGCTCATCTAAGGCACGAGATTCAAGATTTGATTGACAATGATAAGCTACCATAGCTGGATAAACCCAATACCAAAAGTAATCCTTTGCCTAGTTTTAACAGAGTGCCACCACCAGCAACTTTCATGGTAGGAGGAGGATTGGAGGAAGATCTTGTCTTATCCTCTTTTCAAGATGAGAATATTGAAGATGTGAAGGGAGAAGAAGTTTAACTCATCAAACTTCCCTTGGCTTGTTTGTTTTTTTGTTTTATTTTATTTATTTGGTGTTTTATGAAACAATCGTATTTTTTAAATTTAAAGTGGAAAAGGGAAAAGAACCACTTTTCGACAAGAAGGCATGAGAATGGGAACTACCAGTCGGGTAATCAAAGCACACAAAAGGAAGTTGATGTTAATACAACTGGTCAAGGAAATAAAAGACAGTTCTCAGAATTAGAAAAACATCTATCTTGGATTTTCAACAAGCTACAGAAGAAGGGGTTGTTACAACCATTGGCTCCTCGACCGCTACATAATCCTCTGCCACTTCAATGCCGAGGTATTCTGTCAATTTTATCAAATATAAGGGCATAAGACATGTGCTCATCTAAGGCACGAGATTCAAGATTTGATTGACAATGATAAGCTACCATAGCTGGATAAACCCAATACCAAAAGTAATCCTCTGCCTAGTTTTAACAGAGTGCCACCACCAGCAACTTTCATGGTAGGAGGAGGATTGGAGGAAGATCTTGTCTTATCCTCTTTTCAAGATGAGAATATTGAAGATGTGAAGGGAGAAGAAGTTTAACTCATCAAACTTCCCTTGGCTTGTTTATTTTTTTGTTTTATTTTATTTATTTGGTGTTTTATGAAACAATCGTATTTTTTAAATTTAAAGTGGAAAAGGGAAAAGAACCACTTTTCGACAAGAAGGCATGAGAATGGGAACTACCAGTCGGGTAATCAAAGCACACAAAAGTAAGTTGATGTTAATACAACTGGTCAAGGAAATAAAAGACAGTTCTCAGAATTGAAAAAACATCTATCTTGGATTTTCAACAAGCTACAGGAGAAGGGGTTGTTACAACCATTGGCTCCTCGACCGCTACATAATCCTCTGCCACTTCAATGCCGAGGTATTCTGTCAATTTTATCAAATACAAGGGCATAAGACATGTGCTCATCTAAGGCACGAGATTCAAGATTTGATTGACAATGATAAGCTACCATAGCTGGATAAACCCAATACCAAAAGTAATCCTCTGCCTAGTTTTAACAGAGTGCCACCACCAGCAACTTTCATGGTAGGAGGAGGATTGGAGGAAGATCTTGTCTTATCCTCTTTTCATGATGAGAATATTGAAGATGTGAAGGGAGAAGAAGTTTAACTCATCAAACTTCCCTTGGCTTGTTTGTTTTTTTGTTTTATTTTATTTATTTGGTGTTTTATGAAACAATCGTATTTTTTAAATTTAAAGTTGCTTGAAATAAATTATTTTCGTCAAAATTTTTGTTGGTCTTTGTTCATTTTGGTGTTCAACCGATGACGAATCTAGCTTGCTAATCATAAATTAATATATTTGTGCATCATAATTCGAATGACTTTACTAGGTGAGGGAATTGTTCTATAGTATTGAGTTGTATATGCTTACTTATAGAGGGCTCCTACATAATGACCTTTGTCTAGGATCTAGTCAGTCTTAGAACATACTTTGACAAGCTTTCGAGGCAAAATTAAACTCTGCTTATTTAAGGGAGAGATGATCTAGGCATTGTTTGGTTAGCCAACAACTATTATCCACCCAATTAAATATCAATCCCTAGTTGTCCCTTTGAGCATTCATAAAATTTTAGCTTACTTTTTATTGGCTTGTAAATTTTGATAATCTACCCTGAGCTGTTGTGATACTTATGACAAATCTAATGATCACTAAGGGGAAGAGGCAAGAAGATAAAATAAAAAAAAAGGAATGCCTAGTTAAGACCATAAGAAAAAAAAAAGAAAAGAAAAAGAAAAAAAAGAAAAAAAAGAAAGAAAAAAAGCATAAAAAGAAAAAGAAATAAAATTCAAAACGATTCAAAAAGCCAACCAAGTTTTCCTTTACCTGAAGTAGCAAAAGACTTCCATTTGGTTTATAAGGGCAGTTTGACTTGAATTGGTCCAACCCAACCAAAGATTCAATCAAAATCAGAGAAAAAAGAGAAAGATCATCCAGTTCTTAAAAGTCCTGTACTTGACAGTCCTACAGAAAAAAAAGGACAAAACGATAAAATGCTCAAAGAAAAGAATGAGTAAGAGAAAGAAAGAGAAAGAAAAGGGAAAGAAGAGAGGAATATGAGTATCAACCTTTTTATAAGGGAAAAGACTATCCCAATCAAGATTCAAATTAACACCAAGAAGATGGGAGAACATTCAAAGCTCTATCTTTTCATATTTTCAACTGCCTAAAGTTTCAACAAGAAGTTTATAGTGTGAGAGTTTGCCCATAGTGTCACAATGGCTCCAACTTACAAATGGTCTTCATTTAACCCGTGTCCCTTATAGACTCGGTTTCAAGCCTATTAAAGACCTGTTGATCTCTCTTGATAGGTAGTGTCTATTAGTGGAGATAGTTTGAATAAGTATGCATATGATATAGACAATATTTAAACTCAATAAGACCTTTGGCTAAGTAATGTGTATCTGTCTATCTGAAGTGCAACAATTCTTACTTAAATAGAAATGATTTTTGAGTTTAGAACAGTAATTAGGGTTGTCATTTTATAGATATATTAATTTAGAAAATCAATTCCTGAGGTATAATGACACTGATTTGACAAAAGCCAAAATATGATTTTAAGGTTTTTAAAAAATATTTTTGTCATACAAAGCCTTCAAGTTAAGAGAAGTTTGTTGAACCATCGAACCCCAAAGGACACATTGGGCAAAGTAAATGATTATTGGCAAGGTCATGAAGAAGCTACCAACTGACATGCTGAAATATAGTTTGAAATGGATGTATCCCTGACTATGCTGCTTGGGCCTCACCACTCGTGTTCTTAACATGATAAAAAGCCATAAATATGAAGTATTCTATCATTCTAAAACAAGACCTAGATAAGACTTTGAAAGGAGTCAATGAGAACACTTCAATTGATCATCTCGGTCTGTGAGTTGTTAGAACCATTGTAAGTGTTATTCATGCATATCATGCATACATGAGCAAATCACATTGCATTTTCTTGTATTGTATTATCTATTCTTTGTCTAAGCGAACAACAAATATTCTATGAAGCAAAGATGAAGCGAGTATAGAATAGGGGGCATGGAGGGCCCATTGCTTAAGGAAGCTCTAGTCATTTTGCAAAAGAAAGAAGAGATGCATGCTTATGCAAGGAACCAAACAAAATACAAACATCAATCAGAGCCTGCATGAGAAAAATCATTGGTTTGAGCCTACATAGGGGCAAAGTTTCTCCTTTTTAATTTTTAAGTTTATGCGTGTAGAAAATATTTTCAAACTCACTTTTAAATATTTTACCACGCATAAAACAAGGAGAAGATATGAGGGCCAGCTAAAAAATAGCTAAATTTTTTGTAAAAGGAAGAACAAAAAAGAATGGAATAGTCGATTCAACTAGAATTCTCAACTGATAAAAGGTCAGTCAAAATCCATTTTTAGGTCGAGCACCCAAAATACAATCTCGGGTCTAAGTACCCAAATCCAATTCAGTCACAGGTCCAAGTACCCAGTCTCAGGTCTAAGTACCCAATTCAGTCATAAGTCCAAGTACCCAATCTCGGATCCAAGTATCCAATTTAGTCATGGGTCCAAGTATTCAATCTCGGGTCCAAGTACCCAATATCGGGTTCAAGTACCCAAACTCAATTTAATCTCGAATCCAAGTATCCAAATCAAATTCAGTCTCGGGTCCAAGTATCCAATCTCGGGTCCAAGTACCCAAATCAAATTCAGTCTCGGGCCCAAGTACCCAGTCTCAGGTCCAAGTACCCAAATCAAATTTAGTCTCAGGACTAAGTACCCAGTCTCGGGTCCAAGTAACCAAATCAAATTCAATCTCAGGTCCAAGTATCCAATCTCAAGTCCAAGTATCCAAATCAAATTCAGTCTCGGATTTAAGTACCTAATCTCATATCCAAGTACCCAAATCAATTCAGTCTCAGGTTCAATTACCCAATCACGGATCTAAGTACCCAAATTCAATTCAGGCTCAGGTCAAAGTACCCAATCACGGGTCTAAGTACCCAAATCTAATTCAATCTTGGGTCCAAGTACCTAAATCCAATTTAATCTTGGATCTAAGTACCCAGTCTTGGGTCCAAGTATCCAAATCTAATTCAGTCTCGGGTCCAAGTACCCAATTCAGTCTCGAGTCCATGTACCCAGTCCCGGATCCAAATACCCAAATCTTTTTTGGTTCAATAACCCAAACTAACTCTAACCTCGGATCGAGAACCCATCCTCATTCAATATCTGCTCAAAGTCATATTGCTTTTTACGCTTTTCTACTAAAAGTCTCAGATCGTTCAAGCAGGGGGCAGACTGTAGATTCTTAATTTTTGATCAAGTCCAGTCCAAAGATTTTAAAATAGTTTGAAATAATTTTTGTGGTATTTATTATTTATTTAAATATTTATTATTTATTTATTTTAATATTTATTTCAATAATATAATATTTATTTATTTTATTATTTATTTTTAATAATATAATATATTTTTAATAAAAAATAAAAAAAAGTAAAAAATTAAAAATCGGACGGATCGGTGAGCGACGTGCAGCAGCAATTGACCTGCTGCAGGCCAATTTGAGATAGTTTTGTTCTTATCTCGTTTTCTCTTTCGCTAAGCCATGAACCCTTCCTAAGCTAATTTTGTATGTCTAAAAGTGATCTAAAATAGAAAATTAATCAACAAAGTGATATAAAAGCAAAGAAGGCAAAATGAACTCCTAAAGGTCAGTATTGCCACCAAACCAACCAATAATTCTCAATGACTTAGAGGAATCAAATTTGCATATTCGAGGTAAGTTATAGTGTTCATCCCTTGCTTTGTCACTTTTGAAATTCTTTGATGAAAATTTAACCATTGTTAATATTTGAGCCATTTGATATCATTTGTTGTTTGTGATTCTGCATTTATGAATTGTAAAAACCAATATAACGTTTTGGCTTATGTGATCCATCCCAAGCCATTTGTTTAGTCAATATGATCGAATCTTAACTTGATGGGCGTTATACCATCAGATTATGTGCACATAAAGATTTATAGTAAAAGGGGTAGTAGCTAATGTTCTTATGTGTGTAATGTGTAGTAGCATTGAAATGTATATAGTATTATATTTTCTTCAGTGCTATTGCTATGTGTTATCTATGATATTATGTGATTTGCTTTTGCGATATTGGTTCAGTTATTGTAGGCTTTTCTTATGGATTGAATTTTATTATTATACCATTATTGTACAACCACCTTATTTATTTATTATTCTTGAACCTTGAAAAAATATTTTATTGCACACTTTACCCTTGTGACACTATAATCTCACTGAGTTGACGACTTACCCCATCGTCTGTGGTTTCAAGTAGAGATGACTCAAGACCATCAAGTTCTTGAGTTCTTCTTCCAGCAAAAAGCTTAAGAATAATGTAATTAGCAAATACTATCATATATAATTAAATAATTATATTTGTACTATACTTTAATTGCTTCGCAGTACTATTTAAATAGTTTAGTAAATTTTAAAAGTAAACTATAATGTAATAAAAAAATATTTTTTGTGTAATATATAACATGAAAATAAATGTATAATAATAATATATCATAAAATTATGAGTAAATAATAAAAGTTATAAAATAAAGTTTTAATTCACTAGTGCAATTAACCAATTTGTATGAATTCATAAATTAGTTGGGTTCTACGTGGTGCCTAGTAGCCTTCAGCCTACCTGGACCATAGGACCGTCACACTTCTAAAAATAGGGTGTGACAGTTGGGGTTCAATTTCCCTTACACCCATTCCTAAAGTTTTTTCTATCAATGAACATGATATCTCTTAGAAAATTGAGTCCAAAAGCTTAGCGAACAATAATGGGGTTTGATCTACTCAACAACTTGTTGAGCATGGAGGCTTCTCCCAGGGTCTTAGTTGCACTATGCCTGATAAAGGCTTGGCCTAAATAGAATTCTTGTTTCTTCAAGCCCGGCTAGGGCTCACACTCTTTTTCTAGAAAGTCAGATTCTATGAAGGGTTGGAAGGATAGATTTTTTTATATTAGAGAAGGCGGGGGACTTTGATTGTTTAACTCGATGGAGTAGGGGTGGAAGTTGGCCTATTTTGAAAAGAGGGGACTTAGAGCCTATTGAAAAGGAGATTTTTTATATTATAGAATAGAACATTCATGAAAGAAAGTTGAATATCATGAATCTAAAAAATTGGAAAGGATCCAATCGATCCAAGTTCGAAAGGTTAGGCTGGTAACAACCATTTCATTATTATGTTAATTTTGCTTGATAGTAATTTTTCTTATTCATGGTTTTTGTGCAGAAGTGGATAAAGATAAGGGTAAAGGGCCGAGCTTAAAAGACAAGGTGAGGAGAGCAAAGGAAGAGAAGGCTTGAAGAGCTAAGGAGAAGGCTCATAAGGCTAAACATGAGATCGACAAAAGAAAAGCTGCCAGTAGCTCCGAGGAGGAAGAAAAAGGCATAGCTCAGGATAGAGGTGACAAGGTGTAGGACGAGGTCACCTGCCTTCAACCTATTTTGTTTTTGTGAAGCTTGGTAGAGCTTTTTAGTGGACCTTTTAGTTTAGTTTAGTTTTTATTTTTCCATAGCTCGATAGAGCTCTTGGTTAGCTCAATAGGGAGCTTGATTAGCTTGGTATGAAGCTTAGAAATTTTTGTTTTGTCATAACTTTCCATAGATATGAAAGGTTGAACAAATGTCAACACATAATTGATGTAAAGGCCAACATCTTCACACATGTAATTTTTAAATTCTAAATGGAATGAAATGAAGTGCTTCTTTTGATTGCTTAGTTTATATGTATCTTTATCAATTAATTAGTTTAATTTTTGAAAAAGGCTCGAAGCTTGGCCATACATAATAACTTTATTGTGAGTTCAGTGCATAATAGTACTTTATCTTTTGGTTATAGTTCGACGCGCGACGAGGGTGCTGTGATATGCACGATTAGAGTGCTTATAGTTTGGCATGTGATAAGAGCGCTATGATATGCATGATTAGAGTGCTTATAGTTTGATGCATGACAAGGGTATTGTGATATATTTTTATGATTAAAGTGTTTTAGTTAATTGTGATACTAATAAGTTTTAGTGTTTATTCAAGCCTATTGCTTGGTTTATGGCCAAAGACTGGGTAGTTCGGTGTTTTTGTGCTCATAAATATGTTCTATCTTTACTTAAGAATTAAAAAGTGATGTCATGTGGACGTTTTAGCGGTGCTCATCTTTTTTCTTGCTTTATATATATACAAGTACAACTTTTGTATGTGAAAAGTACAAGAAAGGAAAATAATGCAAACAATTACAATAAGGAGTCATTGTTTGGGGGCGAGGTATTGAAAGTACTTTCTTAATTTGTTGCCATTCCAAGTTCTCAGAATCTCCTTGCTTCCTGTTGCGTGAACCTTGTAGGCACCGCCTTTGAGTACTTCAACTATCTTGTACAGTCCTTCCCAGTTGGCTATGTGTCCCAGGCCTGGCTAACCCATGAGTAAAGATGACCCTTCTCAGGACCAAGTCTCCCTTGTAGAGTTACATTTGACGTACCCTTCTATTATGGAAATTGTCTAACCGAGCTTTGTAAGCTTTAACTTTAATGCTTGCCTGATCTCTTTTGAACTCCAACATGTCAAGGTTATCCCCTTAGTCCAATTCTTGCTCTTTTGAAAAGTTGAGGGCTTTGGCAGATGGGAGTCTAATTTTTATAGGAATAACCACTTCAGTGCCATAAGCCAGTGCAAAGGGAGTTTCTCTAGTGGTTATTCTTGAGGAGGTGCAATAAGCCCCTAATACATTGTGTAACTCTTCCACCCACAAGTCTTTAGCCTCATTAAGTCTCTTTTTTAGCCTTGTTAGAATTGTTTGGTTAGTGACCTTGGTTTGACCATTAGATTGAGAATAGTAAACTGAGGTGAACCAAAGGTCAATTTTAAGCTTGACACAATATTCTTTGAATGGTTTGTATTTGATGACTGTATGAGGAATACTGAACCTTGTGATGATTGCTTTGTTAAAAAATTGATGATTGTAGCCAGGATGATGGGAACAAGTAGTTCTGCCTTTACCCACTCGGTGAAATGATCCACTATAACTACCAAAAATTTTCTTTGAACTATGGCCTGAGGAAATGGACCTCGGATATCCATTCCCCACTTAGCAAAAGGCCATGGTCTTCTAATGGGTCATTAATATGTGGCGGGTTGATGTTGCAAGTTAGCACGCTTCTGGCATTTTTCACACTTTGCTTTTAGCATTTTTCACACTTTTTAACTAAGTCTTTTGCATCACCATTTATAGAAGGCAAAAAATATCTCCGCAATAGTGCTTTCCAAGCTATTTCCAGGACTCCTTCATGGGTTCTGCATATTCCTTCATGAATTTCTCTTAGAAAGTAGTTACCCTCCTCATCAGATACACATCTACTCCATGGGTGAGAAAATGATCTCTTGTACAAAAGCCTATCATGAATGGAGTAGAGGTTGGATTTCCTAACGACTTTCTTAGCTTCCACTGGATCTTTCGATAGTTCACCTGAACTAAGAAACTTATAGATCAGGAGCCTCCACCCTTCCATGGGTTCTAACATCATTATGACTAAAGTCTCAGAGCTCAAACATTTAATTATCTCAGTGTGAACTCCGTGCTCGGGAGTTCCCTCCTTTACAGTAGCAGCTTTAGCCAGCTTGTCAGCCTGTTCATTTTCAGCTCAGACTATCTGATGAATCCCCCAAGACAAACCATTCTTCTCTAAGGCTATTAGGAGCTCGACTATATGCTCTTTATTATAGACCATGTTTAGTTCCCAAGCTTCTTAATTCCCAGTTAACTGGTTGACTACTAACTTGGAGTCTGATAAGATTTGCAAGAAATCAGGTTGGACTTCTATAGCAAGTCTCAACCCTAAACAAACGGCCTCATATTTTGCTACATTGTTAGAGGTTATAAAGTTAAGCCTCGTTGAATGTCTAATGAATATCTTACTCGAGCCTCTTAGAACATCTCTAATACCAAGCCCTTAATGCATGATGCTCAGTCAACATTAAGAATACATGCTTTCTTAGGGGTGCTCTCAAAGGGTTGCTCATACAATTTTGTGATGAAATTTGCCAAAATTTTTGTTTCCATAGCTTGTTTGGGCTTATAGCTGATGCCGAATCTTCCCAATCTTACCTCCATTCTATAAGATGCCCTGATGTTTCTAGCCTTCAAAGAATTTTCTTCAAACATTAATTAGTGTGCACAATGATGGTATGTGCATCAAAGTACATCAGAAGCCTTTTTGAGGTGATTCAGAGTGCAAGGGCTAATTTCTCTAAAGGAGAGTATCTGAGCTTGGGCCCTTTCAAGGTATGACTGGTATAATATATTAGGTACTGCTGGCCATCTTCTTCTCTAACCAATACTGATCCCACTGTTGTTGGTGAGGCTGAGAGTGACAAATAAAGTGTCGCATCCTGAATAGGTCAGCTGAGGAGGAGAGGTGAGCTTAGGAACTATTTTAGCTCTATGAAGGCTTATTGGCGTTCCTCTATCCATTGAAACTATTTGAGATTATTCAAGAGCTTATAAAATGGCAAACATCTCCTAGCCGAGTATGAGATGAACCTTTCTAGGGTTGTAATTCTAACATTTAGCTTATGTACCTCCTTGGTGTTCTTGGGTGGCTCCATTTTTATCACCACTCGTATTTTCTCAAGAGTAGCTTCAATGCCTCTCTTTGATATCATAAAACCTAAGAATTTTCTATATTGAACTCCAAATGCTTGCTTTTTAGGATTAAGCTTCATGCTCACTTGCCTGAGCATCACAAAGACTTCTGCAAGATACTTTGGGTGCTTGGCTGAGGTCTTGAACTTGATAATCATATCATCTATATATACCTCAATAGTCCAGCCTATCTAACACTAGAAAAGCTTATTAACGAGCCTTTGATATATGGCTTCTACATTTTTTAAACTGAATGGCATAACCTTGTAGCAATAAGTACCTTTTCTTGTTATGAAAGAAGTTTTCTATGATCCTCAGTTTTCAAAGGAATTTGGTGATAACCAAATGAAGCATTGATGAAGTTGTACTCTTCATAGCCTACAGTCGAATCGACAAAGATGGTTAATGTTAGGAAATGGGTTGGAGTCCTTAAGGCAAACCTTGTTGAGGTTAGTAAAATCTACACACGTCATCCACTTCCCGTTGGGCTTCTTCACTAATACCACAATGGCTAACCAGTTCGAAAATAGAATTTCTTTGATGAAGTCCACCTTTAAGATTTTTTTGACTTCCTGATCTGCGACCAACTAACTCTCTGGCCCTATGTTCCTTTTCTTTTGCTTTACCGGGGTAGCAGTAGGGTCTATATGGAGCTCGTGGACTAGGAGTTTGGGTGATATATCTCTAACATCAGTGGAGTCCCAAGCAAAGACATCCTAGTTTCTTTCCAATACTTAAGTAAGGGCGAGCTCTTTCTCAGTTCCACTAGAGCTCGCAATATTTAACATCTTGTCCTTTCCCACCTATATGTCCTTTAGCATGTCCACTAGCTTAGCTTGGCATTTTGAATTATCAGGCATACTAAGGGAGTCCACTAGGAGCACCATATCTGCATCCGTGAGGATGACATAAGAATCACTAGCTATCTCCTAATTTCCTTTCAAAACTGCCACTCCATGGTAGGTTGAGACCTTCATAGTTAGGCTCTTTATAGAGATGCAAGCATCCAACCCTACTAACAATGGGTGTCCAAAGATTGCATTGTAAGCAAAGTTTATATCTACCACTATAAAGCATACTCAATAGTTTCTCATGATTAAAACATTACATACCTGGACATCAAGCATAATCGAGCCAATAACTGGGATGTTATGTCCGAATAAGCCAATTAGGGGTGCAGAAATAGGCTTCAAGATATTTTAAGACAAGCCTAGCTTTTTATAAGCATCAATTATTAAGAGGTTAATGACACTGCCTGTGTCCACCAAAATGCATTGAACCAAATACTCTTGAATGACTGCCTCATCCACTAAAGCATCAGTATGTGGTCCAATGACTTGACAAGATTCCTTAGGGTGAAAGATGATGACCAAGCTCCTCAAGCAGGAAATTTTTGCTATTTAAAAGACTTCCTTTGCCTTGCATTTTGGTGAGGTGTCAACTACATCATAATATTCTCCCTCTACTATAATATGTATGACTTTTGTAGGAGCTTTATTAGAGGCTCGAGAAGGTTCGAGGCTCGACCCCGGTTGATCATCACCTCTAGAGGCAGCTATAAACTGCTTGAGTTGGCCTTCTTAAATTAATCTCTAAGTTTCTCTTTTTAATTTACAACAGTCATTGGTTTTATGACCATGACCTCTATGAAAACTGTAATATAGCCTCTAGTCTTTGTTGGGGTCTTCCCTCAATGGTGTAGGCCAATTCACATTAGTATTTTCTTTGAGCCAGCGTAATATGGTAGCCTATAAGGCAATTAAAGATGTAAACTGTTCAGTAGTTTCAGAGATGTGATAAGTTTGGTTTGAATTTTGATGGTTGGACCGTCTTATTGAATTATGGTTTTAACCCCTCTAGAAGGAGCTCGACTTAGGTGTTCTAGAGGTATTTTGCTTTTAGGAATTCTGTTTTGAAGGTTCTAATTTGTGAAGCTCTTTAGGGATTTTAGATGTTTGGCTTTGACTTTAGCAGTTAGCATGAATTTCTTCCCAGAGCTTGGCATTTTCATCTCCACGGATATACTTATAAGACCGAGCCATAAGCTCAATAATATTTTGGGGCGGGCAAAGATTTGAATCTCGATGAAAGAATACATGAATGAGAAGTTAGTTTGATAAGTTTAATTAATTTTTTTATAGGTAAACACATAAAAACTAGACAAATACATAAAAACTCATCTTTCTTGAAAAATGGAGGAAAAGCCCCTTTATTAGAATAAATATTAGAATTCAAATAAAAAATAAAAAATTTAAAAGTGCTCACTATCAAAAAATTAATTTTAAATTAAATAAAAAAATATTACAAATAAATTTTAAATTAAATATAATTAAATAGTAATAATATTATAAATAAATTTTAAATTAAATAAAATTTTAAATAATATTAATAAATAATTAATAATAATAATAATTAAATATAAAATTCTATAAATTATATTACTCAGGTTCGGGTACATAAGCAGTAATAATTGCCCTATGAAGACTCGCTTTCACTAGGGCTCCGGTGGTGAGAACTAGGCACATTTTGTGTTCAGGATTAATGCCTCTAGTGCTAGTTCAAAGTTCACATTCGGAATTTTGCCCACTATTTCATTAAACCTATCAATGTACTACGGTGATATTTTTGGGCACTTTTTTATGACTTTAAATAAGTCTGCCAAGATTCAATGGGGGTCAATGGAAGCTACAAATTTGTTTATGAAGAGCTCGGTAAGTTGACTGAAATTATGGATGGAGTGTGACTCCAAATTTATATACCATATTTAAGCATTGCTAGTTAAGATCTTGGAGAAGAGTTTGCACTAAGTGCAGTCTAAGGTGGGGTATATGAGAGCGGTGTTAAAGAAACCATCAACATGTGCTCGAGGATCAATTGTTCCATTGTACTCCTTCAACTTCGGTACATTGAAGCTCGAGTATACATCACTGTAGATTTTTTTATATAAGGGGGAGCAAAAAGTAGTATCATATTGTAACACTATTCCTTTATGCATTTGTTTAATTTTATAATCAACCAGAGCATTAATATGCTCCTCTGTCATCACTACCTCTTTCGGCTTGGGTTAGGTTAGGGTTGAGGTTGAATGGGTTGGTGTGTAAGACAATGAGTGTTTGAGTGAATAGATTCTTCTTCAGGCATCATGTTCTAGCTCAGGGAGATATCTCTGGGTCAATACTACTGATTAAGTTCAGGATGTTATTATGGTAGATAATATGCCGGGGGTGTTTGGTAGACAGGAGGTGGGATAAGTGGTGTTTGGTAGGCCGGATGTGGGGTAGGTGGTGTTTGGTAGGCTGGATGTAGAGTTGTCTAGTTTATTGGAAATGTGGATTATGCTTGAGGTTGTGGTGAATTTCCACCAGCCTGTGGTCCAAAGATTGTGATAAAGTCTCTAAGGGTGGATGTGAGCTCTATAACTTCTTGCTCGATTAGGCTTGGGGATTGCAACATTGTTGAGGCCAGCTGAGCTAACGGGGTAAATGGAGTAGAGGGACTGGCAGAAGTTGATTCTACTGTAGGGACAATGACTAAAGGTCCAGGGGTAGATTGTCCAATCATTGATGGTCCAATATGATGGATGATTGTGGTGTTTTAAGTTGCATGACGTTGGAGCGTGTATAGTGGTTAGGGTAGTTTGTTGTTTGGGGTATGAGTATTGCTTTATGATTCACGAATCATATCTTGAGTCCTATTGTCCATTGTTTGAGGAATAATCAGTCCATGCTCACCACACCACTAATAGTGAGTAGACTCCCAGGACTCCTACTCAGGTTCGGGTTCTACTTTAATCAGCTCTCCTACCCCTAAAATAAGATGAAGGACCAGGCTCCAGTTGGGAGACTTCGATGCCTAATTAATTGATCGGCTTGTCTATAACCCTTCAAAGAATTTGGTTTCCCGATAAAAAGTCCGAGTCCTGGCTGAGCTTAAAAGAGTAGAAAATCTTTTTCCTCTTTGAGACGAGTCTTTATGAGGCAGAGGGCCGCCAAAACTCTAAGCGAAGGCTATACGCCCAACAACTTTCTTAACAATTCGAACCCCACAACGATTCACCATGCATTTGGACTTAGTTGCCTAGGGCAGATCCCGTTCATTGATAAAAATAATCTCAAGAATGGGCATAGAGGAAACCGAACCCCTGCTCTGAAATCCTCCTCATATACTATAATATAATTTATTCCTAAGGTATCATTGCAGCGGATACCTCCCTCTGGTAAGATCATATGATGATCCTTAGGTATCTTGTATTTCTCTCGAATACCCTTTAAATATTCTTTTGTCAAGCTGCATGGTATATCTTTAACCCGAGCTCGATTTGTTGAAACCCGAGCTCTTGTGCTTTCTTCTTCCTCTTCATCCTCATCTATCAGAGCCAGACTAGCCAGAATTCTTCATTCTATTTCTTTCACCATGTTAGTCTCCACTACTTCATCTTCTATTGGGCCTCCATTTGGTGAAGAGCTCTCAGCATCACTATTGCTCTCAGAACGAGTAGGATCACTATATTGAAGGTATCGCTCTCTCCCTCTCACCTTGTCTATAGACACATTTTTGCTCCCCGAACTCATTTTATTCAAAGTTATTAAAAAAATAAAAACTTAAAATTGCAACAGATTACCTATAACTAGTAGAAGCAAATCGAAATCTCAGGGGACAGGAAAACACCAAGCCACTCTCCTAGAACTTGTTAATTGAAATTGAGCAAGCACCAAAATTTTTCTGACCAAGCAAACTCTCACTCTTTGTTAGTGTGAATAATGGCTGCTCCTCAGCCTCCTATTTATTGATGAGAGGCCATTAAATGCTCTATGCAGGAAACCCATTTCTATTTTTCTTACCTTTTTGCCCCACAATGATTTAGTTGTTACACCACTTGTTAACTGATATGTACCTTTCTGAGCCTCACCTTTGACATTTGTCCCTCTAACATAAATGCCAGATGACTGGGGGAGACTAGTGGTACTGCCCCCTATTTTACACGAGCTTGGTCTCTCAATTACTAGAGTAATAAACTGAACTTGTCACTTTCCCAACATAATAACTGAGCTTCTATTGAAGTCTTAGCTTTACCCCTAGCTTGCTTCCTTTACCGAGCTCTTTGAAGTACAGCAGACTAATCTTTGACATAGCAGGTATATGACACTGACACATTCGTAAAATTTGTCGACAACATCAGATATTGTCTCTCACTCCTCTATTATAAATAGGGGTAGACCCCCAAAGATAAAGGATTATTTTTCTACTTTCTAAGCTCATCTATTTAGCAGACAAACCGATCACTGACTTAGACATCGAAGTTTTTCCACTGAAACCCGATCCTTTTCCTTCTCTTGCAGATAGAGAAGCTGATCGTAACATAATCCAAAACTTAACAGGAGTCTTTTGAGTCTATCTCGTCATCATTATTCAGTAATTATTCACATTTATTTTTCAATGAACCACTTTAAATGGATTATTTATTTATTTATTTTTTATTTCTTTACGGTAGATTTATTTATTAATTGGTGGGTCATTTAATTAGACTTTATAAGCTTTATTTTCAATATGAAATATATATTAATTGATGTGCATATTGAATTTGCAAAAAAAAAAAAATTTAAAGTGGAGATATTTGCCATTAAATACGATTTGATTTTCAAAGCTAAAACTATATTTGTTTAAATTGTAGATTTTAGTTGTGTTTGTTTAAATTATAGATTTTTTGTTCTTTTTAAATTAAAAATTATTTTTAGTTTTTATTTTATATTTTTTAAAAAGCATACTTTATATTTGTAAAACTATATTATAATTATCAAAATTTTAATTATTAAAAATAAAATAATAATTTTTCATTAAAAAAAATTAAAAACTGACTTTTGCAGTAAAAAAATTTAGTGGTATTAAATGTTTTATATTAAAAAAACTTTATTGACATAAAATGTCTTCTCACAACAAAAAATATCAAAAAATAATTTTTATTTAATAAAAAAAATTTTAAAAGTTAATGATATTACTAAAAACATTTTGATTTTTTTTTTCTGGGAAAAGCTAAAAATCTAAATAGAAAAATTATACCGAACACAAAGTTTTTTTTTATTTTTTTAAAATAAAAAATTATTTTCATTATTTTTATATTTTTTAAAAATCTATTTTATATTTTAAAAAACTATCACAATACTTAATTATATTTACACAAACACACAATTTATAGTATTCAACATACTTAAAATTCAAAAAACATTAACAACGAATATAAAAAAAATAAACTAATACAATAAAATATTATACTTTTTTCCACAAACTTTCTCCAATTCTAGCTAGGGCATGAGTTATTACTTTAAATTTTTTTTTTTTACCTTTGTACGATTAAATATTCCATTATTTTCTTTTTTGATTTTTTTTTATTTTTATGTATATCCTCAGACTTTTCATCATAACCATCATTTTCTTTATAACTTGTAGCAATTATATCAGCTTCTCATATTCCTTACAATTTTCTTTTATAAATTTTTTATCATTTTATTCACATATTAGAAAAAATATATTAATTTATTTAAATGATACATCACAATATTAATTAGTTATTATAAAGGATACATATATATATATATAATACAGAATAATAAAAAGGAATAATTGTATAAATTATCATAAAAAGAGAAAAAAAAAGCTATAATAAAAGGAGAAAAAAATAAATATTTGGGGTAAAAAAATTATTGATATAAAATGACTTTTTAAAACCAAAATTTTTAAAATTATATTTTATAATTTTCGTATTTATTGTAAAAATAATTTTTATCTAATGATAAAATTTAACACTTAGTGGCATTATGGAACGTGTTTTATTTTTTTCTTAAAAAATAAACAAATAAAAACCATCGCCAATTTCAAATTATTGTTATCTATATTTGTGCTTTTTATTTATTATAATATTTGTTTTAAAATTACATATCATAATTTTATATTATTTTATTTTACGAATTCATAAATGAATATTTAATTTTTTTTAAAAGAATGATAGATCAAATAAAACAAAATCAATTTTTTTCACAAGTTTTTAATTTTAAAACAGCAAATAATAGAAATAAAAATAAAAATTTAATGTATATTTGAGAAAAAGAAAACAAAAATAAAACAGAAAAATTACATAATATAATTTTTAATTTTTTTTCTTCAAAACATACCTAACATTTTTAAAACATTTTAAATAAAATATACTATATATATCTGGCACCTTTCTAAGTGGATATGTTTGAAATTAAAAATTGAAGACTTAGCATTTTTAAAACAAAAAAAAATAATATTTTCGAAAATAATGTTTTTTATATTTTTTACAAAACCCAGGTATCCATTGTACAACGTTTTACCAACAATTGGAATTGCAAAAGTAATTTATGGCTTTTGACAAAAATACAAAAAATTAAAAATAATTTTAAATTTATTATATTTATAAAATAAAATATTTATTAAAATATTAAAATTTATAAAATATTTATTAAAATATTAGAGTTTAATTAGCCTATACTAAATTTATTATAAGTTTATAATGAATTTATAAATTTTATATAATTAATTATAATTTTATAATAAAATAACTAAAATATCTCTGATAAAAAAATAAAAATTTAAAAAATATAAGAGAAGATGTATTTTTTTTTTTTTAGTAATAGAATGCTAATAAGTAGGTGTTTATTTTGAAACTATAGCCCAGCCCAAAAAAACTGTCCGTTTGCTGATTTGCAGTGCGTTAGCAGATAGGAGCTCTGTATTCATAAATTAATCATGGACAGTAATTATTTTTCTATATAAAAAAATTTTAAGCAAAATAAAATGCCAAAATTTTAAAATTCATAATTTTTTTTTATAATTAGAGATATTAAAATGGATCATGACATATAAATACGATATATAAAATATATAAAATTAGTGAAATAATATTAATTTTAAATGAGTTAGTGCTATAGACAATTTAATACATTTATAATACGACTTTAAATAGATCGTTTAACAAGTTAATATGTAAATCCACTGTAATTCATTTAACTAAAATAATATAATTTTTATACAATTTAAAATTACATTATTTTATTATTATTTACTTTAAAAAATAAAAATAAGTGCTATGTATTTGTTATATTATTATAATTCTATTATTATATGATGTATTATTATCTATTTAGAAATAATTTATTTAATTTTTAATTATTCTTATTAAAAATTTATTAATTTCATTTGATTATTAAATCATTTTTAATCTTTTATTAATTTAATTAATAATTGATTTGCATTTAATTTTTTATTAATTTTAGAAATTATTTTTCTAAATCAAATGTTAAAAAATAAATAATTTTATGATTTAAATAATCTAATTTTTTATATTTTATATCAAATAACTTTTTTTTTAAATTTAGAATTTAGAATAAGATTTATAAAGGAAAATAGAATAGAAAAAATAAATAGAAAATAAAATAAATTTTTCAAAAAATTTTATTGTAAAATCTGTATTGACAATTATATATTATCTCCTAATTTTTTTTCTTACTAAGTTTTAATACTAAAATATAATACACACTCATAATTTATTGCATATTAATTATGTTTTATATATGTGTGTGTTTGCATTTTTAAGAAATTTTTAATATATTTTTACTTCAAAATTATTTTAATCATAATTTTATTATATGAATAATTTTTAATTAATTATTTAAAAATATAAAATTATTTTAAATTAAAAAATATTATATGAATTAAACGGGTCGTGTCGAATTATGTGATTCGCATATAATCCATTTAAGTAAATGTGTTATATATGTAATATTCATGAAACCCATTTAATTTTCGTGTTGTATTCATATCAACATGATTAATAAATGGATCATGCTCGTGTTGATCTTAATCATATCACTAGAGTGAATTAATTCAACACAAAAATATGATTCATCAATCTGTTTTGACATCTCTATCCACAACTTAAAAATGTGATAAATCAGTTATTAATTTTAATTTTAATGACAATAATCAGAACTTATATTTTGATGATTTCATATTAACATTCTTAAGATTTGTTTGGTTGAATTGATTCAATAAGCGTTGATATATTATTTAATAATTTATTGTCACAGTTAAATCAATCAATTAGAATTAACGGCTAAAGATCAAAAATTGAATTTTAGAAATTTCTTTTAAAATTATATTTTAATCATTTTAAATTATTAATTATTTGTATTATAGGTTTAGGTGCGTCCAATTTGAAAGAGATGCAGTGAATATAGATGATGAAGGAAAGAGAGTTTGATACATGGATATAAGACTGTAATTAAGTCAAGTCGGGCTGAATTTTAGAAAGTTTAAATTTGGCTTATTATAAAATAGTTGAGTTCGAACTCGAACTCGAATCAAACTCGAGTCGAACCTGAGCTTATATTGAGCCAGCTCATATAATATGTATTTCGAGCTTGAACTCGAGTTTGATTTAAATAAATTTAATAAATTCAATAAACTTCTTTCAGTTTTCATTTTTTATTCATCTTTTTCTACATTTTCATAAAAGATGCACTAAAATTAATATTTTTTTATGAAAGATAAATAATATGATTATATATTAACAAAAATAAAATATTATATTACTATAATGTTATATTTTATTATAAATTATTAATCTATTTTATATTATATATTATTTAATTTATTTATCATATATATCATATATTAATAAATTATATGAATTAAATTAGTCAAAAAATTAATATATTCACATACATAGTTTAATTTATATATATTAAAAAATATATTTTTAATTAAGTATACTAAACGAGCTAATTTACGAGCTTAACTCACGAACTTTTTAAATGAGCCAACTCACGAGCTAATGAGCGGAGTATTTCTTAGCTTGAGCTTGACTCATTTAACAAACAAGCAGTTCGAACTTGAGCCTGAACGAACTTTTACCAAGCAGAGATACAAGTCGAGCTCGAGTAGCTTAGCTCATTTACAACTCTATATGAACACAAAAATTTTGATTTTTCTAAGTTTTTGTAATTAGTGGGGGTACCGGTCGCAATTTAAATTTCTTTTACTGATTTATATATATTAAAAAATAATTTTAAGAATTTTTTAGAGATTTATATATATATATATATATTAATTTTTATAGTTAAATATTAAAATTATTGATAAATTAAATAAATGAATTTTTATTAAATAACTTTTTTTTTAAAAATCTTATCTTAATTCTTAAATTAATATTTTATATTTTATTATTCGAACATATTTATGATATAAAATTTCAATATTTTATTGGTTAATGATTTTCTCTTTTTTTTTTTTTTTTGTCAAAGGAACTTGTGCTAAATATTTAATTTTTATTTATTTCACATTGCTTGTTGAAAAATAAACTTGATTTGAAGGCTGAAATTAAAGAATTAATTTGAATAAAAAATTTTTATCATCTAAATTTAGTATATTATTTTTCTAGCCATTCAATAAGTTTGAAGACTATTTTTATTCTTTCTAAATATTTCCTTTTTGGAGTAGTATAAGAGGCATGTTTGTAACTTTTTATGCATGGATTTCTGAAACTTGAATGAAGTAAAATATCCATTCATCTTCCACATTTTTATAATTTATGCTCATAATGTTTCCAATAAAATGGAATCATACCCACAAAATTTTGAAGCATGGCATTAGACGAAGTCTTTCTTTCCTTTCAATACCCACAACTCAATAAAATCAATTATGAAAATCGATCAATAAGAATGAATGCCATTCTTAGTTTTCAAGGTGTGTTGGATGTTGTTGAGAAAGGTGTTGAAAAACATAAACTGAGGAGACACTAAACCAACACGAAAAAGATGTATTAGAAAAACAAAAAAGGAAATATCAATATGCTCTTATCATAAATCATCAAGGTCTAAATGATGAAATATTCGAAAAAATTGCTAATATGTTTAATTTCAAAAATGCTTGGGAAACTCGTCAAAATTCCTCCATGAGAGTTGAAAATGTGAAGAAAGTGTGTTTTCAAACTCTAAGAGCTAATTTTGAATCTCTTATGATGAAAGAGAGTGAATATCTAATAGTTACTTCACAAGAGTTTTGGTGGTAGTAAATCAAATAAAGAGGCTTAGAGAAAAAGTAGAAAATATTCATGGTGTTAAGAAGATTCTTCATTCTTGCAACTCAAAATTTAATCATATTGTAGTAGCTATTGAAGAATCTAAATATTTAGATGTCATGTCCATTAATGAATTAAATAGGTTCTTATAGGCTCATGAGGAAAGAATGAACTGAGAAAAGCAAGAGCAATTGAAGCAAGTCTTGCAAGCAAAACTATCATTATATAATGACAATGTTAGTAAAGGTCGTGAACATGGAAAAGGACAATAGCAAAAAGAAGGTCGCAGTCATAGAAGAAGAAGAGGAGATGAGCAATATTCCTCTCAATATAAAAGACATCAAAATTTTCAATGAGGATGTGGAAGAGAAAGAGGAATTTATGAAAGAGGAAGAGAAGCTAAATTTGACAAAAGTCAAATTTAATGTTATTCTTTTGGAAAATATGGACACTATTCTTGGGAATGTCAAGCCATGAATATAGACAAATACATAAACCTCATTATACTTAAATAAGATGAAGATGAAACAACACTTTTACTTAAAATTAATAAAGAGTCAAATGTTGAAAAAAGTGTGTGGTACTTAGACAATGGAGCTAGCAATCATATAATTGGCGATAAAAGAAAATTCATAGAATTGGATATGAAAGTATCAGGTCATGTGCACTTTGGTAATGAATCAGAGGTAGAGATTAAAAGCAAAGACACTATTTTGTTTGAATTGAAGAATCGAGTCATAAGATTATTCTCAATATTTTATATAACAAACTAAAAACTAATATTATGAGCTCTAATACTTGGACTCTTCTCTTCACCCTAAAGTACTATTGTCAACACAATCTAATATTGGTGTGGACATGGAATATGTGTTTGACACTCTCCCTTAAAATTGGACACGCCAAGAAAAAGAGATGAAGAAGAAGTGAGAGGTTGGCTGAAGGAATTCCAATAAAACATGCTTGATTTATGAAGAATGAGATAACCCACTTTTATTTTATTATTGATTATTGGTTTTTATCATTTCAATGTTAGAATTAATTTTAAATTGTTAAAATTAATCATCTAATTAATCATAAGTGTGGGCTAAATATATTTAAATATTAAATATGTATTGCAGTCAAATTATAATAGTCAAATTAAAGTTATGATCAAATAAGGATTGTTGATTATTGAGGTGTCCTACTCGTAATAGGATTATAAGTGTAGAGACCGATAAGAGTTTCTATTTTGTTGAAGGACCAAAATAGAAACTATCATCATCAGTTATAAATAAGGGGTCGTGGTCTCCAGGGAAACATAACAATTTTGAGAGAACATTGCATTCCTTCAGTAGTGCTTCCGCTAAACTTAAAGTGTGTATCTCCTGGAAGGCGACAAACTCCAAAATCGTCTTCAGCTTCAACATACGATGATGTCAGGTATGCAATTTACCCCTTTGCAATTTAATTTGAATAATCTAGTGATCTATGCATGTTTTAGGTTTTAGGGGAATCAGGTTTTCTCCCCCTTTCAATTGGTATCAGAGCCCTATGCTAGGTTGCTAGATTTTCCGATTAAATTGCGGTATTGATTATTGTTTTGATTCTAGAAAATTAATTCGGTAATTGTAATTTTCTAGAATTAATTTGGAATCGAATTTAGTAATCTGAAATCAATTTTGGTTTGATTTATTTTAAATTACTGAGATTATTTAATTAATTCTGAAAAAATCAAATTTCTGGACTTGAATTTGTGTTTATGATTTTTTCTGGAATTAATTAATTTTTGGGTTAATTAATTATGTAATTAATTAATTAATTAAAATAAAAAAAATCATGCCTGGCGCTGTTGATCTATGTGGGTTTCTTGATTCAACGAAACTGAGGTCAAGTTTTCATACTCATAACCTTATTTCTTTAATATGTTTTCTTGTTTTTTCTGCAATGTGAATTTGATAGTTTTTGGTTCTTGAAATTAGTTTGTAACTAATGCAATCTTGCATATATTTCAAAATATTACTAGTGCAAATTCAAATTTTATCATCACGATGGTATTTGCGAAAAAAATTTTTTTTTTTAATTCAGAAGAGGGACATCGTATGAGTAAAGGTAATTAATGATAATATTGATTAGCTTTGCAGGGACATGTACGAGTAAAGTTAATTAATTAATTAAAGTTTATTGTAATATTTAATTGAGTTTAAATTTAATTAATATAAATATTGCAATCAATTTATTAATTACAGTTCAATTAAAGTTTAATTTTATATTTATTACAATATTGAATTTTAATTGTATTTGAGAATTTATTAAATTGAGTTTAAATTTTGGTATTTTAGTCCTGATTGTGTCTAATATTTTTAATAATAAATTAATTTAAGCAAAAAGTCGCCAAAGTGACCTCTATTGTGTAAATTGATTTAGTTTGAGATATTAGACAGGTGTATTAAAATTCATTGCGGATAGTATACCGGCCCAAAGGAAGGTTGCTATCTGGCTGAATTGAGAATACATGTGCAGTGATAAAATATGTGATAATTATTATGTTTTCATCCATGTGGATAATAAATCGGCCCAAAGGAAGGTTTATTATTTGACAGGACTGAATTGTCAATATTTGATTACTGCGTTGAGATACCAATTACAGTTAATATTTTATGTCCAAAGATGAGAATATTAATGTTGTGTCCGGTATCTTGTTTCCAATATTTGAACTCTACTTCTGTGATTTGTTTTAATTTTTTGTGGATTGTGAGCTTATGTCATTTATTTATTATTTATTTTCTCTGAATTCAGCTAGCATGCCGTGTAATCCCAACTTTGTCCCTATGAATGAAAATACTGATAATAAGACTGCTGATAAGGGAAAATATTTAGTTTTATTCTGTTCTGAAGTTAATTTAACTTCGGTACCTAGAAACACTTGGTGGATAGATTCTGGTGCTACTAGTCACATAAGTGTTTCAATGCAGGG
This sequence comes from Garcia nutans, assembly GCA_947685225.1. Classification (NCBI taxonomy): domain Eukaryota; kingdom Viridiplantae; phylum Streptophyta; class Magnoliopsida; order Malpighiales; family Euphorbiaceae; genus Garcia; species Garcia nutans. The sequence continues at coordinate 10,761,770 of CANTUV010000066.1, read as the reverse complement.
TTGCCTAAATTACCGAAAGTCAACTGATGGTGAAAGATACGTTTATATGGGAACTGGCGAACCGGTAGAAGTAGAGGATATAGGACATTTTAGATTGCGTTTAAGAACCGAAATTTTTTTGGATCTAGTAGATACTTTTGTTATTCCGTCTTTTAGGCGGAATTTAATTTCTGTTTCCAATTTGGACAAATCTGGTTTTACTTGTTCATTTGGAAACAATAAAGTTACTTTATCTATGGATTCAAAAATTTTAGGTACTGGTTTCTTGTATGCACTTCATAATCTATATATGTTAGATATCGATGCTTCTTATAATGAGACCCTGCAAGTTAGTACTATAGGTACCAAAAGGAAGCTGAATATAGATAACTCAGCTGCTCTATGGCACAGACGTTTGGGTCACATATCCAAATCTAGAATAGAGCGTCTTGTGTCAGATGGTATCCTAAACACACTTGATTACACAGATTTGGACTCCTGTGTAGAGTGTATTAAAGGTAAACAGACTAAACAAAAGAGATTAGGTGCCAACAGATCATCGAACGTCTTAGAATTGATACATACGGACATCTGCGGTCCATTCCCTATAGCAACAAGGAATGGCCAAAGATACTTTATATCATTCATAGACGATTACTCACGTTACGGGTACCTATATCTCATTCATGAGAAATCAGAGTCTCTGGACGTTTTCAAATCTTATAAGGCCGAAGTTGAAAACCAACTCGGAAAGAAGATTAAATGCGTTAGATCTGACCGTGGTGGTGAGTACTACGGTAGATATGACGGTTCAGGTGAACAACGTTCAAGACCATTTGCTATTTTCCTACAGGACTGTGGTATAGTCCATCAATACACCATGCCTGGTACACCCAGCATGAATGGTATATCTAAGAGACGTAACAAGACTCTTATGGATATGGTTAGAAGTATGATTAGTCATTCTTCTTTACCTGAGTCTCTGTGGGGAGAAGCATTAAAAACAGCAGTCTATCTTCTTAACAGAGTACCAACTAAAGCAGCTGTAAAGACACCTTATGAGCTTTGGACTGGACGCAAGCCCAGTCTAAAGCACCTTCATGTTTGGGGATGTCCTGCTGAGGCTAGGCCTTATAGGCCTAATGAAATAAAGTTGGACTCCAAAACTTTTAGTAACTACTTTGTTGGTTATTCTGAGCGATCTCGGGGTTTTAAGTTTTATAATCCTACTTCCAGATCTTTTTTTGAGACGGGAATTGCAACATTCTTTGAGGATGTTGAGTTTGGGGGAGAAATAAGGTTAGAAACATTGTCTTTGAGGAGGGATCGAGTTAGGAACACTCAGTGTCGATTCCTATCTTTGCTCCTGGGACTGTTCAGGTTCCTAGAAATGTTAATATCCCAGAAGCAATTCCGGATCCAATACAAGACAATGTTGATCAACTTCCCCATCAGGATGAAGAAGTTGTTCATCCTTAAGTACAAGCTCAAAAACCTCAAGAATTTGAGCCAGAACCTGTGCCTTTAAGGAGGTCCACTAGAGAGAGAAGAAATGCTATTCCAGATGATTATGTAGTATATCTTCAGGAACATGAGGACACCGTAGACATGGTGAAAGATGATCCAATCAACTTTCATCATGCCATGCAGGATTCCAACTCTCATAAGTGGATTGAGGCAATGAGTGAAGAATATAAATCTATGCAAGACAATCAAGTTTGGGATCTTATTCCATTACCTGAAGGAAAGAAACTCATTGGTTGCAAATGGATATTTAAAACCAAGAGGGATTCTAAAGGTAATGTGGAAAGATATAAGGCTCGTCTTGTAGCTAAGGCTTCACTCAGAAAGAGGGGATTGACTATAAAGAGACCTTCTCTTCGGTTTCATCGAAGGACTCTTTTAGGACAATCATGGCTCTAGTTGCACATTTTGATCTTGAGTTTCATCAAATGAATGTGAAGACTGTGTTTCTCAATGGAGACATTGATGAAACCATCTATATGGTGCAGCCAGAAAACTTTGTGTCTGGAGACCCAAAGCGACTGGTATGCAGATTAAAGAAATCCATTTATGGACTCAAGCAAGCTTCTCGTCAGTGGTACTTTAAGTTCCATGAAGTAGTTGTCTCTTTCGGTTTTGAGACAAATGCTGTGGAAGATTGTATGTATCACAAGTTCAGTAGGAGTAGGTTTATCTTTTTGGTCTTATATGTGGATGACATATTGCTTGCTACTAACTGTAAGGACTTGCTGCACGAAACCAAAGTCTTTCTCTCAAAATACTTTGAGATGAAAGATTTAGGTGAAGCTTCTTTTGTATTAGGGATTCAAATACATCGAGACCGTACTCGAGGTATTCTTGGATTATCACAAAAGAGCTATATTGAGAAAGTGCTCAAGAGATTTAGTATGCACAACAGTAGACCAATTGATACCCCAGTTACTAAAGGAGATAAATTCAGTCTTGATCAGTGTCCAAAGGGTGAACTTGAGATTCAGGAGATGCAGAAGATTCCTTATGCGTCAGCAGTTGGGAGTCTGATGTATGCTCAAGTTTGCACTCGTCCAAATATTTCATTCATAGTTGGCATGTTAGGGCGATATCTCAGCAATCCAGGAATGGATCATTGGAAGGCATCCAATAAGGTTTTAAGATATATTCAGAGAACAAAGGAACGTATGCTCACATACAGAAAGTCAGATTAGTATGAGATCATTTGGTATACTGATTCTGACTTTATCGAATGTCTTGAGTAGCAAAAGATCCACATTAGACTACATTCCATGGTTTTGGAATTTGTAGTATGCTATGAGACATTTGATCATGAATTTTTTTTTCTTTGCTGAATGTCACAGGGCTGCACATTATGGCTAGCATTGAAAATGCTAATAAAGTTTTAAGTGTGACATTAATTCAGCAGTTTGATTCTCCAATGACAGTAGGAGCTATTTGGTATTTAGTTTCTGGCTGTAAATGGAGAAAATACAGAGTGGACAGATATCCATAGAGCATGTTAGAACGAACTCCATAATTATAGATCCTCTTACTAAGGCATTGATACCGAAAGTCTTTCATGAGCACACTGCTCATGTGGGTGTCATATTGTTTGAGGATGTTTAGTTTCAGTGGGAGTTTTGTTCATTATGTTTTCATTATGTTTTGAATGCTCTATTTGGTTTTGGATATGTTAATTCAGTTTCTGCAGAAAATGAAGTATTCACTTTTGTTTATTACACTCTGTATTATTTTTGTGGTTGATCTCAATTAAGTGTGACCAGTTGGAAATAGGCATGATTAGATCATATTACATGTAGTTTCCATGCTACACTCCTATTATTGATCTATGTCATTTGAGAGTATTGGTAATGTGATTGATGGTGGTTTGAGTCACGATGAATGTGGCGACTGACCCTTCAGTCCTTTATCGATATAATCAATGGACGGGATTGTTTGAGGCACCTTCAGTATGACTGCTTTTATGAGCTCATTAAGGTATATATATTTATATTTAATATATGTTAGCCCAAGTGGGAGATTGTTAGAATTAATTTTAAATTGTTAAAATTAATCCTCTAATTAATCATAAGTGTGGGCTAAATATATTTAAATATTAAATATGTATTGCAGTCAAATTATAATAGTCAAATTAAAGTTATGATCAAATAAGGATTGTTGATTATTGAGGTGTCCTACTCGTAATAGGATTATAAGTGTAGAGACCGATAAGAGTTTCTATTTTGTTGAAGGACCAAAATAGAAACTATCATCATCAGTTATAAATAAGGGGTCGTGGTCTCCAGGGAAACATAACAATTTTGAGAGAACATTGCATTCCTTCAGTAGTGCTTCCGCTAAACTTAAAGTGTGTATCTCCTGGAAGGCGACAAACTCCAAAATCGTCTTCAGCTTCAACATACGATGATGTCAGGTATGCAATTTACCCCTTTGCAATTTAATTTGAATAATCTAGTGATCTATGCATGTTTTAGGTTTTAGGGGAATCAGGTTTTCTCCCCCTTTCATTCAATGCTATCAGGTACATATCTCCTATTTTATAGTTTATTATTAACTTATGTTTTTCAAGTCTTAGAAGTCCAGAAGAGTTGAACCATTGAAACTTGAATAAATTATTTTATTATTAAACTTCATTTTATCTCTATCCATGAGTTGTAATATATTAATATACATTTTATCTTTTAAGTGAAAGTAGTGCAGATGAATTTGACTTCTTTACTTATTAATTATTATATTTATGTTTGTCTGTTATCCTTATTAAAATAAAAAACATTAACTTAATCATTTTCTGTGTTTTATGATTTTCAACAATATTAACATTGAAAATATCTCACATTATGATTTAACGTGTAATTTACAGTTTTACACTCATCTTCACCTTTATATAAATATATCTCCATACAGTATGTGTATTACATTAGAAAATCACAAACATTTATTCGCTCAAAAGAAAAAAAAAACAGTGGAAAGCAAAGGGAAGGAAATTTGCAGGCCTAGGAATCAAAATATTAGTTTTGATGATAAACTATTATGAAATCATGTGAAAATTTTATCAGTTCCAGTAGGTGCCACTACAAAAATCTGAGTCTTTCCCGGCGGTTATTTAGCGGCGGTTTTATAAGTCGCCTCTAGTATATTAATATATCTGTTAGTGGCGTATGGTAGCGGCGCCCAAATAAACCGCCGCATATAAAAATTTCTAATATCCGTCCAATACACATTCACGCGTTCCATCCTCATTCACGTTCCATCCTTCAATGAGTAAAGGAACAAAGTAATTGTAATTCTTTTCTTTCCATCAAGCCGTTCAGTGAGTAACAAAACCCTAATCATATTCAGATCGAGACTCCATCAAGCCTAACGCAGAAACTCCATCAAGGTAAATAACAAAACCCTAACGCAGAAACTCCATCAAGCCGTTCCATCGTTAAAATTCCATCAAGCCATTCCTTCAAAATCCGTTGAAATCATCAAAATCATCATATTCAGAGATCATCACGTTCAGTGAGTAAAGGAACAAAGGTAATTGTTCTTCTTTTCTTTCCGATCCTTTTGTGACTTAGATTCCATGGTTTCATTCATTGACATCAATGAAATTTGTTACATTAGGTTTCAAGAAATCCCAAATTCTGCAAAATCGTTGATCCATCTGGATTTGTAAGTTGTCTGCAATCGTTTTCTGCAATCGTTATCTGCAATCGTTTTCTGCAAAATCGTTTTCTGCAATTTCTGCAAAATCGTTTTCTGCAAAATCGTTTTCTGCGAAATCGTTTTCTGCAATCAAATTTCTGCAATCGTTTTCTGCAAAATCGTTGGTCCATCTAGATTTGTAAGTTGTTTTTGATGGATATGATAGGAAAATAATCAATTAATTATGATTGGTCAAATTTGATTGCCAGATTTGAGATTGAATATATTTATGTCTTTTTTTATGTTTAATTAATTAATTATTCTGCTTTTCTTTTCTTCAGAATTGTGCTTCTTCTGTGTTCATTGATGATTGCTGTTTCTTTGAAGCTTTTGATTCCCTTTTGGATTTGAAGCCAAACTTTTCCTATAAAAAACTTCAGGGTGATACCCTTCTTTTTTTTTTTTCTTCATTTCAGTAGTAGTTTCTGTCCACCGGCCTTGGTTTTTTCTTCTAAAACTAAAGCATTAACTAGGCTCAACTAATATACTTTTAGATGCTCAACTATATCTCCTTTTTTACAGTAATTTCCTTCCAAAAAATAACAAGATTCAGCTGTTCCTTTCGCCAATAAACCTTTAGAATTTTTTTATCTAAAAAATTACATCATGAATTTTGCTATAAGCTTAGATGTAAATAATGGGCAAAGGGAAAGTGCACTTTTCCACTTTCTGTATTGGATGCATTGCGCAGTAGGAAAACAAGTTAAACCAAAAGGAATAGATGAAATTGGGTATACTTAAAAGCTACCTTTCGATGGCCAAAAATGATTGATACCGTTATCTTTTATTGAAACCACTCAAGCATGGAAACCTTTCTTGCTCACTTTTCAAGCTGATTTAGAAACCCCTTCGGAATATCAAATTCTGCAAGCTCAATTCACAGGCTTACAAGCAATATCTGCCAAGTGCCAAGTATGCATAGTAACTAAAAGTTTCCAATTCAGCATTCATATCATAAGAGCAACTCATGAAACAGAACACAATAAAATTTTTAGGAAGCTTGATTCCCCTCTTCAACTTGCACACAGCCAAATTATTTTTTCAACTCACTTTATTAGGTAGATGGACTAAAAGAGAAGATAAGATGTCTGTCTTGAGCTTAATTAAAACATGGTTTCTAATACATTGTTTGGGACTAAGGCTTGGTTGTTGTTGTTGTTGTTGTTTCTAATACATTGACAGTCAACTTGGGTTACCAACAAAATAGTTGGTCCATACTAAAATATCTAACATCTTTCCTAATATCTAGTCAAATTATTTGAAAAAAAAATCCAGAACACAGAATAGGACATTTAACCTTTCATTTTGGATGGACAAATTTAGTTTAATCTAAGATTTAATTCCTGTTTTTCTTTTTTGGTTTCTAAAAGTTTAGATTCATTATACTGAAATTCATCCAAATTGTAGAGAGTATCTAAACTATTTGTTCAATTTTTATAGCACTATATATATTTTTATTAAGATCAGTCAATCACTAGTAGTTTATTTAAATAAGATCTTGTAGAGACAAATATCACATATTAGGGCACTCAATTCACTGGAAAATCCAATAAACTTCTCAAATCATGGAAGCTACTAAAGGTCAATTTTTTCCAGGGGTTAGGAGAAGCAAAAGGGATTTTAGTCCTAAAATGATGAAGCTACTACGTTCATAGTTAAAAGACTCCAGTCAGATCAATGGAAGAGAAGAAGCATAGTTTGCTAATCAGTCTATTTTCAAATCTATAATCATTTTGTGATTGTTATTAATTATATTTGTTTTTATGTTATCTATTAAGTGTCTCCTGAGACATTGTGAAACTTCCTTAACTTCATCAATGTTGTCATCATTTCTATGGCTATACTCATCTTATAATTAAGATATCTGGACAGAATTACCATGCACATTGTCAATCCGAAAGTGTGTTTAAAAAGGCCATATTTTTTGACATCCTCAGTGGTAATACTCTAAGCCTAAGGCACTGACCATCTATCTCACTCGACAAATCCACCATACTAGACAATAGTATAATGAGACTCTAGTTGCCATGAATTCCTTCATCATGAAAAGACCAGTTTGACAAATTAGCTTTCAAATATGCCTTGCACCCCCTATCTATATACTATACTCAACTTGTCTACGTGCCATGCACCACCAAGCTAGATAGGTTAAATCAAATAAGGTAAGAAAGAGAACTAGAGAAGCATGAAAATTAATAATGATGAAGAATAAGATTTGATGGTAACCAAAAATTGTGTTATTCTAAAGAGATCAGTGATCCAGTGAATCTTGTTATTATAAAATGAAATGTTAATTATAAAGTTTATTTTTTAGAAAAAAAAATCAACTAATGGGCTGTCCATGTATTTGTCACAAAATTGCATAAAAAAAACAAATGTAGCAGTCTTCCAGTGAATGATTTGTATGTTTATGCTCTTTTTAATTTGTATGTTTTTGACTATTTGGGTAGGAAATTTTGAGGTATTGTTGGCTGCTATGCTATTAGTTTATGTATTTCTGAGCTGTAATATATTAAATTTCATAAACTAATAAGATAAGCTAGGATTGATTATTATTCTTAATTACTATAAGATAAGCTAGAATTATTATTATCATTATGTCTCTATAATTTCCAAGAAGCATTATCAATTATTATTATTATGGTATCTTCATAATCCAAAACAGTTAGATAAAATTGGATATGATATGATAATTGTCTCAAATCATCTTGCAAAAACTGATTTTCTTTTTCTTGAAATTGCATGATAATGAAAATAAATAAATAGTCAAGGTATGGTGAAGAATCCTAGTATGTAGTTACATTGATTGGAATCAACTGTACATTCTTTGTTTGATTAAAAATGCTTTTAGATCCAACATCTTTCACTCTTTTAGTCCATATCCAACTTGTAATTGATAATAAAAAAATAAATACCTGAACTACTTTCTAATTTATTGTGATCTTCATAAAATTAAGCTTCATTTACCCTTTTTCTTATCTTCCTAAGACCAAAACAAATATGAGGTCTGTAAAGGTGTTTAATTGGTTTATGTTATTAATGTGTTCTTCATGATTTTACTGTTACTTTTATGTTTCTGCTCTTTTCTTAGTGGAACTGGTTAGTACATAAGATAATATGTATAATTTTGTGTCTGATTTCAGTTGGTGTGTTGATTAAATTGAGAAATACTTGGAAAAGTCTTTGTTTGATTGGGATGTGCTAGTTTAATCTCAAGATTCTGTTTAATATATGCTATTGTTTGATATATATATAGGAATTTTCTACCATCCTACAAGATCATTGCCACAGATTCTTTGCCTGTAATCTGATTTTTCTCTCAGCTTTCAATATCGTCCTTCCAGGTATTACTTTCCTTCCTTTATTCCAGGTATTATAATGCTATTGCTTGCTTTTTTCCTCCTCTTTTTTTTTTAACTTGGGGTCACATAATCATAATCAAATATAGTTTGGTGGTAGATGTATATTGCTCTATTTAAATCTCTAGTTGGAATATTAAATATTAACCGTCATATACATTTTTTTGTGTTGGTGATTTTTGTTTAGGTATTGTCATTTTTAACAACATTGCGAAAATGGATAAGAGTTGGATAAATAAGCCTAGATTTAGTAATGCTTATAAAGATGGGGTTCGAGATTTCATTCGATTTGCTATTCATAATGCTTCTAGTAGTGGAAAAATGATGTGTCCATGCATTCGGTGTGTTAATTGTACACTACAAACTCATGACGTTGTTAGAGAGCACTTAATTTGTGATGGTTTTATGAGAGGATACACAACTTGGGTATTACATGGGGAGGAGTTATCTTCTAATGTGGGTGCTACATCTTCTCCTTTAAATGTTTCCCAAAGAAATGAAGCTGAGCATGTGCCAAGTCCTGATAACTTAAGTCCTCCTAGGTTGCGTGACAATATGGTAGAGTTGTTGCGCGATGCATTACGTGACAATGTTCCATCTAGTAATGACATGCCAATAGATGTGAGGCTTGTAGAAACTTGCTTACAAGATGCCGTTGAGGAAGAAATCCAAAATAATCCAATTGGAGTAGAGCAATTAGAGGAAACATCTGATAGGGAAACTATTGATATGCATAAATTTTTAAAAGAAGTGGATACAGAGTTATACCCAGGGTGTAAGTCTTTTTCCAAATTATCCTTTCTTATTCATTTATATCACTTAAAATGCTTGAATGGATGGACAGGAAAATCATTTGGCATGCTTCTTGAGTTATTAATAGATGCATTCCCTGATGGAACATCTTTACCTAAATCTTTTTACGAATCCAAAAAAATAATTCAAGCATTAGGTCTTAATTATGAGAAGATCCACTCTTGTGAACACGATTGTATGTTATTTTGGGGTGAGAATAAGGATGAGGAATCTTGTAAAGTTTGTGGATCTTCTCGGTGGAAAACAAACAAGGAGAGCAATGAAAGGATTAAAAAGCCAGTTAAAGTATTGCGGTACTTCCCATTAATTCCAAGACTGCAAAGGATATACGCTTCAGCTGAAACCGCGAAGGACATGCTATGGCATGAAGATGGACGTAATAAGGATGGATTGTTAAGGCATCCTGCTGATGGAGAAGCTTGGAAGGCTTTTGATGCTCGTTATCCTGATTTCTCTTCGGATTCACGTAATGTGAGGCTTGCTTTGTGTAGTGATGGTTTTAGTCCTTTTGGAATAATGTCTACTAGTTATAGTACATGGCCAGTTGTGCTAATACCTTATAACACTCCACCTTGGATTTGCATGAAGCAATCTTCATTTATCTTGTCAATGATTATTCCAGGAAAAAATAGTCCTGGGAATGATATTGATATTTACTTACAGCCTTTGATTACTGAATTAAAAGAATTATGGGTTGGTGTCCCAACCTTTGATGCTTTTAAGAAAGAAAGGTTTTCCTTGCGTGTTGCATTAATGTGGACGTTAAATGATTTACCTGCTTTAGCAATGTTGTCTGGTTGGAGCACTAAAGGCAAATTTGCATGTCCTTGTTGTGCTTCATCCACTAGTTCAATATGGTTGAAAAATAGTAAGAAACAATGTTATATGAGTCATCGTAGGTGGCTACCTGAGGATCATATATTTCGTAAACAAGCTGAATATTTTGATTCAACTGAGGAGTTACGGGTAGCTCCTGTGAGATCTACTGGTACTGATGTGTTGAAACAATTACATGGAATTCCACATACATATGGCAAGCAGAACAAAAAGAGGAAGAGGAATAAAAAGTCAGACATGCAAAGGAGGACAAAAGAACAAGATGTTGGATTGAATGAAGGAAATGATGATTCATTAATAGGGTGGAAAAAAAGAAGCATTTTTTTTGAATTACCTTATTGGCAATATAACTTGCTACGCCACAATCTAGATGTGATGCACATTGAGAAGAATGTGTGTGACAATTTTCTAGACACTTTCTTAAATGTTCCTGGTAAATCGAAAGACAACTTGAATGCTCGCCTTGATTTGGAGGATTTAGGCATTAGGAATGAATTGCATGTTCAAAAATGTCATGATGGTAAACAGAGATTGCCTCCAGCCTCTTTTACCTTAACAAAAAAAGAGAAAAATGTCTTATGCAGTGTTCTACAAAATGTCAAAATGCCTGATGGTTATGCATCCAATATCTCAAGGTGTGTTAGAATTCAAGAGAATAAGGTTATCAATCTTAAAAGTCATGATTCCATATTTTGATTCAATACTTGCTTCCAGTGGCACTAAGATCATGTAGTCCATCAAAAGAAGTGATTTCAGTCGTCATTGAAGTGGCTTCTTTCTTCAAATCAATATGTTCGAAGGTAATAAATATTAATGATCTTGATAAAATTCAAAATCAAATCATACTGACACTTTGCAAGATGGAGAGAACTTTTCTTCCATCATTCTTTACTATCATGCCTCATTTAATGATTCATTTGGTGGAAGAAATTAGAATGGGTGGTCCAGTGCAATATAGATGGATGTACCCCTTAGAAAGGTATTTATATACATTACATTTATATTTCATCTTTGATCTATGCCTTTTACAATGTTTGCAAAATTATAATTGTTCATTTAAATAGGTCTTTTGTAAGTTTGAAATCAATGGTACGTAATAAGGCTCAACCTGAGGGATCGATTGCTGAAGGATATGTAGCTGAAGAGTGTTTAACATTTTGTTCAAGGTATCTTGAAGGAGTTGAGACTAGATTTAATCGTCCTTTAAGGAACCCAGATCAACCATCTAAAAATGTTAGATATTTGTTTTCAAGTTTGGGTAAACCAATTGGCAGAGCTGAGGATGTCATTTTAGATGATTTATCATTGATGCAAGCACATCGTTATGTGTTACGCCATTCTGATACAATAGAGCCATTTCGTCAGTGAGTATATTCATGCCTCATTTGTAATATTCATTTAATATTTATCACGGATATAGATTCATTTATTTTGCTATTCAATGTAGAGAGTTCATTGATCTTGAAAAAAGAAGACGTAGACGAGGTACACGTCTTGATAACAATGCTATATATAGACTATTGAATGAAAAGTTTCATGATTGGTTTCAAAATAGGGTAAGACTGATTTTCTTTGATATGTAATGGAAATTATTTACACTAATATATTATATCTTATATTATATATTATATTTTATGTTTAGGTTTTGGCAAATTCAGATTCATCCATTTCAGAGGATATTTTGAGTATTGGTAGAGGGCCTAATAAGGTTGTGAGGAGATTCTCTGGATATATAATTAATGGGATTAGATTCCATACATTGCGACGAGAGGATCAACGAACGACACAAAATAGTGGGGTTGTAAACACACCAGAAACTGGAGGGTTGGATTATTTTGGGAGGTTAACTGATATTATAGAATTAAATTATTTCGATAATTTTAAGGTGGTTTTATTTAGATGTAATTGGTATGATGTATATCATCCTACCGGAATCAAGTGTGATGAATTTGGATTTACCCTTGTAAACTCCTCTCGCTTGATACATACTGGTGACAAGGCAAATGATGATCCTTATGTATTCTCTTCCCAAGTTCAGCAAGTATTTTATGTGCAGGATCCTAATAATCCTAATTGGCATATTGTTATAAAGGTTAAACCTCGAGACTTCTACGACATGGGCAAAGATCAAGTAGTAGATGATTCTACTGATATTATAAATGACATTGGTCATATTGCTAGTGTCGCTGAGAACCCACAATGGGTTAGGAATGATGTAGGAGAAGAAGATGTTATCTATGTGTAACTCATATTTAAGGTTTATTTGCTTAAATTACTATGATTTAAATTATTACTTATTTTTTATAATTTTATGTTAACTTATATTTTTTTGTTTCATACTAGACTAGACAATGTCTCAACGAAGTAGAAGTGTGCGAGATATGAGAACAGTGCCAGCTAGTTCAGGATCTCAGGAGCAATATGAAGAGGATCAACAAACAAATGACCAACCCGACATAGAAGCTTCTCAAACTGACGACCTCGAAATGATTGGTAATTTTCAAATCTATAATTCCACTTATATTTGCAAGTTTAATTTTCAAATTTTTCTACATATAACCTGCACTACATATAACCATCAATTTAATTAACTAATATTTTATTTTAAAAATTAAAAATCTAAATCTAAACCATCAATTTAATTAACTAATATTTTATTTTAATTTGATCAACTTTAATTTGATTTTCGGTTTAATCGTTTTTTTAAGTACCCTATTTTACAAACCATTTGACGCTGGTCTTTCTAATGTGAGACTGTTGAAAAGGGTGGTATTTTTCCACCCTATTTTGAATATGGTTGACTCACTGCCATCAATTATTAATATTTATTCAAATTTGATTACCACGTGACCAGTCAAATCTCATAGAGTTCATAGTTTACCCAACTTCCTTTTATGTTAAAAAGTATTTGATTCCATGTATTTGCAAATATAAAACAAAATAACATGACACATTTTAGGAATTATATAAGCCTTCCTAGCTGTGATGATAATTACCTAACTGGAATTATAAGCCTAAGTTCAGTGCACAATAAAAGTATATATTATATAGAAATTTGGCATCAGATCATGACATTCAACTCTCAGCAGCCCACATATTAGATGCAAGAGGCAATATAATGTTATATTTTGAAGTGTACAAAGCTTGAAATAGCATCTAGCTGCAAACCTTTTGATCACTCGGTACCTAATTTTCAAGCCTGGCCTCTACTTGGCTAAAACACAAATATATATAAATTTTCCACCAATTATAAAAATATTTTATATACAATTATAAGTATATAAATTTTATGTCCTATTCTTATCAATAAAAGCCATGAATACCCAAAAAGAAATTATGCAGAAATTACTGTAATTGATAATATATGTGTGTGTTTTGAAGATTGAAGGTGACTTCCATTTGCTAGTACATGTTGTTATGAAGGGTCCTAATTAAACATGTCTAATCTTTAGTGGGTGGGGGTTTTGTGTTTCTCTTTTGCATGTAAGTGGAAGGTTCGTAGAATATCAAGAATGTGACTGTAGCATTTGCATGCATTATTAACAAAAGTCCAGGAAAATTCTGTATTTATTGTGATTTGTCAAATGTGTGCTCTTTTTATCTAAATTTCTTCCAATTCCAATTGTGTGCTCTTTTTATCTAAATTTCTTTATTCTCAATTGTAATTAAGATGGAAGTGGTAATCGGTTTAAAAAGCGAGGAAGAACTGTGATGAAAAACATTTGGAATATGGATACAAATGAGAAGATATACGTTGAAGTTGACGAATTTGGTACTCCTTGGACAAAAGAAGCTGCTGCTCTTACATCTTTTCTAGGAGTTATTGCAAAGAACGGAAAGCTAGCACCTATATCCATAGGAAAGTGGAATGATAAGGTGTTTAATTCATTCAAAAAAAAAATGTTGGACATTATCAAGGTATTTTTTTCCTAAATTATAACTTTAATATATTTCAAATTGTTGAATGTATTGTATAATGATTTGTTTCATGATTACTTGGATTTTCAGCAAAGGTTTTCATATCCTTCAAACAAGGCAACCGATGACTGGATTTTGAAGTCATTGAACAAAAAATGGAGGGATTATAAGGGTGACTTAAAGCAAGAAAATTATGATTTATCAAAAACTAAGGATGAAATCATAAACAATGTGCCTGAGGGTGTTATAGAAGAACAATGGCCAAGCCTTGTCAATTCGTGGTTCACTGAGAAGAGTCAGGTAAATACTTTGAAACTGGTTCACCTCCATGATCTTTAACATTCGGATGGTTAAAGATCAAACAGATTGAGAAAATTTTGCAATATGTTGACAATTGTATTTTCTTTGTCATGTTTATATTTTTTTTTTGCCTTTTCAAAAGGAATGGAACTGATTTGATTTGTGTATTAAGGTTTTTTATTTGTAATGTTTTTCATCTGTGCAAATGTCTTTAGGAAAAAAAAAATGGTCTTTAGGAAATAAAATGGTCTTTTTTATTCTGTCGAAAATACAACCTTTTTTTTTAAAATATTATTGGGAACAAATAAGTGATTTAGGTTTTCTCAATGTTGCGAATGATCATGAATCTTGCTTTTAATTGTTTGTTTTCTTACCCTCTTACAATTTCTTTTAATTAGAATATGTTTCTTAATTGATGTACCATTCCTGAATTGTATGATCAGATTGAAATGGTATACTAATGGATAGATGAGATAGGTGAGCTTGTATGTTTTTGATAGAGGTAAATCTGCAAGTTTGCTATTTATTTTCTCATAAAAAAATACGTGTAATTAGATGTTTGATGGGATGAAAATCCTCATTCTTTAAGAGGAATCATGCTGAATTTTGTTTGAGGAGTTTACAGCTTAATGGAGGGTATTGTCCTACAAATGTTGGAGCTTATATAGTCTTGAGAGTGCTAATCTTAAATGTTGTATAAATTGGAATTTGGCCTCTCATGAAATTGACCTGATGACACTTGTTTGTTGTCACTGATCTGCTTGTCGATGTGTGTGGTTAGTCATTTTCAGTTAGGTAATGGATCCTGCCATCCTACCTTTGTTAGGGAGTTTATAGAGGAGATGAAAGTTACTTTATCTGGAATGTATGCTTTTGGCCAGTCTAGTAAGTTTGACTTGTGCTTTTCTTCCTCACTCACTCTGATGCACAGTTGGAAATGCTTGCTTGCCTTTGCAGCTTCACTCTTCTCTCTTATGATTTTCCTCTTTTCCTTTTGGCTTAGAAGTTGCTTCCATTTATTTGCTTAGCAGTAGCTTGAAATGCTTGTTTGTGTAATTTGTTCTGTTTGATGATCAGACCATTGTTCTGTTTGGCTTAGAAGTTGCTTCCATTTATTTGCTTCCATTTAGGATTTTGTTGTGAGGATTTTTTTATATTATGATATGGCATTGTGGATTTGTTCTTCTGCCAATCAGATTCAGTATCATGTTGGTGAACTCTTTCTATTTGTTATTGAACTGTGTAGTCTGTTCTTTTCAGGTGTTTTCATTTAAATTGACAAACATATAATAAATTTAAACCTATGAAATATTTGTTTATATCCACGTAAAGTAATTCAATCTGTGGAGTATAGTTTAGAGAGTGCACTGGTGAATGCTGGGCATCACCTTCTGTTGCAGTACTTGTTTATTCATTTGTTTATTCTGTTGTTTATTCTGTTTTTTGCATTCTGGATGATATTGCTTAAATGTCTTGTTATTGAGATTTATGTTTTTTGTTGGTATTTCTCTTCTTTGCATCCAATGTTCACTTGTCATTGTTTTTTATTGTTCAGAAGATGAGTGCTATTAACAAAGCAAATGCAACGAAGAAGAAAAATGCACATACATGTGGAAGAAAAAGCTATGCGAGAAAAAGAAAAGAAATTGTATGAGTAATTAGCGCCTATTTTGAAATTGCATGTACTAATAGTTTGATTACATGTTTTCTACTAGTTAATTTGATATTTTTGATGGATTATAGATTGATAAAACTGGACAAGTACCTGATAGATTGAGCCTTTATGAAGAAACCCATAAGAGAAAGGATGGGACTTATATTGATGATGAAGTTAGACAATTGATTGTAAGTATCATTTATATTATATATTTAAAAACTATAAATTCCTCTGCTTATATAAGTTTCATTTTGTAGGAAAAAGCCCATTCTCTAATAAGCGAAAGAAGTCAAGATCATTCTATTGATTCATCTGAATTGAATGAACAAGTTTTTCAAGAAGTCATGGGACAAGAACACAATGGTCGAGTGCGAGGTGTTGGCCTTGGTCCTACACCTACAAGTTATTTTGGTCGGAAGAGAGCAAGGTGTGAATCTTCAGATTCTGCACAATCAAAGAAAATTGATATGCTTGAGAAACAATTGGAAGAAGTGACCGGAAAATATGATTCAGTGGCAGCAACTTTGAATGGTTTAAAATCATGGATTTCCAAAACATTTTCCAGGTGCTCTTGAGGTAATATAACTACAACTCTGATTTGATTTCTTTTGATTGGATGATTTAATGTAATATTATTGTAGTCCATTTGTTGAAATATAATATTTTTTTTCCAATTTCCAAATGGAGACTTCTGGGTTGACTTAGAGCCTGTATGTGTCTAATAAAGGGTCTCCATTATCAACACGTTCATGGCAATGATGGCATGCCCTGAGGACCATTTATTATTAGAGTGGAAATTAAATATGTAATTTTAATTTTTTGCAAAATTTTCTTTTATTTTCCAACCACAAGTATATATTATACTTAACTTCCTTTGATTTCCAAAACCATTGTTTCATTTATGATTTGTTATCTGGAGTTAGCATTGTTTTAACTCTAAAATGGTTTGTTTCTTTCATTAGATAAACTTTTATGGTTTTTATTCATAATACATGCTTTTCATTTAGTGGATTGATACATTTCCATTCATTGACATCTAGTGTTATTTTTATTAAATAATTTTAATGTTATTTACAGGAGGTCAATAATGATGCAGCAAGTAACCGAGATGGATATTCTCCACTTAATATTTCATCACATTCAAGTCATAATCCGAGGGATAATGTCTAGATGGTTAGTTTGAAGGTAGATTAAAATGTAATTTAGTGATCTTCTTGAATATTGACTCGTGGTGCTTTTTAAAGCATAAGTAGTGAGCTTGTTATGAAAATCTTTTTTGGCATATTGGCTCAAAGTGCTTTTTAAAAAGCACAAGTAGTAAACTTGTTAGGACAAATTTTATTGAAAGATTAATGAAGTAGATTTGTTTTACTATGTAATTTGTTTTTTAGCTTACAGTATATATGTATATTAATTTATTTCAAATTAACATGTGCATTTATATTATTTTGATTACAAAAGTAGTTCCATTAAAAAAGAAATATAAAAAAATTGTTCATAGAATCCCTATAATCGCCTAATATAAATACTAGCAAAATTGTAAATTACAAAAAATTTAAATCTAGCATGGAATTTATAGCGGCGGTTTTAAACCCCCTTTACTTTCTTTTTATTGGTTGCAAAATTATTTTACGGCAGTTCTAAAATGTACAAAACCGCCTCTACATACGCTGCTATTCAATTTTAGCGGCGCATATGTTTTTTTATGGTTTTAATAAAATTAGAGGCGGTTTTAATCGCCGCTACTTAATTTTGGTTGAAATAAAATTAGGGGCGGTTTTTAGTTGAAATAAAATTAGAGGCGGTTTTAGCGGCGGTTAAAACCGTCTCTACTCAATTTTGGCGGCAGTTCCGTTTTCAGTTAAAAGAAACGTAGAGGCGATTTTAACCGCCGCTAAAACCGCCGCTACATTCGCTACTATTCATTTTTGGCGGCAAAAATGTGATCAGTTGAGTAAATACTCTAGAGGCGGTTTTCTGGCGCCGCTACGTAAACCGTCGATAATTTTTGAAACTACCCCGTCGGATCTAATAACCGCCTCTAAAACGTAGAGACGGTGGCATTGGCGCCGCTTGTTCGGCGGCTTTCCAAACCGCCTCTAATAATTGTAGGGGCGGTTAAAACCGCCTCTATAAGCTAAAAAAACCGCCGAAAAAGACCCAGATTTTTGTAGTGGTGGGGGAGGAAATAAAGCATGGACATGGAATTACTACAATAAATAAAAAAAAGTCACAGGTTCACTCACAAAAGTGAAAGCACATCCTCTGAAAATTCAAATCAAGGTGTTAAAACTTGCTAAGCCATCTCTAATGATATTTTCAAGACTATAAAAGAAGAGAATGTGAGGGCTGAATTGAAAAAAGAAAAACATGTGTTAGAGAGTGGGAGAAAAATAGAATATACTTTGTTTTTACCTAGTTTAGACCTCTTACACCACAAAAAAAAGAAAAAGACCTTTAGAAAAAGCTTTTAATGTTATCGAAAGAGATGGAGCCGACCAAGAAGCAGCAGATGTTTTACATAAGTGGAATACCATTCAATTTTGCAAGAAATCCTTATTCTAGAAGGGTGTTGACCGTGCTGTTATTTGTACAAAATTTATACAAACTAAATAAAAAGTCAATTATACCTTTATTATAAAAATATATGTTAATAACTTTTTCCTTTATTTTTTTCTTTCACATTATGTAATTAATGAATTCACACTAATTCCAATACCTTGTTAATAGCACGTAAAGATCTAAATTCACAAGATTTTTTCAAATATTTAATTATATTTATTATCTAATAAATAAAATCATATATAATTTTAAAGTATATTAATATTTCTATGTTGAATAAAATAATAGATATATTTATAATAAAATTATAAAATATATGCTAATATTTTTACAAAATATGTGCTGAATAAAATTTGTAATATAATATATGCTGAATTGTGCATATCATTGTTATTCAATTGTACATACATTCTTTTGACAATAAAAATGTTTATTAACAAAAAAAAATATAAAAATATAACTCTATGATTAATTCATTATATAAAATTAATGTTACCCAATAATAATTTAAAATTGTTCATTTGATATTGTAGACACAATAATTGGAGGATACAATATATATATTAGTTAATTAATTATATTTTAACTTAATTATTTTTGGATATATAACAAATTAATAATCTAGGCAAAGGAAAAATAATTATTTAGAATTAAATAATTTTAAAACTATAGTAAAATCTATTTTTTTAGTTAAAATTAATTTAAAAGATGAAAAACCATTTTTTAATTATTATCAATGCAATTACTTAATTTAGTTTCCGAGTTATAACAATTTTTCAATATAATTTTATTGAGGATAAGTCAAAAATAAATTATCAATGAATCATTAAAAAATAAAATTAGAGTTATAGATTCAATAGTAATTGAACTTTTATTATAGTTTGTAAAATTTCAATTGAGAGTTGACCCCATTCAAGTAGAAAAATAAAAATTTTCAACTATCCCATTTATTTTTTTTTCCTTCATTTTAACTTGGTTACATAATTAGAATTAAATGTCTAATTACTAATTTAATTAATGTATTTATAAAAGTTCAAAGAAAAAAAAATAAGATGTGCAAAGTTTAACTATTAAATAATGTCTATAAACTATGATAAAAACTAAACGTGTATATAAAATTATTAATTCACTTTTTCTTAAATATATTTATTAAACTTATAGACTAAGCAAATTTTCATATCAATATTAAATTAATTATTCATTTTTATTAAAAGATTCACTTATAAATGAATTTTTATATTTAAATTAATTGTGAAATTCATTTTTAATAGTTAATTTTATTAATTTGTATTAAACATTTATTTATTTTAGTAGATAAATCTATTATTTTAAGGGTTTAATTATCTAAAATAAAAATATTCGACTAAAATAATAAAAAAGCTTCAAACATTATTATCATCATATTATATATATTTTTGTGAGAACAATCTTGAGCGTAGACCACAAAAATATAATAGAGTTAATTTGGGTCTTCTAAGAAATTTTGACACTTTATCAAATTAATTGAATACTAACTAATAGTTCATTTAATATAAGAATTTGATAAATTAATTTTTAAATATAAGTAATAGTTAATTTATTAAATTAAATAATAATGATATGGTTGATAAAAATAAATAAATAATATTTTATAAATGTACTAATGAGTTTAATATATTTATTTACATATTTATACCGAATCTAAAAATATATATCGCAAGTTACATATAAAAAATATATAATATATATATATATATAACATATGATTTCATATAAAGTTAAATAAATGATAATAGAATTTTATTTTAATAAATAGTGAAACAAAAATTAAAACTTTTACATTAAATAAAAAAAATAAAAAAAGTTAAAAATATTTAATTAAAAATTATTTTATGCTTTAAATAATATTAAAAAATAAATTTATCAATGCAATATATATCAATATACTTTTATGTTTTATCATTCTATTTCTTGCCATGTCTTAGTTCTTTTTTTTAAGTACAAATTATATTTTAAATTATTTATTATAATTTATATTAATAATTTTGAAATTTAAAAATAATAGTCATATTATTATTTAAAAGTTGATGTATACTTTATAATTATTTCATTATCATAATAAAATTTGAATAAAGGTACAAGTTTTTCTTTTTATATCTTATTCATAATTGGTAAAAAATAAATATGTAATATAAACTCAATACTTAAAATCTTAAATATTCAAAATCTTAAATTTTCATTTATTATTTACATTTATAATTTTTATTTTTAATATGAAAACATAAATTTGAAAGTAAACAGTACGTATTCCCTATGTAATGTAATTAATAATCTCACTATACAATATAATTAATGATCATATTAACAAATAGTAGTTACTAATTAGGCTATTTTTTAACTAAGGGTAATATAGACGTTTTATAGCCTATAATAGGTGAGTTTGTACATTTTAGACAAAATAGTTTATACAAATACCTTTATCCATTTTAGAAAATACAGTCAAATACTAGGTAATGACAACTTGAGTGGTTATGTACCTTCTACATATAATAGACTGTGAACCACTTTACTTTCCTAAGAAAGAGCACACGTGGATAGATTACTTCAACCCATTAGAGATTCTTGGAAAAAGAGAGGTGCTTCTATATGTTCTTATGGATGGAGTAATCAATAAAAACGTCCATTAATTAATATTATGGTAGCATCTATTTCAAGCCCAATGTTTATAAAAGTAGTTAATACCAATGGCAACATTAAGGATGTTGAATATGTTTCTAAATTATCTATTGAAGTGGTGGAACAAATTGGTCCAGAAAATGTAGTGTAAATTGTGACTGATAATGCTACAAATTTCAAGTCAGTTGGTCTCATTATTGAAATACAATATCCACATATTTTTTGGAGTCCATGTGTAGTGTACTACTTAAATTTGGCTTTAAAGGCATGTGTTATCCATCTGAAAAGTCATTACATTATTTTGAATGCAAATGGATAAAAGATTTACTGAATGACATCCAAGAGATAAGAAACTTTACCATGAATCACAGCATGGCATTGGCAATTTTTTGCAGGTAATTGGTAAATTATGCTTTTAATTTTTAAAATTTTTTTATTATTATTTTAATATTTACCATTTCTAATTTATTTTAAATTTTCTATTTTTATTAGGTACGCCAAACTAAAGTTGTTAAAAGTTGCGGGAACAATATTTGCTTCCTCAATTGTGATGGCCAAAAGATTGAAATATTTGAAGATATCACTAGAGCAAATGGTTATAGATCCGGATTGGAAAACTTTTAGATTTAATGGAAAAACTCTTATTGAAATCAAAGCAATGGAAGTGAAGGAGTTCATTGTTAGTGATCGGTGGTGGGACAAAGTTGATTATTTCTTAAGCTTTTACCTAACCCATATTCGATGTGTTGCAGGCTGCAGATAAAGATAATTCTATTTTGCATTTGATATATGATATGTGGGATACAATGATTGAGAATGTGAAAAAGCATTATCTTTGCACATGAAGGGAAAGAAATGCTACAAGGCCAATCAAACTTCTTTGATGTCATTCACGAAATTTTGGAGAGTCAGTTGAACAAAAGCAATACTCTTCTTCATTGCATGGCTCACTCATTAGTGCCTAAGTACTATAGTGAACAATGGCTTCAAGGTAGAAATAATGGCATTCATCAACAATCACCAAATGAGGACAAAAAGGTATCTCTAAATAGGGATAAATTTTTTAGAAGACTCTTCTCTAATGAAGATGATTTTTGAAGAGTGCTAAAGGAGTATGGAATATTTTTCAATTCATCTAATTATTTCAACCAACCACATGTCATTTATGCAATAGTAGATGAAGATCTAATTTCTTAGTGGGCTAATTATAGTTCATCAACTCCTTTAGGTTTAGCATTCAAGTTATTATCACAACCAACATCATCTTCATGTTGTGAAAGAAATTAGAGTATCAATTCATTCATTCAAATTGTCAAAAGGAATAAATTAATAGCTCCAAGGTCTGAAGATTTAGTTTATGTTCACTCTAACCTTTGTTTGCTTTCAAGGAAAGAAGAGGACTATACTAAATGAGCTTCAAAATATTGGGATATTGGTACCTCAATTTTAGTGTTTTTTAATTTAAGTTTTAATATTAGAAATTTATAATATAATAAATTAAATATAATTTTATCTATAGGTGCGGACACCTTTGCGATACGAGAGGATGACTTGCTTGATGTTGTTGATTTATCCATTGATAATCCATATTTGGAGACAATTATCTTTGACGTGGAGGAAGATTTAGAGATGAAATAGCTATTAAGATGCTAGTTATTGATATGTATATATATATATATATTTTAATCATAATTATTGTTATATTTATGTTGAAATTAGTCATGTTTTAGAATATTGGTAATATATTTAGATAATAGTTATTATTATATAATTCTATATTTTTTTATTTTATTTAATTCACATAACGTATCTATGCACCCGTATCCAAATTTGAATACATATCATTGTGTCTTCTAATTATAATTTTCACAAGTCTGATGCACTTATATACACCCGTATTTGACACCCACACCTGAGTTCTAGTAATATAGATTATGAGTATTGGGCAAATTATGGAGAGTGGTTGTAAAATCAATATGGAAGATCATGTTTTATGGCTTAGAGTTAGAGAAATGAATCTTCTTGCTAAGGTTTCTATGATGAAGAATCATATGTGCTTATTGGATATAAAGAATGTTGGCTCTATATGTTTGAAGACATGTGTTAAAGACCCATCATATTTGGCATATGAGATATAGACACTTAATTTTGGCGAACTTAAAGACTTGGGAGAAAAGAAAGTTGTGAAAGGAGTTCCAATAATTGATCATCTTGATTACTTATTTGAAGTTTGCTTACTTGGCAAGCACTCAAGAAAGAGTTTTCCTATGAAATCAGAATTATGAGCCATGAGACCACTTCAACTCACTTTTGCATATGTTTATGGTCTAATCAATACCTCATTTCTCCGTATAAGCTTATATATTTTTTACTTTTTATTGATTATTAGTCACGAAAAATATGAGTTTACTTCCTGAAGTAAAAGAGTGAGGCTTTTGAGGCATTTAAAAAGTTTAATGCACTTGTTGAAAAAGAAATCTCTTAGAACTAACAAAGGAGGACAATTTACTTTTGAAAAATTCAAAGCATTTTTTTAGATATGGAATTTGCCGTCCATTGACTATTCAAGATTACCACAAAAGAATGGTGTTACTGAAAAAAAATTAGACAAATTCTCAATATGGCAAGAACTATGTTGAAAAGGATATCAAAGCCACTAGAGTCTTGAGTTGAATCAGTTTCATGTGTAGTTTATATTTTTTTTTTACTTTTTATTGATGATTATTCACAAAAAATATGAGTTTATTTCGTGAAGTAAAAGAGTGAGGCTTTTGAGGCATTTAAAAAGTTTAATACACTTGTTGAAAAAGAAATCTCTTAGAACTAACAAAGGAGGACAATTTACTTATAACAAATTTAAAGCATTTTATGAGACATATGGAATTTGTCGTCCATTGACTATTCCAAGATCACCATAAAAAATGGTGTTGCTAAAGGAAAAAATAAGACAAATCCTAAATATGGCAAGAATTATGTACAAAAGCAAGTCAATGCCAAAAGAATTTTGAGTTGAAGCAATTGCATGTGTAGTTTATCTCTCTAGTCATTCACCTACCAAAAGTTTGAAGGATGTAATGCCTCAAGAAACATAGGGTGGAAAGAAGCCATGCATGTCACACTTACGAGTTTTTGGATTTATTGCCTATGCTCCAAGTCTTAGAACATGAGAAATCAAAACTTGCTGACACGAACAAGAAACTTGTCTTTTTTTGCTATGATAAGATTCAAAGGGCTACAAGCTCTTTGATCCAAGTAATAATAAAGTGGTAATTGGTAGAAATGTTGAATTTGAAGAAACATCAATATGGGATTGGAGTACACAAAATAAAACAGAAGTTACTTATAATTTAATGAAATATTTTGATGAAGAAAAAACTCCAACACATGAATCCCAATGAGAAATTATAACTCTAATAACACCAACTTTATCCCCCACTATGTCGGCATCAATTTCTCCTTCACCAAACTCAAGTAAAGGTGCACATAAATATTGGAGTCATGAGCATATCTATGAAGAAATTAAAAGGTTGCAAGATTTTCATCCATTTTGCTTATTATCTAAAGAAGAACTTTTGAGTTTGAAGAAGTTGTAAAGGAGAGAAATAGATACAAGCTATTGAGAAAGAAATTCAAGCTTAAGAAAGGAATAAGATTTGGGAGCTTGCATTACTTCCTAGTGGTCATTCAGCAATGGGTGTTAAATGGATGTACAAAATTAAGAAGAACTCCAAAGGTGAAGTATAAAGGTATAAAGCGAAACTTGTTGCCAAAGGATATAAGCAAAATATGGTATTGATTATGAATAGGTATTGCCTCTGTTACTCGTTTGGAGACAATTCGTCTATTATTATCACTTGCAACACAAAAACAGTGGAAGATACATCAAATGGATGTCAAATTTGCTTTATTGAATGGATATCTTGAGAAAGAAGTTTATATTGAACAAACAATGGATTCTATTATAAAAGAACATACAGAAGGTATTGAGGCTAAAAAGATGTTATATAGGTTAAAATGAGGCCCAAGAGCTTGGAGTTAGGGTCTATAAGATACTATGCATCATCACCTAACATAGGAAGTCCAGTGGGATAATGAATATCCGAGAAAAGGAGGCATTCTTCTAGTCGCAATTAAAGGTCAAGGATTTTTTTACCAAGGGAAATGAGTAGGAGAATACCCATCCTATCCCAAGCCAAGAAAAAGTATGGGGAGAGATGGTTTTTGGGCCAAGCTTTGGCAAAAGAAGTCAAAGGCTCCAAAATAGCAAAGGAAGGAGAATGAACAGTAGGAGAATCAATATTAAGAGTAATGGAAGGACTAAGAGTTAGGAGATGAGTGGCATCATCTTGATCCTTTTTTTTAAAAAAAAAGGCAAATCCTTAGAGAAAAAACACGTTTTTCAGTAAAAAGCAAATAATGCATGAATAGTATAACAAATGGATCTCACCTTAAACAAAGAGAATTTGGGAGAGGAGCTGTTGGGTAGGCTATTTGATATCCTATTTGTAGATACTAAATAGTGATAAATTAGTATGCCAGAATATATAAATGTTGAAGAATGAACGAAGTAGTAGCCATCAACAGTGAAAAGGAAATTATTAAGGCTCTGATATGACAACAAAATGAAGAGCAAAGGTCTCCTATGACAAGAAGGATTATGCTTTTGAACCATACTAAGTCAAAAGAGCACACTTCATGATAGCACCTGATGAATTGTCAGTTGAAGTGGTTCGAGATAGACTAAAATGATAAAACCAGATAAATGGGCTGAAGTCGACCATTGGATCATCCTTTTAATAGCATGAGTAAGGAAAGAGAAATTTATAAATGAGTAAATGATTGTAATTGTTTTTAATCTTTTTGCTAAAATAGTACAATTCATGGTTTGCTTAGTCAATTCCATTTGTCCAAATTTCATTTACAAATCTCATTCACTAAAAATTTCTCTATAAGAATCAAACGAGCTATAAT
Source organism: Garcia nutans (assembly GCA_947685225.1). Lineage (NCBI taxonomy): Eukaryota > Viridiplantae > Streptophyta > Magnoliopsida > Malpighiales > Euphorbiaceae > Garcia > Garcia nutans. Next base: position 10,735,511 of record CANTUV010000066.1, on the reverse strand, counting down.
AGTTAGCTTGAAGATTTGATCTTTTTTATAAGGATATTGCACTGTCACTTGATTAGAAGTTAGGTTGGAAAATTGGTTAAGGAATCAGAAAATCTACTGGCATGCTTGGACTTCTTAAAGGTCAGAATTTATCATTCACCAGACAAACACTTATCAATCAAATTAATCATAATAATAACCTTAATACATTAATAATAAAATTTAGTCATATTGGGAGGTTAAAATTTTCAATAAACAATATATGATTATTTTATTTTTTTTATTGATATTTTGTACTAAAATTATTGAATTATCTAAAAAAATTACAAAATTTAGACTTTTTAAAAATTTTAACTAACTAGTTTTTAGTTTTTATCTCTCTTAAAAAAATTAATTTTTTTAATTTTTGTCCAATTTATCCATAATAGCTTATTAGCTTTAAACATTACTAACAACATTGTCTACCTCACTAAAAGAACCTAAATTTGGTAAATTATGAAAACAAGACCAATATATAAAAATTATTAGAGTAAATTATATCAAATATTACTTTTTCATTTAAAATATTATTTATATTTATTTTTTTTATAATTTTATAGTCTTAAATTTACAAAAATATTATTTTTTTTAAAATTTTTACAGCACATATACAACATATATCGTATTTTTATAATTTTTTTATTTCTAAAGTATTTTTATAATTTTTTTTGTTTGTACATTAACTTTATAATTATTTTATAAAGTTATTTATGTAAATTTTTCAAATTATTATATGTAAAAAAAAAAAACCCATATTATTCAGTTAAACAAACTCATTTAATGTGTTTTCCACTTGTAAATAAAGAAAATCCAAATAAGAGGCAACTTGTAATAAATCCTAACACTTAATACCAACCAAATTAATTACCCATAACTAATTATTAGGCCCTACTGCTTATGGTCGTTTTCTGTTATTCATCATCTTGGCCTGCAAAGTAGAACGCAGTCTTTGCAGATACTATTTAAAATAAATCAAGATGTTAATTTTTTTATTATATAATTATGAATAAAAATTTAAATATAATTATTAATTATATTTAAATAATTATTTCAAATATTAATATAAAATTAATTGGATTTATAAAGCAATGTTATGTAATCCTCATCTAATTATTTTGCTATATATATTATTAATTTTTATTAAATAAAAATTTAAACCTAAATCTAAATATAATTATAATTTTAGTGAATAATTAATTATTCACTAAATTTATAATTATATTAATATTTATTTAAACAATATTATTTTTAAAAAAAATCTTATTATAAGAGTTATTGACGGCTGCTCATTGTTTTAGAAAGGCTCCTGAATGATTATAAATCATTAATTTTTGACTTGACCTCTTCTTAATTATAAATGTTTGTCAAGAGTTATTGGAGTTTATCTCACTTGACTTCTTGGTGGTGTGGCAGCTAAAGTTTATTTGATTAATTACATGTTAATTTTTAACACAAATTAATCAAATTGATAAAAACAACTAACTCAAATCAAACAAATAAAAAAAATAATTAATAGGGTTTTATATATCACTCTTGTATGAATTAAATTAATGATAAATATTGTCATATATGGACTGAAGGAGAAGTCGGCGAATATATAAATTTAATTATTTTAGTCAATTTATGTTTAATTTTATTATTTTTATGTGTGTTAGGAATTACCACCAATTAATTGTAAAATTTAATTGAATATCTAGCAATGATCTGTATTTTCAGAGATAATATTCGGAGGGTTAATTACGTATAAAAAAAGAAAAACATCATACAACGCTTAAAATTAATACTATAATTATTATAATATTTTATTATTTATTATTTATTTATTATTAGAATGAATTATATTCACTGCTTAAATATAAATCAAAATTATATTTTTTTATTTAATTATTTATATATTTTATTTTTTTATATTTACTATCTGAACATAAAATATTTATTTATTTTATTTTATTTTAATTATTTTTAATAATTTTATTACCATCGTGGGTACATATTTTATTTATTAGTTTGTGATTTAATCCAAATACTCACTACCTGAATATATAAAATTTTATAGCTTAATATTTACTGAATTTATTATTATTTTTTTAAAATTATACTCACTTTTTAGACATAATTATTCTAATTTTAATTTTTTTATTAAATATTTTATTTTTTTGTTATTATTCATTGATTAGTGCATGTTTATTGTTATATATTTTTTTTTGAAAAAAATTATTTTTTATTAAAATGAACTTAAATTCGAAACTTGATTTCGAATGCATACGTATTCATTTGATGGAATCAAAGTCCTCGCAGTTCGATTATTTATTATTATTATTATTATTACCTGAATATAACCTTTTATTAAATTTATTTTTTTATTTTTATCGATATTCATTATTTTTATTTATGAATTATTTCAATATGTTGTTTATTTTATTAATTAGTTGATTTAAATAAAAATAGATTAATGCATTAATATTTCTTTCTATTTTTTTTCTATTGAAATGAAGAGGAAAAGGGTATTTTATTTATAAATTATTGGTATCATTGATAGGATAAAGGCTTTAAGAAAAATAAAAGATGCGTGAATAAATAAAAGAGAAATTTTTGTAATAAAAAAATGCTTTTTAGATAAGAGTGAGTAACTCTAATCACACTTTATATAAAAAAGACTCATCTTTTACTTTTGCTCTAATTGCGCCGCTCAGTTACATTTCTTTCTATCTCATCACCCAATGAAAAATTCTTCTCTTACAAATAAAAATTGTCTTCTCTAATATTTTTCATTTTTTTTTATTTATGACTACGACACCTACTCCAAATATCTTAATTTTGTTATTCATTTACGAATTTTCAAGGTAAAATGTTTTTGTTTCTTAATTTTTGTTGTTAAATCTTCTAATGTATATGTAATGTTATTGTATTTAACTTATATTTGCCCCAAACATCAAATATATTTCAAATTATGTCCTATGGATCTTGATTTCTTTTTTTTTATTTTTTTTCAGTAGAGAGGAAAAGAAAATGTATAGGAAATCTTTAATTCACTTTTAGTTTTGGCATTATTTTTTTTATTCATGAATTATCTTTTATTTAGAGATTAATATTTTTTTTATATATTTCTTTTCCTTTTACTGCTATTTTAGAATATGTACATATTCTTTTATTCAAGATATGGGTTTAATTTATTTTTACCTTTTATCATGAATATATATATATATATATCAATGTTTATTTGACTTATTGCTCGTGCGAATGTAAATTTTTCAATCTATTATTGTTTATATATCTACTGTGTTTATTATTCTTTTTTTTTTTTGGAACTATACTGTGTTTATTATTCTGATTTCCTTTTTTTTTTTTTACTTTTTCATATAATCTATGATGATTTGTGGTTATTATAGTAAATTTATGGTGTTATATATATTTGTGACTATGTTAATTATATGCGCTTCTTGCATTTTTACAAGCTATTTACTATAGATATGCAAATGTAATCACATTTATTAAAATTTTATACTCATATTTATATTTATATTTATATTAAATAAAATAATAATTAAATTGCAGTAAAAAAAAAAATCAGTTTGCACAGTGTGTTTACCTGACTGTGATCTCTGATTGTTGTAAATGGCTAAATTTGTATTATTTGATTTGCAGAGTTTTTTTACGGAGTTCACTACCGGTATCTAATAAAATTTTAAGCTTTTCTATAATTCTTTCTTCCAGGAAAACTATAATTAAAATTTTGCTCCTCTCCCTCCCCTTTTTCTGTATTTTATCCCCTATTTATAGTAGAGAATGTTTCTGCTTTTTATAATTTTTTTATTTTTTTCTATTATTTATATATTTTTCAAGTATCTAATTTTATCCCCATACTTCGCATGTTGTTATTGATGCAGATTCTTTTTTCTTTTCTTGTTAATTAAAATTTTTTCATTCTCATACTTTTGCAGGTTGTTGCTGCTGCAGGTTTTTCTTTCTTTTCTTGTTAATTGAAATTTTATTATTTTTCACTTGGATTGTATCACTAAAGGATGTTGTATTTTGGTTTATTAAATTTTATTTATAGTTAATTTTGTTAGTTTATTTGACTTTTATTTGATTATGTAAAAAAGTAATTTACTACAAATATAGTAAAATCCAACTAATAGAAAAAAATATAAAAGTTATTTATTAAAGTCTAATAATTTTATTTTCTTTTAATATTTTTCAAGATGAATGTTCAATTTCTAAATTTCAGTAACGGTCCCCCTTATTAGCTTATATATATATATATATATATATATATCCAAACTTTTGCTTATAATTTTCTTTATAAATGAGTTACATTTTCAATGACTTATTCTAGTCTCAAGCCTACAATAATTAATTAAAGATATCTAATAAGCAACAAGTGTATATATCTCCCTTTTAAACTATTTTTTATACAAATAAATATATTTAACTTTATCTTAGTACATATTTATATTATATATGTATTTATGAGTCTTAGCCATAACTTATTCTTGCTTAATAAGGTATTAAATCCAAAGCTTTAGCAAGTGTCCAACTAATAGTAATAAAGGTATCTTTTTTTATCTTTCTAACTCCTACAAGTAAATGAAGTCCTACACTCTTTATAACTGTTCCTAGTTAAAAATATTATTAGATATATATTAATTAGTTTCCAAATTTTGTTCTCTTAATGAACGGTCTTACTTCTGAACATAAAAATCACTTAATTTAAAAACTCATCCAAAAATTAATATACTAGTTTTTAAAAAAAATTTAAAACTTACATTCTTAAATTATTAATAATTTATATTTTAATATGTTAAAATCTTACACTTTTTCACTAACTAAATTGCTTAATTACGAAAACAACAAGAACCAATTATATGTATCTACACAATATGCATATATATATATATATATATGATGTCAAAACTCAGAAAAACTTTTCAAAAATGTACTCAATGAGATCCTATTAAGGCCGCGTTTAGTAGAATAGAAATAGACGTCAATAACAAGGAAAGCATTGGATTTGGAGTTTGGACCACCAAAAGCAACAAAGTTTTTTATATATATTGAAAATGGGTTACAAAAGTAAGGCAGAGAAAGCATAGGACAAGTTGAGTAAATCCAACTTGGCCTAATAATAATAATAAAATTAAATATTTCAATGAATACAAAGTTATGATGAGTTCGTGTATGTTATTTAATTTAAATTATATTAACATTTAATGGAAAACAACTTTACAAACAAACACGCCATCGTTTACAACATTAACACAAAGTAAACGAGGCAACGTATAGATTAATCAATTAAACATTACGTGTTGTGCACAGTCTCCTCTACATCTCCATATATTTTGGACCATTTCTCGATTTGTGCTTGTTTCTATATATTTTATTAATAATATTACAACATTTAATTTAATTTTCATCCTATAATTGGAGGCTTCTTTAACACATTCTAATTTGATTCTTATTTATTCAACATAATTAGTTTATATTTCCTTAAAAAAATACTATCTTTGTCCTTTTTAATTTGTTTTTCCCAAATTATAATCCTATAATTACTATTTTAATAAATCAATTAATATTTTAAATCTCCATTATACTCATACTTAATATTACTTATTAAAAATATGTAATAAATATATCTTATACTAAATTTATATAAGATGGGTATGTTCCACCCAATTATAAAACATACTAATTTATAATCAAAATCTACAGTTAAAATCTAAAATGATGGCCGTCACTGTAACAGATATTAAAATTAGTAACATTAATTTAATATTATTTTAAATTAATAAAATTAATAATTAATAACAATATATATATATTTATCATAAAAATAAAATCAAATAACGTTATTAAATATCAATTTATTTGGTGCAGTTGAATTTTTTAATAGTGTTAGAAGAATTTTTGAATGCATTGGCCAAAAAAAAGAATTTTTGAATGCAAGTTTTTTTTAATACTGAAATGTAATACTAGTAATTTTTTTTAAAATATTTTACTTTTAATAATATGATTTATATACTAACAGAAAGACTTATTTGCAGTAGTATATCGTAATTACATTTAAATATTCTTATAATTAATGAGTATAATTGCATTTCGAAGAAATAATTATGACTTTTGTTTATTGATTTGGTAAATATGGATTCAAATATAAATTAGTTACAAAATACAAAATTTTAAACTTACGTAATTGTAATTAATTAAGCAAATATATATGCTAAATAAGTAAAAAAAATCAAACTTAAGTTAAAAATAGGAAAAGAGTGGTATCTTAATTTATGTAGTTGGGTGATACAATTTAATGAATATTTATCACCAATTTGAAGATCATATGGGACTCAAAACCATCTCCTCATGTGACCCACTAACCAAATTAGTGAGGCACTTAAATGTTTAGCTCAACTACTATACTATTCTTTAGGTATTTCACAATTAAAATAAAAGATTAATTAATATTGTATAGTTCTTTTTGAAAAATACTCTGATCGATATTGAACTAGCTAGAGATATATATATCAGATTAATATGACAAATATATGGATATAAAACGTAAAGAAAATATGAATATAAAAGTAAACTGAGTGTATAAAATGTTAATTCTTGTATTTTTTTTTTTGTAATTGTTGATTATTGATATAGTGATCTTAATAATTACCTCATTCATTTCAAATTGATAGAAATACTTTTTTTTCTCATTTATATTGTATTATAATCCACTAATTATTTTATAAATTAATTAATATATTAGATTTTTATTATATTCATATTTAATATTATTTATTGAAAATATTTAATATCTCTTACTAAAAATCAATATATAATAAAAAATACATTAAAATTTATATTTTTAATAAAAATAATTAATTTTTCTTAATTTTTATAAAATAAAAAAGCATACTTATCAATTCGGAATAGAGTAATTAATACATAAATTGATATTTGAATATTTAACATTATTGATTAAAATATACTCGTTAGAACTAAAAAAATGAAAATAGCCTAATAGTTAGTTAAATGTTATGATAGAATGCGATTTATTATGCAGGAAATTAGGAGAAAGCGAAGTTAGTATAAAAAGAGAAATGAAATAAAGACCATAAAATTATTAAAAAGATTAAAGTTGGAATTAATTAAAAAGAAGGAAAGAAAGAAAGAAATTAAGGAAAGTACAAGTGTCCTAAGCCACGGAAAATAAGTAACAAAATCATGGCAACATGTGTAATAAAGGCAAAGTCCACATGCCCGATTATTACTTCTTCTTCTTCTTCTTCTTCTTCTTCAAAGCCATATGGGTTGGCTCTCTCTCTTCCTCATGTTCATTACACACACACACCACCAACTTACTAGCTACCCATCACCTCCATTTCGCACTACCATATGATCATGTTGCTGTACTTGCGCTGTTCACGCGTCTATGACTTTTACTTGTTTTCCATTTTCAGGATTTCATCTTTTTATTTTATTTGTTATATATGATGTTCACACATTTTAATTTAAGATTTATATTTCATTGCCTCTTCACTTGATAATGATTATTTTTTTAGAATAATTGATTAGAGTCTTAAATGCATAAAGTAAAATTAAAATCAATATCAACGAACTTTTGTTAATATAATTGATCTGAAATTTATTATTATTATTATTATTATTATTATTATTATTATTTTAAATTTAAATTTAACTAAAAAATATAGAGAAAATAAAGCATACGTTTACTTTCACATTTCGAACATTTATCAAGTTTTTACCTAAAAGATTAAATTGGACAAATTTTCCAAACAATTTTTTTATTTCTATATTCTTGAAAAGAAAGTTCTATATTTATTTTTAGGCTTTGAGACTTCAACCATGACTAGATGAAAGACCCCATAAATAAAATTAAAAACTACTCATAATTAAGAAGATTCAATCACGTCCAAAACATATCACCCTCTCATTGAATTATTATTATCATTAAAAGATAAGATCGAATTTTAATGAATGAACAAATGACCAAATAAAGAGTAGTGAATTAAAATTTTAAAACGAAGTTCGCAAACAATGAAAAAAATTCTGTACAAAGAACTAAACGAAAAACCAATTAAGAAAAAAAAATCAAGAATCTTTCTAATTATTCTGAAAAAGTCATCTCAATTTTTCAGAGAAATTCCCATTTCAGATTCTTCTTGTTTAACCAAGAAAGATAATCTTGGTTTCTTTACTGGCAGAGGAGACTAGCTTCTCGGATGATTCTTGGAGAAGACCATAACTCAGGCATAGCCGGCAAGTTCAGGTCAAATTCAAACCCGCCGCCGCGGCTTTGACTTTGAATCTGGCTCGCTGCACCTTCTGATGAGGCTACGGCACTGCTACTGTGATTGCTGCCACCAACAAGGCCTTCGTAGTGACGGCGCTTGTGGCCACCCAAAGCTTGACCGGTGGGAAAAGTTTTGTGGCAGATAGAACACTCGTGAGTCCTAACAGTGTTGGAGGTGGCGGCGGCATTGGTGGCAGCGGGGGTGGTGATTGTAGAGGTTGAAGGGTTATCACCGGCGGGGGCAGCGTTGGCGGTGGAAGTTTCGGAGGATTTCTTATGGCTGGCTTTGTGGCCACCAAGTGCTTGATAAGACGGAAAAGCTTTATTGCAGACGGTGCACTTGTAAGAAAGATTCAAAGCAGGCGGTTCTGGTGGCTTTGGAGATGAGGTTGATGCAGTTTCTTGAACAGTTTTGGCTGTGGATGTGGAGGAACCGCCACGAGCAAGCATAATAAGACAAAGAGCAAGGTATTCATCTTCTGTACGAGGAGATTCATCACTACGAGGCCTCTTAGAGCGTTTCCTTTTAGTCCAAGTATCATCATGGTTAAATGGAGTAGCTGTGGTGGGTGAATTTAGAGCTTCAAGAGCCATAATCGAATAAGATTCTTTGAATTCTTGAATTTTTTTTTGATATATGGGAGAAGAAGAGAAAATCAAGAAATGGGTATGTTGATTCTTGATTTCTCGAAAGCGTTTCTTGATTCTTGAGAAAAGAGAAGAAAAAGGTTCTCTGATCTCCAAAAGAAATGGAAAGAAGAAAGATGTGGGAGAGTGAGGAGTGGAAGAGGGGTTTATATATAGATAAAGGGAGGTGGAGTGGGAGAGTTGGTGAAGGAGTGAAGTCGGTCAACTAGAGAAGGTTATAGATGACTAATTCCAAGTCAAAACAATGGTACGCCTGCGTTTCGAACCAACAAAAATTGGTGGGGGGAATAGGAAAAAACATTACATAGAAAGTAATGGGCAAGTTGAGTTGAGAGGGTGAAGTCTTTTGGGCGTGTGGAGCGCTTTTTTATTTGTTTGTTTAATTATTTGATAATCATCATATCATGTCATTGCATGCGTTTTGGTTTTAAACTCAAGCCATTATATCCCCAATATACTCAAATTAATTAGTTGTTGCCTCTTATTGCTATAACTAAGACTACAAATATCGGATTCAAGAATTAAAACTAAAACAGATGAAATTAAAAGCGATGGGATAATAAATAAAATTTTCGTTAAGCATAAATATTTCCAAAAATATAATAATATCATATATTTAATCAATTTAATTGTATGTATCATTAGATGGATGCACGTATATTTCGTATTTAAATTCTCTATATAAATTATTATGATGAAATTGTTATTTAATTAATAACGGTTATTAAAAAATATTACATAATTCACAATATTATTTTGATCCAATTAATTTTTAATAATTAAAAGAAAAATGCATCCATCATTTCTGGTACCCTCAGCTACCATTTTCCTTTCCCTTCCATTAAAGAAAATGTCAATTTTTGTTTCATTCTTTCACATCTTTTAAAAGAATGCCAATTCAAGGCATATTCTGCCATTGTATCAATGCTTTACTTTACATAGTACTTTCACTTCTATTATAAGACAGCCATATTAAATAATTTAATTATACCAATTTTTTTTAAAAAAAATATATCTAAAAACTTGTTTAATATTTCAAGTAGCAGCAGCCAGTCTTTATCTAGAAGTAAGTAACATCCTCTCTGCTTCTTAGTTAGTTCTCAAGATTTTAAGTTTCGACTACTTAAATTCACGCTCTCCACGCGCTTATACAGTTGCGTGGGAAATTATCATATAAGTGTGGAGTCCTCGCCATTGCGAATAGTTTTTTCCGTTTTTAACTTGGCTTTGTGCGCGGGTTTGAAATTTTTATTTTTGGAAGTTTCTTGTTGGTCGGCTTTGTAGAAGGAAAGACAGCTAATCTTGCTCAACTACACCCCATTTTCTGCCACATGTGTTATATTAGTCCAACTCCTCTTGTTTTTTTTTTTTTTTTTTTTTTTTTTTGTAGAAAATGCATGCTCATTCTATTATTGTGAAATTACCTACTTGCCCTTTAAATTTTTTTATTTTAATATAAATATTTATTTAAAAAATTCAATATAAATCTCGTATCCTCTGATGAGTCCCACCTGCTAGTGAACACAAATATTATATGAAGTTATGATATATCTATATTTATATTTTTTAATAAATACATTTTAAAATATATAATATTTTACCTGTTTTTAATATTAAATATATATATATATATAAAGTAATTTCACGATTTAAATCTATGTATTTTTTTTAAATTAACATTATATTCTTATTTAATGGGATACTCCTTTCTTCATTTCTCTACAAGCTTCTTTACTCATTTTATTTATTTTTTATATTCATTTTTTCCTAAAATAAAAATAGTAACTTTGTGTCTTTTAACTATATATATACATTTCACGACTGTTGTTGAGTATTGTCTTTATATTTATTCATAAAAAATAAATAAAATAATAAAATAAAAGTATATAAATTAATTTAGATTTCAAATTTTTAATTTATTAATTTGAAATAAATAAGTCGATTGATTGAGTTAATTTAATGAATAAAATTTATCAATTAAATCAAAAATTAAAATTAAAATCAAAATTTGTATACTTTTTAACCAAAAATTGAATTGATCATTGTATTTAATTAAATTAACTTAATTTTAACAGCGACAATTCAATTTAATTAATTTTACCAATTAATGCGTGTATATAATGCAAAGCAAAATATACTGTGGAAAGGGTATTAAAGTAAAATGAAGAAAAAAACTATGTAGTTAGCCAGTAGTACAGTCTTAGGAAGGGAGTGCGAGAGGGGGTGGTGCAGTAGCTTCACCGATGCGCAACTGTCAAGACATACGGCAAGCAACACGCAGTTCTTATCAAAACAAGCCACGTGTCACTTCTTTTTGGCTACGTTCAAATGCTAAAGATAACCGACAATCAATTGGATAACCTACATCAATGCCGTCCAATTTGTTAGGAATCTCTTAGACTGCCACGCGTATAATGCTGATGCTACTTCTTTGCCACATAAGCCATACTACCCTAAATATCCCTTGCTCTTGACAGTTCCAGTGGCTCTTAACATCTCAATCTCTTAAACATAACTGTGTTTTTTTTTTTAATATCTAGAGGAAATAGTAGCAATTAAACAATAATTATAAATTTTATATTTAAAAAACAATTATTTTTTTTTTTTGTTTTAAATGAGTGATGAATAGGGTATTAAGGTAGGTTAAGCACATGTGTTAATGTGGACAAGCTTGAGTTTGAGATGACTTAACAAAGAAGAAGTTTGTTAAGTACTATTATCAATGAATTGTATAATGACTAATACGTATTTAGGCCAATAGGATGATGTGGGTATTACTATTCAATTCAAATTCTTTCATTCCATTTCTTGGATTTTTTTTTATATCTAATTTTTAATTTATTAATTTGAAAGTGATATAAATACCTTATTTTGTTCACTATAAAGAGGGGATTAAGGAAAAAGTTTGCCACGGAATTTTCCATAAGTATGTACTTGGATTGATAATTGTAAATAATAATGTTAACTATTTTATTAATACATAGATACACTTTTTAATTTTATAAAAATTAATTATTTTTATTAAAAGTATAAATTTATATGTATTTTTTCTATTATATACTTTTCTTAATATGAAATATATTTATTAAATATTGTTAATAAGTAATATTAAATAAAAATTTTAATTTATTAATTAATTTATTAAAATAATAAATGAATGATAATTTGAAATATATGAAAAAGAAAATTGCATCTATTAATTTAGAGAGAAGGAGTGCTAAAAATATTGACATGATAGCAATGGTCAATTGTAAATATTTAATCACAAAAGTTCTGAAATTAATATTCAATTGTATTTTAAATTATTAATTTAATAACATAATATTAATGTATCTAAATTTTAATATTCGAAGAATGTTCTAATTATAATTTTGTTTTATTAATCATTGAATTTCAGGAAATTAAAGAATCTAATTGTTAGATTTTCCAAACATTATAAATTAGGTATTACATCACACCAAATATACTAAATAAGTTGTTGGAAATTAATCAAATCCATTAATAATCGGTATTTTTTCGATAAAATACATAAAACATAAAATTTTAGAATTTAAAGTTACAGTTTTACTGATATTATAGTAAAATAATAAAGCCAATTAATTGTTTAGAACAATTCAAACCCAATATTAAAGAAGAAATTATTTTTTCCGCAGCCATTGGGTCCAAGAAGCATTCAAATTATGTTGTTTTGAATGAGAAATTGAGAGTCTTACATTCAATGGCAATAGTCTCTCTAGAATCTAATGTTACTCCTGCAAAAAGATGAACAATAATAGTTTTGGACCTTTTGGCTATAGGTTATTTTTTATTTTGTTTATTTTAATTTAATTTAATTTCTTCAATTATATAATAGTCGCTAATTTCATAAATTTCTGTTTTTTATTATCTTATTTATATTAAAATTTAAATTTTGGAGTAAAAAATTCAATTTTTTATGTTTATTAATTTTTACTTTTTTCATTGTTTTAATTTTTATTTAATTTATATAATCTGTAAACTTTTTTAAAGGATATTTTTAATATAAAAAAATATATTATTTACATCATGATTATATATATATATATATATGTTTTATTAGCTATTTTTATTTATTAGTTATTATATGGCAGATAGATCAAATTTCATAATAATATTTCAATTTGCTCTGCATTAAAGTTTTTTACTCGTGTACTTTTTATAAATATATGTATTTTAGTACTTAAGAAAAATTATAAAATCATACAAAATATATTGAAGTAAAAAGTTATAATACTATAAAAGAAAAAAAATATATGAATAAAAATGATAAAATATTTTAAAAATTAATAAAAGAAAATTTAATCTATTATACAAAAAAGAAAATGTTTTGTTATAAAAGAAAAAAAATTATTTGTGTGAAAGTTACTGAAATAAATATTATGACACTTGTATTAATGAACAGCTGAAAATATGTATATATACAAGCCTACAAAAAACTAACTCATACGTACAAAATAACAAATAACCCATCTAACTAATCTATCCAACTTGCTACGTAAATTACAAGAATAACCTCCATCAGAAAATGTTAAAAAAAAAAAAAAAGGAGTTGTACAAGTACAAAATTAGTAAAATAAATTTGTGGAAAATGAATTTCCAACAAATGCCGCACATCCTCAACAAATACACTAAGTTTTGATTTATAGCTCAATCAATTTCAAGCCGGGCACCAATGGTTGCCAAAGCTTAGAGCGCTATCAAATGTTCTCCTTAATATTGGCCATTCTTGCATTATATATATATATATATAATCTTTTCCCCTAATTTGCTCTGCTAGGTTTTTATCACCCACCACGGCACTGAATTCAAATCCGGCGCCGGCCCAACCTGGGTCTGCCGGTGTCTCCTTCTCGGATGCTCTGAGAAAGAACCTATCTACACCTTCTGTTCCAGCTTATTCTCCGACGTCTATTCTTCCCACGGCGTCTGAGGAATTTGTTCCTCCCAAACAACCTTATAGATTCAAAGGAGCTCCAGCTATTTCCTTTTCTGATGAAGAAATTGCTCAGCTATCTTTGCCTTTCAAGTTTACCTTGGTTGGCTTTTTCCCTGCTGGTCGTCCGAGCATGAAAGGGTTGAAACGAGCTTTGGAATCTGTTGGTTTTCAGGGTGATTTTCAATTGGGTCTGCTGGATGAACAGAATGTTCTAATCAAATTCTCTCTTGAGGATGACTTTCTTAGGTTCTGGCTGAGACAAGTATGGTATTTCCATGGCTTCTCTATGCGTGTATTTCGTTAGACACCTAACTTCAAATCTGGGTTGGATAGTCCGTTATACCCGGTGTGGATCTCTCTTGAAAATCTGCCCATTCATCTGTTCCATCGTAAGCCTTTATTTCAGATTGCTAAATTAATAGGTAGACCTTTGAAGATGGATTCGGCTACTGCCTCATTGATTCACCCCTCAACTGCTAGAATTTGCGTGGAAATTGATCTTTCTAAGGATTTAGAGGAACGGGTGTGGATTCAACACGGCAACACGAGATTTTTCCAGCAGGTAATTTATGAAAATATACCTTATTTCTGTTCTTCTTGTTCTAAATTGGGACATGATTTGAAAACTTGCCCTTCTAAAGAAACTGTTGATAGAGATAAAGAATGCAATTTTGCTTCTGAAAATTTGAAACCGCTTGAAAAAATTTGGGTGCCAAAACGAGACACCACTGTGAAAGACTCTCTGCAAGGCACTGTTTCTTTAACTGTTAATAATGAAGCTGGAACTTCTGCAGATCAGATACAAAATATTGGAGCTGAGATTGATAACTGTAATCCAGAAATAAACTCTCAAATTAATTCAATTGTTGAAACTGATATTATTCATGAAATGATAGCTGAAACAGGGGTGATACTTGAGTCTGAGATACAGGGCTTGCAATCTGTCCCTACTGTGGATCATGGTGAGATATGCATTGAGGCTCATGATGGTTTGGGTAGTTCTTTAGGGGAGCTCTCAAAACTAGTGGTTAGTGACTCTGATAAGCGCGACGAAGATTCTGATGGAGAAGCTACATTCTCAGAAGATAATATGTCTCTGCATCATCAAGAAGCTGTGAACCATTCTGTTGCAATTCAGCCTTCAGATCAGCAGCCTGCTAAAGCTCGTGGCCGTCGTAAAAAAGGGCAGAAAGCTCTTAAATCGGTGATCATCTCTAACTCTTTGATTGAACATCAACAACCTTTGAAATGAATTTATTATTCTGGAATGTTAGGGGAATTTCATCCTCACTAAACAGATTACACAAACTTCTTAATACTCATAATATTGGTCTTTTCATTTGTATTGAGCCTATGGTAAATGTTAATAAGGCCAGTTTTGTTGCTTCTCAGTTAGGTTTTAGAGATGTTTTTTGCTCCCAAGATAACAAGTTATGGATTATGTGGCATCATCACCTATACTCTTTATGTGGCTTCTGTGATTTACCACAACTTCTATCTTGTGATGTTTTGGTTCTTTCTTCGAATTTTAGCTTTCGATTGTCTGCTGTATATGGTTTTCATTCAAGGGTGAATCAGATTTCTTTATGGGAGAATCTCTGTGATTATGCTAAATCTTGTTCTTTGCCTTGGCTTGTTGACGGAGATTTTAATATTATTAAGTATCCGACAGAATATTGTGGTAATGGGTCGTTGGATTTATCTAGCATGCAAGATTTTATAGAATGTGTTGATGATTGCTGTCTTATAGATGTTCCATTTCAAGGTTCTGAATTCACTTGGACTGGAATTAGATCCAACGGTCGGGTTTGGGAGAGACTTGATCGGATAGCTGCCAACATCTCTTTTTTTGATTCCTTTGATGTGATAAGTAATAAACATTTGGGGAAAACTTCTTCTGATCATTCTCCAATGCTTTTATCTTGTTCAATGGCCAATCAGAGGGTTCCTAAGCAATTCAAGTTTCAGCATATGTGGTTAACCCATAACACTTTTATGAACTTTGTTAGACATTGTTGGACATCATCTTTCTATGGAGGAGGAATGAGGGGATTAGTGGCTAAGTTGAAAGATCTGAAAAAGGGATTGAGAGAGTGGAACAAGGATCAGTTTGGTCATTTATTTGATAATATTGTTCAGGCTGAGATAACCTCTGAGAAAGCTGAATTAGCCTATATTAACGATCCTTCTCCGAAAAATTGTAAAAATTGGCAAGATAAACAATCTGAATTACTTCACAAATTAAAATTAGAAGAGATTTTCTGGCGTCAAAAGGCTCACATCTCATGGATCCAAGATGGTGATCAGAATACCAAATTCTATCACAATTATGTGAAGATGAAACGGAAATTGCATAGAATTGTTTCCATCACTGATTCTAATGGTAACTGTCTGACTGAGCAAAATGATTTGGGGTCCGAAGCAGTTCGTCATTTTAGAGCTCTTTTTTCTAAAGATAGTGATGGTGATTTTTCTACTTTGGATTCCATTCTCTCTTATATTCCTTCTATTGTTTCTGAATTGGATAACAATAGTATTGCAGTAATCCCTGATGATGGAGAGATTAAGGAGGCTGTTTGGCAGCTTAATCCAAATAGCGCTCCTGGCCCAGATGGTTTTGATGGTGTATTTTTCAGGAATAGCTGGGACATTGTTAAATGGGATGTTTGTAGTGCTGTAAAGGAGTTTTTTCTTGGTGTTCCCATTCTTTTGGGTTTTAGCAGTGCGTAGATTGTTCTTATACCCAAGGTGGAAAATCCTGCTTCTTATCACCAATACCGGCCTATCTGCTTAGCCTCTTTCGTCAGCAAGGTATGTACCCGTATTTTAGCTAACAGATTTGCCCCTGTCTTGGACAAGTTGATCTCTCAGGAACAGGTGGGATTTATGAAGGGTAGATCGATTCATGCTCAGATCATGCTTGCTAATGAAATGATGCATGATATTGACAAGAAAACTAGAGGTCACAACCTGGCAATAAAACTAGACATGTCTAAAGCATTTGACAGGGTATCTTGGTCTTTTTTGAAGAAGTTTCTCTTGAAGTTTGGTTTCTCGAGCAAAATTGTTGATCTTATTATAAACAATCTTTCTTCGACCCGTCTTTCTATCTTGGTTAATGGGATAAGCTACGGTTTCTTTCAGCCTGAAAGGGGAGTTAAACAAGGAGATCCTCTCTCTCCTTTATTATTTATTCTTGCTTCAGAGGTCTTCTCCAGAGGGTTAAATAGTCTAATTTTGGGTGGCTCTATAAGCCCATACAAGCTTCACCGCCATTGTCCTCTTATTTCGCATTTAGCTTTTGCGGACGATCTGCTCATTTTTATAAATGGTGATGTCAAGTCTATTAAAAGTTTCATGAAGTTCCTGTCAGATTATCAGTCTTCTTCTGGCCAATTGATTAACTTTGATAAAAGCGCTTTCTTTTGTTCTAAAAAGGTTCCTTTGCTTTCTGTTAAAAAATTTGAAGATTTGCTCTTTATTAGACAAAGTTCTTTGCCTTTCACTTATTTGGGGGCCCCTATTTATCAGGGCATCAACAGAGCTACATATTGCAAAGAGATTCTTAAAAAGATTGATATGAGATTGCAGGGTTGGTTGAAGCGTTTTCTTTCTCCAGGTGTCCGTCTGGTTCTTATCAAGCATGTGCTAAGTTCTATTCCCATACATATAATGGGAGCAATGCTTCTTCCAAAATCTATTATCAGAACTATTGAGCGCAAGTTTGCTACTTTTTTCTGGAGTTCTGATTCCATTCACCGTCATCACTGGATTCGATACTCAGAATTTCAGTATCCAACAGAGGAGGGGGGCCTCGGGATTAGGTCTATGGCTGCCATTCAAGAGGCATATTCTCTTAAACTTATTTGGATATTTTATTCTGGACGATCTTTATGGTCGCAATATATGAGGCGGAAGTACTTTAGAAAGGGTGAGATGACTTATCTTCAAACTGACTCTAATCCTTGGAAGAGGCTGTGTCAAGCTTATAATTTATATGGTCATTACTTTGTTATTGACAATGACTCTATTGCTTGGTCGGATACCAATCGACACGGCTTCAAGCTATCCTTGGCTTATGACCTGGTGCGGCCTCGTAAGAGTACATCCCTTGTGTGCAAATCTTTATGGGATACTGTAATTCCAAAGAAATTCTCGATTTTTTCTTGGAGACTGCTGCGTGGAGCTGTCCCTATCCCGATCCGGCTACAGAACATCGGAGTTCATTTAGCTTCTTGCTGTCCTTTTTGCTATCAAGGGCCTGCTTCTGTGAACCATCTTTTCCTCCATTGTCGCTCCATAAATGGTATTTGGAAGTTTTATAAAGCTCATCTCATACCTTTTGATAGAGGTAAGCAAACAACTCTCCAACTAGAGTTAATGTCTTGGTGGCTTCATGGCAAGTCCTCAACGACGAGAGGTAAACTTTGCTTATTGGTCCCCCAAATTATCCTCTATACTGTATGGACAGAATATTGTAATTGTTACTGGGGTGGACAGAATTTTTTTGCCTCTCGTATTGATCTGCAGATTAACAGATTTATTTTACATTGGGGGGTTGTTTATTCTTCTGCAAAATTTGCTGCTCCTCTGCCTTCTTTTGCTGACTTCTTACCGATTAAATTTGGTCTGGGTAAACTAAAACCTAAGCTTGTTTTTTGGAGAAAGCCACAACAGGGATTCATTAAAGTCAATATTGATGCTTCACACACTCCTCTGATCTCTACTGCTGGTGTTTTAATTAGAGATGATCAAGCCAATTTTATTTCTGCTAATGCATTCTTAATCAATGCTTCAGATCCCTATGAAGCTGAACTCATGGCTATAAATGAAGGCTTGAAGTGGTGTCTTTCTTTAGGTTTTACTCACATTCAGGTTCAATCCGATGCTCAATCTATAATTGCCTTATTATCATTGCACAGACGTTTTTGGCCATCTTGTTTCAATTGGCTGTCTTCTCTTTCTAGCTCTATTTCTTTTCATCATATATATAGAGAAGGCAATAAGGCTGCGCACTATCTTGCCCAATACAGTAGAGTTAACAAGTTATCCAGATTATTTGACTCTTTTATATTGTTGCCAAACATCATTAAAGGTATAGTTTTAACTGATAGTTTGGGTTTGCCCAATTTTAGATACGCTTAATTTTGCCCAAATTTATTTGGGTTCTGTACTGTCTGTTTGTATGGGTTTTCCTGCGTTTTGATATATTTATAAATATTGCGGTGGTTCCGTCCACCTTTACTAAATATATATATATATATATATATATTATTTTTTTAGAGTTAAACCATGGACCATAACCACGGTCAAGTTTTTCATATTAATTTTTAACACAGTTATATATTTAAAATTATGATTAAGTTAAAATAGTATATTATTAATTAATTTATGCGTCCGGTAGTATAAATATATTTAATATATTATCTTTCAACTAACAATATACTAATTAGAATTTTTTTATAATCAACTTATATGTTTATCTAATTAAAATTTTCTTTTTTCAATAAACTAATTTCTCGTGAATAGAGTAATAACTTTTGATTAGTATACCTAACATAGCCATTTATAAACTTAATGAACTAAAATAAAAAAATAAAAAAAAATAATTATATAAATAAAAAAGTTCATAAACAGGGATGATAAATTAATTAACGAATGAATTAAAATGTGCTTACTCTCCATGAGTTAGCAAGGGATCTTGAGCCACAAGATGCCATCAGCTTCATCTCCAATATCTTTTCGGTCTTATTAAATAAATTTTGATTACCATTTTTAAATAAATTTGATCCAACAAAATCAGGATGAGTTGACTATATGACAACGAACCAACAACACACCTCAATGATATAAAAAATGACCTAATGAATTGTATTATTAACATAATAATTTATCATTTCTTATGGCATAATTACTTGTAACAAAGTCATATAAATAAAATAGGGATATAGATAATGAATCGTAAACATATTTTTATGAATTGGTGATTATGTTAAATTATAATAATTGTTATAATTAAAAGTTAATACTTTTAATTTTATTTGGGTAAATAAAGACTTTTGGGCTTATAGAAAGATTATAATTTTTTTTATATAGATAAACTATTTGTAACGGATATATGGAGAATTCATATTATCCGAGTTTATAATGTACTTAAAAAAATTTGACAAAGTAGTTAACATAATATATATATATATATATATATATGTTTATTATAATTGGAGATTGCTTTTGGTTATTTATATGACGAAACTAGATGCACAACTAAACACTTTTTAAATTGAATTTAACCTTATATACAAATTAAAATACAATGGAATAGCTAAAAGATATATAAATATCCATTTAGGAGAGAAAAAAAAATTCCAACACCTTTCTTTATTGATATATACAGAGAGAAAAATATGTTTTGAAAAAAATATAAATTTAAAATTTAAGAATCAACTGCATATTAAATAAATATCAGCATTTTTCATAAATTTAAAAAAAAGCCACGTATATACTTAAAAAAAATTAAAATTTTAAATTAATGACATTTCAAAATAAAAAATTGAAAGTATAATTTTAACTATCTATATATTCTAATTAAACTTGTAAAAATTATAAAAGCATAAACAAAATGCTAATTAGTAGAAAGACTATTAAAGTTAAAAAATAATACACCAAATAAAAATAGAATATAACACTGTATGTAGAATTAGAGTTAGTAATGATTTTAATTTTAAATAAATGAGAGATTGGTTATAATAATTTTAAATAATTTGATGACAGTGCAGAGTTAAAGTTTGTAAATGTGAGGCATCATTCGCATTTATTTCATAAACTATTAGTTATTAAATTCTGTAATAATAGCGTGCCATGTGAGTATACAGATTTCTATCTTATGATGTGATGCTTCCATCTTTTGTTATAATTTTTAACAATTTAATAGTCTATACATCCACCCAATCAATTACACTAATTATGTTTACACTGGCTTGCTATTAAATTTATTATTTTTTCTATTTTATAAAAGTAAAAAAAAATATTTTAAGTAAAAAATTAAAATTATAAGTTAAAAAAATAATTATTTTAATTAAAAAATTAAAATTATATGTATTTTTGAATTACACCTCTGCTTTAATATGAATCATACTTATTAAATATTTTTAATAAGTAAATAATAAAAAATTTATACATTATCTAACTTTTTTGAAGTTATAAATGTGTTATAATTTAAAAATGTTTATAAAATGATAAATATTTTTTATCATTAACTAAATAAATTTTGAAGTTAATGTTTATTCATTAACTAAATAAATTAATTTTTTTTAATATTTATAAAATGATAAATATTTTTAATATTTTAAAACGGATGAAGTATTATTAAATTAATAATTTTAAATTTTATGTATCATAATCAACGGTCGGTGATATGTTTATATTTTAATTAAAAATTATGTATATAGTTTTACTTTAGTCTTATATAAATATTGAAAAAATTCATCTAAATATCCACGTATACGATACTTTTACTTTAGTCTCAATATAAATATTAAAAAATTTCACCTAAATATAATTAAGATTTGGTTGCAATATGATTTGTATGAAGTGTCTTATAATTGGACGATCTCAACGTAATGCTTTGAGGAGTATCACCATTTATAAGAAAAAAAAGGTTCATCTAAATATCTCTGTGTATGATACTTTTGCTTTAGTCTTAAAATACATATAGAAAAAATGGGATTTATATGATAAACATAATATATTCTTTTTTTTTTTAATATTCAAGTGTGAAATATTTTACATATTTCTTATTACTTTACAAGTAAAAAAAAAAAGAGCTCAGATTCTCATTTTTGGCACTTCTTAACAAAGAATAAATTATATATAAATATAAAAAACAACTGTAGAAATCTCAATAGCAGCAAAGAGAAATAAAAAAAAAAGTCAAAATTGGGAATGAGAATAATTCCATTAAATGTCTTTCTATGGCAACCAAGTGAAATGAATAAATTAATTAAGGTTTTCCTTTTTAAAAGAGAACACAGCTTCTTCCTCCATACCATTAGCTGCCACATTACTCATCAATGGATTTGATTTTTCAAATTTTCAATTATTATTATTTAAATGTAAATTTAAATTAAAAAAAAAATGAAGGTTTTTGAATCTAAAATCTCTTTGATTTGTAGTTGCACCAATAGCCAATTGAATTACTGAATTAAGGATGATTTTGTGGTGCCTTAAAAGCAATCCACATGCTGCCTTTGTCCAGTACAATAAACAATGATTTGGTCATTTACTTTTTAATTATATTATTTTATGGCTCATTCAAGTTGACAATTCCTAGCATGCCACTTTTTTTTAAAACTTATTATAGTATTATAAATGCAAGTCTAAAATTATCATAATCAAAAATCTTTTTTAATAATATTTTAAAAATTATTTAATAGCAGTTACAATATACTGTTAATAATTATTTCCAATTCTAAGTATTATATTTATAGTAATTAAATTAATATTGTTAAATTTAAAATTTACCAAATTTTAATTTCAATTCTAAATTCAAATTATAGTAATTAAATTTTATAAACAAATTAATAGAGAGAACAAACGTTAAAATTAAGTTGCTGAAGTCATATCTTGTAAAAGTTAGAAGAAGGAATGAAGATGAATGATACTATATGTATTATTAACAGTAATAAAAGTATTTATACAACTAATATGCTAGTTGTAAACTAACCAACTATAACAACTCAGCTAATCTAACTAACTCACACATTTCTAACTAATAACTTATATTTACAACTTAACAACCCCCTCAAGTTGGGAATGGTTGAGAAACCAAGCCCAACTTGCCAAGCAACACTAGAAATTGAGGACCAAACAAAACCTTTGTGAAGACATCAGCAAGCTGTGAATGAGTTGAAACATAAGAGGGATGAATGAAGCTTTCCTTAAATTTGTTGCGAACTATATGATAGTCAATCTCCCAGTGTTTTATTCTTTCATGAAACACTAGATTGGCTATGATATAGAGAGCATATTGATTATCATAGAAGAGAGGAATTAGTTTGGGAAAAAAACTTGAAAGTCTAACAGTAGATAAGAAAGCCTCTGGAGTTCACAGACTGTTGAGGTCATACTTCTATATTCTGCTTCACAAGAGCTACGAGAGATCATGTTTTGCTTCTTAACCTCCCAAGAAATCAGTGAATTCCCAAGAAATTGCAGTAACCTGTTATAGACTTACAAGTCAAAAGGCATGATGCCCAATCGCTATCACAATAAAGCTGTGATAGCTAATGTAGAAGAAGAACTATAAAATAATCCAGTCTAAATTGTGCCTCTGAACTATTTAAGGACATGAATGGCAGCTGCCCCGTGAGTTTCACATGGAGTAGAAACAAATTGTGATAATTGTTGCACACTATAATAAATATCATGTCTAGACATGTTGAGATATAATAACCTATCAACCAATCTTCTATAAGTATCTGGTGAAGAAAGAGGAGGTAATTGTTGATCAAATTGATGACCCTTTGGCAAAGGTGTGGCAACTGTTTTACAACAACTTACACCACCATCCTTCAAGATATCAGTAATGTACTTCTGCTCAGAAACATAAATCCATTGATCTATTCTACAAATCTGCACAAAAAGAAAATATTTGGTTAGTCCTAAATCCTTAATAGTAAATCTTCCATGAAAAAATTTTTCACCTCAACAATATCATATTCGGAGTCACCAGCTAGGAGAACATCATCTGCATAGACAATAAGAGCCAAGAATGACCTAGATTTTATGGTTTTGGTGAACAGACAGTAATCATGTTGAGATAGAGTGAAACCAATAGACAAAAGCTGATTAGTAAGCTCAAACTTTCATTCTCGAGATGCTTGCTTTAATCCATATAAAGATCTCTTTAACTTGCAGACTTCTGTTAGCTTAATCTTCATGTAACCTTCAGGAGGCAATAAGTAAACTTTCTCTTTTAAGAAACCATGAAGAAATGCATTGTTAATATCAAGTTGGTGAATGAACTAGCCTTTAATACTAGCCAATGCTAAGAACACTCTCACTGCTACAAGCTTTGCAATAGGGGAGAAGCTGTCAAAGAAATCAACACCAATTCTCTGATTATATCCTTTAGCAACTGGTCTTGCCTAATATCTCTCAACTGTACCATAAGAATTAAATTTTACCTTAAAAACCCACTTGGAACCTACGGCCTTCTTGCCTGGAGGCAGTATAGTGATATCCCAAGTGTTATTGTCTTCCAATGCTTGTAACTCTTTATTCATAGCATCAATCCATTCAGGATGTTTCACTGCATCTCTATAAGAAGATGGTTCTGGCACATAAGAGACATTGGCCATGAATGCCTTATAAGTAGGAGCAAGGACTTCGGTATTGTCAGAAGCATGATAAACATATTCTTTTAACCAAGCTAATTGCTTCTTAGATCTTGTACTTTGTTAGACATAAGGTATAACTATAGATGAAGACTCAGTTGTTGGTATCTAAGGTTCAGGAAGAGAAGATGAAGTAGTTGGCTTTACCACATCTTGAACATTAAGAATTACATCATGTCTTTCATCCTGGTGTAGCTGCTGAGTTACTGTTGTATCAAGGACATCATACACATTAGAAGTATTTGTTGTAATAGACATTATTGGCAGGGAAAAATTTTGATCAGTATCAGAATCATAAGTACTAATTGAATAAGGAAAAAAATTTTCATAGAAAATGACATCTCTAGATACATGAACTTTCCTTTCTGCCAAATCAAACACTTTGTAAGCCTTTTGTCCAGAAACATATCCAAGGAAAATGCACTTGAAAGACCTTGGAGAAAACATGTCCCTGTGAGGCAGGGTGTTTGATATAAAACATAAGCATCTAAACGTTTTCAATCGATCATATGCAGGAGCAGTTCCATATAAAGCTTCATAAGGAGACCTCCATTGCAAAAGTGTTATAGGCAGCCTATTAATAAAATATATAGCAGTCAGTATTGCATCTCCCCAAAAACATTTTGGTAGCTTAGATTGGAACATCGGTGATCTAGCTACTTGCAAAAGATACTTATGTTTTCGCTCCACCACTCTATTATGCTATGGAGTGTAAGTACAAATTCTGTGATGAATAATACTAGATGATTGCATCAATTCACTGCAACTGGTATTAAAAAACTCCATATAATTATTTGTTCTAATCATTTTAACAGTTGTATTGAACTGATTTTGTATCATTAACAGAAAACTATGCAATGTATTGGCTACTTATACTTTATCTTTCAACAAGAAAGTCCAAGTAACCCTTGTGAAGTCATCAATTATAGTCAAGAAATAACTTGCTGAAGTAAAATTTTTCTGCTTAAAAGGTCCCATAAATCTAAGTGTCTCAATTCAAAAGCAACAGTAGAGTGAATTGTACTAACAATGAAAGCCAACCTTTGTTGTTTAGCAAAGTGACAAATATCATAAACACCATTCTCTTTAACAGAATCAAGTTTTATTTCCTTAATATGATGTAATACAGAGGTAGAAACATGACCTAACCTCTTATGCTTCATTAATCAAAACTTAAGAATTTTGCATGTAACATGATCTAAAACTTTGCTTCGAACAAAAAATATCATATCAGAAAAAAAAATATTTCATACAGTCAAATCTAAACTTTACTTTGAAAATAAATCAATAATAGAAAAAGGGTCTTAAAAAAATAAAAATTTCAAAAACATAGAATGAAAAGTATTGGGTATTGCATATGTGCTGCATATGTTAGAAAAATATATAGTAAAAGTAAAAAAAATAATTTCGTTATATAGATGTTTAATGGATATTTTATGTATGTTTGACAGATGTTATGTGAATGTTAAGTTGTTGTTGTATATATTATGTGAACTTTATGTAGATATTGTGTGTATATTAGAAGAACATAAAATAAAAGTTAAAAAAAATTAATTTTATATGTAGATATTTGGTAGATATTTTGTATAAGTTTGATATAAGTGTGGTCGAAATTGTAAATGTTTCATTAATGTTGCATTATCTTAAGTTTTTGTTATATATATTATTTGTATGTTATATAGATGTTATTTAAATATAAAATTAAAATAAAAAATTTATAATTATTAAATAAATTATGTAGATACTTGGTAGATATTTTGTTATGTTTGGTATATATTATGTAGATGTGACATATATGTTGTATATTTATGAAAATATGACATCAAAAAAATTATTTCTAAATAAAAAATAAAAACAAAATAAAATGAAATGAAATAATATCAAAATGAACGTGAGAAACTATTAACAGTTGTGTAAAAATGAAAAAAAAAATGACATAGGAAAACTAAAAGTGAAAAAAAAGAGTTATAGTTGAAAACAAAAAACTAAGAGCATAGATTTGAAAAAAAAATTGAAAAAGGGATAAATGATGTAAATCCCTTTAGAATCTTTTTGTATCTCCAACTGAACCGAAAAAGAAAAAAAAATCATTTTAATATATATTTTTAAAATTTTCAATAGTTTAAGAGGAAAATTAAAATTATTCTCGAATATACTTCAACATTTTCATGGTAAATTTAAAAAGTAACATTTTCATGGTAAATTTACTATTTATCTCTAAAAGAATATGCCAAAATTCAAAAAAAAATATTTACTTAAAAAAATTCATTTTAATAATTCTTAATTTGATTTTACGAGGTGAATAGAAAAAAATCAGTACAATGAGATTAAGCTTAGTGGTAAGTGTGCCTCCTTTAGAGAGATCCAAATTCGATTTTCCCCTTCTCCATATTGTAATGTTAAAAAAAATCAAACTATATATAGACACATGCACATATAAAATTAATTTTATTCACTCTTATTAATGTTAAGTGATAACTCTGCCTATACATGAGTTTTTTCTGCATAACCAGTTCCAAGCCCAGATAAATGAGGATAGTTGTGGTAGGTGACAGCCGGCGTAAAACTTTATCATATCTCATGATATGAATTCTAATGATATTATCGTTGGAGTGTCCCTTACTTGCGATACTCTACCTCGAAGTCCGGGTGTAGTGAGAAATAGATAAGGGTGTAGAGCATTTCCGAATGCGACAATCCATATCGGTACCCGGATGTGGTACTAAATAAGCAATGATTTTCACATTAAGAATGGGTGGAGGGTAAAGAAATTAGTCCAAAATACAAGTAATATAAGAGATACATATTTTAATAAAAGTAAAGGCTTTTACAGGAAGAGATATAAGAGAAAACAAGTAGAAAGCAAGATTAGAATATAAACTTAGAATATTAGATCTCTTACAGGTAAATTGAGGGAACTTGTTGATACTATGGAAAGAAGAAAAATCAGTATTGCTTGCATTCAAGAGACTAAATGAGTTGGAGGGAAGAGTAAAGAAGTTGAGAATACATGATATAAGGTGTGCTATACATGAATAAACAAAAATAAGAATTGAGTAGCTATAATTTTGGATCAAAATCAAAAAGAGATGGTTGTAGCAGTAAAAAGAGTAGTTGATAGGATCATTTCAATAAAACTATAGGATTATTTCAATAAAACTTGTGCTACAGAGTGAGACCATTAACATAGTTAGTGCATATGCCTCTCAAGTTGGATTAGATTGGGAAAGCAAGCAAAAATTCTGGGAGGATATGGATAAGCTTATGCAATAAATTTCTTTTTGATCATGAGAATATCTTTATAGGAAGACACTTAAATGGACATGTAGGAAAAGACAAAGTAGGTTTTGAGGATGCACATGGAGGTTATGGTTTTGAAATTAGAAATGAAGAAGGCAAGACTATATTTGGTTTTACTATAGCTTATAGTTTAATTTTGGCAAACACATATTTTATAAAAAGGGAATCTCATCTAGTAACCTTTAAAAGTGGGCAAAATAGAAGCCAAATTCACTTTATACTCACAAAAAAAGCTAATCAAACTCGATGTAAGGATTGCGAGGTTATTCTAGGTGAGGCCTTGACTACTCAATGTAGATTAATGATGTTGGATGTCAAGATTAAGAGTTTGACTAATAGTCCAAGGAGAAATAGAATTTTCAAGATTAGTTGGTGGACTTTAAAAGGTGAAAAATAGTTCATGTCTAAGAATGAGCAGGTTAAAGTCGGAGGATGGGAGGTGGGTATGAATATATCAGCAAATAATATGTGGGTGGACATATCTACAGCGATTAAGGGAGTAGCTAGAAAGGTACTTCGAGCATCTAAAGAGTGTGGGCATCCCTCGAAAGAGTCTTGATAGTAGAGTGAGACAGCGCAAAAAGCACTAAAAAGTAAAAGGAAATGGTATAAGAATTTGCTGAAGTGTAGTGACAATGATGCTTTTGAGCATTATAAACAAGTAAAAAAGGATATTAAAAAGGCAATTAGACAAGCAAGAGCACAATTTTTAGAGAGTTTATATGAAAAATTAGAACAAAAGAAGGAAAAAAAAGCTATTTATAAATTGTCTAAAATAAGAAAAAAGAAATATCGAGATTTGAACCAAGTTAAGTGCTTCAAAGATGAAAAGCATAGAGTTTTTGTTCAAGAACACGATATCAAGAAAAGATAGAGAAGTTATTTTGATGATCTTCTTAATAGTAACTGTAATGAAAACATTGAGGTTTGGATGACATAGCGAAAAAAAATGTGAAGTATACTAGACGGATTAAGTCCTTTAAAGTAAAGAAAGCTTTAAAGATAATGAAAATTGAGATCATGTGGGGCCAAATGGAATACCCATTGAGGTGTGGGAGTGTTTGGGAGATGTAAGAGTACATGATTGACAGCTTTGCTTAATAAGATCCTAAGTATAAAGAAAATACTTAATGAATGGAGATAAAATATTTTGATACCTATTTTTAAAAATAAAGGAGATATTCAAAATTGCTCAAATTATAAAAGTTTTAAGCTTATAAGCCACATTCTAAAATTGTGGGAGAGAGTTGTGGAACACCATTTATATTTGGACACGTGTATCTCCCTAAACTAGTTTGATTTTATACCTGGTCAATAATACATGTCATTTGATGAAAAAATATAAAGAGATGAAGAAAGATTTACATATGGTTTTCATTGACTTAGAGAAATCATTTTGAGCCATCTTCTAGCTATAGTTTCAAGGATAGTGTCCCAAGCATTTCCAAAAGGATGTAATATATCAGTTGTGCATGTGTTAATTAAGAGTTAGAACTTATTTTTAGCCATGTTATAGTTGTAATTTCTTGGATACTAACCCAAGAATTTCCAAAATAAAATAATACATGTCACTTGTGTTTCAACATAGATGTGACGATAAGGCAAAGAGCAGCTGCAACCAAATAATTATTTTTTAATATATTTTATCATAAAATTTTATATGGACCACCATATACCCACATCTTTCAACCTTTATAGAAAAAAGTTAAGAACTCTTGTAATCTTGCTAGTTAAATTACTATTATAGTGAACCTACAATTATTGTTAGTATTAAATTTCTATTGTTAATTTTTTTTAATTTTTATTTTAGTTGAATTTTTTAAAGACGCCTTATAAATTAGTAGTTAAGGTTTTTTTTTTTTTATGTTCTTAGTTTTTATTTTAATAGCATTGATAATAAAAGAAATTATGTAATAATATCAAAATATGAAGATTGATAGAAAACAATTGTGATATACTACAAGTGATAAGATTGAGATAGTGATTTTTCTTTTTATTAGATTCATATTGAAGTTTATTTTATAAAGGTGAATGATATCATAAATATAATATTTTTTTTATATTTTAGTTTGTGTTTGAAGATAGAAATGTATTTTAACTTTTTAATCATATAAGGTACATGATTTTATTGAAATATTTATAAGGTATGTAAGTTTGTCTCCACTGAAAAAAAAAAATTTGGATCCCATGCACCCTCTGCTGGTCCAAGAGAAGCTCCTTTAGGATTTTGGTAGAGTTGCAAAGTGGTATAACATGATAATGTGGTGGAAAATATGAAGAAAAACCTAATGTAGTTATTCTAACTTGACAAACCTCAATCAATGTGTCTCTGGGGCAAAGGGCCATGTAAAATATACGTATAAATTTTTGAACATTTGTATTAAATTCAAATAAGTTCTAGAACATAAATTTAATAAGAATATTTGATATGAAATCTCACGAATCCTAAATAATTAAACTAATAATAAATGATTTATAAGGTCATTGGTATTATTAATTAAAAAACTAATATAATTTTTAAGTAAATGGGTTTGTAGAAAGATGAAATCTACTGAAGAAGAAAGTAGGGTTTCTAAGTATGAACACAGAGAAAATGAATAAAGAAATCTGAAAATTATGTATTGCATCTCGAATCTTCTGAATACAGAGAAAAAAGCTATTTATACTTACAAAAGTCAAACTACCAAAATGTTCTACTAGAATATTAATATTTACAAGAGAACCAAAAATAAAATAAATACAACATATATTGCCATGAAATAACAGCAGACCCCAGAAAGAGACAGTAACCAATAAGAGATCTTCTGGATTGAGGACAAGTTCCCCAATCCGCATCTGAATATGTAGATAATTGAAGAGAACTAATAGATGGGAAGAAGAGACCAGTAGAAGAAGAAGACTTTAAGTACCTGACAAAATGGAGAGCAACATCACAATGACATTGTTTAAGAGCAACCATATGTTGACTTAGCTGCTGTGTAAAGTAAGAAAAATTTGGTCTAGTAAGATTTAAATAGAGTAAATGCCCAACCACCCTTCAAAACTTGTGTGGATCAGAATATAAAGGAGAATATTCATCATAAAACTTGATTCCAACAGGAAGAGAAACTTTTGATGGCTTACAAGCAGTCATACCAGTATCTTTTAAGATATCTAGAACATATTTATGTTGGTTAAGATAAAGACATGCATGAGTTCTATGAATTTCTAATCCCATAAAATATTTGGCAAATCCAAGATCCTTGATTGAGAAAACATCATCAAGAAACCTCTTAACATCAAAAATCTGAATTTCATTAGCACGAGTAACAAGCAAATCATCAACATAAATGATTAAAGCAGTAAAATGACCAACAGATAATCTGGTAAATAAGCAATGATTATTAGAAGATTGCACAAAACCAATAGAGCTCAATTTGGATGTGAGTTCTAAATTCCACTGCCTAGAAGCTTGTCTAAGCCCAAAGACCTCTGCAATTTATAGACCATATTGGGAGCAATAGCTACATAACCCTCAGGCAAAGTCATAATGATTTCTTCATCTAGATAACCATGAAGAAATGCATTAATAATATCAAGTTGATGAATAGCCCAGTTTTTAGCAACTGCAACTTCTAAGAATAATCTGACAGTAACTAATTTTGCTATTGGAGAAAAACTATCATGAAAATCAATACCCTCCATTTGGTTATAACCCTTAGCTACTAACCTAGCCTTGTATCTCTCAACACTGCCATCAACCTTAAACTTTACTTTAAACACTCATTTACAGCCTATTGGTTTCTTACTATGAGAAAAAAGAAGTAAGAATCCAGATGTTATTCTGCTCTAAAGCAGCCAACTCCTTATTCATAGTCTCAATCCAATGAGGATCTGTTTTAGCTTGATTATATGTGGTAGGTTTTTTAACAATAGACACATTAGCTACAAATTGCATATGAGTTGAATCTAAGTAAGGTAAAACAGTAGATGGTATAGGTTGAATATGTAATACCCTTATACCCTATAAACGTATAATACACACACTCTCAGTATATAAGATACGCATATACGGTATAAAAATGTCACAATATGGTTTAATAAAAATTTTCACATCCCCTTATTACTCAAAACATTTGTACAAAAACATATGTATACATATGTAAATATACAAAATTCTCACATTACTTAATTATTTAAACATCCTTTATAATTTATAATGTATATACATATACTCTTAAACATAATATAATATACCATAAAATAAAATATGTACATGCTGACAAAGTGGCACTGATAATGTTGTAGCACAAACACTTCAAGCTCTAATAACTCAAGCCTAGACCTAATATGGTCTAGTAGAACTCTTCGGCTCTACCGGATCACTCCTGTCACCTGTGCGATGAGTTACAATAGCGCTAAGCCGAAGCCTAGTGGTACAAACTTTGATAATAATAAAATTTAAAAACAATGTCAATGCAGAATGTTCATATGCTATGTCATCACATGATATTTAAGACCACTTTTGGATATATGCTTTCATTACTTGATATTTCACACCAACACTTACACAAGCATGGGCCCAAACAACTAGTACATCATTCAATTCTCAGAGTTACCATTTTGGTCCATAATGACACTATATGACTAGCCCCGAAGGCAAAATATTAATGTAATAATCCAACTAGGCCTGGGTTTACAACTCGATCTTTTAACCCAGCCCAGCTTCAAAGACCTGTTTCTGAGGCTTACGACCCGATCTTTTCACCTCAAAGCGTCTAGCCCCTTAGGCAAGTATAGGCATGCCGGCAAACACAGAACTCTAAAAGTGAATAACATACTAGGCACATAATTATTTCATATTTCTATTATCAATCTCTTTCTCATTTTGTCATGATCAAGCTAGGCACATTGCCTCATTTATCTCATTTATATCAACATCATCATATAATCATAATGTATCTCATTTTATATAATCTAGCCATCACCAATGACTTTACATAATATCTTTAATGTATACACAATAAACCACATTACCTAAACATTTTGGATTATTTTTTATATTTTGCACATAGTTTATATTTCATTTAATTTAGCCATTAACAATAGTTTTTCACAATACATAATAATGCATACATAACAATTCACATGTTTTAGCATCATGTTCATGAATACATAATGTATCAAGTAGCTTAACACATTTTTCATCCAAAATGTGTTAGGCCAAATGTAATGCAATCACATTCTATTTATCAAGAGTTTATACATACCTTAGGAAACACTCCAAAATAAGCTTTGAAACTTCCTCTAACCTTCTCTTCCAAGTTTTTCTTCAAACTATGATTGGGCAAACTACTCTCTCTCAATGCCTAAGCCAAATGTGATCATAAATAACCATTTAATATCACATTCTAAGGCATTCTCAACATCAAATCATTTAAATAGGAGTTGCAAATGAAAAATGAAGAAAAGAGTTATTCTCAAGTGACACGCCCAACAATACGGGCGTGTTATTAACCGTGTCACTAACCCAATCACATAGAGGCTTTGACATGTCTAATGACATAAGCGTGTTACTATCCATGTTATTTATTCTGTCTCATAGAAACTTTGACAAGCCCAACAACACGGGCGCGTTCATTATTGTATCAATTATTTTGTCTTACAGAAACTACGACATGCTCAGGGACATGGCCTTATTACTGGTCGTGTCCTCAATGTGGAACTCAGCATTGTTGACATGCCCAACGACATGGTCATGTCAGGCAAAAGTCCTGCGTTTCAAACTCTCAACCATATGAACACAATCATTCCAAACTCAACACTACAACACCCTGAATCATCATCTTAGTTTATTTCCATAATTCACTCATCAATTCAACACTTATATAACTCCAACATATCATAACTATCATCTTATTCAATCAATCATCACTTTCTCTCATAACACATTCAAAGAAGAAGAATGAAAAGAAATCTCTTCTCTTTCAATCCAACCTTAAAAATCATCATTAGCTACTTACAACATCTTCATACATATCCAAATAAACTATGAAAATATGCTAATACACAATCCCAAAAATCAATATATCATTCTTCCATAGAATTCCAAAGAAACTTGCAAAATGATTGAGAAACTTACCAATTGATGAAAAATTCTCAAAATCTTCAATTGAATCCTTGAGATTACTTCAATTCTTGGTGTATGGAAGAAGAAAGCTTCTTGCTCACTCTTTCTCTCTCTAGCTCACGTTCAAAGAAGAAACAAAAGAAGCAGAAGAAGAAGAAGAAACAAATTCCAATTTCTCTTCCTTTTCATCCTTATCTATATAATTATTAATTATTCTTTTATATGTGTTGTATATGTTTGGTATATGTATATGTCATATTTACTTCAAATATACATTTCACTTAAAATCCTTTTATTTTCCATTCAAATTATTTATTTAATTTATCCAAATTTAATTTATTTTATTTAATATTTAAAAATTAGGGGTATTACAGAAGAGGATAAGGAAGTAGTATTAGAGGAAGGTGAAGAACTAAGAGTGGTTGAAATAAAATCTTGAATGCATTTAGGTTTATTCTTAACTCGTGTACTGTGCCTAAGTGGGGCAACAAAAACAGTATCAATGCTGGAGGAAACAATAGAAGGATCTGAAATTACTAAAGGCAAAGAAGAAGAAGAATGAGAAGGACTAGAAATAGTAGAGGAAATAGGTTATGTAACAACATAAGGTAAAGATACAACAGAAGGACTAAAAGAAGAACTAGGTTCAGAAGAAGATACAAGAGGCAAAACAGGACTAGAATCATGACTAAAAGACTGTGAATGAAAAGGAAAAATATGTTCAAAAAATTGAACATCCCTAGAAAAAAAAAAGATTGAGAATCCAAGTTAAACAGTTTATAAGACTTCTGCCCGACCAAATAGCCCAAATAAATAGATTTAAAAGCACTAGTATCAAATTTATCCTTATGAGGTTTTGTATTAGTAGTATAACATAAACAACCAAAAGTTCTAAGGAAACTATAATCAGGTTTTCTATTATACAACATTTTATAAGGAGTTTTCCAATTAAGAACAGAAGTTGGAAGTCTATTAATGATATAAGTAGCAGCAAGCAAAGACTCCCCCCAAAAATTCTTTGGCAAGCCAGATTGAAAAAGTAAAGCCCTAGCAATTTCTAAAAAGATGTTTATGTTTTCATTCTATAATGCCATTCTGCTGAGGAGTATATGGAGTAGTTTTTTTTTAATGTAAAATACCATGATATAAGAATAGGTTTTGGTAAGAAGTATTGACAAACTCAGTACCATTATCTGTTCTTATACATTTAATTTTTGAGGAAAATTGAGTATGAGCCATAGAAATGAAATATTGAAGTTGTTGATAAGCTAGTTTTGTGTTTAAGAAGAAATATCCAAGTAGCTCTACTAAAATCATCGACAATAGTGAGAAAATAGTGAGCTCTAGAAAGAGAGGCTTGAGGATATGGACCCCAGAGATCAATATGAATAATATCAGGAAACATTAGAAGACTTAGTTGTACTATTAGGAAAAGAAAAACTTGTGTTGTTTAGACAAAGGACAAATAGAACAAACTGAAGAAGAATAAGAATCAAACAAAATAGGAATATCTAAATGTTCAAGTTTTGATTTAGAAGTATGACCTAATATTTTATGAATCAAATCAAAAGAAATAGAAGAAAGAGACACAACAGTAGAAATTGAAGTTTTATTTTTAGAAGAATTTGTACAAGTACTAGCAGCAACAACATTCAAAATTGTAGAACTTTTATTTTTGAAAAATATAGTGACATGAACAAGAAAACTGGATTTATCTAAAATATAAAGTCCAACATGAAGCTTTCTCACAACAATAATTTCCTCAGTCAAGGGGTCCTGAAAAAAAAAACAATGTGTTGAATAAAAGACAATTTGGATATTTAGGTCTTGAGTATGTCTATTGACAGAAAGCAAATTGTATTTGAAACTAGGAATAATTAAGACTTTATGAATGGATAGTTTATAATGTAAGGCTATTGAACCAGTGGCATGCACTAAAGCATTAGTTTTATCTTGTAAATGAACAATAGTTGGTAGATTTAAAGATGCAAAGTTAGTCATGTACTTAGATGCAAAACTCATATGATTAGTAGCACTTGAGTCTATTATCCAAAAACTAACAACGTAATAATCAAACATGTTAATAACAGAAGAAGTAAAAGTTGTAGTTATATCTGCAAAATTACTGTAAGTCAGACAAGCATTGGTACTAGCAGAGTCCATCATAGATTTAGTTTTAAGACACTTTTGAACTTCCTGTTCAAAAAAAGAAGCTAAGTTAGCTGATCAATCACCCTGAATAGGTTGATCAGCTGAATGAGAGCCTCCCTTATCCACCGAGTGAGTAACATTAGCCACAAACTTATTTAAACCTCTCCCTTTCTTCTTTCTAAGGTTAGTATACCAGTAAAGATAACCAATTATCTTGAAACAACTGTCCTTCTGATGACCTTTAGTATTGTAGTGTGTGCAATATCTATCAGGCTTCTTATTAGAAGAACCTTTCTGTGTAGAATCTCTCACATATGTATCCCTACTATCTGCCTTAAAACCAATATTACTTCTTACTGCCATAGCACTGACTTCCACGGAATTAGTGAAAACATTATGAACTTCCCTTTGTTTCTCCACTCGTAAGACTATAGAATAGACCTTATTCACCAAAGGTAATGACTCTATAAGTAGGATCTGGTTTTTAACATGATCATAATGCTCATTCAATTCCATAAGGAATTGCATCAACTTAATCACATTATTCAAATCAGCACTTTTATGTGTTGTACCACAAGTACACACAGGTAAATGTACAAGACAAATAAACTCATCCCAAAGCTTAGTTAGCTTTGTGTAGTAAACAGTGACACACTGACACACTGACTATTAAGAAATAAAGCTTATTTCTTATTGGATCTTATACAACATAGGCCCATTACTCTCACCAAAATGACTTGCTAACTCATCCCAGAGTTCTTTAGCAGTATCAAAGTATATAAAGGATTCAACCAAATCCTTTGGTATGGAGTTTAACAACCAAGAAGTGACCATCCAGTCAATCTTCTTCCATACACGATACTCATCGGACACACAATCAGGTTCGGCAATAGAACCACTAACAAACCCTAACTTAGTCTTAGCCCCTAAAGCAATCCTCATAGCATGACTCTAAGTAAAATAATTCAAATCAGTTAGGGTAGAACTCACCAGAATCATACTAGGATGATAAGATGTTTGTAAAAACATCAGATTATCGACATCGCGATCATTATGGCCTTTCTGAACTTGAACTCGTTTAGTGTGATCTTGTGTCTGATCGTTATTTTCAACCTCTCTAGTAATAGCCATGAAATATTAACAAGATCTGAGAAAAAATAGCACAAACAAATAGAAAATTTTTTTATCTAACACTTAGAATAAAAGCGAAGATCGAGTCACTAATAGATCTGACTAGAAATCAAATCAAAAAAACATTACAAGTACTGAATAACAAAAACAAAGCTAATCAGTACTCATCACATGCAAAAAAATGCTCAGATACCATGTAGAAAGATGAAATCTACTGAAGAAGAAAGTAGGGTTTCTCATGATGAATACAGAGAAAATGAATGAAGAATCCTGAAAATTGTGTATTACATCTCGAATCTTCTAAATACAGAGGAAAAAGCTATTTATACTTACAAAAGTCAAATTACCAAAATGTTCTAATAGAATATTAATATTTACAAGAGAACCAAAAATAAAATAAATACAATATATATTTCAATAGGATTTTTGAATTATTTGTTAAGTGATTAAAGATTGTTGATATATGTGTTTCATTATTTCAATAGTTATCCAGCTTTTTATCTTCCCAACTTTTTTTTCACTCCCAATAGCATATAGCACAAGAGATTAAAGAGACGGCCCTGTTCCACTATCCGCCTTGATTGAGTCGTAGCTTCATCTTGGCCCTCTAATTTTGTTGTATCATACTCATTTCCTCTCTTTATTTTTAGATTCAGTGTACAAAAATAATTTCAATAGCTACAAGTTTTGTATAGAAAATGGTCAAATGTGTTAGAGATTTTGATGGGCCCTGTCCAAGTTGATTAAATTTTATGATATTAGAGTGTTGGCATTTGATATGGTCTTGTATTTGAATTTTAGAGTGTTTGGATTTGAATTGGGCTTATGTACTTGAATTGGGCTATTGAAGAGAGTGGTTTTTTTTTGTCCAAAATGCCTTAAGGCATTTGGAACTTGGCTCCTCAATTCTTATATGGCCATTTTTCTTGTTTCAACTTTTGATGTGGGAGTATTGCCTATCCTTCTTTTTTCTTTCTTTCATTCATTGTTTCCAACGCTCCCCCTCAAGTCCAACTGGCCTGGCCTAGTTGTGACTTGCATTGCATTTATTCATCATGGGCTTGTGTTCCTTGAATTTTAGCAGCCTCAGATCTGATTTCATATTTTCGCCTACACTTGTACTTTTTCAAGTGAAATCTCAGAGGCCAAAGGTTATTGCCTGAGTCTTCCTCACTGAGCCTTCATTTTTCTTTGGGCTTCAGGTCTTGGACTGCAGGTTTTTTATTTAGGCTTTGTTCACAAATAACCCAAAAAACTAAACATCGTTCACAAATATACCCGATTTTTATATTCTTTTAAAAGTAACAAAAATCTAAAGTAACTTTTTCAAAAGTACCCGATTAGCCATAACACTGAAAAAAAAAATAGAACTATCAACTCTCACTCACTACAAATACTCTTGCCTGATTTGTAAATCATGGAGACACAAATCAAGTAAGAAATCTCATTGTATTACTGCTACAACAATTCTCACTCTCATCTACAAATCTTGGAGACACAAATCAAGTAAGAAATTCTTTAAAACCATTTGTGAATAATTCAAAAAATTTTAATTTTTTTGTTGCATCAAGTTCTTAATTGTGTTTAAATACAAACCTGTTTTCAATCTTCTTTTAAAATATGCAGATTCATATCAGAATTGACACAGACATAATATTTTAATTATATTACTTGTCACAAATTTACTTATAATTTGTTTAGTTCTTTCCATTAGCTTATTATAATAAAATTTCATATTTTTTAATACAGATACTAATGGAAAATATACCAATTTTGATCCAACGCAAAAGAATTTGGAAGGATGAAGGAACTTTTGCAGACTTTAAGGTTGATGGAATACTAATTCCATTAGCATGCAACTTTGAATACCTAGTGAGTATATTATCAAATCAGTTGAAGATCAACACAAACTGCACCATGTTGGATATAAGGTATCAAGTAAAAAATGTTTATCCGGCATTGAGAATTATTGATGATATGAGTTTGTTATTTTATTTGGAATTGAAGAGGAAGGAATCGGATTTAACAACTTATCAATTATGCATTACATTCAAGGAAAAAAAAGAGATAGAGGCATGCTCAAACATTGTAGCAAATTCATGTTCAATAATAGAAATTGATAAAGCAAAATCAAGTGAATTGCTATTTGAGCATCAACAAAGTTTATCAACTAATTCAGAAGTAATTTGTGATATGATGGAGTACACAAGCAACATAAGCAAAAATTCCATTGAGAATATATGCAATTACAATGATGAAGAAGGAAAAGAAGACTTGGAAGCAATTGAATCGGTAGTTATATCTAATGTAAATAATTTAGATATTAAAGTTGGACTGTCACACCCCAAACTCTAAATTATAAGGGTGGACTTACCTTACAATCTATACTAATATTAATTTACTAATAAAACATCACTCATAATTTACTAATAAGGTGGCTTAGGTATTCGATCTTTGTCCGATATTCAAAAAGTTTTTTCCATTAAATTGTGGTGGTCTTTCATGTGTCAAGATTCCCTTTGGTCTCATTATATGTATCAAAAATATTATCGAAAAGGGCTCATGACTTTTCAGATTATAGACTCCAATATATGGAAACGGATTTGTCAAAGCCACTCATCTGCCCAAGTAGCTCTTGATTTGGATAGTTCACAAGAGGTCTGACCTGGTATGGAACTTAGAAAATTTGTGTTTGCTTAGATTTATGAAAAGGTACAATCCTCTCTTTGTTCTACCATATCTTTTCAAATGATCTGTGACAATTCAATCCCCATTAAGCTTTCTGTTTTCACTTGGCGATTATTAAAAGATGTGCTGCCTCTCCCCCATAAACTCAATCATATGGGTATAGCTGGTCCTAGCCGCTGTCCATTCTGTTGTAATGCACTAACCTCAGTTAATCACATTTTCTTCCTGTGTTCTTATATTCGGAGAGTTTGGGCTTTTTATGAATCATATTTCTTCTCCCAGCATCACGGACAGATTCAATCCTTGCGGCACAATTTGGTTAGTTGGTGGTTTGTTTCTAAACCTTGGACTATTATGGGCATTTTAAGATGCTTAATCCCGCAAGTGATTGTTTGGCATGTTTGGAAACTTTATGGTTGTTATTGCTGGGGTGACAGCGATCAAAGAGTGTCAACATTGTCTCAACATATTTCCTCTTTTATTTATAGCTGGGGAGTTGCAAACACACAACGGAAATTTGCTCGATCTCTTGATGATAGCCTCGTTGATTTGCTTCCTGATAATTTTGGAAGAATGAGACGTAACCTTACTTTGGTTAATTGGAGATGCCCGACAACAACAAGCTACAAGGTAAACATAGATGCGTCATATACCAAAACTGGTGTTTCTGGCGGTATTATTATATGCATCTCAGCAGGTAATTTTATTGCTGGACATGGCTTTCTGTTTACAGCAACTTCACCGTTTCAAGCTGAGTTGGTTGCACTGTTTATGGGTATAAAATGGTGTTTGAATATGGTTCATGGTCCATTGCATATTGAAGTGGACTCACAGAAATTGGTCTCCTTATTTCAGCAGAACTCTCCTAATATGGACTATAATGAAGCTCCCTTTATTCATTCTTTTCTGGTTTCCTTAGGCTCCTTACTTACACATATTTTTAGAGAGGGGAATCAAGTTGCCCATTCTCTAGCTTTGCTGAGTCGTGTTAATAATGTTTCTTTTACTTTTTTGACATTTGATTCTCTGCCCAGATTAATCAAGGGCCTTATAATTTCTGATTGTAGCGGCTTGCCGTATTTGAGATATCAATAATAATACATATATATTTCTGCTAAAAAAAAACATCACTCATAATTTTATTGCTTAATATTCTTCTTATACTTATGAATATAACATTATTATACAAAATTCATATTGTCATTGATAAATACATAATAATATTATTCATTCCAAATGATCATACACAACAACTTCGGATATTATTAAAGATAATTTTATTGGCCCAACCTCTTCAACGCTGATAGAATGGATTTGAGGAGAAATCTACTGGATTATACTCCAACTGTATCTGAAAATATTTATATTTTAAGGGGTGAGTCTAACTACTCAGTGAATAGATAAATAAGTAATAAGGGAGAACAAATAAGGTTTAATTATATATTTATATAAATAATTGTATATATCATCATTAGTAAGCTATATAAATATAACTTGAAATTTTAAACTTCACTTTTAAACATTTCTTAATTCTTAGAATAATATGAATAAACTAATTTAACATCATGAATATACACTCAAATATAATTCACTACTAATCTAATTTCAATTCAAGGGTGCATGATGACTTACCTCGTAAGCCCAAAGAGAAATAACTTGAATACACATATGCAGAGTAATTACCCCAGCCAAAGGTAATTTATAATATCATTAAATTTATATAAACACTTATCATCAAGGTGTGATCTCACAGAATTATAATAAGAGTGTATACGAATTATTTATCTAGCACAGTATAATCAATCATTCACATATATAAAAATTTAAAATACTATTATTTATTCTCAATTTATAAGAAAATAGATATCATTCAAAAATAAATCATCATCTTGAATTATGTAAATTCTTTTCTAAAATCATAAATATATACATAATACTTTAGAAATATAATGTTACATATTTACCCACTCACCTAGGTAAAATATGGTACTTGCTTAGTCAATAGGATCCCTTTGGTACTATACGATTTTAGCGGGGTTCGTTTCTAAAATAATATAAGAATATTATTTAATTTAGAGTATACCCTGACTACTGTAAATATATGCTATGAAATTGATGTGTGGCTATGGTCCTTAAATTTTAGCAAAATATCGATGGAGTTTCGGCGTAATTTTAGACTTTTTCTATAATTTTTCAGAATAATACTCCAATGAGTATTTTCTCAATTTGTCGAACCTACTAGTTCTTCAAATTTTTCAACAATAATATTTTTAATAACTCAACTCAATATATTTTAAATATCAAAATTTACTAAATAATTATAATTGTAATTAAATTATGTTATTTTAGTTTATTTTAATAATTTATTTATATTTGATATTATTTATTTATTGACGAATCTATTTAATTATATAATAGTTAAGTCTCTAATATTGCAGTAAATTAATTCGTATATATATATATATATATATTTTAAATTTTCAAATTTTAGTTTGATAAATAATAATAACAATATATATATATGTATTAAAGAATTTATTTAAAATAATAATAATTTTATTTACTTAAATTTCTTTATTTTATTATACTTTAAAATATTAAATAATAATAATAATAATAATAATAATAATAATAATAATGACAATAGTATTATTAACACCATTTACTTAATTGATAACATTATTTGAACAATTCATTTTTTGACTAAAATAATTACTTAATAACCTTTATTTTAACCATAAAGATTTATATTAAATTTAATATGAGTAATAATAATAATAGTATATAATTTATTTACTTTTTAATACTTTATTTTTATTTTATAATAATCACTTATAATAAAGTTAATAATTTTAATAATTGAAATAGTAATACTATTTACATAACTAAAATATTTATCATTATTTCAATCTTAATAATTTATACTAAATCTATTATCAAATAATATTAGTAGTAATAATAATAACAATACTAACTATTGAAATAAATCTATAATGGACTTAAAAACACTAAATTTAGTATATTAATCGTTGTTGTAATGATTATACTAAAATTTATAATTATTAATTATAATAATAATATTTTATAATAATATTTTATTTCTATAATCATAAAAATATTAATATTTAAATACCACTTAGCATTATTTATGCTTTAATAATTATTATTATTTATTCTTAATAAAGATAATAATAATTTAACTAATATATTTATAATAATATAACTTTAATAAAATATTTAATTTTTTATGAATTTTCAAATACAACACATTTATCAATTAATTTTGTTATTTAATAATTAACTAGTTCAATTTAATTTATAATTAATTTAATTAACTAAATCCAATTTATAAATAAAATATATTTTAATAGTAGTATTTAATAAAAGTAAATTAACAAACTATTTATCTATTTTCTTATAATTAATTTATTAAATCTATACATATATTTATTTATACACTCATATTTAAATACAATTAATTTATTTTGTAATTTTATAAATAAAATCTAAACTTCAATATTTTTTTTATTGGACTAGTCATAAATATTTTTTTTTCTAAAGTTGATATACACATAAATACACTAACTTCAAATTTCAATAATTAATCAATTTATAACAACTATACAACAACAACAACAACAACTAAGCCTTAATCCCAAACAAGTTGGGGTCGGCTGTATGGATTCTCAACAAAATAAGCTCAAAAGACACCAAAAAAGATACTCCAGCCTTAGGCCCCTTCCAAGACACGGATTTTACGTCTCCATTCAAGTCTGTCATTAATCAAATCCGCATCAAGATCTAAGGCACGTAAGTCTCTTGCTATCACCTCCTTCCACACAGTTCTAGGTCTGCCACGACCTCTAGCCCCCTCAATCAACAAATTCTCACACTTACGAACCGCAACATTAGGAGGTCTTCTTAAAACATGCCCATACCATCTAAGTCTTCCTTCCCTCACCTTATCTCCGACGTCTGCTACTTGGACTTTTTGTCGAATATGAACATTCTTAATTTTGTCCAGTCTGGTATGTCCACACATCCATCTTAGCATCCTCATTTCTGCCACACTCATCTTATGCAAATGTTGTCCCGTTGGTGCCCAACACTCACTACCATAGAGCATCGCAGGTCTAACAACCGTCCTATAGAATTTACCTTTCACTTTCAGAGGTATTTTCTTATCACATAAAACCCCAGTCACACCCTTCCACTTCAACCACCCTACCTGTATTCTGTGAGCCACATCTTCATCTATACGGCCATCATTCTGGAACACCGAACCCAAATATTTGAAGTGGTTGGTTTTAGGAACCAAAACTCCATCCAACTTAACCTCATATTCCTGCTTCTTCCTTAGACTGAACTCACAGTGCATATATTCCGTTTTACTCCTACTTAACTTAAAACCCTTGTCCTCGAGGGTTTTTCTCCACACTTCCAACTTACGGTTTACACCAGCACTAGTCTCATCAATTAAAATAATGTCATCAGCAAACAACATACACCAAGGAACATCATCTTGTATGCTTCTGGTTAGCTCGTCCATAACCAGGGTAAATAAATATGGACTCATGGCCGAACCTTGATGC
Organism: Garcia nutans; assembly: GCA_947685225.1. NCBI lineage: Eukaryota > Viridiplantae > Streptophyta > Magnoliopsida > Malpighiales > Euphorbiaceae > Garcia > Garcia nutans. Next base: position 10,691,230 of record CANTUV010000066.1, on the reverse strand, counting down.
AATCCGGTAGTAATAGGGAAAGCCTCAGTGTCTCCACCAGGTGTTTTCACACTAGTGGATGCATTCTCATACATGTCCTTAATGATGTTGATATATTTGTCGTTGACTCCTTTCCTCTTCAAAACCCACCATAACACTTCTCTTGGTACTCTATCATAGGCTTTCTCCAAGTCAATAAATACCATGTGGAGATCTTTCTTCTTCTCTTGATACAATTCCATTAGTCTTCTTAGAAGAGAAATAGCCTCCATGGTAGATCTCCCTGGCATAAACCCAAACTGATTCTCCAAAACTCTTGTAAGCTTCCTCAATCTGTGTTCAATAATCCTTTCCCATAATTTCATAGTATGGCTCATAAGTTTGATACCCCGATAATTTGTACAGCATTGAATGTCTCCCTTATTTTTATATATGGGTACCATGATACTCTTCCTCTAGGCATTCGGCATCTTACGTCCTTTCACAATAGCATTAAAGAGTTTAGTTAACCAGGCAACTCCTACCTCTCCAAGGTTCTTCCAAACCTCTATAGGAATACCATCCGGGCCACAAGCTTTACCAACTTTCATATACTTCAAGGCTTCTCTTACTTCACTATGCAAGATCCTCCTAGACCAGCTGATATAATCATTTGTTGCATGAAGACCTTGAAAATCTTGTTCATGTTCAGGGTTGAATAACAGCTCAAAATAAGCCTTCCACCTCTCCTTAATCTCAACATCTCTTGTCAACACCCGTTGATCTTCGTCCTTTATACATTTGACTTGGCTTAAATCTCTGCTTTTCCTTTCTCTCATCCTTGCAATCTTATAAATGCCCATTTCTTCCTCTTTAGTACCTAACTTTTGATAAATCCCTTCTAAGGCTCTGCCACGAGCTACACTAACAGCCTTCTTTGCCTCTTTCTTAGCCCTCTTATATTCCTCAAAGGCCTCGCTATTAACCGCATTCGGTAACTTTTTATACCATTCCCTCTTAGCCTTAATAGCCTTTTGAACCTCCTCATCCCACCACCATGCATCGTGCGGTCGAGGCCCTGCCCCTTTAGAGATCCCAAGCAATTTACTACCTGCTTTCTTAATGCCACCTTCCATTTTTGTCCACAAGTTCTCTGCACTAGCCTCAAGGTTCCAAATTTCTTCCTTTAGTAACTCCTCCTTAAAGGTACCTTGAGCTAGGTCTTTCAATTTCCACCATCTTATCCTTGGTTCCAATATTTTCTTATCATTCCTCCAGCTACTTTTATTCTTAACATCTAAAACCACAATACGATGTTGCGCCGCCAATGCTTCACCCGGAATGACCTTGCAATCCTTACACTTACTTTTGTCCCGTCTTCGAGTAAGTATGAAGTCTATTTGACTTTGGGTTCGTCCACTCTTAAAGGTAATCAAGTGTGACCCCCTCTTTTCAAAGCAGGTATTCGCCAGCACTAGATCATAAGCCACCGCAAAATCCAAAATGCTCTTTCCCTCCTCATTCCTGTTGCCAAAACCATAACCCCCATGGACCCTGTCATAACCATTACTGTCCTTACCAACATGCCCGTTAAGGTCCCCACCAATGAAGATTTGCTGATTATCCGGAATACCTTGCATGATATCATCCATATCTTCCCAGAACTGAACCTTGGATGCTCCGTCCAAACCTACTTGGGGAGCAGAAGCACTAATAACATTAATAGTGTCATCTCCCAAAACAAGCCTCAAAGAGATAATCCTGTCTCCCTTTCTTTTCACTTCCACCACCTTGTCTTTAAGCGTAGGCTCAATAATAATGCCCACACCATTCCTATTGTTATCCAAGCCACAATACCACAGCTTATATCCTGAGTTACCAATCTCTTTTGCTTTATTTCCCTTCCACCTGGTTTCCTGCAAACAAGCAATACTAACCTTCCTTCTTTTCAAAGTATCCACAAGCTCTATAGACTTCCCAGTCAGAGTGCCAATATTCCAACTACCTAATCTTAATCGGCTCCCTTGGACTTGCTTCTTTAGCTGCATTCGTCCATAATGCGGTAGCCCTTTCCTGTCTGACATCACATCCGGGCGCTGATATGGCGGGACTAACTTCTTTACCCATACCCGTCCATGGCATGGGAACCTTTGCTCATACTCCACCACACCCAGGCGTCGATGTGATGGAACCCCTTGCTCATTTAACACTACACCCGGGTGCCGATGTAGCGCGTGCCTAGGTGAGCACGTCCCAACGGTATAATGATAGTTTTGAGAATCCATAGAAAGTTTGGCAAAATTTTTACACTGGCCGCCAACCTACCGCAACCCTCCTCCTTTATCCGGGCTTGGGACCGGCTACGATACTCGCAGGCGGAGTTAATTTATAACAACTATATATATATATATATATTAACAAAATTTCTTAAGTGTGTATATATATATATATTTATTATCTAATTGTCTTCATTATTTTAATTTTTTCATTCTAGTTGTAACTACTTAATTAATTCTATAAATAAATAATAACTAATTTTTTTAAACTGGCAAATAATTTATTTAAATCAATTAATAAAGTAAGTAATTCTAAACAAATAACTAACTAGTAATAAAAATTTAATCTATCTCAGTAACTAACTAATTAAATTTTGGTTTCATATTTATAATTTATTAATTATAATTATAATTATTATTTTAAATTAATTATTGATTATTCAGGCGGCGCGTGCGGCTTGCTCCGGCTGCCGTTCACGGTTGTTTGGATACTGTTGGAAAGCTCGTCGAGTTAACAGTGGCCGGTGCATGTAGATCGAAGACGGTAGGAAGACAATAAATAAAGCTAAAGACAATTATTGCTCCACAAACTCTCCCTCTCCCATTTTACTATTTTCGAAGAAAAAAATACTCTGTCTAATTTGCCTCTAATTCCTTTTTAGTCTCATTTCCTCTCTCTCTTTCAGTCTCATCTCCATTCTTTCTTATTTTAAAAAAAAAAACTCTTTCATCAATAAAAACACCATAATTACCCACTACATGATTCTTTAACTTTAATTATTAAAATTTTTATTTTTATTATTAATCATCATCCATTTCATTTTCTTTTGATTTGCCATATTCATCAATTATATTTTCCTTTTTTTACAACTCATTTTATCATTATTTTTATTTTATTCCATTTATTTATTAATTATATATAATTATTACATTACTATTAAAATTTTATCTTTAATAATTATTTTCTTATTTATTTATAACGTATTACATTTTTCCCCCTTAAAGAAAATTCGTCCTCAAATTTTTACTAGCTTGTAAATGAAAATAAATGAGGATACTTTGCAAGCATGTCCTCTTCTCTTTTCCAAGTTGCTTATTTCCTTGAATAAATATTCCATAGGACTTTCACCAAAAGAATAACCTTGTTTATTAAAACTTTTTCTTTTCGAGCTAAAATAACAACTTGTTCTTCCTCATAAGTCAAATCTTCTCGTAATTCCACTGACTGTCTCTGGAGTATATGTGAAGGATCACTTCTATACTTTCTCAACATGGATACATAAAAGACATCATGTATTTGTGATAATTCAAGTGGTAATGCAAGTCTATAAGCAACAGGACCGATTTTCTCCGTCACTTCATAAGGCCTAATAAATCGAGAACTTAGTTTTCCATGTTTACCAAATCGCACTACACCGTTCCATGGAGAGATCTTCAAAATACCTTATCCCCTACGTCATATTCAATATCCCTTCTCTTCAGATTCGCATAACTCTTCTGTTTGTCTTGTGCCACTTTTAATCTGTCTCTGATAAGTTAAATTTTTTTTATAGTTATCTGAACCAATTCTGGACCTGTGAATTCTCTTTCTCTAACTTTATTCCAACATACTGGAGTTCTGCATTTTCTTCTATATAATGCTTCATAATGAGCCAAGTCAATACTTGAATGAAAATTGTTATTATAAGCAAACTCCATTAATGGAAAATGCTTATCCCAACTTTCTTCAAATTTCATGGCACAGGCTCTAAGCATATCCTCCAAAGTTTGAATAATGCATTTCGATTGCCCATCAGTTTGAGGATGAAAGGAAGTATTGAACTTCACTTTTGTACCGATAGCATATTACAGAATAGCCTAAAATCTAGAAGTAAACCGTGAATCCCTATCTGACACTATAGATACTAGAGTGGCATGCTGTCTCACAATTTCCTTCATATAGATCTCTGAGAGTTTATCCAAAGAGAAATCCATTATAATGGATATAAAATGAAATGACTTCATCAATCTGTCTACAATTACCCAAACATCATTATGAGCGGGGATTTTTACCCCCACTCCTGGTGGAATGGTTCTTGCGACTTCGACACTGTTAGGCTTAGGGCCTTAGAGAACACAGGCCTAAACCCGGAGAAAATGGAGTCACCATCTGGATGGGCTAGGAAAAAAGAAAGAGGTGAATGACTCGATTCATAAGGAATCCCCAACCCCCTAATGGGTTAGAAAGGTTGGGTACGTATAGGGAAGATAAGAATGACTCAGCACCCCCACAGTGCCTGGTTCATTGGAATTGACCTTCTTTTCAGGTCTAAATATTATAGAATTTTTAATTATTATGATAAAATCTATAATACAAGCAATAATTAAAATAAAAACATAATTGTATTAATAATCAAAATAATGTTCAAACAAAGCAAATAAATTAACACTCATCCGAGGATAGAAACATGTCCTTACATCATCCAATATCTAAAACTAAATAAGATACCAACCAAAAGGTGAAAATGTGTCTTTTACAATGGTCCCAAAACTTGAAATAAATTAAATTATAAGATTAAAAAAAAAATGAGGCACCCAAAAAATAAAAACGTGTCTTTTGCAATTCAAGAAATCAAATAAATAATTAAACAAAATTAAATCATTCAAGTGCTGTAATTAAAATAAAACATCCATCATAAGTAAAATAAATCATTCATCATATAAGAAATAGCAAACCAAATAAATAATTAAAACTGAAATTTAATTCACTAAGTAAATAAAATTAGGGTTTGAGATTTGGAATTTAAGATTTTAGGTTCTGAGGATTATAGTTACTATGTTAGGAATTAGGATTTTAGGTCTTGGGGTCTTGATTTTAGGAATTATAGTTTAAGAATTTCAAGGCTCTTTGATTAGGGTTTTGGGAGAATTGGATTTTGATATTTTGGGAACAAATTAGGGTTTTCTCGGATTAGGGTTTTAAGTTTACTAGATTAGGATTTTGGTGTTTTGGGTAGAATAATTTGGAGGTAGGGTTACCGGATGACAAGTTTTAAAAGAAATTAGGGTTTTAATTTATTATTTTAGAAAAACAGTGATTTGGGGAAATAAATTAAGGTTTTGGAAAAATAATTAGGGTTTTGGGATTTTATAAAACAGTATAAGGTTTTGGACAAAAACAGTTTAGGGCTTTGAGTTTTAACAAAATAATTTAGGGTTTTTGGGACTTTAGAAAATAATTAGGGTATCTGGGATTTTAGAAAATAACTAGGGTTTCTGGGATTCAGTCAGTGGTTTAAATCAAACCTTAAGCTATTGGTGAATGAATTGAACCTTGGTTTATAAAATATATAATTCAGATTTAACAATTTTATGCTGCTGAAAAAATTAATGTCAAAACACATCAATGAAAAATTTAAAAGAAAGCATGTTATGACTACTGTGAATTTAAAAAAAATTATTGTTTAAGACCAAACCTTCGTTGTTGGTTCCACCAAAACTGATATTTGATTCTGGCTAAATAAAAGCCAAAGACAGTGTGGCTGCCTTTGATGAATTTGATGGTTGATGAATGTTGTTGGTTGCTTACTCCTTGATTGTTGATTGCTACTCCAATTTTATCGATCCCTGTTAAAGTATTAAAGCTTATTATTTTTAGGCAAAATCAGGCTTAACCTAAACCTAATCTGCCTAATCCAAGACATAAAAGGATTCTAATTTAATTAGAAAACCCAAAAATGCTTCAGAATCAAATTTCATATCGATTTGGCTGTCCGAATCGACATGGAACCAAGGCCATGTTGATTTAGGGCCTGTTTGGTTTAGCTGTTCATAGCAGCTGGTAGCTGATAGCGGTTGCTGATAGCTGATAGCTGGTGGCGGATAGCTGGTAGCTGATTCGGGTTAGTGTTTGGTAAAAATACAATAGCTGTTGCAGTTTGAATGTAAAATTACCAATAAGCATATCATTATCTAATAAATATTAATTTTTATTTTATTTTAATAGGGTTAATATAGTCTTAATATGAATCAGCTATCAGCTGATATGAAAAAGCTCCGAGTAGGAGCTTATTGAAACAGCAGCTGTTTGGGGTTCCTAACAGCTATCAGCTGCTGTTTTAAAATTTTACCAAACATCAAATTTTACCAAACAGCTGCTGTTTGGGGTTCAAACCTCTATCAGCTGCATCAAACAGCTAAACCAAACACCCCCTTAGTATGCCAAATTGACATGAGCCTTCGTCATGTCGATTTTGGCCACCAAAGCGATATGAGCCATGGCTCATGTCAATTTTGGCCCTCCAGGTCGACATGAACCATGGTTCAAGTTGCCTGGGGCCCTACTGACTTAAAATTGATCTAAAAATACTTTAACCAAACCAAATAAGTGAATGTGAACCCAATAATTAAGCTTAGATATTTAAAATATTAATCATTTGAATGTATGCTCTTTGAAACTGAGCTAAGCAATTTAAATGTTATATCTTAGGTTTAAAAATTTTAAAGTCAATCTGAATTTAGTTTGGCATCCTTTAATCAGGACCGTATCAAATTAGGATTAAAATTAAGCTGCTTGAATGATCTTGAATTGAATTCAGAGAGTAAAAAGCAACGTGACTTTTTAATTAATTTTGACTAAAATGCTGGTCTAAAAAAAAATTTAGGTTCTGGACCGGTTTGAGTTTTGGACTCGAGATGATTTGGGTTCTGAACCCGGTTTAAGTTCTAGACTCAAAAAAGATTTGGATTCTGAACCCGAAGTGGTTTGGGTTCTGGACCTGGTTTGAGTTATGGACTCGAGGTGGTTTGGATTTTTGGACCCAGTTTGAGTTCTGGACTAAAAAAAGATTTAGGTTCTGGACCCGAGGTGATTTTGAACTCAAAAATAATTTGAGTTCTAGACCCAGTGTGAGTTCTGAACTAAAAAATAATTTAGGTTCTAGATTCGGGGTGAGTTCTAGACTAAAAAATAATTTAGGTTCTGGACTCAGGGTGAGTTCTGAACTCGAAAATAATTTAGATTCTAGACCAGGGCGAGTTCTGAACTCAAAAAAAAATTTTGAGTTCTGGACCTGAGGTTAGGTACTTAGACTCGAGATTAAATTGGATTTGGATACTTAGACTCAAGACTGGATACTTAGACTTGAGACTGAATTTTATTTGGATACTTGGACCCGAGACTGAATTTAATTTGAGTACTTGGACCCAAGAATGAGTACTTTGATCCGAGACTAGATTTTGGTTTCTCGACCTGAGAATGAATTTTGGGTTCTCGACTCGAAACTGGATTTGACTGACCTTTTATCAATTGGAAATTTTGGCTTCCTTCTAACCGGCTATTCCATTCTTTAATGGATTGTGGATCTTTACACACCAAAAATGGATCTTTATCTATTGGAGATTAGGTCTTTACCCTTCAAAATAGATCTTCATCCATTTATAATCGGCTCTTTATCCTTAAAATATGGATCTTTATCCATTGGAGATCGGGTCTTTACCCTTAAAAAGTGAATCTTTATCCTTTGGAGATTGGGTCTTTACCCTTAAAATATGAATCTTTATCCATTGGAGATCGTGTCTTTACCTTTAAAAAGTGGATCTTTATCCTTTGAACATTGGGTCTTTACCCTTAACATATGGATCTTTATCCATTGGAGATCGGGTCTTTATCCTTAAAATACGGATCCTTATCCATTGGAGATCAGGTCTTCACCCTTAAAACATGGATCTTTATCCATTGGAGATCGGATCTTTACCCTTAAAACATGGATCTTTATCCATTGGAGCTCGGGTCTTTACCCTTAAAACATGGATCTCTATCCTTGGACATTTGTCATATATTGGCTTCAGCTCTTCTAATTGGACTGATATTTTGCTTCTTCATTCTTTTGAGATTCTTACTTTCTTCTTGTTTTTTTCTTTTTGTTCTTTCCTTTGCCAAAAATTCAACTATTCAAACCAACGAATTTTTCCATGCAGGTTCATATTGATGTTTGTGTTGTCTAGTTCCTCACACAAGCATGCATTTCTTCTTTTACAAAATGGCTGGAGCTTCCTCAAGTAATGGGCTTTCCATGCCCCCTGATTCCATATCCAATTCATCTTTGCTTCATTGAGTATCTGTTGTTTACTTTGACAAAGAATAGACAATACAATATAGTAAAATGCAGTGTGATATACTCATGTATGCATGATATGCACAGATGATACTTATAGTGGTTCCATCGACTCATAGACTAAGGTGATCAGCTGAAGTGTTGTCATTGGTTCCCTCCAGATGCTTGCTCAGGTCTTGCGTTGGAATGACAAAGGCTTCACATTTATGGCTTTATCTTCAAGATATTAAAAACATGAGTAGTGGAGGCCCCAAGCAGCAGAGATACATCCATTTCAAATTATGATTCAGCATGCCAGTTGGTAACTTCTTCACAACCTTGCAAATAATCATTTATTTTACCCAATGTGTCCTTCAAAGTTTAATGATTCAACATACTTCCCTTAACTTAAGACTTTGTATGACAAAAACACTTTTTTTTTTAAATCTTAAAATCATATTTTGGCTTTTTCAAATCAGTTTCATTATACCTCAGGACTCGATTTTCCAAATTAATATATCTATAACATGACAACCCTAGTTACCATACTAAACTCGGGAATCATTTCCATTTAAACAATAACTGTTACTCTTCAGATAGGCACATACATATTACTTGGCTAAAGATCTCATCGAGATTGAATATTGTTTATCTCATATGCATGCTTATTCAAACTATCTCTACTAATGGACTCTACCTACTAAGAGAGATCAACATTTCTTTAATAGGCTTGAAACGGGGTCTATAAGGGACATAGTTTAAGTGAAGGCTATTTTAATATTGGAGCTGATGTAACATTGCTGACCTTAGCCTTTTCCTTGTATTTCAATTTCTTTGTGCTTGCAGATGCCTCAACAGTGTTCTCCAAAAGTGCAGTTAGTTGGCTCCTCATAGTCTCTGTTAGGACCTCCTTCAGTTCTTCCATCATGGCATTGAGGGCGTTGTCTACCATTCTTTGAATTTGTTTGGGATCCATTGCTTTTGGTGAGAAGCGAATTGAGTCGCTATTGGATTCTACGTCACTGAAGTTGGGTTGTCGTACACTTTTGAACTGCTATACTCTAGGTCTGTGAGCCAAAAAGGATCAATGATATGTTATGCAATGCGTGTATGAATGTATATATGTATGCACAAATAACAAACAAACAAAGATAATTAGGACATCTCTTCCAACCTTATAACTTCCACACACGAATGAAGAGTCTCTTTTCTTAGGTATATGGTCAATAAAATACCAACATGGTATATCTTGTTTTCGAAAAATTCACTCGAACGATTTAACTAATAGCTATATTTTCAAACATGAAAGTCAGTTCATGATAATTTCTATTAATTAGGCTTTAATCCATCCAATCAATTAAAATAGTTTTTATGCTATATTGGATTAAAACTAAATTAAGAGATTTATCATAAATAGATTTCTCATTTGAAAAAGTAACTAATAATTCATGTCACAAACAAGACCATGATTAATAGTTATTAGTATAAGCTAGGCTCACAATTAATTTTTGATATTTTCATATTTGGTCCAAATATTTTGTAAGCTCAAAAGGTTGTAATGAAGTGAAAAAATAATTTTATTTCTATGCCCATTGTAAAAAGATTTTAGAAAAAATGGATTTTGGGCTTTGTATTTGGGCCATAGGATTGAAAAAGATTTTCGGCCCATCTTGAAAATAAGATTTTGAAAATTTGGAACTTGGTCTTTTGGATTTAAAGGGAAAAATTATTTTTTGAGTTTACAATATAGGTAGGTCATATTAGAAAAAGAATAAACCAAATAAGCCATGATTTAAACCAAGATAAATTAACCATAGTTAAACAACAAGCATTTGGGCATAAACCTAAAGAAAGTCATTAGACCAACTATATGGGCTTTAGTCTTTGGGTTGAAAAGCTTTAAGCTTCCATAGCAAGTATATACCAAAAAGGTAAAAGGCTATGAGTGGTTATGCCATGCTCAATCTCCATACCTTAAGTGAAAGTATAGTATCCCTTACATAACACAACACGGGTTACACGAGCGTCCTAACTCACGCACATAATGTAAATCTAAATGATGCAATAGATAATATCATAATAAAAAAGAATAAAATAATATAAAGACCAATGGAATCAACTTCTCTTAACCCTAGTGGAGTCGTCACTTTGAGCGAGAATTTTCACCCCCACTCCCAGTAAAATGGTTCTTTCCACTTCGACATTGTTATGCTCAGGGCCTTAGAGAATACGGGCCTAAATCCAGAAAAAATGGAGTCGCCACCCGGATAGGCTGGAAAAAAAGAAAGGGGCGGATGACTCAATTCCTAAGGAATCCCCAACCCCCTAATGAGTTTGGAAAGTTGGTTACGTATGGGGAAGGTGAGAATGACCAAGCATCCCCACAATGCCCGATTTATTAGAATCAACCTCTTTTTCGGTTTAAATATTATATAATTCTTAATTATTATGATAAAATCCATACTACATGCGATAATTAAAATAAAAACATCATTATATTAATAATTAAAATAATGTTCAAATAAAGCAAATAAATGGACACCCATCTGAGGATAGAAACATGTCCTTACATTATCCAATATCTAAAACTAAATAAAATACCCACCAAAAGGTGAAAATGTGTCTTTTACATTGGTCCCAAGACTTAAAATAAATTAAATTACATGATTAAAAAAATGAGACACCCACAAAGTAAAAACGTGTCATTTACAATTCAAGAAATCAAATAAATAATTAAACAAAATTAAATCATTCAAGTGCTATAATTAAAATAAAACATCCATCATAAGTAAAATAAATCATTCATCATATAACAAATAGCAAACCAAATAAATAATTAAAACTGAAATTGAATTCAGTAAGTAAATAAAAATTAGGGTTTGAGATTTGGAATTTAAGATTTTAGGTTTTGAGGATTATGGTTACTGAGTTAGAAATTAGGATTTTAGGTTTTGGGGTCTTGGTATTAGGAATTATAGTTTAAGAATTTTAAGGCTCCTTGATTAGGGTTTGGGAGAATTGGATTTTGATATTTTGGGAATAAATTTGGGTTTTCTTGGATTTGGGTTTTAAGTTTACTAGATTAGGATTTTGGTGTTTCGGGTAGAATAATTTGGAGGTAGGGTTACTGGATGTTAAGTTTTAAAAGAAATTAGGGTTTTAATTTATTATTTTAGAAAAAAAGTGATTTGGGAAAACAAATTAAGGTTTTGGAAAAATAATTAGGGTTTTGGGATTTAATGAAATAGTATAAGGTTTTGGACAAAAACAATTTAGGGCCTTGAGCTTTAACAAAATAATTTAGGGTTTTGGGGACTTTAGAAAACAATTAGGGTATTTGGGATTTTAGAAAATAATTAGGGTTTTTAGGATTGAGCCAGTGGTTTAAATCAAACCTTAAGCTATTGGTGAATGAATTGAACCTTGGTTTATAAAACATATAATTCAGATTTAACAATTTTATGCTACTAAAAAAATTAATGTCAAAACACATCAACGAAACATTTAAAAGAAAGCATGTTATGACTACTGTGAATATAAAAAAAAATTATTGGTTAAGACCAAACCTTCATTGATGGTTCCACCAAAACTGATATTTGATTCTGGCTGAACAAAAGCCAAAGACAGTGTGGCTGCCTTTGATGAATTTGATAGTTGATGAACGTTGTTGGTTGCTTACTCCTTGATTGTTGATTGCTGCTCTAATTTTTTCGATCCCTGTTAAAGTATTAAAGCTTATTATTTATATGTAAAATCGGACTTAACCTAAACCAGACCTGCCTAATCCAAGACATAAAAGGATTCTAATTTAATTAGAAAATCCAAAAATGCTTTAGAATCAAATTTCATGTCGATTTAGCTCTCTGAATTGACATGGGCCAAGGCCATGTCGATTTGGTGTTCCAAATTAACATGGAACCAAGGCCATGTCGATTTGGTATGCCACCCCTCTAGGTCGACATGAATTGTAGTTCAAGTCACCTGGGGCCCTGCTGACTTAAAATCTGTCTAACAATACCTTAATCAGACCGAATAATTGAATGTGAACCCAATAAATTAAGCTTGGGCATTCAAAATATTAATCATTTAAATGTATACCCTTTGAAACCGAACCAAGCCATTTAAAAGTTATAACTTAGGTTTAAATTTTTTAAAGTCGGTCCGAATTTAGTTTAGCATCCTTTAATTAGGACCGTACCAAATTATGGTCAAAATTAAAGGTCTACAAGCATCATGACCTTGCTGGGTACGGGGCAAACAAGAAACAAAATCCATGGTAATGTGCTCCCATTTCCACTTAGGAAATGGAAGAGGTTGTAGTAGTCCTGAAGGATGCTGATGTTCTGCTTTAAATTGTTGACACACCAAACACTTTACTACAAAATCCGCTACATCCTTCTTCTTAACCTTCCACCAACAATTCTCCTTAAGAGCTTTATACATCTTAGTACTACCTATATGTATAGAATAAATAGAATAATGAGCTTCTTCCATTATCTCCTTTTTAAAGTTTCCACATTCGGTGCACATAATCTGCTACTAAGCACTAAAGTACCATCTTTCCTAATAGCATAGTCTGTATGAGTACTTACTTTTACACCATCGAGAATCTTCTTCATCTCTTCGTCTAAAACTTAAGCTTCTCTGATTCTCCCCACTAAAATTGGTCTCACTTTAAAAGTTGCCAACAGTGCTCCAGAATTAATCACTTCTAAATCTACTCCCATAGATTGAAGATCCAGTATAATGGAAGTTGTACAATCTTGACATGGAAAAGACTACCATGTGACTTCTGACTCAAAGCATCAGCTACCACATTAGCCTTTCTAAGATGATACTCAATAGTGCAATCATAATCCTTTAGCAGCTCAATCCATCACCTCTGTCTCAAGTTCAACTCCTTCTGAAAAAGAAGATACTTCAAACTCTAATGGTCTATGAATATTCGACACTTTTCTCCATAAAGATGATGCCTCCAAATTTTTAAAGTAAAAACCACTATTTCAAGTTTTAGGTCATGAGTAGGATAATTCAATTCATGAGGTTAAAGCTGTCTAGATTCGTAAGCTATCACCTTCCCATACTGCATCAAAACATACCCTAAACCCTTTCATAAAGCATCACTATACACCATATAATCACCATTGCCTGAAAGAAGAGCAAGAATAGGAGCAGAAGTCAAACAAGCTTTTAATTTATCAAAGCTATGCTGACATTCCTCGGTCTAATTAAATTTCATATTTTTCTTTAGCAATTTTGTCAATGGTGATGCAATGATGGAAAATTCCTAAACAAAATGATGATAATACCCTGCCAAGCCTAAGAAACTTCTTACTTCTGTAGGATTAGTGGGTGGCTCCCAGTTCATCACTGCCTCTATCTTTTTAGGATCAACATAAACTCCTTCTGCTGATATAACATGACCCAAAAAATACTACTCTGTCCAACCAGAAATGGACATTTACTAAGCTTGGCATACAATTATTCATCCTTTAAGGTCTACAGTACAATTCTCAAGTGTTCCTCATGCTCTTCTCTACTTCGAGAATATACTAGGATATCATCAATAAATACAATTACAAACTTATCTAGATAAGGATGAAACATCCTATTCATAAGATCCATAAAAGCAGCTGGGGCATTGGTTAACCCAAATGACATCACTAAAAATTCATAATGCCCATAACGAGATCTAAAGGCTGTTTTAGGCACATCTAACTCTTTTATTTTCAACTGATGATACCCTGATCATAAGTCTATTTTAAAAAAGATTGTAGCACCCTGAAGTTGACACAATTCAAGACAAACGATATTTATTCCGAATAGTGACCCGATTTAGCTGTCTATAGTCGATGCACAACTGCATAGAGCCATCTTTCTTCTTTATAAATAACATAGGAGCTCCTCAGGGTGAGACACTAAGTCTAATAAATCCCTTATCCAACAATTCGTGCAATTGTATCTTCAATTCCTTCAACTTAGTAGGAGTCATTCTATAAGGAGCTTAAGAAATAGGCGTTGTGCTAGGTTGAACATCAATAGAGAATTCAACTTCTCTATCAGGAGGTAAGCTTGGAAGCTCTTCTGGAAATACTTTTGAAAATTCATGTACTAAAGGAACATCTTTCAAATTAGGTCCTTCTAGCTCTATGTTAATCACATATGCTAAATATGCTTGACAATCCTTTTTAAGAAATTTTCTGGCTGTCATAGCAGAAATGACACAAGATGGAAGAAGTTTTTGTTCACCGCAGAATGTAAGTTTAGAATTTCTAGGTATACTAAAAGTCACCTTTTTCTCATAACAATCAATAGTGGTATGGTGGCGAGATAGCTAATTCATCCCTAAAATGATATCGAACTCCTGTATAGGCAAAGGAATAAGATATGCTAACAATTCAAAACCAACTAATTTGATTAATGAATCTTTATACACAAGCTCACAAATCATGGAAGTTCCTATTGGAAAGCTCACTACTAACCCATTATCTAAAAAACTCTATTTCTCATTCAGATAAGTGGCAAATGCATGTGATGTGAATGAATGAGTAGAGTCAGCATCAATAAGAACATGAGCATCTCTACTAAAAATAACCAACGTACCAGTAACCACTTTTGGTGAGGCTAGAGTTTCCCGTTGTGTGATAGTAAAAACCTGAGCTTATGCAGGTGGTCTACCTGTCTAACTAGATGATATGGCTCCTTCCTGTCTACTGGTCCCATTGTTATTCCATCTACATGCTTCTCTGCTCTAAGACTGGGTCGTGCCTCCTCTCCAAGGTACAAATGCTAATGATGCTTGAATAGACTCACTTGGCCTTACTAGCATTGAACAATCTCTTCTGATGTGTCCTGTATCACCACACTGATAGCATTCGCTAAAAATTGCCTTGCTCTCCTTACTGTGATATCTACCACAAGTAGGACATAAGGGTCGTGGTCTCTGATTAGCTCTTGAATTGCTACTCTGTCCAACCCTTGGTGTACTGGCAAAATTGCCCACAGATTGGCTCACTAAACTCTGACTGATTTAATGTCGATTAATCTATTGACCTGATCTAATAGGGCGGCCCCAACTACTCCCTGGGTAAGAAGTAGTATGTGAATAAATCCCTAATAAGAACTATGAATGTGCTTTCTCTTTTAATATGCCTGTAAGCAAATCCCTGATAAGAACTGTGAATGTGCTTTCTCTTTTTATTCTCAAACTATGTTTCTTCTTTTAATAGCTTCTCTTTTTTTAATGCACCATTGACTATAGTATAAAAAGTACTGCCCTAATCCCGAGATAACCCCTTTCGAATATTGATATACAATCCTTCGTAAAATCTATTACACTTGTCTTCTTCCTTAGATACCATATGATCTACATATCTATAAAGTTCTTCAAATTTATCTGCATATTGAAGGACCGTCATCCCATCTTGCTTTAATTGGAAAAACATGTTCTCCTTTTCCCTTCTATAATTTCTTGCAATATATTATTTATAAAACTCAACCTCGAATGTAGTCTAAGTTAATTCAGCACCACGAGATTGAACCAATCGAGTATACGAATCGTCAGTTGTTCTGCCTAAGAAAGCCTGAACATATCTCAGCTTTTCGGCATCAGTAATACCCATTAGAGAATAAGATTTTTGTAATTTTCTAAACTATTCATCGGCCTTTTCAGAATCTAAAGTGCCATCAAAATCTTCTGTCCCACAATTACGGCAATGAGAAATAACAGCCATGGCTGTTGTTGTCATTCTCTTGCAATCATAACTTCTATAATAGCTTGAGCAACAGTAGCACCAACCTCAACTTGGATTGGTGGTGCAGTAGGTGGAACATGAGGTACATGAGATGGAGCTAGTGGATTTACTCCAGATAAGTCCTTTTGTGAAGTAATATCTATGTAAGTATTTTGTTCACTTCTCTTAGATACCTCAAAATCAACTGACTCATCGGGAAGAGGTAGAGTAGGAATCCTATGAAGTTGGCCAATATTTTCTAGTCTAACTATTTGATTTCGTTGGCCAGTGTTTCTACCACGGCCTCTACCACCTCGTTCTCGTGGTGGCATTTTCCTACAAAAGTAAATTGTATAACATAAGTTAACTACATGACATTCCTAAATATCTATATATATATATCAAAATAAAATTATATTTTTATATATTAGTGTATCATGATAAATCTCTTTTATTCTTGGGCAAATGTTCATGAAAATTAAATACTTTATAATTACGCATGACTATGATGCAATCATGAATAAAATATTATGTAAGTTTAAATTAAATTTAAAATATTATTTGAATCATGCATATTTTTCTCATTATGGAATAAAAAAATATTTTGCCCTTGAAACCGAGAAATTTACCAGTTACAACAACAACAACAACAACAACAACAACAACAACAACATAATAATAATAATAATAATAATAATAATAATAATAATAATAATAATAATAATTTTTACCTAAATCAAAATTTTCCTATAGGTCTCTTCAAAAGAAAACTCTACAGAATCTATAACATATTCTCTGATGCCATAAAATATCACACCCCAAACTCTGAAATCTAAGGGTGAATTTATCTTACAATCTATACTAATATTAATTTACTAATAAAGCATCACTCATAATTTTATTGCTTAGTATTTTTCTTATACTTATGAATATAACATTATTATACAAAATTATGAAATACATAACAATATTATTCATCCCAAATGATCACACATAATAACTTTGGATATTACTAAAGATAATTTTATTGGCTCAACCTCTTCTACACGCTGATAAAATGAAATCGATGAGAAATCTACTGGATTGTACTTTAACTGTATCTGAAGATATTTATATTTTAAAGAGTGAGTCTAACTACTCAGTTAATAGATAAATACATAATAAGGGAGAACAAACAAGGTTTAATTATATATTTATATAAATAATTTTACATATCATCATTGGTAAGACGGATAAATAAAACTTGAAATTTTAAACTTCACTTTTAAAAATTTATTAATTCTTAGAATAATACGAATAATTCAATTTAACATCATGAATATACACTCAAATATAATTCATTACTGATCCAACTTCAATCTAAGGGCGTATGATGACTTACCTCGCAAGCCCGAGGAGAAATAACTTCAATACATATGTGCAAAGTAATTACTCCGGCCAAGGGTAATTTATAATATTATTAAATTTATATAAACGCTTGTCATCAAGGTGCGATCTCGCAGGATTATAATAAGCGTGTATATGAATTATTTATCTAACATAGTATAATCAATTAGTCACATATATAAAAATTTAAACTACGATTATTTTTTCTCAATTTATAAGAAAATAGATATCATTCAAAAATAAATCATCATCTTGAATTATGTAAATTCTTTTCTAAAATCATAAATATATATAATACTTTAGAAATATAATGTTACATATTTACCCACTCACTTGAGCAAAATATTGTACTTGCTTAGTCAATAGGATTCCTTTCACACTCTACGATTTCAGCGGGGTTCGTTCCTAAAATAATATAAGAATATTGTTTAATTTAGAGTATACCCTAACTACTGTAAATATATGCTATGAAAATGATGTGTGGTTACAGTACTTAAATTCTAGCGAAATATCGATAGAGTTTCGACGTAATTTTGGACTTTTTTCATAATTTTCAGAATAATACTCTAATGAGTATTTTCTCAATTTGTCAAACATACTAGCTCTTCAAATTTTTCAACAATAATATTTTTAATAACTCAACTCAATGTATTTTAATTATCAAATTTTACTAAATAATTACAATTGTAATTAAATTATGTTATTTTAGTTTATTTTAATAATTTATTTATATTTAGTATTATTTAGTTATTGACGAATCTATTTAATTATGTAATAGTTAAATCTCTAATATTGTAGTAAATTAATTCAAATATATATATTCTAAATTTTTAAATTTTAGTTTGATAAATAATAATAATAATAATAATAATAACAATATATATATGTATTAAAGAATTTATTTAAAATAATAATAATTTTATTTACTTAAATTTTTTATTTTATTATACTTTAAAATATTAAAAATAATAATACTAATAATGACAATAGTATTATTAACACCATTTACTTAATTGATAACATTATTTGAATAATTCATTTTTTGACTAAAATAATTACTTAATTACCTTTATTTTAACAATATAGATTTATATTAAATTTAATAGTAATAATAATAATAGTATATAATTTATTTACTTTTTAATAATTTATTTTTATTTTATAATAATCACTTATAATAAAATTAATAATTTTAATAATTAAAATAGTAATACTATTTACATAACTAAAATATTTATCATTATTTCAATCTTAATAATTTATGTTAAATCTATTATCAAATAATGTTAGTAATAATGATAACAATACTAACTATTGAAATAAACCTATAATGAACTTAAAAACACTAAATTTAATATATTGATAGCTGTTGTAATGATCATACTAAAATTCATAATTATTAATTATAATAATAAATTTAGTAATAATATTTTATTCTACAATCATAATAATATTAATATTTAAATACCACTTAGCATTATTTATGCTTTAACAATTATTATTATTTATTCTTAATAAAGATAATAATAATTTAACTAATATATTTATAATAATATAACTTTAATAAAATATTTAATTTTTTATGAATTTTTAAATACAACACATTTATCAATTAATTTGATTATTTAATAATTAACTAGTTTAATTTAATTTATAATTAATTTAATTAACTAAACTCAATTTGTAAATAATTTAATAAAAGTAAATTAACAAACTATTTATCGATTGCCTTACAATTAATTTATTAAATCTATACATATATTTATTTATACACTCATATTTAAATACAATTAATTTATTCTGTAATTTTATAAATAAAATTTAAAATTCAATATTTTTTTAATGGACTAGTCATAAATATTTTTATTCTAAAATTAATATACACATACATATACACCAACTTGAAATTTTCATAATTAATAAATTTATAACAAGTAAATATATATATATATTAACAAAATTTCTCAAATATATATATATATTTATTATCTAATTATCTTCATTATTTTAATTTTTCTATTCTAGTTCCAACTACTTAATTAATTCTACAAATAAATAATAACTAAATTTTTTTAAACTAGCAAATAATTTATTTAAATCAATTTTTAAAATAAGTAATTCTAAATAAATAACTAACTAGTAATAAAAATTTAATCTATCTCAGTAACTCATTAATTAAATTTTAGTTTCATATTTATAATTTATAATTTATTAATTATTATTTTAAATTAATTATTGATTATTTTAATTATATATTTATATATATTTTTTAATCTTTAGTTACTATTTATACATTTATTAAATAATCATCCTAAATTAATAAATAAGATATCAAATTGAAGCTTATGAAGAAAAGGTTCCAAAAATACCCGAGTCGCTGGAAAAAGAGATTGAAAAACGGTCGAAAAGTTAGTCGTAAGTTCACGTCGACGAGAGTTCCGGTGACCGCTTCGAGTAGTGCGTACAACTTGCTCCGGCGGCCTTTCATGGCAGTTTAAATACCATTGGAAAGCTAGTCGAGTTGACTCCAACGGTCGCTGATGCATGTAGATCGGAGATATCCAAAAGATGATGAACAGAGCTAAAGAAAATTATTGCTCCACAAACTCCCCCTCTCCCACTTTACTGTTTCTTAAGAGAAAAAAATACTCTGTCAAATTTTTCTCTAATTCTTTCTCAGTCTCAATTCCTCTCTCTCTTTCAGTCTCACCTCCATTCTTTATTATTTAAAAAAAATTCTTTCATCAATAAAAACACCATAATTACCCACTAAATAATTCTTTAACTTTAATTATTAAAATTTTATTTTTATTATTAATCATCATCCATTTTATTTTTTTTTGTCTGCCACATTCATCAATTATATTTTCCTTTTTTTTACAACTCATTTTATCATTATTTTTATTTTATTCCATTTATTTATTTATTTATTATATATATAATTATTACATTACTATTAAAATTTTATCTTTAATAATTATTTACTTATTTATTTATTTACAAGGTACTATATGGACAACTTTATAAAAACAAGCAAATCCTAAAAGCAACATTGACCTTTTATGCAATCAATAACTACTTTCAAAATAAGGTGTGCAGATCATGCACAAAGAAGTTTTTTTTGAGTTACTTGGATGAGAAATGTAGTAGGCAGTTAAAGGCATCAAGAGAGGGCAAGACAGAAATTTTTATCATCAGAAAATTCAACAACATTCACACTTTCCTTTTAGAGGTGAGAATGAGCAACAAAAGACAAGCAACTTGAAACATTATTAGAGATCTCATCAAGACAAAGTATCTTAATGTAAAAACAGTATACACACCAATAGAAATAATTCGGGACATGAAAGATGATTTTGGAGTGACTATAAATTATGTAAAAGCTTGGAGATCAAAGGAAAAAGCTCTTGAGATTATTAGAGAAAAACCAGCATAATCATATGTCTTGCTACCAAGCTACTTGTATATGTTGAAGACAACAAATCCAGGTTCTATTATTGAGCTAAAAACAGAAGAAGATGAGTCATTTCTGTACGTCTTCATAGCTCTAGATGAAAGTATAAAAGGATGGAGATGTTGTAGGCCAACTATAGTTGTAGATGAAACTTTTCTAAAAGCAACACATGGAGGGACACTAATTATTGCATGCACACAAGATGCAGGTGATAAGATTTTTTCTCTTGCTTTTTCTGCTGTTGATTCTGAAAATGATGCTTCATGGGAGTGGTTTTTTATGAAATTTAAAGAGACATATGGTATAAGATCAATGATGTGCATAATTTCAGATAGGCATGAAAGTATTGAGGCAGCAACTAGAAAAGTATATCCAGAATGCATATTCCATTTGTTGAACAATCTAAAGACAAAATTTAAGAAAAATCTAAAGAAAATTAAGGATTATCAGCTGCAAGATCATACACACAAGAAGATTTCAATTATAATATGGATGTGCTTGACAAAATAGATGTTCATATTAGACAATATTTGACCAACATTGGATATGAACAATGATCAAGATTACATTCTATAAATAGAAGTTTAATTATGACATCAAACATAGCAGAGTCAATGAATTCAGCAAATAAAGGATCTAGAGACTTACCAATAATATCTTTGCTTGAATATTTGCATGCTTTGACACAAGATTGGAGTTACATCAATAGGAATATAGCAAATTCAACATTCACGAAGATGGCTAAAAAGTACGAAGATATGCTCAGTGACAACTACGTTGCCTCTCTAAGAATGAAGGTTAGATTCAAAACTAAAATAATTTTTTGATCTTCAATTAAGTATATTAATACTGTAAATTTAAGCTATTAGGTACACCTCCCTAATTGATTAAATAAACATAAATCAGAAATTATAATATGAGAAGTGACCCAACAATGAGAAATAATATATATGTATTTTTTTTTTGCAGGTGAAATCATCCAATGATGATCTCTTTACAGTCCTTCAACATGAAAAAATTTACACAGTGAACATGAAAGAAAGATTATGCACTTGCAACAGGTTCCAAATTGATGAAGTGTCATGTCCACATACATTAGCAATAATAAATAAGATGCACATGGACCCTTATAAATATTGCTCATCTTACTACACAAAAAACACAATGGTGGAAACTTATCAAGGAATAGTATATCCAGTACCAAAGCAAAACATATAGAGTATACCCAATGATGTTGGAAAAGAAGTTGTCTTACCACCAACTGGAAGAAAAAAATTTGGAAAAACCCAAAAAAAGGAGAATCAAAGCAACATGGGAGATAAAAGTCCAAATTAAGTGTGGTAGATGCGGACAATATGAACACAATTGAAAGACATGTAGAAATCTTTCAAAAGAAATTAATCAATTTTCCAAAAAAAAAAAGATCTCAAAATTATTCATTTGTTAAACTGCACAAAAAACACAATGGTGGAAACTTATCAAGGAATAGTATATCCAATACCAAAGCAAAACATATAGAGCATACCCAATGATGTTGGACAAGAAGTTGTCTTACCACTAATTGGAAGAAAAAAATTTGGAAGACCCAAAAAAAGGAGAATCAAAGCAACATGGGAGATAAAAGTCCAAATTAAGTATGGTAGATGCGGACAATATGAACACAATTGAAAGACATGTAGAAATCTTTCAAAAGAAATTAATTAATTTTCCAAAAAAAAAATGATCTCAAGATTGTTCATTTGTTAAACTGCAAATACTGGTATTGATAAACAAAAATTCTATTATGAAGCTATTTTTTTTTTCAATTAGCTTGATTTGCTTGTTTTTAAATTCAATATAAGTACTATTCTAATTAATAATAAATATTCCATGGTTGCTAGCTGAATATTTATTCCATATACTTTTTAAAGTTTTGTGTTGTTAACTTGCTGCATATTGGAGAGCATATTATTAATTTTTATTTATTTCATTAACGAAAAAATAAATAAAAAACTAAGAAAAAATGAACAAAATAAAAAAAAATTACCTTAAGTATACATCCAGTATAAAGTATACCTTAAGTATACATACCATATATAATTTGTAAAGTATACTATTCTAATTAATATATTTCATGGTTGCTAGATGAGTATATATTCCATGTACTTTTTGAAGTTTTATGTTGTTAATTTGCTGTATATTTGGGAGCATATTGTTAATTTTTATTTATTTCATTAACAAAAAAATAGATAAAAAATTAAAAAAATCAAAACAAAAAAATTTTACTTTAAATATACACCAAGTATAAAGTATACCTTAAGTATACATACAATATATAATTTGTAAAGTATACTATTCTAATTAATATATTTCATGGTTGCTAGATGAGTATATATTCCATGTACTTTTTGAAGTTTTATGTTGTTAATTTGCTGTATATTTGGGAGCATATTGTTAATTTTTATTTTTTCGTTAACAAAAAAATAGATAAAAAATTAAAAAAATCAAAACAAAAAAATTTTACTTTAAATATACACCAAGTATAAAGTATACCTTAAGTATACATACAATATATAATTTGTAAAGTATACTATTCTAATTAATATATTCCCTAGTTGCTAGCTGAGTATATATTTCAAGTACTTTTGAAGTTTTATGTTGTTAACCTGCTGCATATTTGGGAGCATATTGTTAATTTTTATTTTTTCGTTGACGAAAAAATAGATAAAAAAACTAAGAAAAAAGGAACAAAATAAAAAAAATACCTCAAGTATACATCCAGTATAAAGTATACCTTAAGTATGTAATAAATATACAATAAGTATTTGAAAAGTTTACCCTAAGTATACATTCGTATATCTTTGATATATTTTTCTAATATTTTTATCTACTTTTACATTTACAAAATTTCAAGTTTAAATAAAATTCTTTTTCAATATCAGTAGGTTAAAAAAA
Source organism: Garcia nutans (assembly GCA_947685225.1). Classification (NCBI taxonomy): domain Eukaryota; kingdom Viridiplantae; phylum Streptophyta; class Magnoliopsida; order Malpighiales; family Euphorbiaceae; genus Garcia; species Garcia nutans. Next base: position 10,667,415 of record CANTUV010000066.1, on the reverse strand, counting down.
ATACAGTTGCAAACCTATACATATCACAAATTATATAAATTATAAACACTAATGAAATGGTACACATTAAATATACATTTAGTATATTTTTAATATATTTCACCAAAATCAACACTAGAATATGAAAAATATATCTCTGAGATAATAATCAAATACTCATTAAAATATAAAAAGAAAAATTAAAATATAGTAAAATATTTTTAAAAAAGACAATTAAAAAAACTAAAAAAATATTAATAAAAAAAAGAAAGCAATAAAAATAAAATGAAACTAAAATAATAATTGTAACATAAGACAGAACATATTCTAGCAAAATATAAACAAGTTATACTGATGTCAAATCTAAAAGTTATAAAAAATCATATATTTCTGAATTCTATTATTAACTCAACAAAAAATCTAAGATATAGAATATTAATACTCTTTTAAAGTTTTCTTCTATTTTCTCTTTTTTCCTTTTACTTTGTTAGTTGCCATAGTTGCCTGAGATTCGCTTTAAATATTCCGATCTTGCTTCATCTTTTCATAATAATATAATAATATTGATAACCTACTTCGATGCAAGTCTGCATTAAAACCTATAACTGGAATCTCTTTATTCTCAATGAAATATTCAGGAAACGAAGCAACAAATATACCACAATTACTACAAAAAAATCCAAAAAAACAAAACTCTGAATTAAAATAAAAATATAAAAGATTAAGATAAATAATTAAAAATAAATAAAGGACACTTACTTGACTTCTTGAGATGGAAAGTTATCAATCATAAAAATATCAAAAGGATCTGTTAGTTACTGGTTAGCATAAACACCTTGATCAAGTAAGATATCAGTTCGAACTTTATAAAAACTAAGAAAATATAGAAAATGAGGAAATAACACACTATATGCTTTCAATGTCTTCAATATCAGTAGGTTAAAAAAAATACAGTTGCAAACCTATACATATCACAATTATATAAATTATAAACACTAATGAAATGGTACACATTAAATATACATTTAGTATATTTTTAATATATTTCACCAAAATCAACACTAGAATATGAAAAATATATCTCTGAGATAATAATTAAATACTCATTAAAATATAAAAAGAAAAATTAAAATATAGTAAAATATTTTTAAAAAAGACAATTAAAAAAACTAAAAAAATATTAATAAAAAAAGAAAGCAATAAAAATAAAATGAAACTAAAATAATAATTGTAACATAAGACAGAACATATTTTAGCAAAATATAAACAAGCTATACTGATGTCAAATCTAAAAGTTATAAAAAATCATATATTTCTGAATTCTATTATTAACTCAACAAAAAATCTAAGATATAGAATATTAATACTGTTTTAAAGTTTTCTTCTATTTTCTCTTTTTTCCTTTTACTTTGTTAGTTGCCATAGTTGCCTCAGATTTGCTTTAAATATTCCGATCTTGCTTCATCTTTTTATAATAATACAATAATATTGATAACCTACTTCGATTCAAGTCTGCATTGAAACCTCTAATTGGAATCTCTTTATTCTCAATGAAATATTCAGGAAACGAAGCAACGAATATACCACAATTACTACAAAAAAACAAAACTCTGAATTAAAACAAAATATAAAAGATTAAGATAAATAATTAAAAATAAATAAAGGACACTTACTTGACTTCTTGAGATGGCAAGTTATCAATCATAAAAATATCAAAAGGATCTGTTAGTTCCTGGTTAGCATAAACACCTTGATCAAGTAAGATATCGGTTCGAACTTTATAAAAACCAAGAAAATATAGAAAATGAGGCAATAACACACTATATGCTTTCAATGTCTTCTACACAGCCATATCAACATGTGCAGATCTTGATGAATTGTATATATATATATATATGCACCTGTAAACAAAATAGAAATAAATAACGAACATGTACCTTTTTAGCAGCAACATCAAATAAACCTCTCTTCAAATTTTTAAAAGTTGGCTGTTCAGAAATACTCCAATTTAGAATTCTTGGTACTTTACCATTAAGTGATAGAGTTTGCTTTCCAATGACATAAGGACAACATTCATAGAACCAGATCTGAAAGGCAAGAGGAAAACCAAGCAACCTATACATAGTTAATTTTTGAACTTTCTCACTATTGCCCTTATTTCTCTTACCAACAACATTTCCTTTTAAAGAATCAATAGTCACATAAAAAATTTCTTTCCCCCATAAATAAGCATTGTATTTGTCACTATCAATCAGATCAAAATCAATCTTATTAATAGGTCTATCATATTTTGAAGATAGAAGAAAAAGATGAACAAAAAATAATATTTCTATCTTCACAGCATCTTCATCACAATCCCACCTATTACCCATAAAACACTCATAGATTGATTGCCTATTTACTTTCTTAACTCTATTAAAATACTTATCCAACAATCTACTTCCATCACTATACAAATTGAGTTTGCTGCATTGCCCTATGCATTTCAATCCTATAACTAAAGCAAACTCATCTAATCTAAATTTCAACCTATCACCGCTAACTTTAATCCAGATCTCATCATCTTTGTCACTATAGAGTTCTCTCAGCAAAAGAATGAAGTAACTGAGGTTGACAAACTACATAAGGCATATCTAAAAAATGCCCAAAACATGTCTTCTTAAACATATCAAGTTGTTTCTTACTTAATTTTTCTTTCAGCAAACTAACAACACTCACTTTAATATGAATAACAACTTTTGCTGTGAAGTAGTCTTTCGGCTTAACCAAAAAATTTCAAAGCTAAAAATAGAAAAAAAAATCAATATTAGAAAAATGATGTTTTTAATATATTAAAAGTATACCTAAAGTATATATGAAGTATATTGAAGATATACTATACTTCAGAATAATCAACTGAGTATACTAAAGGTATACCTGAAGTATACTAATAGTATATATTCCTATTAACTTGGTGCAATTGAACAAATGCAAGGGCAAAAAAATATAAAATAAAACTAAGCACAACAAATAGTCTTCTACGATCAATTATCCAAATTATGGACAATAAATAATCTTCTATTACAATATTCATCAATTAAATTAAAAAGTCTTATTATATAAAATACTTAAAGTATATTATACTTATATTTAAGCACAACTAACACTCTTCTACTATAATTTACATCAATTAAATAAAAAAGATCTATCATATAGAATACTTAAATTATATTATAGATATACCTGAAGTATACTTATATGTCCTTATTCATATAAAGAACAACAAAAATATAAAGCGATAAACTGTTTAAATTTAGACTTCCAAAAAACTAAAAAAAAATTAAACACAACAAAGTCTTTTATTTAAAATAAGATATCAACAAAAATGAAACTAACAATAGAAAATAAAAAAAATGCCTTTAGACCTCTTTTTGATTCATCCAAAATATCATTTTCAATGACTAACTTAGCCTTTTTAAAGCACCTCTCTGTATTTTTTTCTCTTCTATCAATAGAAGAAGAACAATTACCCCTTTTTATATTTCAAATCAAAACTTGATAAAACATCCTCAAAAAAATTTTCTCCACTTTTTGTCAAATCTACTTTCAGTTCCTTCATATCAGACTGTAGCACTAATTTCTTGCTCATTTCAACTCCACCATCAAATTTCTTCCTCAATCTTTTTTATTTTTGCTTTCCTTCAAGCTTCTTTAACTTCCTCATAATTTGACTAACATATTTCTTTGGTGTAGAGGATGTTAAGCGTGTTTCAACCATATTCTTAATATATATATATATATATATATATATATTAGAAAAAGATACCAAGAAAGAAAAAAAAATTGGCAAAAAAATGTATATGATAATCCAAAAGAAAAAATCATATAGACGACAACACTATATTTAACTGACAAAAGTAACACAATAAATTATTCCAAAAAATGATTGTGATGTTGATTTTCTTATTGAATTAATAATTTGAGCATAAATATGGATAATAATTCCATTCCTAAATCTTTTTACAATATAAAATGACTAGATAAGGAAATGAATGTGCATAGTAGCATATGATTTATAATATAAAATCAACGAAAATAACAACAGTAAAGAAAAAAGAAATGAAGGAAAATATGGTTCTCATAAATAAAAGAGAAAATTTTACAAATTTGAAAGAGAGAGAGGAGAAGCTTGAAGTGGGTCATCTTTGAATCATTCAATGGAGAATTAAAACTTTGACAACCTAAAAAAGGATAAAGAAAACCATAAAGAAACGTATTTGGCTCCCATGGCTTCTATCTGCCTAATCACTCCACTAAAAATTACAAAAACACTCTTTTCTTAGTACTAATGAATGGTCATTTCCTATAATACCTCCATATAAGGATCTAAAAGCTATGAGACGAACATATAACTGCCAAAGATAGGACCCATAAGTAAAAAACTTATGGCATTACGTTGTATCATAAGTAAAATATGGCATTCAACTAAATTAGTATAAGTTTTTTATTTGTATGTGCATATTATTTTGCAATTTTAATAGCAAGCATAGGATAAATAATATCAATAAATTTTTATTGTAGTACTTAAATTGTTTCAATGAATTGTTTGTTTCACAATAATCTAAAAATAGGTATAAAACTTCGATGATTTCATTTACTAAAACATCTTTCCACACCTTATCTTTTGCTCTCGTTTTCCTTGTAATTTTAAATTCATAAGTTAATTTATCAAGCATTAACTAGGTTCAGTTTAAATATTTCATCCATTTCATTGTAAGAGTCTTTTTTAAAGAAAGATTTTGTTCCACTTAAAATATGACTCTCCTCTCTTTCTCAAGTCAATTTACTAAAAATTAATATATCCATTTTAATTACGTCATCCTTGTCATAGTAACATTTACTTTTTGAAGAAAAATTCTCACATAAAGTGTCACTCTATAAAATGAATAAAAATTTAGTTACATTTGTTTTTCCATTTTTACTATTCTCATTATTATCATCACTATATTATAATATTATCATTAAACTTTGTTTCATTTATATTACAATTAAAATTAAATGAAATTCCACTTTTAATTAAATTTATGATAATAAAATTATTTGAAGTGAATATAATATATTGGTGTGTACACTTTCATAGACTACAATAAATATATTTCATTTCTTCTAACACTTTCAATATTTTCAATTACTTTTTTATGAGTATTTTGAGAGACAAATCCATCTATTTATATATATTATTGCAATGCAAATGACATGGCCAAATGCTAATGCCAAAATTGCAAGAAATAATACAAATTTCATGATTATATATATATATATCTTAAATTTTAGATGTCATTTAAAGATTTTTCTTGGTAAAATTTTGAAAGGCTATCATATTGCTTCACTGTTGCGAAAACAAAACAAAATTTTAGATGTCATTCAAAGATTTTCTTGGTAAAATTTGAAAAGTTACCATATTGCTTCACTATTGAGAAAACAAAACACATTCCTTCATTTTGAAGGACAAAAGTTTAATCATATCTTTTAAATGAGTATTTTAATTATAATTTAAAGTTTAAATAGTATTTAATTACTACTCATTGAAAGCTGCAGTACTATTTTCTTCAATTTCATCATTTGACCTTTTGCTATTGTAAACTCGATCAATCCCAAGTTGTATGTAATATTCAAATTCCTTGCTAATATTGATGCTTTCTATTTGGCTATGCATTAATTAAACCATGAAAATCCAAAATCAATTTAGTAAAAAATTCAAATGGTCTTAACAATTTTATAATTTGCATTGGTTTGTAGGATATGTATAATAATCTGAACTTTGCAAATCATATGATTTCAATTAAAGGAATTGGAAACTTGTTAAACCAAATCAAACTAATTAATTATGTACTCTAAACCATACCTTGTTTAAAGGTCAGTATATGACACAATGGTACAAATACAAAATTACTTGCATAATCAACAGAAAAAAATAAGACTATAATTTTTTTTAGAGCTTTCAACTTGATTGTTTGATTTAATATTTAATATGTTATTTTAATGGCTTAAATAAAAAATAAAATACAGTTTTCCTTAATAATAATAATAATAATAATAATAATAATGTTCTCACTGTGTTTCAATATTACAATATTGGTCTTAATTTAACTTTGCTATAGTTATTAAATTCATCCATATATGATGGAAGGTTAAAATTAATATAATTGTAAAATTATATGTATTAACTTGTTAAAAGAATTGACTAAAATTTGAAAAACAGTAAAAAGTCCAAAAATTATTTTTTATTAAATAAGTAATGTAAGTAGTATAGGTTCAAATATTATTACACTATTGACGATAAAAGAAGAACTATAAGATTGTATTGTAAATCATATAATACATGGTCAGAGAAGAGATAAGATTTTTGTGAATTTGATTTTATTGCTAGAGCCCTTGCTTACATTTTGAGAGAGATTTTATTTCCTTTTATTGACAAACACAATAGCAGCCTTTTTACCCTATATGTGTATTGTCGCACGAGAGGAGCCAACAGATTATATATTTAATTAATTTTTTTCGTTCATAGTCGGTTCAACTTTAGTTGTTATTTTTTTATATATTAGAAATTGTCACCAATAAATTATAAAGTTTGATTAGATACTTAATAATAATTTACTTTTTCGGAGATAAAGTTCGAGGTTAATTACGTGTAAAGAAGAAAAACTACTCTACAACGTCCGAAATTAGTATTATAATTATTGTATCTATTTTTTTATTTATAGTAGAAATTATATTCACCGCCTAAATATAAATCCTAATTATATTTTTTATAATTTAATTATTTTTGTATTTTTGATTTTTTTTATCCACAATCTCGATACAATTTTTTTTATAAATTTATTATTTAATTTTTATTATTTTTGGAGGTTTAATTTTCTTATGGAGCATAATAATTTATTTATTTGTTAATAATTTAATCTGCACATTTGCTACTTAAGTGTAGGAATTTTATATTATTAATTAGTTAAGTATATATTATATATATTATTATTATGTCCACTCCCTAGATATCACTATTCTAATTTCACATTTTATTAAGTTTTTTTTTTATAATTTTCATTATTTTTGTTATTTGTTAATTAATATTCATTTATCGTATTCTCTAAGGAGAAAATATTTTTTTTTTATTAAAGTAGATTTGAATTCAAAATTTGATTTTAAATATCTACGTATCCCCTTGACAGAATTAAAGCGCTGTAGTTTAATTTATTTATAGTGAATTGAACATTCTCTCATATAGTTGGTTCAAATTTATTATTATTATTATTATTATTATTATTATTATTACTATTATGTCTACTTCCTAGACATAATTATTTTAGTGTAGTGATTTTATTTTTATTGTTATTATTTTCTTTATTTATGAATTATTCTCGATCCATGCATTATTTTTGATATATTATTTTTGCCAATGGCACTGACTTTTCGGATATAATTATTGAGTTTACTTATTTGATATTATTATATGTACATATTTATTTTTCAACATATATTACATATTTATTTTTTTAACATAGATTATGGATATATTTAATTATTATATCCATTGTCTGGATATAATAATTTTACTATTTTATAATCTATTTATTTTATTTTAATTTAATTATTGACTAATAAATATACAGAGTAAAATATATAAATAATTGAGGAAATGGAAATGGATAATGTTAACATAATAGTATAAATAAAGTCATTTTATTTTATTTCTATTAATTATTTCATTTTTTTTATAAATAAATGAATAAATCCATAAGTAACTAGAATGAAAAGGAAAAAAAACTGTAAATAAGAGCCCATCACCTAAAGGAAACCCAAGAGTTAATTTGTATATACAAACAAAAATGGACATAAAACGTGCGGACAAATTTTTTGTAAATATATGTTTAAACTTTAGTAAATGTGTGTATGTTGTGACGTGAAAAGGACAAAATTCAAAAACTAATAATAATATAAAATACATATGCTATTAGCAAAACTACACAGCTTAAAAGACTTCCCCCCTCCGACTGAGAAACTGATTAAAAATCGACCGAAAAATTAGTTAATCGACTGGTCGGTTCAGTATTTGGTTCTAAATTACATTAAACAAAAAATATTCGGTCGGCCAGCGGTTTCATTGCTCAGAAAATCGAACCGACCGAAAACCGCTCCTCTTCTATATCATGCGCATTTCGTTTTGTTTGGATTTGAGTTGAACAATTTCATTGTTTCAAAACCGACCGAAACCGAAACCGACCGAATTTTTTCCAACAGAATAAATCAGGTTCAATATTTTTTGGTCTAAACTAAAACCGAACCGAACCGGCCGAATTTTTTCGGTTTGATTTTTTTGCGGTTTCTAATTTTGTTCGGTCGGTTTTCGGTTACTAATATCAATGATCAGTTTTTGGTCGGTTTGATCTGATCGGTTCGGTTTGGTCAACCGAACCGAGTTTGTCCACCCCTAGTCCTCATCCTCTTTCTTTCTTGCACCTCTATCTTTCTTTTTCCTTTCCTTTACAGAAATGAGAGATTCCATTACCATTTGTTTCAAGATTTATATATTCATTATCTTTTGAGCTCAATTCTACTCTTCCAACATCTTCGTTTGGCTTTTTGTCATATTGATCATGAACATTTAAGGTAAAAAAATAAAATTCTTTTATTATTATTATTTTTGTTGTTGTTGTTGTTGTTGTTGTTGTTAAATCTTTCAATATATGTGTTTTATTTCCAGGTTTGTGTCTCTTTTTCATCATGTTCTTGGTTTGAAATTTTTTTTCATCTTGACTTTTTTTATTGTTATTTCCTTGTCAGATTACTACTTTCCTCTCCTAATTTTGTCTTCTGAGTTCGATTTTCCTAAAAAAATATATTTTTTAGGATCTAGAACCGTGCATTCATTTAGATCAAAGATTTTAATTTTTCTAATTTTATTTTACTAAATCTCCACTAAAGTTATTTCATATATGTTTTTTCAGGTCTGTATTGCAAATGAAGCAAAGAAAATCTTAAACTAAAGCTAAGTATTTCTCCTTCTTCTTATATGGTATTTCTTAAGCCTTTTGATATTTGATTTGCATATATGTTTTTTTTATTGACAACAATATGTGTTCTTGTGCTTGTTATAGATAATTTAGGATTTTTTTTATGTGTATGGCTATATGTACTACCTGCATTTTGTAAATTTTTCTATAGTCACTACCTAATTACATTTTGTTGTAATAGGAGTAAAAATAAAATAAGATGAGATAAGAAAGTGAAGTTAGAGCAAGATGTGCACCTGATTTATAATACTAGAAGATTAAATGTTGAATCTAAATTTAGTTGTTTTTCTTGAGTTTCCAAAAAAATTTATTAACTACATTTATTGTATTCGATAAAACTTAAAATTCTCACTATTTCCTCTATCTGGAAATTATATTTTTCAAAATTTGAAATTACTCTCTTCTCTCTCTCTATTTTTTGTATGGATTTTCTCTGTTTTTTTAATGTATTTTATGTGGTTTCTTTTTGTTGTATTTTTTCAGTATTCTTTGTCATAATTTCCACTGTTACTTTTAAGGATTTTTGAACCCAAACATCTATTGCAAACTTATATTTGTATCTACTGTGTTTCTTTTTATGACTTTATTATTATTATTATTATTTTTTATTTTTCATTAAGTGTATTTTATGTATTATTTATGCCAGTTTTGATGAACATAGCAAAAAAATGAAGTTCATTTCTCTCGTGTATATACTATTTCCTAAACTGTCATTATGATAGTATTTAACCTTGTTTTTATATACTTTATGTATACTTGTGAATGTTGTATACAAATTTAAGGGACTTATGTGTGTGCGTGTGGTTATGTGAATTGCAAATCGTCAACTTCAACTTTTATATAAAAAAAAAAATACAGTCGCTTCTTAACTGCTTTTTACCTAAAAATCACATGATTAAACATCACAAAAGAGTTTAAACTTACTGTAGAAAATTTAAAGTTCATGGTGCACTTACGAAATTATAGGACGTTGATTGTTGATAATAGTTGGGTTTCTCTTATATATTGCTTTGATTTTTAGATTCTATTAAATACATTTTATGTATTTAATAAATTCCAAAGTTTTCTTATAAAATATTCTCTGCCAAAAAATTACCTTTAAATTTTCTCTCTATTTTTTTACTCTCTTTCTTCTTTCCTGTATTTTTCTTATAAATTTTCTGTGCGTTTTTCCTGTGTATTTTTCTAACCTTATTTATAGTGAAAAATATTTTTATTTTTATTAATTTTTTTAAATATTTTTTTAGTATCTAACCCTTTCATTCTCATACTCTACATGTTAAGGTTACTATATATTTTTCTGCCCTTTTTTTGTTAATTAAAATTTTATCCTTTGTATTTGGAGTGGATGTATATGAGGAATGTTATAAATATTTTATTAGTAATTTTTTGTTTATTTTTTTCTTTACATTACTGTTATTATTATTATTATTAAACAGTGAGTTATCACAATCACTCTCCTTTTGCATACTTTAATTAATTAAAATTATGTAAAATGTTAGTGCTTAATTATTTTTTAAGGCTTGACCTCATTCATGATCTATTATTAATTGTAAAAAGGGAAAGATAAAACTTGAGGCTTGATTTTAGGATATTTTATAATCGACTATAAAAATTAATGAAAAATAATATCAGGTTTGCCCTTAAGAGTTTATACTTGATTTTAGAAACTTTTGAAAAAAGAAAAGAATGAATCTAAGACTTGATCCTAAGAGTTTCTAATGCTTGAGACTGAAAATCTCTTTTAAAAAAAAAAACAAAAGAAAAATCTAAGGCTTAACCATATGAGTACCCAATGCTCAACATTAGATATTTTTTTAGAAAATGAAAAGGAAACCTAAGGCTGGACCCTAGGAGTTTCTAATGATCGACATTAGCAACAATTTTTTTCATAAAACAAAAGGAATTTAATGATTGACCTTAGAAATACCTAAAGCTTGACTTTAGAAATTTCTTAGAAAATGAAAAGAGAAGCCTATACTTTATCCTCTATGTACCTAATGCTTAACACTAGGAACTTTTAGAAAAACAAAGAGAAATTCAAATCTTGACTCTTAAGATTACTTAAGAATTTTCTTTAAGGCTTGACCAAATTTCTTAGACTCTTTTGCTTGTATTTGAGAATTTGAAGATCTATTTAAAAAAAATGCTTAAAATTTGTATGTTGTGTTTGCTTGCTTATATCTAAATGCCATGTTAATTTTCTTTTAAAGTCACCTTTTTGGTGATTAAGAATTTTTCTTTTTGAAAGAAAAATATAACATCCGAAATGTAATAATTCATGAATCTGGAACAAATTTGGTACTTAATTTTGGTTACAAGATCTTCAAAATATCTTCTTGGGTTCTGTTCAAGCAACAACTCTGAATCATAGAACAATCTCATTTGTCAGTGCCATTATATATATCTCGGTAGCAATTCTTCCATTCATTGATATTCATTCTTTTTGTTTCAAGTTTGTAATTCTATGTCTCACAAACAAGTTTGTTAAGCTTAATTTTTTTTACCATCTTTTAGTATCATGTCCCTTTTTTTTCAAATATTTATTTTTAAAAGGTGCAAATATGCATGAGAAAAAGGGAAAATTATTTATGAAAGTCAATGAATCATACAAATCTAGCGATCGTAAGTCTGAATTGACTTGAAATAATCCCTAACTATGCTTTTCACATTTTCTTTTTTTCTTTTAGCATCTCTTTCCTTATAACTTTAGGCATACTATTTCTTTACAACATATGAGTTCACCAAATTTGGTAAATCTTTTCCATCCTTATTGGTTAAAATGAGAGCTCCTCCAGAGAATATTTTCTTCAAGACATATAGACTTTTATATTTAGGAGTCCATTTTTTCCAAGATTCTTAATGCCTAAGAATAATCTTTTGGGTACTAAATCTCCTTTCTTGAAATTTCCTTACCTTCATCTTCTTTGCATAAGTCTTGATAAGTCATTTCTGATATAATTGACTGTGACACAAGACTGTCAATTTTTTTTCTTCAATAAAGTTTAACTGATCATAATGACTCTACACCCATTCAACACCATCAAGCTCGGCTTCCATAATAATATTAAGAAAAGGAATCTCAATCTCAATGGGTAATAATGCCTCCATGCCATTTACTAAAGAGAATGATGTTGCTTCAATAGATGTCCTAATTGTGGTCTTATACCCGTGAAAAGCATAATGAAGCATTTTATGCCAATCTTTGTATGTTATTGCTATTTTCTGAATTATCCTCTTGATATTCTTATTGGCTGCTTTAACTGCATCATTCATCTTTTGACGGTATGGTGACAAATTATGATGCTTAATTTTAAATTTTGTGCACATCTCTATCATATATTTATTTTTGAAATTTTCTGCGTTGTCAGTTATTATATGCTCAAGTAGACTATCTCAACAAATGATATTCTATTTAATAAATTTCAAAATCACATTCTTTGCCACATCGACAATTTGGTAGAATAATCAATTGTTACCAAAATGAATTGATGACCAGTAGACGCTTTAGGTTCTATTAAAAAAGGTCATGGAGACACCATTACATGTAAGGGTGCCGAGAAGCGCTGATATCATCAATATATATTTGACATTTATGACATTTTTAGATATAGTTAATGCATTCTAATTCCATTTTCAACCATAAGTAACCCATTTTGAGAATTTTACGGTCCAAAACATGTCCACTTGAATACGTCCCATAAAATCTCTCATGTACTTCTTCTATTAATCTTCGAGCTTCCTTTTCATTCACACATCTAATCAGTATTATATCATAGTTTCTTTTATATAAAACATCACCACTTAAAAAGAAATTCATTGCTAGTCGCTGAATTATTCTTTTGTTAGTGTCTGAAGCTTCTGGAGGGTATGTCTTATTTATGAGGTACTGTTTGATATTATGAAGATATGGCTTGCCATCACGATCCTCTTCAAGGTTTGTGCAGTTAGCATTTACCCATCTAGTTTCAATCTTGATGGGAGACATCTTTCTATAAGTGTCCAGTAGAACATTGCAGCTAATGTAGCCAATACGTCTGTAATTTGATTCTCGATTCGAAAAACATGATTGAAACTTATGAATTCGAAGCTTTGAGCTGAATGAAGAATATATTCTTAATAAGAGACCAAACTTGGATCTCTGGTTTCTCACTTTCCTTTCAACTATTAATTACTAATGTTGAATCGACATACACTTACAACCTTTTGATCTTTATATCAATAACAACTTATATTCCTAAAGTACAAGCTTCATATTCAACTATATTATTGGTGCATTTGAAACACAACTTGGCTGTCACGGGAAAATATTTTTCTTCTAGAGAGATTAGGATGACTCCTATCCCACTTCTTAAGGTGTTCGAAGCCCCATCCAATTTCATAATCTAATTTTTCTCTAAACCCTGCTTTTCTTCTACCAACATGATTCCTTCATTGAGGAATTCATAACTTATTGGTTGGTAGTTTTCAATAGCTCGATCTGCTAAATAGTCAGTTATAATACTCTCTTTTATCGCCTTTTGGGCTATATATATTATCTCATACTCAATTAGTAGAAATTGCCATCAAGCAATCATCCCAGTTAGCGCTGGCTTTTCAAAAATGTATTTAATAGGGTCCATTCGAGATATCAAAAAGGCGGTATAGTATAGCATGTAATGCCTTAGTCGATGAGTAGCTCATGCTAATGCGGCACAAATTCTTTCCAATAAATAATACTTAGTTTTATAATTGGTGAACTTTTTGCTTATATAATATGTGACTTGCTCTTTTCTTCCTAAATCATCGTGCTACCCAAGAACACCACCCATTGAAATTTCAAAAACTGTCAGGTATAATAGGAGAGGGCGACCAGAGTATAGGTGGTTGTAGAACTAGAGGAGTCTGTAAATAATGTTTGATTTTATCAAAGGCCATTTGACATTCCTCATTTTATTTTCTCGAGTTGTTCTTTCTTAAAAGATTGAAAATAGACTCACATGTAGCTGTTAGTTGTGAAATGAATTGAGCAATATAATTAAGCCTTCCCAAAAAGCTTCGGACCTTCTTTTCAACTTTAAGAGCCAGCATTTCAACTATAGCTCTAATCTTATCAGTATCAATCTCAATACCCCTCCTACTGATTATAACCTTAACGATTTCCTTGATGAAACTCCAAATATACACTTTACAAGATTTAACTGAAGCTGATATTTCCTTAGTCGCACAAATAACCTTTTTAAACTGTAATATGGTCTTCACCATGTTGAAATTTTGCTATCATATCATCGACATACACCTCTATTTTATTATGCATCATATCATGAAATAGGTAACCATCGCTCTTTGATGAGTTGCCCCCGCGTTCTTTAATTCAGAATGTATCACTTTATAACAAAATATTCCCCAAAGAGTGATAAAAGTTATTTTTTTCTTATCATCAGGATTCATTTTAATTTGGTTGTATCTTGACCTGCAAAAGTAATCAAGTACCCAGAAGTTAATTTTCTAGAGTCAACATCGCCAGCCATGTCTGCATCTATGTATCCATCCAACACAGGTCTCCCATTACCAAAACATAAATAAATTTTGAAGGTGCCTCTAAGATACCTAAGTATCCATTTCACCACTAGCCAATGTTCCTTTCCAGGATTAGAAAGGAATCTGCTTACAACTTCAACATCATGAGCAATATCCAGCCTTGTAAAAACCATAGCATACATTAAGCTACCAACTGCAGAAGCATAAGACACTTTCTTCATTTCTTATTTGTCATTCTTACTTGAAGGACATTGTTTAGAACTCAACTTGAAATGACATTCAAGTGGAGAGCAAACTAGTTTTGCCTTTTCCATGTTGAATCTATCAAGAACTTTCTCAATGTATCTTTCTTGGGATAGCCATAATTTTCTTCTCTTCCTATCTCGAGTAATCTTCATCCCAAGAATTTTCTTGGTGGATCCCAAATCCTTAATTGCAAAGGACTTGCTAAGTTGTTTCTTTAAAGAACTTATCTTTTCAGCATCATGGCCAACTATTAATATATCATCCACATAAAGTAATAGGATGATTAAGTCACTATCATGAAACTTCTTTACAAATACGTAGTGATCAGCAGTTGTCTTTTCATACCCATGATCTATCATGAATAACTCAAATTTCTTGTACCACTGTCTTGGTGCTTGCTTAAGTCCATACAAGCTTTTCTTCAGTCTGCAAATAAGATTCTCCTTGGCTTTAATTTTAAATTCATCTGGTTGCTCCATATAAATTTTCTCCTCTAAGTCACCATGGAGAAAAGCTATCTTCACATCAAGTTTTTCTATCTCCAAATTCAAATTGGCAGCTAAACTAAGAATAACTCTAATGGAAGACATTTTGACTACAGATGTGAAAATTTCTTCAAAATTAATTCCCTTCTTCTGCCCAAAACCCTTCACAACCAACCTAGCCTTATACCTTGACTGTGAAGTGTTGTTTTCAGTCTTCACTCTAAAAACCCATTTATTCTTCAATGCTTTCTTTCCTTTGGGCAGCTTCACCAACTCGTAAGTGTGGTTCTCATGCAATGAATTCATCTCATCTTGCATAGCATTCAACCACTCATTTTTTTATTGCATGTCATTGCCTCTTCATAGCTTTCAGGTTCTCCCCCATCAGTGAGCATCTGGTGGATCTTTTTAATTGGACTTGAACTAGTGGTGCAGGAGGAGGTTGATCATCATGCTCATTAACAGGCTCATTAGTTTCATCAGGAATAGGCTCACCATCATTATTAACATTTTGTTCATCTGCATCATTCTGCTCAGAACTAGATGACTCTATTGTAAGATCTAGAATCTTTTCTTTGGCTAGTTTAGGCTTCTTAAGATCTTCAATGGTTTGATCTTCAAAGAACACTACATCTCTTCTTCTGATGATTTTTTTATTAATAGGATCTCAAAGCTTGTAACCAAACTCTTCATGGGCATAACCCAAGAATATGCATTCTTTAGCCTTGGAGTCATCTCTCATCTTTTAGAATGTGAACAAATGCCTTGCATCCAGAAACTCATAGATGATCATATGAAACATCTTTTCCTTTCCATACTCTTTCTGAAATATCTTCATTAAGAGGAACTGAAGGAGAAAGGTTAATCAGGTTGACTGCAGTTCTCATTGCTTCACCCCAAAAGGACTTAGGAAGTTTAGCATGAGATAGCATACACCAGATTCTTTCTACGATGGTTCTGTTCATTCTCTTAGCAACTTCAATTTGCTGAGGTATTTTTGGAATTGTCTTTTCTAAGTGAATGCCAAGCTCCTTGCAATACATCTCAAATGGACCCCCTGTATTCTCCACCATTATCTGCACGAACACATTTTAACTACCTTTTCATTTCTCTTTCAACAGTGGCATGAAAGTATTTGAATACATCCAGCACTTGATCTTTAGATTTCAATGCAAAAGCCCACATCTTTCTTGAGTGATCATTAATAAAGGTCACAAAATATGACGCACCACCAAGAGATTTGTCACTCATGAAACAAACATCAGTGTGAACCAAATCCAGAACATGTGATCTTCTAGAAGAGTAAGATCTCTGAAATGCAACCTTATGTTGTTTTCCGACCAAACAATTAGTGCAGAATTCTAAATATATATCTGTCAAAGGTAGAAATTTCTTCTTAGTAAGAACACCAATTCATTTCTCACTTAGATGACCAAGCCTTTTATGTCATAAATCTGAAAAAATATCTGCTACTGCATTTACCTCTCCTTTGCATATCTTAGCTTGCACAAAGTACAAAGTGTCTTGCTGCTACCTTTAGCCAACACAAGATTCCCTTTGGTAAGTTTGCAATTCTTTGTACCAAAGGAACTTATGCAACCTTCATCAGCAAGAGTACCAAGAAATAAGATTGAGCTGCATCTTAGGAACATACCTGGCATTATTGAGCCATAGCTTACACCCGGTGTTAGTATTTAAATACACCGTACCCATGCTAATAACCTTGGCTGAAGCTTCATTTTCCATTTTGACATAGCCAAAATCACCATTAGTATATGATGTGAAAAATTCACGTTTATTAGATACGTGATATGAAGCTCCAAAATCAACAATCCAAGATATTACATGGCTATCAAGATGTAAACAATCGTCACCAGTAGAAATGACAATATCACCATCAAGTGCAATTGAAGCTATAATTTCTTTTTCTTCATTTTTATCTCTTGCCTGCTCCTTTTTCAATTGTCTGCAAAATCTTTTCACATGTCCTGGCTTGTCACAATGATAGCAAGTGATACATTTCCTCGACTTGGATCTACCCCTTGACTTATCATGGTTGTCAGACCACTTGTCTGTATTTTGAGATTGTTTAGTTTTGCTTCTACCACGCCTTTCAAAAACTAATGCTTCAGAGTGAGTAGAAGAGCCTTGATCTCTTCTTCTTGTTTCTTCATTTGATAAAATTTCACAAACTGCATCCATGGACAGTTTGCCTTTAGGAGCTGAATTACTCAAGGCAACTATCAAAGTCTCCCAACTATCAAATAAAGTACCAAGAAGCAAACAAGCCTGCAGTTCATCAGATAACACTTCTAGATTGGTTAATCGATTTATAATATGTTTAAAATCGCTCAAATGCTCAGTCATACTGCTCTCATCTTTAAATCTCATATAAATAATTTTTCTAATAAGAAAAGTCTTGTTTTGCGGAGATTTTCTTTCATACAAGTTAGCAAGTTTATTCCATAAAGTCTCGTTTCTCCCGAGCCACATGATGATAGACACTATTATCTATCCATTGCCTAATCGTACCCACAGTTTTTCTATTCATTTTCTATCAATCCTGATCAGATTTATTTGTTGGTTTGTCTTTGTCACATTCAATAAGATCATAAAGATCCTTGCATATCAGCAGATCTTCCATTCTAGGCTTCCAAATAGAATAATTTAAATGAGTCAATTTAAACATACTGCTAGACTCCTCCATTTTAAATTCCACAAACAATAATAAACCTGACTCTGATACCACTTTATTGCGCAGCGAGTGTTAATAACACAAATTATTTGCTATTATATAAGTAAATAGTGTATAAAATATTGTACTAAAAATAAATACCACAAAAATTCTCAGAAAATGTTGGAGGGGTCACAAATGGTTCCACTTAAAATCCAATCTCCTTAGACAGAATTTTACTAGGATAATTAATAGCACAATATAACAAAATATCTGCACTTGATAATAGCTATAAAAATGAGACAACAATAGCACACTGAATTTAACGTGGTTCACCCCTTTTAATTTGGGCTACGTCCACGGAACAAACTCCGAATAATTTCTTCCACTAATAAATAGTAGGATTATAAGAGAGAGACTTTTCTAGAAAAATTATTCTAAAAGCACGACACTCACAATTGAGATTAACTCTAAAATAGTGGTAAGTATTTTTCAAACACCCAAAATAAAACTTTACTATTTTATCACTCACAAAAATATTTTTCACAAATATTTTTCTCTCTTTCTTAATATTTTTATACTCTCTCTCTCTATAATTTTTTTTCTTTGAATTAATTGTTAGAAATGAGGAAGGGAAGGGAAGGCCATTTATAGGCCTTCCCAACTGCATACAATACGCGGTTTTGCAATTTGCAATTACAATTGCAAATTTGGTGGAGCAATTGGACAGCTTACTTTTTTCTTTTTTTTTCAATTTTAAATTTATGGATCCCACTTGAGTGGGACACCATCACAGTTAGTAGGAATTTAATTTTTCTTTCTAATTCATTTTCTGTTGAGTTTTTTGAAGTTTAAAAGGGCTTGAGTGGTACCTGATTTTTGTTTCAAGAGAAATAGTCATGTGTGCCTACTATAATCGTCTACAAAGATTATGGTAGTATCTAAAGCCTGAAGTGGAGGTACCTGGTGTTGGTCCCCATAGGTCTGAGTGCACAACTTCTAGAGGTTTAGATGCATGAGAGTTTGAGTTTTCAAAAGGCAACAGATGTGACTTCCCATATTGACAAGCTTCACAGAACTGGAAATTTTTATTGATAGGTAATTTTTCATTACATGACTCAAGTGCTTCAAACAAAACTCTACTAGAAGGATGACCAAGACGCCTATGCCACTTTTCAAAAGACTCAACTGACTCTGATTTTGTGACCTTATTGGAAATGAAGGTTTGATAGGCTTAATTGCTAATAGTTTTGGTTGCAGACTCAGATCTAGCACAAATTCCCGATATGACAGATTTTAAGCTTCTCACCATTTCCAACAACAATTGCTTCTTTACTATTATACTCATGTTGCTATTCGAGATTGTTGATATCATTTGTAACATGGCTATTGGCTCCACGATCCATGTATCATGCAGGATTTGTTATGCTGTCATTAGTTGCTATCAAGGCTGTGTGATGCTGATGTATTCTGTTGTTTGAGTCAGGTATTGCTACCATATAACTTCTATCATACCGATAAAAGCAATAGGATGCTGAGTGCCCACCTTTGCCACAAACTTGACAAATGGGCTTATTGCCGTTTCCTGATCTTCCTCCTTTGCCTCACCTCTGCTGTTTCCAATAAATCTGCCTCCTCCAGTGTTTGATGACTGGGTATAGTTCTGATTCTTCATGAAATTGCTGTGTTTGGCGAAATTGACTACTACTTTACCCAGGTTTATGGTGGCTATTCCTCCATTGGATTGTTCAAGGCGTTTCTCATAGCTTAGGAGTTTAGATTGGAATTCTATCCAGCCGATGCTCTCCCTTTTGGTTATTTGATAGACTAGTGGATTGCATTCAGCTGAATCCAGTCCAGCTAACACCTGTGAGACCAAATCTTCCAAGGAGACTGGAAAACCAGCCAGAGCAAGATTATCTGCCAATTTCTTGACTGTTTTCAGATATTCCTCCATCTTCATACATCCTTTTTGAAACTTAGCAAATTCTCTTTTGAAATAAAAAAACATTTGATCTTGTTTTAACTCCAAATAGGTCTTTAATGGCCTCCCAAAGTTGCTTTGAGCTCTCGTAACCCATGAGTTCAGTTGCTACTCCTGGGTCTATTGAGTTGTAAAGCCAACCCAGCAGGATTTGATCTTGTGAAAACCAGTCTTCACATTCTGGGTTGTTCTTGATCTCAACCTCACAGTTCCTTCAACGATTTCTTCTGTAAATTCAGAAGGGCAGACCTTTGAGCCAGTAATGTATCCTTCCATCTTATTTCCCCTTATAATGGGTAACACCATGTTTTTCCAGAGTAAGTAATTGTCACGGTTCAACTTAACCATGGAATAAGATCCAAGAGGGTTCCCTGATGTATTCACCATCTTCAAGGTTGGATTTGTTGTTTGATCCATCGATCCTGAAACATTGCTTTGATTGTTGTTGTTTGTGCGGGTTGAAGTAGTTTCTCTATTGTTGCTTGAACTTTTTGTTTCTCCATTGCTAGCCATTTTCTAGGCTCTGATACAAAGAGAAGAAATAAGATTTTTGTGAATTTGATTTTATTGCTAGAGCTCTCTGCTTACATTTTTAGGGAGATTTTATTTCCTTTTATAGACAAACACAATAGCAGCCTTTTTACTTTACATGTGTACTAATTAATTTTTACAGGTGTAATAACAAGATTCTATTATGGAGCCTCTGATTTCTGCCTCTAATCATGTGAAGAATATATTTTGTTATGGGGTTGGTAGTGAACTGACGCTGATTTGTTTGTAGCTATTTTATCATTTTCCTTTACATGGTGTAGAAGCAACAGATAGATGAGCAAAACTAGAACTCATCTGTTATTGAAGAAGATGGCAGCTTGTAAACACTGGCTGGTTCACTGACTCAGCTAATGGATTTAAAAAGCAAGTGTTATGACGAGTATAACTCATTTTTAATAAGCATGTGTTTTACACTGACTGGTTGGTTGACTCAATTAAATAGATTTAATAAGCAATGGATAGGAGACGAAGCTTCAGTAAAGGAGATAGAAAGAATCAGTTGTCTCTGTGAAGTGTGTGAGAGTGTGATTAGGATAATTTTTAACGTGTTAAAATGACGTCATTTTGGCGAAAGGCCAAAATAATGTCATTTTAATGTATGTATACTTTTTATAAAAAAAAAATGGATTGGGTCAGGCAAGTCTAAGGAAATTTACTTTGAGATGGAGGCTCGACTGATGGATGTCACGTTGAATTCCATTTTAAAATCGGAGATTCAGCCTGACCCCTTTTAATTTAGCTGGAATCTTAATTGACAGATTAGATAAATAACCCTAAAAATAGGGCTTTCTCATCTCAAGAAAATAGCAACTTTATCTTTTGCATTAATAACTTCTGGCTTTTTAAATTGTTGTGAATCATAGACAATGAGAAATAAAATTATAATTAAAATCTTGCAAAATATCTATTTCTATAAAAATTTTAGACTTAGTATATCTATAATCCCTTATACTTCAATTTTTTTTATTTTTTTTTTTTGTACTTTTTGAGTAATTATATGACTTTGTATGATAGATTTTTCGCTTATTTAATCGGCCATTCTTAGTACATAAATAGATGTGTCTTTTTCTTATATTGCACAGCATCATCCACTTGTCAACACTATCAGCATATCTGAAATGCATGCATTTTGACCGTAACCTATTCCCTTTCCTCAAAATTGATTTTATCCAAATATCTTCCCCAATCTCTCTTGTCTATTTCATTGTCTTTGATCTTTCTTGTCTATTTTGTTCGTTAATCGTATATTGAAAGATGGATTGGCCATTAAGTTCTCGTTGAGTTAGGATTGGTTCAGAGAAGAGCATTTGCTATTCAGTGGTCGTTGAATGCTACTCGAGATTGACAGAGTCCTGATATGGCTTTCAAATTAAGTTGTGAATTGAAAAATGTTGCTAAAGGGAGTGGAAATGCAGTGAAACAAAAGCCAAAAGGAGTGGGCTTATTAAATGGCAGAGACAAATAGAACTTTTGTCATAACCTTGCTTAAAGCTTCAATTTCTTTCTAATTGAGAATTTTGATTTGAGTTTAATTTATTTTTGGCTAAACATATGGTAGCGGGTTTATTGATTTATTGATTTTTGGCTAAAGATATGGGAGGAGGATAGTTATGAGGAGAGCAAGGCTATAATAAGAGATGATGTGTTTGGCTTCAACGGTAAAGCATATCCTGAGAAAGCAGCCTCAATTGTGAAGGCGATGAGCACTCAAGATTTTTCTTTTGTTTAGTCTTTTATTTAAATTAAATTTATTTATAATATTATTTGGTATATAAATTTATATTGTCAAACTTATACTTTTTTTCCTTGTTTAATTAATTTTTAATTTACAATTTTTTTTTTGTTAAAGGATATGAATTAGAGAAAAATAAATTAATTTTAAATAATTTAATATAATAGTATTAAAAAAATATAATAGTATTAAAAAATTTTAACTTATAGCATTGGTTTTTATTAAATTTAAATAAAATTAGTTTTTAATTTTATATTCTTTTGTAATTGAGACTAAAAAAATAACAACAAAAAAAAAAGCAAAGGGCATAAAAATGAAGATCATTACTGTCATTTTATAATAGATGCAATGAATTTTAATGAATTCATGCACAATGAAAGAGTGCATTATATAGATACTGCTCCTCATTGATGAAGGATCTTTTTACTATTAAACCAATAAATTGAAAAAATAAAGTGGCTATTCCAAAAATATAAAACTTTAAGTGATAAATATTATTAATTTTAACGAGTCAAAAATATATTAAGTCTAAATTTTTTATTATTATATGTAATATTTATTAATTAAAAATTAATTTCAATTTGATTTTAAAAGTCGTCATGTCATAGGTTACCATGATTATCTTTTTTAAGACAAGTAAAGTTATTTTTTTTTAGATTTATTATAATTTTAGCTATTAACAAAAAGTTAAGGTTTTTTATAAAAAAAAATACTTTAAAAATAAAAATATTTTAAAAAATATCTATTTTTTTTCAATTTTGAAAACATTTTTTTCAATTTTTAATTTTAAAAATATTTTTAGAGATATATTTTTAGTATATAATTAGTATATTAATGGTATACTTTATTTTTAAAGATGTATATTTGATATATCAAAAATATATAAAAATAGTATATTTTAAAAAAATTAAAAAATATGCTGCATAATATAATTTTTAAAAAATTAACTAGGGTTAGATCTACTTTAAATACTACTCCATCCCATAATAGGATTCATTTATAAGGAAAAATTTTGTCGATTGTCCTTTATAAAGGGCTACAATATAAAAAAAATTAGTTTTGTTTTTCAATTTTACTTTTCTCATTGTACATTAAAATTCTAAATTATTATTAAACTTTCATTAAAATTCTAAATTATTATTAAACTTTCACTTTTTATACAATTTTTTTAAATAAAAACATATATAGTGATTAATTAATGAAATGAGAGGATATTTTAAGAATAATATTGAAAAAGAACATATAAACCAGGTGTTAAAAGTATTTTAATAATACTTATGCAGTAGCAAAAAAAAAAAGTCTTACATTGGATAAGAGACTAATAATATCATTAATTTAAATTAAACTACAGAATTAAATTTGCAAGCTATTATTTCTCTAATTCAATATTTATCTTTAAGAGATTAAAAATAATGCGAACATATTTCAAAGTTTACCTATAACTACCATACTATGAATTTGCATTGCAAATTTATTATCATCACGATTATTACTTCTGCTCATATCATTGCTAGTATGCTTGCTATCAAAATAACTATCAACATAAATATTTATTAACATTGTTCTTATATGACTTGAATTAATAAAATATTAATTCTTTAATTAGGATAATGAATATTTTTACTGGCGTTTTATAAAATAGTATTTATTTTATTAAATTGAAAAAAAAAGAAATTATTTTTATATAAGTAAAAGTGAACAGAAAATATCACTTTTCTTTGATGAAATTATTTAATTTAAATATTAAACAATCTTATTAAAATGCATG
This sequence comes from Garcia nutans, assembly GCA_947685225.1. NCBI lineage: Eukaryota > Viridiplantae > Streptophyta > Magnoliopsida > Malpighiales > Euphorbiaceae > Garcia > Garcia nutans. Next base: position 10,643,428 of record CANTUV010000066.1, on the reverse strand, counting down.
GCTAATTAAATGAACAGTTTGGAAGAATGACAAGTTGCGTCATTGTCATAATTTCCAACACAACAAACCAAAGACTAAGCTCCATGGCAACCCAGTATCCAGAATAAGGTCACTAGACAAATTGGAAAGAACCCAGCTCTTAAATTGATCCACATAGAAACGACTTTGGACAGCAGAATTGAAAGCTAACGTCCAAACCCCCTGGCACGATAATAATCCATTAAGACATGAATAATTGTCTCACCAATAGTTCCACAACATGGGCAAAGATCATTAGCTATGAGATGTCTTCTGGCCCGCTCTGAATTAGTAAGTAAATGACCTTTAACCGCCAGCCACATGAAGGTGTTAACTCGATGGGGGCCTCCCCATTTGCTAATAATTTTTCAACATGAATCTGCCAAATCCTAGTTCCTTTCAAGGGGCCAGTTATATGCACTCTTAATTGTAAATTAACCAGAAGAGTATCAGGCCAAAACAACTCATCCTGTGGAGAATCTTGAGACGACGACGACCGGGGTGGTGGTGGTAGGGTAAATCTACTCTATATATATTTATTACTTTCAATTATTTTCAAGTTGTATCCTAAAATTGATAATAAATGAGGGTTTCTTAAAAAACACCCTAAAAATTAAAAATATTTTCAAAAATATATATATTTTTATTTCTATTTCAAAAATATCCATTTATAATTTTTAATTTCAAAAATACTCATTTTTAGAAGTATATTCTTAATATATATTAGTTCATAAAATTTATACTCTATTTTCAAAAGTATATATTGGGTATATATTTGGTATATCAAAGATATACTAAAAAATAGGATATTTTTTATAAAAAAAAGGTTGAAAAATAAACTATATAATATAATTTCTTCTAATATATTATTTTGCAATCTAATTATGAATTAGATTTAGATTTTTTGTGATTAGGTTAATTATTTTACAAAAAGAATTCTATCACATAAATTCATTAAAAAAAATTAGTTTAAAAACTTCCTTTAAAAAATGACATATATTGTGTGATTTTTCAAAGTAATATATATATTAAAATAAAATGATAAAAATTCTAATATTTAAATATTTAATATGAAAATAAACTTAAATATAAATATTAATTCTAACTATTTGTATTAATTTTTTTAATATGAAAATAAAATTAACTATAAATCTACTTGCAATTATTTTTTTGCTTGTAAATTTTGCCCTTCCTCCATCTTACTTCCAGTTCCACCACCGAACTCATCATCCTCATTAAACTTTATAGGGAAAAACATAAAGACAATAGCACTGACAATTTCTAGAGGCAAAAACAGCTCGATCTCACTCTAGTTCCTGTCTCCAGAAGCAGTTATATATTCACAAACCAAACTGGATTGCTAGTTTTCAGGGATGATGCATATTGCATAGGAAATGAGTGGGGTAACTCCTTCCACCCAATTATCCATTCAAAACCTTACAAATTTACCATTAAACACAACCCACTAGAAACCCTCATAAGTCTTGGACCAACATCTATTCATTGGCCTCTAAAAAAGAGAGGGACTAAAACCTTTAAGCTTATCTGGAAATGGATGGCTATCAAAATTGTATTTAACCCAAAGAATTCTAACCCAAAAAAAATTAGGCTTAGTTAGGAGGGCCCAATCAAGCTTCATAATGAAAGCTAAGTTCACAGTAGACAAACATTTTAAACTCAGGCCCATCTATCCTTAGGCTGGCTAACCTCCCTCCAATTGACAAGGTGAAGGGATCTTTTGTCATCTTTCTCACCCTACAAAAACTACCTGCAATATTTCTCCACCATGCTACAAATTGAGATTGGCAAAGCCACAAATTGCATGGCATAAAATGGGATAGTTTGAACAAATGCTTAGTAAGAGTCAAATGCCCTGCCAAGGACAAGCTCAAAGAAACCCAGCCCTAAAGTTGCTTCTAAACCCCAGCTAGAACTTTAGAATAGGTAGCTTTATTGATTCTTGAATGAAGAATTGTCATACTTGAGTAGGAACCTAAATCATTCACCACAGAAAATCCCAGTTCCTCACTTAACTGATAACGAATATTAGTAGAGACATTTTTTGGAAAAAGATCTTTATCTTAGGCTAGCTAATCACCAGCCCTGAACTAAAACAAAATACCCAAAAATGCCTTGATGATCCTAGCTTGGCTCACTGCAAAAAGGAGAATATCATCAGCAAAGAATAAATGAGTGGTATGAGGCCATTTTTTCCCAAACGAATTTCTTTCCAGTGCTTTTTAGATCCTGAAAGGGAGATGGCTTGGCCCAAATGCTCCATGCAGAGCATAAAAAGATATGGTAAAAGGGGATCACCCCTGCAATACCCTATGAGCAGGGTAGAAAGATTCTGATAATTCACCATTCCACAAGAGTTGGATAGATATAGAATTCAAGCTCTTCATAATGACATTAGACAAATAGATTGGGATAACAATATCTTTGAGAGTATTTGCGATGAACTACCATTTAGTTTTATCATATGCCTTCTCTAAATCTATTTTGATAACCATATACCATTTCTTTCCTTGTTTGGTTCATAAGGAGTGGATCACTTCCTGAGTAATAATAATATTATTTGTTATATGTTAACTAGACATAAAACTAGTATGGTTAGGGCTCACCAGCTAGGGACCAACTCTTTTTAATCTATTCATAATGATCTTAGTTAAGATTTTCATCACAACATTGCATAAACTAATCAGACAAAATTATGAGATGTATTTTGGAATATCAACTTTAGAAATTAGAACAATCAATATTCGATTGATGTCCTTGGGGATAGTTCCACTAGCAAAAATATTTTTAATAAAAAAGCAAACTAATGGCCCAACAATACTCCATTTCTACTGAAAAAACATGGCATGAAACCCATCTAGTCTAGGGGCTTTAATAGGCTTCAAATCAAAGAGAGAGGTACGAACTTCATCATTAGAAAAGGTCTTCCTAATTACAAAAATCATTATCTCTTAAGATAGGAAAACAACCTTAAAGATGGTATGGGTGGTATAAAGTGTCTCCACTAGTGTACAAGTCTGAAAAAATCCTTTCAAGATAGAGTGATCATTGCACCAATGGCCCTCAGCATCCTTAAAAAACTCAATGAGGTTTTGACACTTCCTATGAATGCAAACTCTATGGAAATAAGTTGAATTCCTATCCTCATAGCTAATCTAATATGCCTTGGCCTTTTGGAAACCTAAAAGCTCCTCTTGACTAAGAATACCTTCTAATTCTTTTTTTAAGGTCAAGCTCCTAAAAGCTCCAGTTCCTAAAGAGATTGGAATTCAAAGTTTTTTAGCTCCTACTGAATCCATTGTAATATAGTCAAAACCTTCTTCTTCCTCCAAAAAATGTGACCAAGTACATCAACATTCAATTGTTTTACTTTTCCCATAAAGAGCTCCATAACTGTTTAATAGCCTATATCATTCTCCTAAGATTGCAAAACAAATATGTGAAAATCCTTATGTAACAACCAAGAGGCTAGGAACTTAAATTTGTTTGGAGGGCAACGAACGCAATGGTTAAACATGATTAGAACAGGGGTATGATCAGAACTAACACAAGGAAGATTAAGAATAACATTATTATAGAATTTTTAACTCAAAGCCCGGTTACTAAGAGCCTGAACTAACCTCTACTTCAAAAGCCCCATTCCCAAGTAAATCTTTTGCCTTGACAGCCAAGGTCCACAATATCATAGGCATTAACCCATAGATTGAATGAAGGACAACCATCATTTCTTAAAGTTGTGCCACCTCTTCTTTCAAAACTGGAAAGAATGGCATTAAAATCACTAGCTGGCATCTATAAGAGAGACATAATTAATGCCAAATGAGATAACTCCTGCCAAAGGGTCGTACAACTATTTGGGTAACGACTACTATAAACAGTTGTAAAGGAGCAAGAAGCATAAGTAGGACTATCAATCAATATATGCATGTACCAAGGATGAATTTCCTAAATAGAAATCTTCACGTCATCCCTCCATAGAGCCCAGATTGGTCGCAAAAATTCATGGGCTTCAATATGAAAAGAATAATGAAAGCTAGTTCTCTTAATAAAGTGATCCTCCTTGAGGCCACTAATACGAGGTTCCAAGATTATCACAATACTCGGTCGATGAATATTCATTAAAGCTTTAAAAGTGCAAAAGAAGCTCTACGAGGCAACTCTTTGGCAATTCCACACAAAGATAGAGAAATCCATATAAAAATATTAATAAAGTAAGTGAAAAGAAGGAAAGAATGTCAACCTTAGTTTCTAATGGTAATCACCTCATCACCACCCCTGATATTAGGTCTTGATTCTCCTTCTCAATCTTTATTGCCTTCACATGTATCATCCCCCACATACAGAGCATAATTTTTGGTGGCTTGCCAATCTCAATAGGTTGGTTGGAATCATCTTCCTTCACTTTTTGAGAAGAATGATCAACATATATTAAAGCACGTGGGGCTACTTCTTTAGGAGCAAAAGCCCCTGTATCGGTAGTATGTAAGATCCTTTTAGAGGAACTTCCCATGTAAAATTTCTTTTGTTGATAAAGACTAACTTTGGCTCGAGTACCACTAGATGAGGCCTACTCCATACTATTATTCTATCTAAAAATTAATGGTTGGGAAGAAATTAACGTTGATTCATCATAGGTTTGTTCTTCCAAATTAGCAAGAAGGTCAAAATGTAATCTCTCTACTATTTTAGACACATTAGGCACTACTTTTTCACCTTTATCCTTAGCATCAAATCCTTTAAGAACCACTTTCTTTCCTTTACAAATGCCCATCATCCATGGTCCATAATTAGCATATTCTACTTCATCATCAACCTACTTAGACACCTCTTGGGGACTCTCTAGAGGCCCTTCTTCCCCTTTAGTACTCAAGGGACAAGTAGACACAATATGGCCATATTTTTCAGAGTAAAAACAAATTTGAAGGGGACCCTTATGCTCAATAATTTGGAGCTTACCATCCACTCTCATCTTGGAAACTTAGGATCAACTTCAATAGCAATTTGAGAAAATGGCCTCTAGTCATGGATTTATTGTTGTAATCAATTCTAATAATCTCTATAACTACACTATCTATAGCCCTCAAAATCTTCTTATGATACAAGTGTAAAGATAGACTGGGAAGGCGAATCTAGGCCATCACCGGACGTATGGAGTCAGTGTTATAGTTAAATTGAGGGAACCAAGACTACACTACCAATTAATGTAAATATGGCGTATTTTTCACACTAAAAACAAATTTGAAGGAGACCCTTATGCTTAATAATTTGGAGCTTACCATCCACTCTCATCTTGGAAACTTAGGATCAACTTTAATAGCAATTTGAGAAAACGGCATCTAGTCATGGATTTAGTGTTGTAATCAATTCTAATAATCTTTATAACTACACTATCTATAGCCCTCAAAATCTTCTTATGATACAAGTGTAAAGATAGACCAGGAAGGCGAATCTAGGCCATCACCGGACGTATGAAGTCAGTTTTATAGTTAAATTTAGGGAACCAAGACTACACTACCAATTAATGTAAATATGGCATATTTTTCACACTAAAAACAAATTTGAAGGAGACCCTTATGCTCAATAATTTGGAGCTTACCATCCACTCTCATCTTGGAACAACTTCAATAGCAATTTGAGAAAACGGCCTCTAGTCATGGATTTAGTGTTGTAATCAATTCTAATAATCTTTATAACTACACTATCTATAGCCCTCAAAATCTTCTTATGATACAAGTGTAAGGATAGACCAGGAAGGCGAATCTAGGCCATCACCGAACGTATGGAGTCAATGTTATAGTTAAATTTAGGGAACCAAGACTACACTATCAATTAATGTACTATAATCATCCAAGGCCCCCCTATCAATACTTTCTTCACATCTGCTGGGGATCTAAATTGAACTAATAAGTAGTTATAGCCTAAGTCAATAATATGGAAAGTGCCCATATCAGCCCAAAAAGTAGCAAGTCTAGTACACAGACTACAGTAATCCACCATCCTGAAAAGAAGTTTGATGATAACAGTTGTTTGCCAAGGTTTATAGAGAATCTCTTTAAGCCTAGAAGAGATCTCAACCAACGACATTCCTTTAAAGTCAATTATCGATACATCACACTCATCCATATCAAAATCTTCCCCCCCCCCCCCCCCCCCCCTTTCTCATCTTGGAAACTTAGAATCAACTTCAATAGCAATTCGAGAAAACGACCCCTGGTCATGGATTTAGTGTTGTAATCAATTCTAATAATCTTTCTAACTAAACTATCTATAGCCCTCAAAATCTTCTTATGATACAAGTGTAAAGATAGACCGGGAAGGCAATCTAGGCCATCACCGAACATATGGAGTCAGTGTTATAGTTAAATTTAGAAAAGCAAGACTACACTACCAATTAATGTACCATAATCATCTAAGGCCCCTTTATCAATACTTTCTTCACATCTGCTGGGGATCTAAATTGAACTAATAAGTAGTTGTAGTCTAAGTCAATAACATGGAAAGTGCCCATATAAGCCCAAAAAGTAGCAAGTCTAGTACACAGACTACAGTAATCCACCATCCTGCCAAGAAGTTTGATGATAACAGTTGTTTGCCAAGGTTTATAGAGAATCTCTTTAAGCCTATAAGAGATCTCAACCAACGACATTCATTTAAAGTCAATTATCGATACATCACACTCATCCATATCAAAATCTTCCTCCCCCCTCCCCAAAAAAAAAATCATAATCAGTGTTCAATATATTTGCCATTAATTTATCTCTAAAGGACATGGTTTGCTCTGGGTTAGAGTCATTGTGTTGCTCATCTTATCGTCAGCCTTTCTTCCTATTTTGTTCATCAGGAGGCAATGGTGGAGGAGGATCCTTACCTAAGGTTTCAATGTTTTCAAAGGACATGCTAGTTTTTTTTTTTTTTTGGGTAAATAAGGTCAGGTATTAAAAGTATTTTAATAATACTTATACAGTAGCAAAAAAATGAGTCTTACATAAGATAAAAGACTAATAATATCATTAATTTAAAATTAAACTATAACATTAAATTTGCAATGCAACAATGCAATGCGAACATATTTAAAATTTTACCAAAAACTACTATACTATGCATTTGCATTACAAATTTATTATCATCACTATTATTACTTCTACTCATATCACTGCTAGTATGCTTGTTAGCATAATAACTATCAACATAAATATTTATTAACATTGTTCTTGTATTACTTTTGAATTATTAAAATATTAATTCTTTAATTAGGATAATGAACATTTTTACTAGTGTTTTATAAAATAGCATTTATTTTATTAAATTGAAAAAAAAAGAAATTATTTTTATTTAAGAAAAAAGTGAACATAAAATATCACTTTTATTTGATGAAATTATTTAATTTAAATATTAAACATTCTTATTAAAATGCATGGCTAATTTTTGAATTTTTGTGAGGATTTTTTTTATAAATTTTTATGAAGGCATTAATTTTAACAATCATATGAGCCTAAAAACCTAGAAATTAAGACTAAAAACTTAACATGTAGAGGGGTTTTTCGGAGATAGAATTTATATATTGATAAACAATTAGTTTTCTTTAAAATTAGGCCAAATATATGATCTCTTTAACTTTACTTATTAAGTTTATCCTTTTTTTAAACTTTTAATTTAACTATATAACTTTTTAAAGTTGTATCTTTCTCAACTTATAAATATAAATACATTAAGTCACATCTTTCTTAATATATTTTTTTCTCTTTAAATTCTTTCCGATATAGAATCTAATCTCTCAAATCATATTCTTAAAAGATCTCTAAGGCGTGAGATAAATGAGCGCCCACTAAAAGACAATGAAAGAGGGTAGTTGAAAGATCTAGAATTTGTGTAAGGAGAGCATGTTGTTTAATATTTATCAAGTCATCGAAACATGTCTTTTTCAATAAAAACCTGAACAAGGGAAGATATTTTAGAGAACAAGAGGACCCACGAGGAAGAGATGTGATATTGAATACACACCATTTTGATTTTATATTTCTAATTAAACTTTATAATTGCTTATTTTCTAAGTCTAATAAACTCTACAATTACTTTTATATATTTTTATTTAAACTTTAAGGATTGAATTTTAGACAAAACAAAAATAAGATTTAAAGAGAAAAAAATATATTTATAAGTTAAGAAAAAATTAACTAACAAATTCAGCGTAATTCAATAAATTTGTATTTATAAGTTAAAAAAGTAAATTTAAAGACTATATGATTAAATTAAAAATTTAAAGAATAAACTGATTATAAGTTTAAAATTATAAAAAAGTTAAAAGTAACTTCTAATATGATTAATAAAGCTATTATTTATTATTTTATTATTTTATATATATATATAGTTACTAGATCGATTTTTCTTTTGCTTTTTCCTCTATCATCATTTCTCAACCCATATATCCAAATATTTTTATTTAAGCCCTTTATTTATGGTTTAATTTACGTGGATTTAGAATGATTTTTTCTTTTCTTTTCTTTTCTTTCAAACATTGTTTTTCACATAAAGGAAATTTCGTTTCCCAATGGCAAATCATATTTTTTTAGGGCAGGCCGAGCTTTGGCTTAAGCTCGGTTCGTTATAAAATAGTTGAACTCGAACTCGAACTCAAATCGAGCTCGAGCTCAAGTCGAGCTCGAACTGAACCCTAACTTGTATTGAGCCAGCTCATATATCATATATCTCGAGCTTAAACTCGAGTTTGATTTAAATAAGTTTAACAAACTCAAAAAACTTATTTCAGTTTTCATTTTTTATTCATCTTTTTTATATTTTCATAAAAAAAATATATTAAAATTAATATTTTTATGAAAGATAAATAATATGATTATATATTAATAAAAATAAAATATTATATTACTATAATATTATATTTTACTATAAATTACTAATATATTTTATATTTTATATTATTTAATTTAGTTATCATATATACCATATATTAATAAATTATATAAATTAAATTAGTAAAAAAATTAATATATTCACATACATAATTTAATATATATAAATTAAATTATATATATTTTTAATTAAATACATTAAACAAGCTAGCTTACGAGCTTAACTCACGAGCTTTTTAAATGAGTCAGCTCATGAGCTAACGAGCTAAAAGTTTGGCTCATTTAACAAATGAGCAGTTTGAGCTCGAGCCTGAACGAGCTTTTACCGAGCTGATACTCAAGCCGAGTTCGAGTAGCTTAGCTCATTAACACCCCTAATTCTTTTATGGAGATAAATTTGTAATTTCAAATATTTTCTCCCATTTTGACTTGTATTTTGGAGAAAAATACTTGTGCATATGATAAATTATATTTTTTTTACCAAAATTTCCTTTCGCCCACTTTTGTAATCTTTCCAAACAAATGAAAATGAAGAAATCAAGAATTTTGCATCTTGACATTACATTTTTATATGACATGTTTTTGTATTAATTAAGTTAACAAGAATCTTGACATTATATTTTTATGAAACCATTTTCCAGATTCATATATATTAATGGAAATACATGTATTTAAATTAATAAAAATCTATAAACAATAAGCATTCATTATAGGGTGCTAATTATTTAAATGAGTGGTTTTCATGGTGGAGGATTTTAGTGGTGATGGTATGGTTAGGGATGGAGGGAGGGGGGTCAAAGGGGACAATGACTCCTCTCCCCTCTACCACCGCACATACATATACATATACATATACATATATATATATATAATTATATAATTATATATATTTGTAATTATATAAATTATTAGCCTTTATACTATATATGTTTCTTTTTTTATTTTTATTTAGTAGATATTTAAGGTTTTATGATATGCATTTAGGCTAATACTAGAATTTTATAATTTAATAATAAATTAAGTAAAACTAATATTTTCATTTAAAATAGTATTTTTATAAAATTTTATTTAATAAAAATCTTATATATAAATTGATAGATCCAAGAATTAAAATAAAAAGATATGCAAAAAATTTAATAAATTTTTAAAATTTATTAAATAATATAAAATTTTAATAGAGAAGTTTTTTCTATAGATATTTATAATAAAAATTAAATTTTATTATAATATTAAATATTTAATTTTGTCTTCAATTTGTCTATAATTTTTTTTGCTTGAAAAATTTATACTCATTCATTCAATTCTTAGTTCCGCTACTAGGTATGGTAGTAGGGCAGGAGGAGATGATACATCCACAATTTTGCTTCAGTAGGCTAAGTGTTGGATATGGGAGTTTTTGTAAGAAAAGAATAAATATCTATGAAAAAATTTAAAAGGCTTAATATCTAGAAAAATCTCAAACTTTTTGAAAAATTTCAGTTCAATCCTAAAATTATATTTTTTTTATAATTAAATACCAAACTTAGCATTTTTTTTAATCAATTGTATTCAACTAGCTTGAGATGCATATCACAATATGACGTGGCAAATTAGATGATAAATAAATAATGTGGTTTTATACATATTGTTGTATATATGACTTTTTTTTATATATTCAAGTACATTAACATTGTGGCTTATTTATACATTTCTGATAAGGATTATTGAGTGCAATTCAAAAACGTATATCATATTGTGAGCAAATGAATTATGCTCGTCATATTTGCGTTAATTAGAAGAAAGCTTACAATGGTCAAAAGTTTAAAAATTATTTTAGAATAATGTTGTGATACATCTTAGATTGGTTGGATAAAATTGAACCAAAAATCTAGAATTTAGTAATTAATTATAACAAATTATTTTTTGAAATTAAATTAAGATTTTTTTGAAAAGTTTGAGATTTTTCTAGGTAGTAAGCTTATTTAATTATCAAAATATATAGACATTATTAAAAAAAAATAGTATATATTGTGTAATTTTTTAAAGTAATATTTAAATAGTAAAATAAAAATAGTAAAAAATTTAATATTTAAATATTTAATAAGAAAATAAAATTTAATTTTAATATTAATATCAACTATTTGTATTAATTTTTTATTATGAAAATAAAATTAAATATAAATTCATCTGTAATTTTTTTCTTGAAAATTTTACCTTCCTAGTCTGATTTTTGGTTCTGCGACTGTATATAAATATTAATATTAAAAGAAATTTATATCTCAAAAGCATAAATTAAAGGAAATATACGGTAATATTATAAAAATAATTTTTTAAAATTGTAAAAATCAATGAAAAATGTTGTATTTAATTATTGAAGTAAATAGTATATTATATTACAAAATGTTGGATTAAGGCCTAATTTATTAGTTGCAATTAAGGTTGATTGCTTTATAAATAGATACATGGTTGTATTGCTACTTTTTTAATTGCTGATGCTTGAATAAAATTTCTCATTGAGTTTCAAAAAAAAAATTCTCATTACCAATCAAATTTCAGTATTTTTATTCCCTTGTAAACTCAAAGATGCGCATATGTTTTTCTTAAAGAATGGATGGAATGATAAAAAGCTAAAAAAAAATAAAGAAAAATATTATTTTAATTTTAATTAGGATATGTAATATTATTTTTATTTCAATTTTGATTAATTTCTCCCGTTTAAAAATGATAGTAATTAAATTTTAAAATATAGATAAATTGACAAAATTAAAAGTTTTGAATAAACTGCATTTGTTTCAGTTCAGCAACCTCCACCTCTCATCACAAACCTCTAGTACCAATCCCCAATGATTTGAAAAGATACCTAAAAAATGAAAATAAAAATAAAGCTGAGGATGAATACTTATAAATAAAATATTTAAAATTTAAATAACATCTAAATATATTCATTTAAAAAAAACAGAGAGAAAGATAAATACCTATAAAATTAAGTACAGATGAGGATAATAATGAATACCTACCTACAATTTACATGTATAAATAAGTAGCATTAAGAATTTAAAAAAAATATATTTATAATCTGAGTTACCAAAAATGGTGAATGATAATGATACTATCAAACTAATTTACCTAAAAAGAAGAAAAGCTTCGGGTAGGCCTGGCCTTGGCCTTTGCTGGCTGGCGTGGTTCTTATATTTCAAGTAGTATTTTTCTTAATATTAGCTTTTGATTATGAAAATCTTATTTTTATTTGTTTTTATATTTTTTCTTTTTCTGTTTATGGATTACTTTTTCTCTTTTATTTACATATTCTTAATGCCATTAATTATTTCCATACAATAGAAAGTGTTGAGAAATTTGCAATCATTTGGATGAGTTCATTTAGTATTTTAGTTTTGAAAGAGTTTTTTGGGACTAATAATATTTATTGTTATTTATTAATATCATTTACTACATATCTTCAAATATGGAGACAATTATTTTTTGCTTCCAGGGATTATACCTTTTTTGATGTATTTTTTGTGGTTTTCCTGCAAATTTCTCTTACCAATTTGAAAAGTGGTAATATTTGGATTTGTATTTTAGCTGCAATATTAAGTTTTATTTTAATTCCTTGTAATTATATTTACCATTTATTATTTATTTTACGAAAGCAATAATAAGAATATTATATATATTTCTTCTTTTGTTTTGTTATCAATAATGCAATTGCCCTTTAATTTGTCATCTTCGTTTATCAATATATATAGTTTCATTGATTTCAATATATTTTCAAATCTCACCAATAACAAAATTCCACTTTCCTAATCCATAATTTAATGGATTTGATGATATATTTATTTATTCAAATGTATCATATATATGCTATTTTGATATTGATAATGAAATACTTATAGAGATTTCAATCCAATTCTTCACAAAATATTTTTACGTTTTGATTAATTTTGTTTGATTTAATTTCGTCTCAAAATTTTTGAAAATTTATTAAATTATTTCTATGTTTGATTTGATTTTATCTCAAAAAAAATTTCAAAATTTATTAAATTTTTAATTAATTTACATTGATATTTATCTTTGACATTTGTTTATTTAAGAATTTAAAATTAATTTTTTTATGTGTATAACCACAAAACTAAATTTGCTTAATACTTAAGTTTGATAATTTAATTATTTTCAGGCTTAAAAAATTTATGAAGTAGAGACAATCATTTTATTAATTAATACTAAAAATTTTAAATCGAAAATTATTTCAATAAATTAAATAATAGCATGCAAAAAATTTGAATCTAATTAACAAAAATTCTTCTTTAAGATAAATTTAATGATGTTTTAAAAAAATAAAGAAAAATTCAAAAATATTAAAATTAAAAAGTTCAGTAATTAATTAATTATTTTTTTCCGGTTTTAACTTGGAATCCATCTCTATAATTATTTCTCCCTTTAAAATTGCTAAATTGGCAAAAAAAAATTATTTTTCAACAGAAAACTTTTTACAAATGATCAAATTTCTTCAAGTAATAAGAATTAATAATTGCTAAAAAGGATTGCTCAACCTATCTGAACATAGTTCTTGATTAATGATCTAATTGTTTAATTATTAACAAAGAAATAACACTTTTAGCTGATAACAAACTACTTATGAGGATTATTAATGGTTATGGAAGCAAATGCTTAAACCCCTTTTTAGGATAGAGAATTTCTATCATGGATCTGATTTATGCCCCTATTTATAGGCTAGGCCAATCAAAATTTAGGATTTAAATTATAATATTTTTAAAAAATATTTTTTATTAATTTTTATTTTAAAATTATAATTTATGAGTGACTTGGTTTATGAGTAAAGACATTGACCAAGTCCATGTTAGAATTTCCTTTAGAACATTAATTAAATTAATTTTATATTTATGTGTTTGCCCATTTGAAATTGGCTGGAATTTTCCTTTTCCTTTTTTTTTAATTTTAAATTTGATTTATATTAAAATTTCAAACTCCAAATTTCACAATCTATATCTATATATAATACTAAAATGATTATTGCTAGCATAATTTTGTGTTGCATATTCCAATCATTTTTTAAAAAAATTAATTCATTATTTATTTTATATTAATTCATTAATTATTATAATAGATATTTATTTATCTAAATATAAATATATAGAGAGATAAGTTTTTAATAGATTATTAATGATTTTGTTGGATAATAACTATTTTTATTAATATTAAATATATAATATTATAATCATAGTTGAACTCTCTAAATAAATACATCTAATAAATGATTAATTATCTATTCTAATCAAAAATAAATTTAATATTTATCTATAATATTATAACCATATTTAAACTCTTTAAATAAATACATCTAATAACAAATTAATTATCTATTCTAATAAATAATGAATTTAAGATTTATCTTCTATTATGTGATCGCCACTGATCCAAATTTAATAATAAATTTTACGATTAATGTAATAATATATAATTTTAAATAGATATTTATTTATTATAAGATAAAATAGATAAAATTTATTCTATTTAGAATAAATAATAATTTTATCATATTTTAATAATAGATATTTATTTGATATTTATTTGTAGAGTTTAAATAAAATTAGTATGATAATTGTAATCTTCATAGTATTATCTAAAGTCTACTTACATCAATATAATTGGTGATGTATGAGACATAATTCATAAATCAAGTATACAATTTATGAATTAAGATACGCTTTTATTAATGTAACTTTTCTAGGATGTTAATCTTATATATAATAATAAACCAAATAGTTAATAGATAAACTAATTTTTTAGTTGATCCAAAATTGCTTAAGGTATAATTTCAATTATTATCAAATTAATATTGTAGACCTGTTGATGTTACTCTTTTAATATTTGATGTAAGTATTTTTTTTATTTGTTATTGATGGTGTTGAGTTTATTTGGTTTAAAAAATAATTTTTATTATTTATATAAAATATTATGATAATATTATGATGTTACAAATCTCTTAATATTTTATAATTTAATAATTATATATGATTTGTTTAAATTTATTAATATATGTACTAATTTTATTCTTTACTGCTGCAGATAAAAAATTATTTATTTAAAATTATCATAGAATTTAAAAAACAAAAATACTTATAATATAATGCGAGGTTCTATTCTACTATATAATACTAAAATAACTTTTATTGGCACAATATTGTGTCACGTGTTTCAATTAATTTTTTTAAATTTAATTTATTATTCATTCTCTAATTAATTTATTAAATTAATTTATTATTTATTGTAATAGATGTTTATTTATCTAAATATAAATATCTAAAGAGATAATAGATAAGTTTTTAATAGCTTATCATCTTATTGGATAATAACTATTTATTATTAATATCAAATATATATATATAATATTATAATCATATTTAAAATATCTAAATATATATAATAAGTAATTAATTATTTATTCTAATAAATAATAAATTTAATATTTATATATAATATTATAATCATATTTAAACTCTCTAAATAAATACATCTAATAACTAATTAATTATCTACTCTAATGAATAATAAATTTAATATTTATCTTTCAATTATATAACCACCACTTAATCCAAAATTAATAATAAAATTTATGGTTAATGTAACAATGACCAATTTCAAATAGATATTTCTTTATTATAAGATTAAATAAGATAAAAATTATCCTATTTAGAATAAATAATAGTTTTATCATATTATAATAATTCATATTGTATGTTTTAACTTCCATTAAGCTAAGGTAGCTAGATTTTGAATATTTAATATTAATATTTACCAAATTATTTATTGTATTTTGTAAAGCCAAAAAAATAAAAATAATTCATTATGATTAATAACTGTATTATATATGTATATGTATATATTGTTTTGCAATAAATGTGTTTTTCATCCTTTAGCAACATACTCAAAATCAATATATCTCTCTCCATGCCAATTCTTAAAAAAAATTATTCTTAAAAGAAAAATTATGTTAAACCTAATTGTTGTAATTTGATTAAATTAATTTGGTTAAATAACTTAATTAATTTCATTTGTTAAAAATATAAAATACAAAATTTTTAGTTTTTCCTTCAATTAAAAAATTTTAGTACATGACCTACTGAATTAATTATATCATTAATCTCACATTAATGAAATAACTTAAGGACTTAAAATTAAGTAGATATTGGACAACAATGAGCGATGACCCAATTAATTTTATGCAAGATAAATAATAATTTTATCTTATTATAATAATAGATATTTATTTGTAGAGTTTAAATAAAATCTGGATATTATATTAATTTAAATTTATTTGAAGAGTTCAACAAAATTATAATTAACTTTATCTTATTCAGATTATGAAGATTAACTTTATCTTATCTACATAATAGTTGTGACCTTCTAATTATATATTTTTATCCAAAGTCCACTTATACTACTATATATATAATAGATGGTGTATGAGATACAATTCATAAATCAAATAGTTAATATACAAATGAAGTTACTTATAATTATATGCACATAATTTATGAATTAAGGTATGCTTTTCTTAATGTACCTTTTCTATTATATCAATCTTATGGTTAATATAATAACAAATCAAGTAGTTACTATATAAAGTAATTTTTTAGTTGACCCAAAATTGCTTGAAGTATAATTTCAATTATTATCAAATTAATATTTTAAACTCGTTGGTGTTACTCTTTTTGGTTTTTGATGTAATTATTTTTTTATTTATTATTGATGGTGGTGAGTTTATTTAGTTTAAAAAATAATTTTTATTATTTATATGAAATATTATGACAATATTATGGTGTTATAAATCTTTCAGTATTTTATAATTTAATAATTATAGATAATTTGCATAAATTTATCAATATATGTACTAATTTTATTTTTTAAAGTTGTAGGTAAATAATTTTTTTATTTAAAATTATTATAGGAATCAAAAAATAAGAGTTCTATTCTAGTTATAAAGATAATTTTAATATCACTGAAAATTGTAAATAAATTACTAGAGTATTAAATATTTATATATATTATATGACTATTTAAGTAGTTCTTTTAAATTGTAAGTTTAATTTTTTAAAGCATTAAAAAAGAAAAAAACTGAAAGGAAAAATTATACTACATGTCATTTCTCAATATTTTTTTTTTCTAAACATATTTCACAATTTTGATATACTCTATATTATATGTATATCTCCCTGAAAATGAAGCACAAACTTATTACATTAGTGTAGATGTATATCTTTAAAAGAAATATTTTTGAAATTTAAAATTTAAAATTTATTTTAAAAAAATAAATATCTTTTAAACATGGGGGAGTTTCCTTTAATACAGAGCCCTTTAATTAAATCATTCTCTAACATTTGGTGGATGACAAAGGATAGGGCATTAGTGATAAAAAGGAACATAGAGAGAGAGAGTGGATCACCTTGTCTTAAGCCTTTAAATGGTTGAAAGTTTCCAATATAACCCCTATTCATAATGATATTATTATAGGAAATATAAGAGACATATTGTATAAATAATCCAACGGCCTTTTCATAAAACCCATGGCTCTCAATTTTTTTTTCTATAAAAGACCATTCCACTTTATCATGGGCTTTATTCATGTCCAAATTAATAATCATGTTCGAGGTTTTTCTAGAGGGTTTATTCTTTAATGAGTGAAATAGTTCATAAGAATAAGAATGTTTTCATGTATAACCTTATTTTGGGGAGATAAGTGCATACGGTAAGGCGTCAATTTAATAATAATTCTATAAGAGAAATTACATAAAGCTATAAGTCAAAATTGTTGTAAAGTTTCAGGATTAGGTACCTTAGAGATGAGTATAATATTCATGGCATTCAATGTTAGAGCCATAAAACCATCCTGAAAAAAAGCTTTGGACTGCCTTAATGACCTCTTCTCTAACAACCAACCAAAACTTATAATAGAAAAGACACGTATAACCATCTGGACCAGAGTCTTTAAGTGAATCCATATTCTTTATAGCTAAGAAAATTTCCTCAGAAGAAAGGATGGAGCAGATGGATGAGTTTAAATCATCTGATAATCAGGTGTGTAGATGCGCAAGCACTTGATATTGATATCCAATAGACTTAGCCTTGTAAAAGCCTATAGCCATATCATGGACTCCTTTTTCATCTTCGACCAACATACCCTTATCATTTTTTAGTTTAATGATGGAATTATGGGCCCTTCTATGCATAATAGAAATATGAAAGAATTTTAGTATTTTTTTGTCCCCTATTGAAAGCCTTTTAACTTGTGATCTTTGATGCCAATACTTTTCTTCCATTCTCCATAGGTTGCCTAATTCCTTCAACAGTTTGTTTTCCTATTCATGAAAATTACCCAATTGGCCTTTCAAATATAAGTCCTCCAGCTATTTTTTAGCATCATCTATTCTCTCTTTAGCATTCAAATTACACTCTCAATTCCAAAGAGAAAGTTTTAGTTGCAAATTTGAGCTTTTCATTAATATTTCCATAGGTAAGCCCAATTTTTGAAATGCCTAAACCTAATCATTCTTGCTGAAACAATCTTCTCTTTCAACCCATTTAGTTTCAAATTTGAATTTTTTCATATGTCTAAGAGAGGTAAGTTTTAGGTTAAGGATAATTGGTCCATGATCAGAGTCTGGAAGGTTTCCATGAAAGAGTTGAGCTTTATTAAGTTTTGCTCACCAAGCCATGTTGCACAAGCCTCTATTTAACCTTCATTGGATGTCTTCTTATTAATTAGACTAAGTAAATTTTGGCCCATTGAAACCTAAATCCAATAAGAAAAGGTTATTAATCTAATCCCAAAAGAAATTAATAAAGTCTCCTAAACATAGCCATGGGATAGAGATACCTAGGTTGAGATTAGCTAATTCTATGAAGACTCTTCTTCTATCTTGAAGGTAAGGTGACCCATACACAAAGGTAATAAAAAAAATTGCAACTAGGGTTATGAAACTGAGCAATATATGTAGTTAGGGGTTACCTCCATGATCTGCACTAGCCAGTTATCAGTGCACCATAGTGTTATATCACCAGCTTGACCTTGAGCATTTATAAAATCTCCAAACTAGAATCGAAACTTTCTTCTGAAAGATTCTAAGTAAGAGTGCTTATGTTTGGTTTCTGAAAGAAATACTAATCCTGGTTTGTGAAAGATATGTGATCTTTGAAGGCTTTTTTGGTCATGGTTGAGCCAAAAACCCTTACAATTCCAAGCCATTATCTTTATGGTTGTGGGAAAGGTGACAATTGATAAATGTTTAGTTATGCATTCAAATGGTAGATGTGTAAAAGGTGGAATCTGCTAACAATGTGTTTTAGATGAGAATGTTCAAGATGGCATGGTAAAATGATCATAAAATTTAGGGATTTTGTTTATAATCAGATGGTGGTTTGTTATATATGAGGGTGGTGTTTGGGTAACAAGGTTGGGGTACAAAGACTAAGATGTTGGAGTTGGAGTTAGGTTGGGTTCAATGTGTGGCCATAAAAGTTAATGAGGTATGGGTTTTCAGTACACAACAAAGAGAGGAGAGGTTAAGAAGCTAAAGTGAGATTAGGATTTGTGAATGAGATTTTAGTAGAGATTATCACTATTAGTTGATAGTTTTCTAATGAAAAAGAGCGGATTTAGAGTCATAGTAGGTGGCAAGGACCATAAAAGGCTTCTGAGCTCTACAACGAGAAAGTTTATTTATGTGTCATTTCTTATGTCCTATTTTTACACCTTTTTTTTCAATTCTATACTTGAATGCTTTGTTTTTTGTTCTTTTTTACATTTTTTTTACACCAATTTTTATTTTTTCTTGTTTTATTTTTTTATTTTTTCATTTTTGTTTATATGTATGTGTTTTTATTCATAAATAATTTTTTTATTCTAGTATTCTCAATATACACACAAATAACAAAAACATATGCATAATATATATAAAATACACATGCAACAAATATAGATATATTCACTAAATATAAACACAACATCTATATAATTTTATTTAATATTATTTTAACTTTATTTTTTAAAATTTATTTATATACATCTACATAATATCTATAAGACAAAATTAATATTTTTTTTAAATTTATTTTTATGTATATAATTCGTAAATTTTGTTTTAAAGAAAATTAATAATTTTTATTAATATATTTTATATATTTTACTTTTTTATATTATTTTTTATAAGCGTTATTTGTTATTTGTATTTAAAATTAAAAATTTTTCTTTATAAAAATTAATACATTTTATATGTTGAGAATATAATTTAAAATATTAAATTTTATTATTTTAATAGAGTATATTTATTCAATAGTAAAACTTGAAAAAATTGATATAAAATATTATTTGTAGTAAAAAATGATATATTTTTGAAAAAGAAAATTATTTTCTTGAGTAAGATATTTTTGAAAATTTAGCCCAACTCTTTCTAGAAGTATAAATATTTTTATTTTGTGTTGTATTTAAAAAAAATGTTTATTTTTATGGGTAATTTTGTAAATATCCCTTATACAATAGACCTCTATAATTGGCATAGAATTTTGAAAAAATTACATATTGTATGCTATGAAGCATGGACACAGACATATTGACATTGTAATTTTTTAAAAATTAGGGACATGATACGGGTGAGATATATTTATATCTATATACATATATGTGTGTATATATATATATATATATTTTGAAAACCAAAGGAAACTAGGGCTTCTTTTCTAATTCAAACTAGGGCTTCTATTCACGACGGCTGCTCAGTTTTCATCGCCGGCGGCTGCCCCGACAGGGGTAGCGCCTCTTTCTTTTGCTTCAGTGGTCTCAGGGAAGGATTCGAATAATGGATTTGGAGATGATTTGAGATCCTTTTCCTCTGTTTTAAATAATCGTCGGCTCTCTGCAAAAGCTTCGAAATTTAGGGGAGTTCCGGCTGTTAATTTCTCAGACCAGGATGTTTCTGTTTTGTCTTATCCTTTCCGCTTTACCTTGATTGGCTTTTTTGCTACTGGAAGACCTGCTATGGTTCCTCTTCGCAAGGCCATGGATGCTGTTGGTTTCAAGGGCGATTTTAAATTGGGACTTATAGATGCCAGGTACGTTTTAATTAATTTCTGTTTGGAGGAAGATTTCCTCAGATGCTGGCTTCGACAGGTCTGGTTTTTTAACGGATTCTCGATGAGGGTCTCCAAGTGGTCATCATCGTTCCATCCTAATGTCGATAACCCATGTGTTCCTGTGTGGGTAGTTTTTGAGGCTCTGCCCATTCATCTTTTCGACAAGGAGGCTCTGTATTCAGTTGCTTCTTTAATTGGCTCACCTTTAAAGCTAGATGCTGCTACTGCTAACCTTTCTCGTCCGTCAGCGGCTAGAGTTTGTATCGAGATTAATGTTTCTATGGATTTGCCTCACAAGGTTTGGATTGGTAATGGTGATCACGGTTTTTTTCAGTCGGTGCAGTACGAAGATATGCCCAAATTTTGTGTACGCTGTGAAAAACTGGGACATAACTCTTCAAATTGTATGGTTTCTAACGTGAACAGTAACATGAATCCCCAGGCAAAGGATGAATCAAAGCTTGTTAAGGCCCCTGTTCAACAATGGATTCCAAAACCCAAAGGTTCTGAATCCTCTGATAAGGTTGCTTTGAAATCTGACGGAGTTCTTAATTCTTCTTATCAGCCCACAATTGACCCTATTCCTTGCTTTGATAATGATCATATGAACTGTCCTATAACTACTACTGTGGTTGAGAATCCAGGACTTCACTCTAAATCAGAAAATTTGACCGATCGTATAATTTGTCCTTCTGATGGTGAATGTGATGTTTCTCAGGTCAATAACGTAGATATTGGAACTCTTTCTGATGGTGATCTGGATGTGCGTGAGGATGCTTGTGATGTTGTTTCTTTAAGACAGGCTGGTGCTGCGTTGGAAGCTAAAATTCAGATATTTAATAAACAAGCTTCGAACCCGAATAACTTGGTGAATGTCACTGAAAATAATGATGGTTTCACTCTTGTTGCTCGAAGGAAACGAGGTAGGAAGCCTAAGCAAACCTCTACTGGGAACAAGGATTCTAAACAAGAACGAGTTCTTTCCATGCTTACTCGTAGACAAAAGAAAACTCTAGCTGGCTCTGTGTCTTCTGGTGATATTAACAATGATAAATGTGCTCAGTTGGAATCTTAGAGGTCTCCCCTCATCTTTTGATCGCTTGCTTAAACTTTGTAAAACACATAAAACCACTCTACTTTCCATCCTTGAGCTGATGATGGATAAAGCTAAGGCGGAGATTTATGTTTCTAAGCTGGGTTTTGACGGTTTTGTGGTCAGTGCTTCTAACAAAATTTGGCTTTTTTGGAAAGATTCTGTGCAACTGTCTTGTTTTCAAGATGAGGGGCAGGTTTTGCATTGTAAGGTTAGCTTGGATTTTTCTTCTCAAATTTTTTTATTTTCAGCAGTGTATGGTCTTCATACTCGATCCCAGCGGGGGGAATTATGGACTTCTTTAATTAATTATGCTGCTAGTTATTCGGGTCCGTGGTTACTCGGAGGCGATTTTAATGCTATTAAGTCTGTTTTGGATTATAAGGGTAAGTCTATGCCTTGCTTACTGAGTATGCAAGATTTCAGTGAATGTGTTGATACTTGTGGTTTTGTGGACATTCCTTTTCAAGGGGCTTGTTTTACTTGGACCGGGGTTCGTTCTAATGGCCGTGTTTGAGAGAGACTTGATAGATTTATGGGTAATGTCGATTTTCTTGATTACTTTGGGGAAATTGCGCTTAGACATCTTGGCAGAGCCACCTCCGATCATGCACCTCTTCTGCTTTGTTGCAAAGATGTTTCTTTTGATCGGCCTAAGCCTTTTAAGTTCCAACGAATGTGGATTCAACATTCTTCTTTTCTTTCCATGGTGCGAGAAAATTGGAGCACTAATTTTAATGGAGGTGGTATGAGGGGATTTTATACCAAGCTTCGCAAGCTTAAAGGTGCTATGAGAATGTGGAATAAACAAGTCTTTGGCAATATCTTTGATAAAGTTTTGGCTGCTGAACAGGAGGCTATGGCAGCTGAAACTCTCTTTGACCAAGATCCTTCTCCTTTGAATCGTATGAAATGGCAAGAAAAGAATAGTCAACTGATTTGTGCTTTGAAAGCCGAAGAAACTTTTTGGCGGCAAAAAGCTCATATTAAATGGCTAAGTGAAGGAGAGGCTAATACTAAATTTTTCCATTCCTATGTGAAAACTTCTCGAAAGCTTCAGCGAGTCTCTGCAATTAAAAGAGAGGATGGTAGTTGGATTTCGAGCCAGGACGAGATTGGTAAAGAGGCTGTTGAATTTTTTCAACTTTATTTTCGGCTGACCCGATTAGACCGGATTTTGCTGATATTATTAGCTACTTGCCGACTTTGGTCACTGCTGAGCATAATGTTTTTTTGGAATGCATTCCTGTGGAGGAAGAAATTAAACATGCCATTTGGCAACTTGATGCGGATAGTGCTCCTGGTCCCAATGGCTTTGATGGATCCTTTTACAAAGCATGTTGGGATATTATTAGCTAGGATGTTTGCAGCGCGGTTAAGGAATTTTTCTTGGGATTGCCGGTTCCAGCTGCTTTTGGAGCTGCTCAGATTGTTCCGATTCCTAAAGTTGATAATCCTTCAAGTTTTAACCAATTTCGTCCTATCTGTCTGACTAATTTCATTAGTAAGGTTTGTACCCGTATCCTGGCTAATAGAATGTCTCCTATTCTTGATATTTTAATTTCGCAGGAGCAGGCCGGCTTTATGCAGGGTCGTTCTATTCATGAGCATATTCTATTAGCCAATGAGATGATACATGAAATTGACAGGAAGTCTAGAGGTTTTAATCTTGCAGTGAAACTAGACATGACTAAAGCTTTTGACAGAGTTGCTTGGGATTTCCTTCAAGCAGCCTTATTAAGGTTTGGTTTTTCTAATTCAGTTGTCAAACTTATTATGGATAATCTGGCTGCTACTCGCTTATCCATTCTGGTAAATGGTGTGGCTTATGGTTTCTTTGGGCCTACGAGAGGCGTAAAACAAGGGGATCCTCTGTCTCCTTATTTATTCATCTTGGCTTCTGAATGTTTCTCAAGAGGGATCAATACTCTTATAGCATCTGGGATCATTACTCCATTTAAACTAGCGAGGCAGTGTTCTTTAGTCTCTCATCTCTCTTTCGCAGATGATTTGCTCATTTTCCTTAAGGGTGATAGTAGAAGTTTGAATAATTTCAAGAAGTTTCTGCAAGCCTATCAGGGAGCATCCGGTCAGCTTATTAATTTTGATAAGAGCTCTTTTTACTGCTCCAACAAGATTCATTCTTCGGCATCCACTCGAATTAAGAGCGTGCTTGGTATTAAACGCATGAATTTTCCTTTCTCCTATTTAGGTGCGCCGATATATCAGGGTATTAATCGGTTTAATTATTGCAAGGACCTGTTGCACAAGATTGAAGTTAACCTGTCGGGTTGGATGAAAAAGATTTTATCTCAAGGAGGTCGCTTGCTTTTAATCAAGCATGTGCTGAGCTCCATTCCTTTACATATTATGGGAGCCATGGAACTTCCTAAAAAAGTTATAAGACTTCTTGAGCAAAAATTGGCCAACTTCTTTTGGGGTGGTGATGTTACACACTCTAAGTATCATTGGATTAATTTCAAAAAGTTGTGCTTGCCAAAGGATGAGGGTGGTGTGGGTATTCGCTCTCTTTCCACTCTTCAAGAAGCCTACTCGATGAAGATTTGGTGGCAATACATGCAAAATGACTCGATGTGGGCTAAATACATGCATCAACGGTACCATAGGAGGGGTGCTATGTCCTATCAAATAATTGATTCTAGTTCTTGGAAAAGAATCTGTAAAATTCACTCTTTAGCTTATGGTCTTTGTAACCATGATATGGACAGGTTGCTTTGGAGCGGAAACGCAGCTGGCATTTTCACTTTAGCTTCGGCTTATGATTGTGTCCGGAATCGACGGTCTACATCTTTTATAAACCAGTCCATTTGGAGCTCCACTATACCGCTCAAAGTTTCCTTGTTTACATGGAAGCTTATTAATGGTGCTGTTCCGTTGCCGGCAAATTTGATCCGTTTTGGTTTTCAGGTTCTTCCGACATGCTGTCCTTTTTGTCTGAGTGCTGAAGCCTCTGTTGATCATCTCTTTTATTTATGCCCTCATATAGTTAAGATATGGAGTTTCTTTGGATCTTACTTTCTAGCGGATATTTCTGTGCAAAGATCCTTGCACCAGGAGCTTGTTATATGGTGGATGACTTCCCATCCTAATTCTGTTATGGGTCGTCTTCGACTCCTTGTTCCGCAAGTCATAATCTGGGAAATATGGAAGATGTATGCGGACTGCATTTGGGGGAATGGTTCTTGCTACCCTGTGTTGCTATTTAAAAGAATTCAGCAGTTTGTCTATTCTTGGAGTATCTCTTACTCGCATAGAAGTTTTGCCTCTCCTCTGCCACGTCTGATTTCATCTGGTTTGATCAGTGACTGCTTCGGAAGGAAGAATTTGAAGCCAAGTATCATTCGGTGGAAAAAGCCACCTCTGGGTTCTTATAAAATGAATGTGGATGCCTCCTATACAACTCATGGCGCTACAGGTGGTTGTATATTTCGTGCTGATTCTGGAAATGTCATCGCTGCTTTTAGTTTTCCTATCCACGCTAATTCCGCTTTTCAGGCCGAACTCTCAGCTGTTGCAGCTGCTTTCTCATGGTGCAAGACTAACGGATACTTTTCAATCCTCTTTGAAACAGATTGTAGTGATTTTGTGAAGGCGATTAATGAAGCTCTCTGGACGCATAATGGTTCGGTTGATTTGCGGTCTTTAGTTTCTGATTTCCATGCTCAACAAGCTTCAATTCAACACATATGCAGGGAAGGGAACCAGCCAGCCCATTTGTTGGCTTTTCTTGCTAGAATCCACAATGCTTTTCATATTTATATGTCCTTTAATTCTCTTCCTTCTATTATTAGGAACCTTGTAATTTTAGAGAATGCTGGTACTCCCTATTTGAGATTTAAATATATAATAAGATAAAAATTTTCGCTAAAATATATATATATATATATTTTAAATTATAAAAATACAATGAGAGATAAATATATATTTAAAAGGATTATATATATTAAGTTATAAAAATATAATAAAAGATAAACATATATTCAAAAATATATATATATTAGTTCATTTATATATAAATATAATTATAATAAAAAAATAATTTTTTATGATAAAAAAAATAAATTTTATAATTAAAATTGATTATAATTATTTAATTAATAACTTACCAATATTATGTAAATAAAATTTTATATCAAAATATATTCTAAAATACATTAAAGTGTCCTAAAATGTATTTCCGTTGTGTCCTCATCATATCTTTGCTGTGTCTAAAAAATAAAAAATAATAAAATAATAAGATACGTACAAACGCGTATTCTACATTTGTTGTATGTGTGTCCATGTCCTCGCCGTATCCAATATCGATACTTTACTCTAAGTGAAGTGTTGGTACTTTATAAATTATACATGATTTACTTTTATAGTTTTCAATTGTACATCGATTTACTTTTTTTCATATATATATAGGCATTAACATTTTTGTTTTTTCAATTATACATTAAAGTTGTGGCACTATTCTTTTTTCTGTTTATTTTTTAATATTATTTTGCTTTATATTAGAAGAAGATTGTTTTTCTTTTTTATTCATGAATAAATTTTATTATTTTAATATTTACAATATACATATAAAATATATAAATATATACATAACCTATATATAATATATATAAAATATACACATAATATATATGCAATATAAATACAATATACTTAATATTTTTTAACTTTATTTTTTTAATTTTATATATACAGCATAGACATAATATACACAAATATATATAGTATATATATAATATATACAGTATACATATAACAAATATAATTATACACACAATAAATATAAATAGCGACAAAATCAGAAATAAAATAAAAGGAGGGTAAATTTTTCAAGTAAAAAAAATTACAGATAAATTGAAAATAAAATTGAATATTAATATTATAGTAAAATTTAGATTTTAGTTATAAATTTGTAAAAAAATTCTATCAAAATTTTATTTTATTTATTAAATTATAAAAATTTATTAAATCTTTTACATATATTTTTATTTTAATTATTAGATCTATTAATTTATTTATAGTATTTCATTAAATACTATTTCAAATGAGAATATTAATTTTATCCAATTCATAATTAAATAACAACATTCTAATATTAACATAAATATCTAATAATAAAATCCTAAATACTCACTAATTAAAATAAAAATGTATATATATGATAAAAAAAAACCAATATATATAATACTATATATATAAATACATAATCACAAAATTCTAAATATTCACTAATTAAAAATATATATATGATAAAAAAATAATATGTATACAAAATACTATAAATTTTTATAAAAATATTATATATATATATATATCTAATCACAAAACTCTAAATAACCACTAATTAAAAAAAATATATGTTAAAAAAATCAATATATTTATAATACTATATATATATATAACTTTCATAAAATACTATATATAAAATACTATATATGTATATATATATATAAATAACTAATTGCAAAACTCTAAACATCCATTAATTAAAATATATATATAGTAAAAAAATTAATTTGTATACAAAATACAATATATATATAATTTTTATACAATACTATATATAAAATACTATTAAAATTTTATAAAAATAATATATATAAATACTTAATTATAAAATTTTAAATATCTACTAATTAAATATATATATAGTAAAAAAATTAATATGTATATAAAATACTATATATATAATTTTTATAAAATACTATAAAATTTTATTTATATATGTATATAAAATTCTATACAAAATACAATATATATATATATATATATATATTCAAGGTGGGAAGAAGGAAAGAAAGGTCCATTGCCCCCCAAGACCCCTCTCCTCCGCCACTAGATATAGACATAACATATACACAACATACACATAATATAGATATAATATATACAAAACAACCTTAATATTTTTTTAACTTTACTTTTATGTGTATAATATGTAATGTTTATTTAAAAATAAATTTGATAGTTTTTATATATTTTATTTTTTTATAAATTTTATGAGTGTTATTTTTTATTTGAAATCAAAATTAAAATTTATCCTTTATACAAAGTTAATACATTTATACGTTGAAAATGTAATTTAAAATACTAATTTTTATTGAAATAAATTTATTTAATAATAAAGTTTGAAAAAAGATGAAAATCAAAGCAAATATTGTTTAAAGTGAGAAATGATGTATTTTTGTAAAAAAAAAATTGTTCAAAGTGAAAAAGAAGTGATTTTTGTAAATGAAAAAATGTTTTAAAGTATTTTTAAAAACTTTTTGAAGGTTTAGGGTGTTTATATAATAGTTTTCTATTTTCTATTTTTAGTTTTTTAAGAAAACTAAAGTATTTATTTTCTACAGTATATTTAGAAAATTGTGTTCACTTAGTAATAATAGAAAATTATTTTTTGACATTGATATGAAAATTTTATATTTTTTATATTAGGAAATTGAACTCTGTTTATAAAAAAATTTAGAAAACATATTAAATATGTTTTTCAAAATCTTCTTAAAGTTAAAAAAATTAAAAAAGTTGTTTTCTATTTTCTAATTTAAGTTATTTTCTATTTTCTAATTTAAGAAAATTATGTCATATAAACATAATTTTCTATTTTCTATTTTTTTAGAAAATTTTTTCGGAAAACTATTCTAATTTTTCACAAGTGAACATATTATTATTTTTTAAATTGAATTTTTAAAAGGTGGATATGTAACAAATAAAATATGTAAAGTGCAAATAAAATTAAACAAATTTAAAATATATAAGATGTACTTAACTAATATAGTTACTGGATCTTCTTAAATTTCTTCAATGCAAATAGTGGACAATGGTAATATGCTAAGGACAATCTAGTTTTCAGCGAGACACTCATTCTATCTATTAACTATAAAAAAAAATATTGAATCACCTTCCATACGAGAAGAATAAGCCTATTTGAGAAGGATAAATAACCTCAATTAAAAAATGACAAACTTTCATTTTAAATAGGACACAATCTTTAAACAAAGAAGGACAAACTCAATTGCAAAAACTTAAATTGCATTTAAATTTATTTTAAAAGACAAAGAAAATGAAAAATAAGAACAAATGATAAAAAATTATTTTGATGACAAATTAGAAATAAAAATATATAAAATTAAGAAAAATAATACATAAAAGTTTAGTAAGATATGAGAAAAAAAAACAAAAGAAAGATGAATGAGGTTATCGCTCATTAATAGATTCAAAAAGGGGGAAAAAGATGATTTTACGGAGGCTCATACTCCCAATGTTCTCTTTCCGATGGAGATAAGAATTTCAAAAGAGAGGATGGCTTTTGTTAGAAGTAGATTGGGTTTTATCAATGGTTTTGATGTGTGTTGAGTGAATAATGGAGGGAGGTTGGCATGCTTGTGGGATGACCATGCTAATCTATCTTTATTATCTTTTTTTACTCAACATGTTGATTTTGAAGTCAGAATGATGTCAAGGAGTGCCTCTTAGCACTTTATAGGTTTTTGTGGTTATGCAATGTGGAATGATAGACAAAAATCCTATGACTTGTTGTGTCATTTGGTAAAGCAATCGGCATTACCATGGCTTGTTCTTGGTGATTTCAATGAAATTTTGAGTCACTCAGAGAAAGTAGGGGGTGCTCTTAGACCTGACCATATGATTGAGGCTTTTTGGGCAGTGTTAGAAGATAGTGATATGGAGGATTTGGGCTTTTTGGGAAGTGTTAAAAGACAGTGATATGAAGGATTTGGGCTTCAAAGGTTACCCATTTACCTAGGATAATTATTGTTCAGGTCTAGACTTTATAGAAGAACAGTTGGTTTGAGGAATGGCAACAACTTCTTAGCATCAGCTATATAATGGATATGTGCTCTCTCATCTTATGCACTTAGGCTCTAATCATTTACCAATATGTATGGACTTGATGGGTATTGTTGAATTCATTTTCAGTTTGAGTCAATGTGGACTCGGGACCATATTTGTGCTGAGGTGATTAAAGAGAGTTAGTCTGGGGATGCAGATAAATGGAAGGACAAAATTAAATTATGTACTAAAAAATTAGAGAGATAGAGTAGACACAGTTTCGGAAATTTGAGAACTATAAGGAAGAATGTTACCTGTGAATTAGAAGGGATTGATAAGAGTAACGATCCTTTGGCCATGCAACAAAGAAGTTTCTTGAAGAAAGAATTGAAGGAGCTATCTTTACGTGAAGAAATGATGTGGTGCCAAAGGTCAAAAGTTTTATTGTTACAAGAAAGAGATCGGAACACTCATTTTTTCCATGTAGTAACTTCTTCCAGAAGGAAAACTAATCGGATAATGATACTAAAAGATTCCCAAGGGCGAGAATTCAAAAATGAGTAATTGAGAGAGCACATTACTGATTTCTACTCCCATTTGTTCATCTCTAATAATAATTTTATTAATTCTAATGATATATTATTTGTGCCTTATAAAGTAATAGCCCAAAATACAGCTCTTGATCAACCATTTAATGTTGATGAAGTATTTCAGGCTCTAAAAATGATACATCCGTCAAAAGCTTCAAGTCCTGACGATCTACCACCTTTATTTTTTTTAGAAGTACTAGTCAATTGTGGGTAGAGAGGTGACCTGTATAGTTTTGGATGTGCTCAATGGTGAACCCATGCTTGAAGGGTTTAATCACACACTCATATGTTTGATTCCAAAGGTAAAAGAGCATGTATCAATCACAAAATATCGCCCGACTAGCTTGTGTAATATGGTGTGAAAATTGGCTACAAAAGTTCTGGCCAATAGGTTGAAAGGGCTGTTAGGTGAGGTGGTTGATGAATCGTAAAGTGTTTTTGTCCCAGTTCAGCTAATTACTTATAATATATTAGTGGCCTTTAAAACCTTTCACCATATAAGACTATGTGGAGTAGGTAGAAGAAAGATGATATCTCTGAAGTTTGATATGGCAAAGGTTTATGACTGAGTGGAGTGGAGTTTCCTTAAAGCAATAATGGTTAGATTGGGGTTCAGTCAGAGATGGGTAAACTGCATAATGCAGTTTATATCGTTTGTCTCTTATTTTGTCCTGGTCAATGGATCACCCACAAATCCTTTTACTTCCACTCGTGGACTGAGACAGAGCGATCCCTTTTCAAGGTATCTTTTTCTTTTATGTACAGAAGGGTTGATTGGTCTAATTCATGAGTCCTAAAATTTAGGTTCTCTTCATGGTATTCAGGTTTGTAGTAATACGCCTATAATTTCTCATCTTTTGTTTGCGGATGATTGCATTATTTTTTCTAGGGCTACTTTAAGTGCTTCTGAACCAATTATAGATGTGCTATAGAGGTATAAATTCATCTCTAGACAGAAGGTGAACCTTTCAAAATTTGAAATCTATTTTAGCCCAAGTGTGGGGGAAGGTAGGGGAGATGACATTGCTTCTCTTTTGGGGATGCGACTTGTGGAGAGTCATACTTTGTACTTGGTTCTGGCCACAGCTGTTGGTCAGTCTAAAAGAGCCATTTTCAATAAAATCAAATAGAGATTATGGAAAATCTATTAGGCTGGAAAGAAAATTTTGTATCTTGGGTGGGTAGAGAAATTTTAATTAAAGCGGTCACTCATTCCATACCTAATTATGTCATACAGTGCTTCCTAATTACACTTTCTATTTGTGATGAACTTTAGGCAATGATCAATAAGTTTTGGTGGGGGCAAAAAAGGGATGAAAGAAAAATGCACTTTTATAGTTGGGCACAGTTTCTGTAAGGCAAAAGATGATGGTGGCTTAGAGTTTCGAGACTTTCATCATTCCAATATTGTCTTATTAGCTAAGCATGGATGGTGCTTATTGAATCAACCCCATTCTCTTATGGCTCGCATTATCAAGGCTAAATATTACCTAAGTACTGACTTTTTTTTATGTTGCTCCTAATTACACATGGAGGAATATTCCAGCGGGTAGAGAGGTTTCGAAGAAAGGGCTTAGATGGAAAATAGGTAATTGGAGGATGTGAAAGTTTGGGAAGACCCATGGATCCCTCAACCATCATCTTTTTGAATTATCACCCCTTGTCGGATGCTTCATCCATATGCTACTGTCTCTAAATTAATAGATAATGATACTCAAATTTGGCAGATGGATTTAATAAAATGTGTGTTCTTCCCAATGGATGTGGAGTGTATAATGGAGATTCATTTCTAGTTTGGCACTATCATTCAAATGGACACTATATTGTTAAAAGTGAGTATAAAGTGGCATATAATGAAGCTTTCTACTCTATGGCCATGAAGCTTTCCACTCTATGGTGGAGGGCCCTTCATTCGGGGGCTCGCAAGATTTTTTTTTGAAAGCGGTTATGGAAATTACTAGCTCCTCCAAAAGTTTTGAACTTTTCTTGGAGAGCAGCCCTTCATATTCTTCTCATAAGAACCTTTCTGCATGGTCAATTGCTAATGGTGGAAAGGAAATGCGCTTTCTACTAAGATGAAAGTATCATTCATCTGGTCAGAGATTGTCAAGCATTTTGTGAAATTTGGTTGAGTGCTGATTTATCTGAGGTTATAAGCATTCAAGGGTTTTCATTTAAAAGATTGTTGTTTAATCTAATGGGTTCTCTTGATACGACATCCCTGGTTAAATTCATCACCATTTGCCACTTTGTTTGGGGAGCTAGGAAAAAGTTCACTCATGAGAATTAGGTGATGAATGTTGCATCAGTATTGTCTATTACTAGTTATCTCTATTCAAGGGAATCCGATATGGTGCCTGCCTGTAGTGGATTACTCTATGTGTAATTTGGGCTGCATGAGTATGGCAAGTTATTGGCAGCCTCCTCTAGCTAATTGGGTTACGCTTAATCGTAATGCAGCTGTGTTAGATGTTGAGTTTGTCAGTTTTGGATGCATTTACAGGGATCACACAGGCGATGTTCTAGCATGTGTGTTTAAGAGATTTTATGGTACTTTGAATTCATTTATGGTGGAAGCATCTGCAATTTGCTTTGGACTAAAGTTGGCAAATGAATTCTGCTTTCATGATAATGTTGTAGAATCTGATTGCAAATTCATTATAAACAAGCTGATAATAGAGGAATATATTAGAAATAGTTTGGGAGTTATTTTGGAGGATTGTATTCATCTAAGAGTTTCAAGGTTGCAGATGGTCCTTCACTCCCAAGAAAAATAATGCAACAACTCATCATTTGGCCAAGAATTCATATTTACTTTCAAATGGGATTGTTTGGATTGAAGAATTTTCTTCATGCTTAGCTTATTTTCTAGCCGAAGATGTATCTTTATTTTCTCATTAATGAAGCTATTAATAAAAAAAAGAGAAAAAATATCAATGTAATAATAATAATAATAATAATAATTTTTTTTTTCACCTTTAATGAAGTTTTTTATTGTTTTTGGCCAGCCACGCTTATTGATGTTGAATTATTGAGAATCACCAAAAAAAAATTATATAATTTGATTTTCTTTAAAATTCGAATTTGTGACTTTCTCAACCATAAAAACGATTTTATTATAAAAAAAAAAGCTCATTGGTATATAATTTGATTTCAATAAAATAGAGGTTAGATAATAAAAAATATTTATAATTTTAATGAATATAAATTAAATAGTTTTAAAAAAATAAAATAAAATAAAACAAGACAAAAACAAACCTGGAAATTCCGCAAATGCACATAAACCTCGAGCTTCTCCATCGTTCTTTCTTCTGTGGTTAACCATGGCTGCCTCTCTTCTCTCTCAGCTCTTAGCCCCAACACCAGAGCTGTTAAATCCCTCTTCTGGGTTCCCCAAATCCTCTTCTTTCTCGAATACAAACCTCTTCTTCTTAACCAATTCAAGGAAACAGAGCCTTGTTCAACACAGATGCTACTACAAGCCTCCTTCTGCATCTGGGAACTCTCTCGACCACATACCCAATCAATTCAGACAAGAAAATCTCAAAGATGGATGTCAGTCTCTCTATCTCTCTCTGCATATTTATTGACAAATACCCATCATCTCTGTTTTTAAATATTCGATGGTTTGCTTCTTTGATGTTGACTGAGTTTGATTTTTTTTTTTGTCAATCACTGCTATTTTGTGGAGTTGTCTGTGGTAAAGAGAAGAATTTTAATTTTGGGAATTTAATTTTTTGTATTTTTCCTTAATGGGTCTGTTACTAGCACTTAGATTGATATTAAATCTTAGCCAAGAGAACAGAAAGCATGTTTGTTTCTTGTCAATGGATATTTTTTGTTTTCTTTTTTTTTTTTTTTTGTTTTAACCTTATAGAAATTAAAGGGAATGTGTATTTTCTTACAATTTCTATTAGGAAAGATATGCATGCAAGTTATGAGTATCTGCCATTTGAATTGACTGAATCATAAACCGCTAGTGGCTATAAAACTTGAGTGGGGATTGGTCATTTCTATATGTTTGTTATAACAATATGATTGGAATCGTCTTGGCCCCTTTAAATTGGGAGGTTAGCAGTAGCAAGATTTTTTTTTAATAATTAAGAAGAGAAGATAACATAAAATTTCTTTGGACACTCCACTTGCAATTCAGCTGTGGCGCTATAGCTAGACTTATGGCGTTTCCAGTGTAATCCTGCTATAATATTTTTGAGTAGGGTACAAAATCAATTTGAGCAATGAGCCTATGTAATTTTTGGGTGCTCGGTTGAGATATCGTGGAATGTGTCATTTGGGTTCAGGATGGGAAAGTAACATGAATGTCAATAGCAGCACCAAAAAGTGCCTTCGTAATATCTTTGTGTGTAAATTGTAAAGATTAAAGAAAGACATGGACTTTTATAAAGAGGTGGTAACTACTAAGCTGTAAAAGGCAGTGAATTCAAAACTCAGTCTGGATGGTAAATTGCTAGCAAAACTTTGTTCAATTTTCCATGTCCTCTAGTATAGTTTTTCTCTTCATAGCTTTCATCGTTTTATCTCAAATATTGTGCATTGCCTTTAACTGGTAACATGGGGTCAAGGTGGCAGTTTTCTTTCCATTTATTCTTCCTCTAAAGTGGAAGTGGCTGGACTGGTGTAAATCTATGAGTGGAAGAGCATACAGCTAGATAGTAGTCTCTTCTGTTTCACTAGCTTGATGAGATAGTGAGCTGATATTTGCTTTAGACTTGGGAGTTGCCAAACACAGTGAACTGAACCCAGTTACATTGAGAAAGATGAAAGTTACTGTTCATAATGCTTATAACCTAAATAGAAGAATCTATATGAAAGAAAATGTTTGGATGACACTCCTATGAGCATAATTAGCACAATTAGCCCTTTTGAATGTCACTAGAGACTGAAAAATACATGAGACAGCAACCAGGCCTGATATAGAGATTAGGACAATTGTGGGGATTTTCTTATCCCCAAAAATTTTTGAAGAAATCACTGCCCTAAACTTTATAGATGATGATATTTTACTTACGGAATCAAATAGAGTCTGTTACTTGAGACATTTTACGCTAAGCCAAGATGGCTTCAATTGGACTTGGAGTTAAAATGAACTACTGTCATTCATTTTTTTTTAAAAATATGGCACCAGGTTCTTAACATGATGAGCAATATTCAAAATCACAATTTTTTTCTCAGCAATGTGGTGATATATTACATTATTTAGAAAAGATAGGTCAAGATAGATTTGACTGTCAAATCAACTTGTTTAACTGCAATTTTCTGTGCTTACTTTATAGTTATCTTCTCTGGTTTGTTTCCATAAATTTGATAATGTTATTTTTTCTTTTTATAGCCTTTCTTTATGAATATACAGAGTGACCTTTCCTATTACAACTTTTGAGAGCTCCTATTGTCACAGTTGACTTGTTCATTCCCCAAAAGCCCTGAATTTTGTTTCATTCCAAGACAATAGGAGATCATTCAAATGTCAACTTTCAAATTCTAACTATCCTTTCTCTATATCTGCAGTGATGAAAAATTACAAAAATGTACCAAAACATCTCTATGGTCTTAGTCCCTCACAATTGGATATGTTCATGACTGAAGATAATCCAGTCCGTCGACAGTCAGAAAGTGTTACAGAGGTTCTCTCTCTCTCTCTCTCTAAGTACTCAATGAATTCATCTATTTGTATTGGAATTGTAGCGGATGTCGAAGATAAGGTGAGGGAAGGAAGACTTAGATAGTATGGGCATGTTTTAAGAAGATCTCCTAATGCTACGGTTCGTAAGTGTAAGAATTTGTTGATTGAGGGGGCTAGAGGTCGTGGAAGACCTAGAACTGTGTGGAATGAGATGATAGCAAGAAACTTACGTGCCTTAGATCTTGATGCGGATTTGATTAATGACAGACTTGATTAGAGACTTAAAATCCGTGTCTTGGAAGGGGCCTAAGGCTGGAGTATCTTTTTTGGTGTCTTTTGAGCTTATTTTGTTGAGAATCCATACAGCCGACCCCAACTTGTTTGAGACTAAGGCTTAGTTGTTGTTGTTGTATTGGAATTGTTCTAAAAATAATCATTTTATTTTTTTTCTTTAGTGCATATTGGACGACCTAAATCATCTTTTGACAAATTGATCATCCTAATTAATTCTTGGTCTTTTTGATATCTCTTGACAGGAAAGCATCTCATCTAGAAAGAACTATTTGGATCATGGGGGAATGTACAGTGTATCAGGCATGACGGATAGGGGTCCTTCAAAATATAGCATGAGTGTAAGCATGTACCATGGAGGAGGAAGAGGATATGGGAGGCCCAGAAGTGCTCCTCCTGATTTGCCTTCTTTGCTCTTAGATGCTCGGATATGTTATCTGGGAATGCCAGTGAGATATTGCAATCTCTTACTACTATCCTTGCTAATGGGTTAAATTTTATCATTACTTGTACCATCTTTGAAATTATATCTGATTTCTGCAGATCGTACCAGCTGTCACTGAGCTTTTGGTTGCTCAGTTTATGTATTTAGATTATGATGATTCATCAAAGCCTATATATTTATATATAAACTCATCTGGGACACAGGTAACAACTTTTTCCTTCCCATTCTTCTCCTCCTAGTGAAACATTTGTTGTTGCCCTCTAGATAATCAAGTCTCATTCACTTTCTGAAATATGTTTACTTATCTCTGTTAATTTGGATGCCTTGTGCTATTTAGAATGAGAAGATGGAGACCGTTGGTTCTGAAACAGAAGCATATGCCATTGCTGATGCTATGTCTGTAAGTGCTGCCATCTCTACTGGATTTTGGTATCTATTGATGAATAAAATCAGTAATGAAGATCAAAAAAAAATTAGGGCCTATGAGGTCAAGAACTTTATTCTCCGGTAGCATTTGTGCTTGGTATATCTGCTGATAAATCCTAAATCTTGCACAAAAGTCACCACCACATGCATTTTGTTTATACTATATTCTAGAGCGAGGGTCTATTGCATCTGCGTGCATACATATGCAGTTATATATCTCATTTTCTATTAGTTCATCATCCTTTAATTAACTATTTAATGGGCTTGCCACTAATTGTTTTCTCTGTTTGCTTGAAGTACTGCAAATCAGATGTCTATACTGTGAATTGCGGCATGGCATATGGTCAAGCAGCAATGCTTTTATCTCTTGGAACTAAGGGTTATCGTGCTTTACAGCCAAACTCATCCAGTATGATCCTACTTTTCTTTAAAGCTTAAATTAGTTGCATGGCTTCTTATGGGTTATATATTTTGCAATTTTGAAATGATCTGGTTAAGAAAGTCATACTAAGAACCAACTTTACCACATAATTTTGGAATCATTCCTTTTACAGTTTTTGAATCTTATCTTCAAACAATAATGGATAAGATAACCAAAACTATGACCTTGAGGAAAGTATACATGGGAACAAATGGAGGGACTTGCATTGTTAAGTCATACAACCTATATAGATAGCGTTAAACTTGGATCTGTCACCTGTTTGCCTGGTGCTGCTCCCTAGAAGTTTCACCGGACTGATTCTTAAGTGAATGCAAAGTTAGTCGCATGTGATTAAGAGCAAAGTTATAAAAGATGGGAGCGCCCCAAATGTAAACCCAACCCAATCCAAGACATGCGACTAACTTTGCATTCACTTCTTCCACATGCTTATGGATAGGCTTGGATTTGTTTTCCAGATAACAGTCAAATCCTATCTTACTCTTTTGAAGCCTTGGAGTTCTAAGTTTAATTTTCCCATGGGAGAATCTGTATGCTTACAGATTTATATTATGATGGGAAATTATGGTTTCTTTTTTCTCATTTTTGGGAAGTATGGCAGTACAAGTCATCCATACATCTCGACGATTGCTTGTCCATGCAGTAGTATCATGTTTGTATATAGAGAGTTCCACCAAGTATCATAAACTTAATGCCATGTCTCCTAACAGTAATATTTTGAATTTCAGCAAAATTATATCTGCCTAAAGTCAATAAATCAAGTGGGGCTGTGATAGATATGTGGATCAAGGTGCGTTCTCTTTTTCTCTCCCTCTGTAATGCTAATGCGAATGTGCATGTGTATGCATGCATTTGTTTATGCTTCCTTGACCAATTATGTTCTACAAACTTTTCTATCAGGCCAAGGAGCTTGACGCAAATACAGAGTATTATGTTGATTTATTGGCAAAGGGAACTGGGAAGTCAAAGGAAGAAATTACTAAAGATATCCAGCGACCCAAATATTTCAACGCACAGGAAGCTATAGACTATGGCCTTGCAGACAAGATAATTGACTCAAGTGATAATGCATTTGAGAAACGGGTAATATTTTATTACACTCGGCTTATGTTTTCTTGTTTTCATTGCATGCGCTTCAATAATGAACTTTTGATCTTCAGGATTATGATGCATTGCTAGCTCAATCAAAAGCCATGAGGGCAGCAGCTGCTGGTCCAAGAGCAGCTCCTTCAGGATTTAGGTAGAATTATAAAGTAGCATCACATGATAATATGGAGGATCAAGAAAACCTATGCAGTTGATTGTGGGGCTAGTTATTGTGACTTGGTAAAACCTCAAATCAATGTCTCTTGTGCAAAGGGCCATGTAAAATATACATGTATAAGAAAGGGTCGGTCTTCTATAATAAATACTGTAATGCAAACTTGGCTTGCATGATGCTCTTAAGAAATTTTTGCTACTTTCAAGATTTTTTCCTTTTAGCATTGTCAAGATTAAAATTTTTTCTGTTTTGGGAATTGGAAGCATTTAGCAGTAAAAAACATGTTCTATATATGCCCAAAGCATTTGCTTCTGATATTTTCTCTAGTTAAACGACAATTGATGGGAGGGATATATATTTTTCCTCTTGATGAATATGTTGGTTTATCCAATCCATTCAAATGGAAAAATAATGGATTTGGTGAGTGTGAAATATTTGAAAAAAAAAATATTAAATATATTTTTGTAATTATAGTCGCCATTTGAATAGTAAAAATTAAGCACCATTTGGATGTTATTGTATATTGGGAAGGCCTACAAATAATATTTTTCATTTTGTTTCTAAACACCAGTAACAATAAGAGAGAAGTGAAAAAAATAAAAGAGAAAAATTCATGTAATTTTTTAGTCAAGTTTGAAGAGTGATTTTTTAGCTTTTTGGTGTGATCATTTAAGAACGAGTGAAAATTTGCTAGAGAGATATTTATATATTTTCTCTGGTATTGGTAATCTCAAGCAATCAAATATGGATTATTTGAAAATTTATTGTACTTTATTCATTTGATTAGTGAATTTTATTTTAGAATTATCCCGTGATTTTTTCCTCTATACTAGAAGATTTTTTACGCTAAATTTTATATCTTATTATTGTGGTTATTTTTCGTTTGCTACTAGTGTATTAATTTACATAATTAACTATTAACCAAGAACTCAATAAGTGATATGAGAGCTTGGTTCTTTGGATGTGAAATTAATTGTGTAAATTATAATGGAGAAATTCACATGCAATAGGATTAAATTGTTGGATTCAAATTATTTAATTTAAAGGTCAAAGATGGAGGACCTTTTTTATTGTAAGGACTTATATAATCCTATAAAATTAGGATCTACTAATCTAAGTTGAAAATTGGATGATAATTGGGAGAAGATGCACAGGAAAACTATCGTTATTATTCGACAATGGATGGATAATAATGTCTACCATCATATAAGAAAAGAAATTAATGTGCAGAAATTATAAAAAAATCTAAAAACCATGTATGAGAGGAAAAATGCTCAAAATAAAGCATTTATCATTAGAAAGCTTATGAATTTGAAGCTAAGGGATGGATGATCAATTGCAAAACACTTGAGTGAGTTTTAAGAATTAGTAAATTAGTTGAGCATCATGAAGATAGTCTTACATGATGAATTGCAAGCATTATTGTTCTTAAGTTCCTTGCCAGATAGTTGGGAGACTTTGGTGGTGTCTATTAGTAACTCTGCTCCAAGCGGTGTTTTATCTTTATCATTGGTAAAGGGCAACCTTTACAATGAGGAGACCAAAAGAAAGGATATGGGCTTTGATACTTCATAAGCTCTTGTTAAAACTGCAGAGATCAAGGGTAGAAGTAAAAATAGAGATCCTAAATGGCATTATAAATCTAGAGACAAGTCACAATCGAAAGGAAAATTCAGTTATTACCACTGCGACAAGGAGGGGCATATGAAAAGAAAGTGCAAAGTTTGAAAAAGGAAACATAATGATAAGAAAAATCAAAAGAAGACGGATGATCAAAATACTATTGCAACTGTAGCTGGTGATAATAAAGATATGGTTGTACTCTCCCTTGTTGAGGAACATAACAAGGTTACTAATTTTGATATGAAGTGGGTTGTTGATTCAGCAGCATCATACCATGCTACACCAAGGAAAGACGTCTTTACTATGTACAAAGCAGGTAATTTTGATAGAGTAAAGATGGGTAACACTAGCTACATAGATATAGTGGGCATTAGAGATGTTTGTGTTCAAATAAATGTTGGTTACACATTGACTCTGAAGAATGTGCGACATATACCAGATTTACGTTTGAATTTGATTTCTACTCATATCTTAGATCTATATAGTTATTACAACATCTTTGATGACAAAAGGTGGAAATCACAAAAGGTTCAATTGTGATTACTAGAGGTAGATTATATTACACACTCTACAAGACTCAAGTGAAGACGATTAAAGGTGCACTGAATGTAGTTATTGAAGATGATACTTCACCAGACCTATGTCATAAAAGACTGGCTCATATGAGTGAGGAATGGTTATAAATTTTAGCAAAGAAGTCTCTCATCTCCTTTGTCAAAGGTATAAGTCTAAATCCTTGTGATGATTGTTTGTATGGCAAACAATATAGAGTCTCCTTTAGTAGTTCATGTGAAAGAAAAAAACAAACAATATAGAGTCTCCTTGAGTAGTTCATCTGAAAGAAAAAATAATATATTTGAGTTAGTTCACTCTGATATATGTGGTCACATTGATGTAGAAACTTTAGGAGGTAGTAGATATTTTGTTACTTTTATTGATGATGCTTCACGGAAGGTTTGGATGTTTGTTCTAAAAATAAAAGACCAGGTTCTTCAGTGCTTTAAGCATTTTCATGCAATGGTAGAAAGAGAGAATAAAACATCCTTAAAGTGTCTTTGCAGTGACAATGGAGGTGAATACACTTCAAAAGAGTTCGAGAATTACTGCTTAGAGCATAGAATCAGACATGAGAAGACTGTTCTTGGTACTCCATAGCATAATGGTGTAACTGAAAGGACAAACAAGACTATCTTAGAGAAAGTCAGATCCATCCTAAAAATGGCTAAGCTCCCTAAGCCATTTTGGGATGAAGCACTCTATACTGTCTG
Organism: Garcia nutans; assembly: GCA_947685225.1. Lineage (NCBI taxonomy): Eukaryota > Viridiplantae > Streptophyta > Magnoliopsida > Malpighiales > Euphorbiaceae > Garcia > Garcia nutans. Next base: position 10,601,516 of record CANTUV010000066.1, on the reverse strand, counting down.
CTATTTGATGAATTGCTCTCCATCAGTTCTTTTGAATTTTGATGTACCTAAAAGGGTATGGTTTGAAAAAGATGTTTCTTATTCTCACTTGAAGGTATTTGGATGCAAAGCTTTTATCCATATACCTAAGGAGCAGAGACAAAAACTTGATAATAGAGTTGTTCCATGCATTTTTATGGGTTGTGGAGATGCAAAATTTAGATACAAGTTATAAGATCCAGAGAAGAAGAAAGTCATCAGGTCTAGGGATATAATCTTCCATGAAGACAAGACCTTGTTGGACTTTGAGACAAGAGAGAAAACTACAAGTAGTGATGAAATTTCTCTTTCTATGTTAATTTCTCCTTCAATCAGAAATGCTACTGATGAAGGAGAGTTTCTTGAAGGACATGGGACTGATGATATGCCAGCTCTAACTGATGCTGATGATGATGTTGAGCAGGGGGAGCAACCCCTTCCTCCTCTGTCTGTAGAAGAATCTCAAGTCAGAAGGTCAATCAGAGCACATTATCCATCTATTAGATATTTTAGTTCTGAGTATATAACAGTTACTAAAGATGAAGAGCTAGAAAGCTTCCAAGAAGTTCATAATCATAAAGAAAAGGCTCAATAGATGAAAGCAATATAAGAGGAGATGAGTTCTTTGAAAAAGAATAATACTTATGAGCTTGTTGAACTTCAAAAAAGTAGAAAAGTCTTGAAGAATAAATGGATGTACAAGCTTAAGATGGATGGAGAGAAGCTAATAAAATACAAAGTTCATTTTAGCAGTAAAGGTTTTCAATCAGAAGAAAGAGGTTGGTTTTGATGAAATCTTTTCCCCCGTTGCGAAGATGAGCTCCATTCGAGCGATTCTTGATTTGGCTGCTAGCTTGGATATTGAGCTTAAGCAGTTAGATGTGAAAATTATATTTCTTCATGGTGATTTAGAGGAAGAAATATATATAGAGCAACCATGTGGATTTAAAGTAAAAGGGAAAGAACACATGATTTACAGATTGAAGAAGAGCTTGTATGAGTTGAAACAGGCTCCGAGACTGTGGTATAAGAAATTTAACTCTTTCATGGTGAGTCATAACTATACCAAAACAGATGCAGATCATTATGTGTACTTTAAGATATTTTCAGATGGTAAATTTGTCATTATTTTGCTTTATGTGGATGATATATTGATAGCAGGGCAAGATGCTACAATAATTAATGGTTTGAAAAAGAAGTTTTTTGGCTCCTTTGATATGAAGGATTTGGGACCAGTACAATAAATTTTAGGCATGTAGATTACTCATGAAAAGAAAGCTAAAAAGTTGTTAGTGTCACAAGAGAAGTATATTGAGCAAGTTCTAAGCAGATTCAATATGAAGAATATTAAATCAGTTAGCACACATCTTGCTAATCACTTTATAATTAGCACGGAATCTTGTCATTTTACTCAAAAGGAAAAGGAAGAAATGGTGGCTATTTATTACTCCTCTGCATTTGGGAGTTTAATGTATGCTATGGTTTGTACCCGATCTAATATTACTCATTCTTTCGGTTTTATCAGCAGGTTTCTTTCGAATCCTGGTAAAGATCATTGAGAGGCAATCAAATGGATTTTCAGATATTTGAGAGGTACTCTAAGATATGCTTATGCTTTGGAGGCTCAAAACCAATTCTATAAGGATATACAAATGCAGATATTTAAGGTGATCTTGATGGCAAGAAGTCAACTTCAGGGTGTGTATTTACTTTTGCAAAGGAAGTTGTATCATAATAGTCCAAATTACAACAGTGTGTTGCTTTATCTACAATTGAATCAGAGTATATATATATAATTGAAGCAAGTAAAGAGATGTTTTGGTTGAAAAGATTTTTCGAAAAGTTAGGTTTGAAGCAAGGTAAGTATGTGATGAATTGTGATAGTCAAAGTGCTCTAGATTTGAGTAAGAATGCCATATATCATAGTCAGACTATGCATATTGATGTGAGATACTATTAGATTCATGAAGTGATAAATAATCAAGAGATATTATTAAAAAAAGATTCATATTGATAAAAATTCAACTAATATGTTAACTAAAGTAGTGACTCGTGAAAAGTATTAGTTCTGCACTAAAACAGTGGGACTGAGTGTTAATTGAAAAATGGATATGTGAACATCTCCGCATAAGTTGGAGGGAGAGATTATTGGTTTATCCAACCCATTAAAATGAAAAATAATGGATTTGGTGAGTGTAAAATATTTGAAAGAAAAAAAAAAAGAGAAAAACATTAAACACATTTTTGTAATTGTAGCTATCATTTAAATAGTAAAAATTAGACACCATTTGGATGTTCACACATATTGGGAAGGCCTATAAATAACCCTCCCCATTTCACTTCTAAAAACACAAGTAACAATAAGAGAGAAGTGACAAAAATAAGAGAGAAAAATTCAAGTAATTTTTTAGTCAAGTTTAAAGAGTGATTCTCTAAATCCTTGGTGTGATCATTCAAGAGAGAGTAAAAATTTGCTAGAGAGATATGTATATATTTTCTCCATCATTGGTAATCTCAAATAATCAAGTCTGGATTACTTGAGAATTTATTATACTTAATTCATTTAATCAGTAGATTTTATTTCAGAGTTTGTTTCATAATTTTTTCTTCTATACTGGAGGATTTTTCACGTTAAATTTTGTCTCTTATTCTTATAGTTGTTATTTACTTATTACTGATATGTATTAATTTACATAATTAATTATTGACTAAAAATCCAACATAATAACGCAATAAAATTCCCCTAAAGATCAAGAAATTGGAAAACTGGAAATAGTATTTTTATGTTTATATATATATATATATACCAGCAAATTGGAAGGACCGTTTACAGGGGATAAATAACTTTAAAAGAATTAACAAAAATAATAAAATAATTAAGCATAAACAACATAGATATAAACAGATTAATTAAAACAATAAATAATAAATAGTAAAAACGAATCAAGAAACAGAATGTAAAAGAATATATTAAAATAAATTACAGAAATAATTTAAAAGCATATATTAAAAATGTAAAGAATATAAAGAATAATTATAATCTCTTTTAAATGGTACGGCGGCGTTGTTTCATACCTGGTGCAAAGGAGGACTTCAGACAAGTGCAAGTCTGACGTTGCTCCAATTTATATTTAGGTTTCCAGCCTTATATACCACTTTAAAAATTACAATTGGATCTTTAATCAAATTTGTATCTTAGGTCTAAAATATTTTATTTAAGTTTTATCAAAACACACTCTTAAGTCTATTTGTTTTAGTATTCCTAATTATACTATGTGTGGTATAATTATACGGATCCCGTATAAATATACAGCGTAGAATATAGAGAGAAGAAAGACAAAAAATGATAGAATATAGAAGTCCTTTTCAGTCTGTAAGTAGTGCAAATATAATTTCTGATGTTTTAGTTCCAAATCAAGCTCAGCTTGCACGTTTTTTGCTTGCAAGAACTAGAACAGAGCATACTTATAATGAAATGAGAGATGAGATATATAAAAATTAAATTTATTTAATTGAAATAACAATACAGAATAAAATAAAATACAATTTATAATTATAAAATATAAGTTATAAAATATAATTACCTTATACAAGGAGATCAATAGGTGTTGAGTACAGGAATGGAAGAATAATAAGTGAAAGAAGAGAGGGAGGAAGAAGCTAAAACTAGGGTGAGAGGTTCTTGAATGTCTTCTGTGTTGAGAGAGAAGTGTTTCGGATCTCCTTTACCTTCAGAATAGGCTTCATTATATAGACAGAGGCTTTAAAATTCCACTATTCTTATCACATGCTTTTGGCACTGTATATATGAATAGTAACCTGTCGTTACTATTTGCTTTTACTGTACCTTCACGCGTCTGAAACTGTGGATGAATAGTACCTTGTCTGAGGTACTGTTGTCTTTACTGTTGGGAACTGTGGATGAACAGTTCTTCTGACTTTACTGTTGGAATCCCTCTGGTGAATACTGTAGATGAACAGTATCTTGTCAGTGGGCACCGACTTTATTGACTTTATTAATCTGGGTGGAGAAATGAGGTTTCTCCTGCATTTAATTAGACGAATATGAGTCAGATTCAACTTCTGACTCAATTTTCTTTTTATTTTTCTTTTCTTTCTTCTTTTCTTTATTTTTCTTTTTCTTTTTCTTTTTCTTTTTCTTTTCTTTTCTTTTCTTTTTTCTTTTCTTTTTTCTCTTTTTCTTTTCTCTCTTTTTTCTTTTCTTTTTCTTTATTCTTTTCCTTTTCTTTTCTTTTTACTTTTTCTTTACTCTTTATTTTAATGGGGGACAATATACCATAGCAATCATCCTCGTTACTGGGACAATAATCCGAGTCAGATGTCTCGGTGGAAGATGATGTCATGGATGATGTAGAGGAACCCGAAGAAGAGGAAGGAGATTTTATTCTTTTGGATGAGGCTTTAGAAACTTTAGAATGGACTTTAGTTGAAGATCCAGCAGAGCAGGTTCTACTGGGCTTAATGGGCTCAGATGTTGAGGGAAGAGACCCAACCATCTGTTCCATTAAGGCTTTATAATCTTCTGCAGTCTTGGCAGCTGCAAGAAGGGCAATGTTCTGGGCTCTTTGAGCTCCAAAAGAGGCTTGTAGCCTTGGGTCAAGACCACCATGGTTTCTCTTAAGGAGCCATTCTTTAACAGTTTCAATAGTGGTAGAATTGCAAAAGGCAGACCACCACTTGACTTTAGATTTTCTCAATATAACAGGGATACTGGTACCTGACTGAAATGAATAGTCAAAATATCATTGATATACCCAAGGTATATTGAAATTTAAGCAAAAAAGAAGCAGAGGAGGAAAATTCCTCTCAAAAGGTGTAGGATTTAAGTGGGCTTTAAAATGCTGGTAAGCTAATAGTACATCTTGTGGAAGAGTTCTTTCATCATTTCCACAATAATGCCACCAATCAACGAACCAGGATGGGAGGTTATTGATCTTTAAATTGGTCTCATTATAGATTAGCCAGGAATGGGTTTTACCCGGGTTCTGGAAAAACAGGGCTTTGGTCCAGGCTTCTACATAATCCCAATAGTTATATGAGGAACAGCATGATAAAGAAGGAAGGGTTTTAAATTGCACAGGAATGTGCAAAGGTCTTCCCCATTCAGAAGGATGGAGAATTTTCTTTATTTTAAAAGAAGAATAGGCTATGACAGCCTTATCTTGTTAAAGGTAATTGTGCTTTAGAAATAAGGGGCCTGAATCCACAAGAATATGGAGATAATATTCTTGGGGTTTTGAAGATTCTTTAGGTTTGAAAAACCATCCTTTAGGATATACAGACTCAATTATAGACCATGGGTTCTGCTGAACAGTCCCAAAATCAGGAATTAATTCTGTAAACCAAAAATTTTTATTATACCAAAATGATTTTTGCCTTAAAGGAAAATTTGCTGAAACAATTTGAGTTGAAGGTTTTGAAATATCCAACTCAATTTTAGAAATACTCTGAGATAGGGTTTTTTGAGAAGAAGATTCTCCTATCTCGATTTGGTTTTTTAAATAAGGGATTAAGGAATCTTTACCTGGAACCCCTGGAGGAGGTTCATGTCCCATCTTTAATAGAGCTTTAATCACTTCTGGTGATTGGGCCAGCTGAGAGACCCAATGCTCTATTTTTACTTTATCTTCTTCTTGGACAGCATCAGCCCAAGACTTTACGGGTTTAGGGTTCAATATACTATCTGAATGATCAGATAGGGCTTTAGGAGAGTCATCTTTAAGGGTTTCCTTTTCTTTATTGGCTGTTTTCTTTTTCTCCCCATGATTCCTGAGAAGGAATTCACGAGTAAGGAAATCAGGTAAACTATTGTTTTCTCCTTTAATAAATTCAATATCAAAATAAAAAATGCTTAAAATAGCTTGCCATCTAGCAAAAATTTGTTTTGAGGCAAGGTTCTTAACATCCTTTTGCAGAACATCTTTAGCACTTTTACAATCAATTCGTAATAAAAACTTTTGATTCAATAAATCAGATTGAAATTTTGAAATAAATAATACAATACTCAAAATTTCTTTCTTTATAGTAGAATAGTTTAACTGGGTTGGACTCCAATGTCCTGAATAGAATTGGACTATGGCTTCTCTACCCTCTTTAACCTGTTTTAAAATTCCACCAAAGCTTATATCTGATGCATCAGTCTCTACTATCTTGGAGGCTAAGGGATCAGCTATATGCAGGCAAGGAATAGTTTTAACTAAGTCTTTAACTTGTCTAACTATGCCAGAATGGACCTCAGTCCATGGACCTGGGTTTTTCTTTAATCTATCATGTAGAGGTTTAATAGTCCTATTTAGGTTGGGAAAAAATTCTATAACATAATTTAGACAACCTAAAAATCTTTGTAACTGAGCTTTATTAATAATCTGGTCAGGAAACTTATCCCCAAAGGCTAAGTTCCTTTCTATAGGTTCTATGATTCCCTGCTCTATATAATGTCCTAAGAACCTAATCTTAGTTTGAAACAGAGACATCTTCGTTTTACTTAATACTAAACCATTATGTTTTATTACAATAAAAAATATTTTTAAATGTTTAAAATGTTCATCTATAGTTGTAGAGTATATTAAAACATCATCAATGTATACTATACAAAATTTAGTATAAGGGTTAAAAATATCATTCATCACTCTCTGAAACTCAGAGGGTGCATTCTTTAAACCAAAAGGCATAACATTCCATTCATACTGTCCAAATGGAACAGTGAATGTAGTCTTATACCTATCTTTAGGGTTAATTTGAATTTGCCAAAACCCAGATTTCATATCAAATTTACTAAAAATATTTGCTTTATATAGTCTTCCTAATAAATCTTTTTTATTTGGAATAGGATATCTAATTCATTTTAAAGGTTTATTCAGAGGTTTATAATTTATTACTAATCTAGGTGCACCTCTTTCTATTTCAGAGGCCTTGTTTACATAGAATGCAGCACAAGACCAAGGGCTTCTAGATTTAGCTATTAATCCTTTATTTTCTAAATCATTTATTTCCTTTTTACAAAATTCAATTAAATCAGGCGCCATCTGAATGGGCCTAGCTTTAGTTGTAATAGACTTTTCATCAAAGCCTATTTCATAAGGTAAATCAACCATGTGTTGCTTTCTGTTCCAAAATGCATTTGGAATATCAGCACACAAATCTTTTTCTATTTGAGATTTTAATTTATTAATTTTTTCTTGCGTAAATTTATTGTTTAACTGTTCATTTATTTTTTGTAAATGATAATTATTTTTTAAATTACAAAGTTGTTCAGACTTTGCTTTTATAAGAGCATTTATTTGTAATTCATTAATTGAATGTGCCTTTAAGAGATTTAAATTCCTCTTTTTAGGTTTTTCTAAAAATGGAAAAATTATCTTTTGTTTTCTGACTTTAAAACTTATACTATCATCATTTACTGAATAAGGTGTTATTAAATTCATAAATGGTGTTCCTAAGATTACCATACGATGAATGTTGGTTAAGATAAATATATTCTTTATTTCTAAATTTTTATTTATAATTGATGCTTCTGCTTTACCAAGTATATTTAGTTTAGATTTATTTGCTGCTGATAAACTTTCATTAGTTTGTTGCCAAAATCTTTTTGGTACTAAACTAGGTTTTATGCAGTTTAAATCAGCTCCTGTATCAAACAATGCTATAGTTTCTATATTATAATTATCTGAGAATTTTAATTTTATTCTTATTAAATTTTTCTAGATGTTATTTCATGCAACATAAAAATTAAATTATCAGGGATTTTATCTTTATTAATCAAACTAATTTCATTGTCAGTTTCTTTACCATTTATCTGTTCAATATCTTCTTCAGCTTCTTTTTCAGAAGAAGAAGTTGAGTTCATTAAAGATTTTATTATCTGCGAATCTTGTTCTTGTTTATTTTTTAATTCTTTTAATTCTAATTTAATTTCTTTAATTTCCTTTTGTAAATCACTTATGGTCGGTAGTAGATAGATATAGAACTGTTTACATAGTTAAATTTTTGACTTTTAGATCTAGAAGTGGACTTAGTGTTGTCTAGGTATTAGATATGCAGTAAGATCCGTGTCAGCCGATGGATAGGCGTTTAGGGCAGTAAGTCAGTGGTCGCTACCAAAACCAACATTAATAAACTTTAAAAATCTATTTTTCAAAAATTTAAAATTGGAACCATTTCTTTGTAAATCTGCTAGTACAACTAAATCAGATAGTTCTGAGTCATCAGAAGTTAAAAGGATAGTTAACAGAAATGAAGTAATTTTAGAATATTTTAATAAAGCAATTGATAATTGGGTAATACCAAAGATAGATAAAAAACAGATTTATAAAATACCAAAATTAAACATATTTAAAAATGATTATATAATTAAAGCTGAAGAAAGAGATGTACAGTTAAGTAAACCCTTTGAGAAAATAACTTTACTTTCTGCAGAATCAATAAAGCATCATAAAAGTAAAAAATACAAGTATATACATATAGGATTAGTACAAATAGGTATAAAACCTTTAACTAGAGAAGGATTAAATACTAGTATACTGGCTGTGGTCAGAGATGCTAGGTTTGTAAATTTTAATGACTCACTATTAGGAACTATAGAAACCAGTCTGAGTAGTGGTCCAATTTCATTTGACTGCTTCCCGGATATAACAATTTCATTAAATGATCCAAATATATTAAAAAGTGTAGTTTTAGAAATTAAAACACATAATTATAAAATGCTTGAAGGATCTATTCCTGTAGCATTAATGTATAAAATAAATTATAAAGCTATGGTATCTGCTTTTGCCACAAAATATATAATGCAGCCTAAATTAGGAGAAAATAAATTTTTACAGACAGATTTAAGTAAAGCTAACACAGTAATTCCTAAGACTATTCAGTGGAAAGATATTAGTCTCCCTGATGAATGGGTTTTAGAGGATGCTGTTCCTCTTCCTGAACCAAAGACTATAGTTAAGCCCAATATAGAACTCAGTAAAATTGAACAATATTAAGACGGTAAGGTAAAATTAAAATTCAGTAGACATAGTGTAAGCAGTAGGTATTCAGACTCTTCCTCCTCTGTTTCAACAGTAGACATAGGTAGAGCCTCACAGTTACCTTCTGTAATATATGCTTCATATAAAGAAAATGAACCTAAACCTGTATTGCAAACAGTAGTAAAGCCTAGGTATTCTACATCAGATATACCTGAGTCTAGTAATAAACTAAAAGGTGTAGATTATAGTACAACAGTTCCACACTTATATTACAATCCAACAGGAACAATGAATCCTTTGGAACCAAACCCTAATTATAATCAACCTCAGAATATAGAACACTCACCTTCTCCACCCATGTCACCTACAGCTTCCTTCATGACAGGAAATGTAGAAAGTATAGATAGAGAATTAAATGTAATTAATAAAGAATTTATTTTTAATTATGATAAATTAAATAAAGAATTAACAGCAATTAAAAATAAAGATAAATTAGAAAGTGTAATAAAAAAGGTAAAAGATTTTGAATCAGTTAAAAAAGAATATATTGACTTTATAAAACATTATGAAGTTAATATGAAATTTTTTGATTGGTTTAAAAGAATTTATAAAGGAAAACTTAAAGCAGAAAAATTAATAAATCCAGTAACTATTAGGAATAAAAATACAGAATGGAAAGTAAAAGATAAAATCATACAGAGTGAACATCCACCTAAAACATCAAGTGTATTTTTACATGGAGATAAAGAAATAAACATAGCACCATTTAAAATAATTTCTGAAGATGATCCTAATAGAAAAATATTAGAACAGAATAATTTTAGTAATGCACACCTAGTAAGTATAGGACAACAGTTAAACAGAATAGAAGATACTATTTAAGAAAGTAAAATAGTAAAAATTGAAAAAGATATAAAAGATAAAAAACTTAAATCTCATGTTTTTAAACCCTTCGAAGTTTCTAAAACAGGACAAAGAGAAGTAAAATCTAAAGATTCAGATTTTGTTAAAGCAATTAAAGAACAATTAAGTAAAATTGACTCTTCTTCTGGGTCAAAACAGGTAGTTCAAGAAACACCTCAATCTAAAGCTTCTAAAACCATTAGTATAGTCACCCAAGAACCAGAATCAGATTAAGTTGAGGAATCTCAACCTGAGTCTGAAGATATTGAAACTTTTAGTAAAGCCTTAGAGCCACAGATAAATCGTATAACATATAATCAATCTATAGTACCTAGAATGTCTGCCCCAGACTTAGGTATAACAGATAGACCAAATGTCCTATCACAATATAAATATAATGCCTCTTCAGTATATGAATGGAACATTGATAGCCTATCAGAATATAATATTCTGAGTCTTCTTCAACAAATGACAATGGCTGCCAATGCTTATAGAACTCAAACAGGAACTTCAGATAGAACTATAGCTGAACTTCTTATAGCTGGCTTTACAGGACAACTTAAAGATTGGTGGGATAATCATCTCACTGATGAACAACATTTAGAAATTTTAAATGCCGTAAAAACTTATGAAGATGGAATACCTATATTAGATGAGCTTGGTGATACTATTCAAGATGCAGTGACAGCACTAATCTTGACTATATCACTTCATTTTATAGGTGATCCTACTCATTTAAAAGATAAAAATGCAGAATTACTAAGTAACCTTAGATGTAAGAAACTTAGTGATTTTCAATTTTATAAAACAACTTTCCTAACTAGGATAATGCTTAGAGAAGATTCTAACCAGGCCTTCTAGAAAGAAAAATTCTTAGCAGGATTACCCTTCTTCTTAGGAGGAAAAGTTAGGAACCATATAAAACAGGAATTTGGAAACCCTATTCCTTATGACCTATTAACCTATGGACAATTGTTTAGTATAGTTCAAAAGGAAGGATTAAAACTTTGTCAAGATATAAAGCTTCAAAAATCATTAAAATAAGAAATGAGAAAAACTAAACAAGAATTAGGTTCTTTCTGTAAACAATTTGATTATAGCATAACACAAAAACATAAAGATTGTAATGGACAATGTTCTACTACAAGAAAATATAAGAAACCTTATAAAAAATATCACAAAAAGAGTTATAAGAAAAAATTAGATAAAAATGATTATTATAAAAAACAAAAACCTTATAAACCTTATAAGTATAGAAAACCTAGTAGAAAACCATATAAACAAAAAGATAAAAAATTCACATCATATAAAGATTTAACATGTTATAAATGTGGAAGAAAAGGCCACACATCAAGATTTTACAGATTTGATAAAAAATTACAAGAACTAAATTTAGAAGAATCTGTATTAAATAAAATTTATGAATTATATTTAGATTATTCAGATTCTGAAGATTATTCAGACTCTGAAGAATTAAACCAAATAGATGATATAGGATCATAATTAAGTTCTGAATATAGTAGTAAATCATTAAATGTATTAACTAAAGAACAAGAATCTATATTAGAAGCAATAAAATATATAAGTGATCCTAAAATCCAAGAAAAAATATTAAATAAGATATTAGAAAATGATAAACCAAAAAATTCAATGTTACCTAGTACTAGTAAACAAACATATGATTTAACCACAATATTAAACAAGAATAAAACAGTAAAAAATAAACCGACCATAAGTGATTTAAAAAAGGAAATTAAAGAAATTAAATTAGAATTAAAAGAATTAAAAAATAAACAAGAACAAGATTCGCAGATAATAAAATCTTTAATGAACTCAACTTCTTCTTCTGAAGAAGAAGCTGAAGAAGATATTGAACAGATAAATGGTAAAGAAACTGACAATGAAATTAGTTTGATTAATAAAGATAAAATCCCTGATAATTTAATTTTTATGTTGCATGAAATAACATCTAAAAAATATTTAATAAGAATAAAATTAAAATTCTCAGATAATTATAATATAGAAATTATAGCATTGTTTGATACAGAAGCTGATTTAAACTGCATAAAACCTAGTTTAGTACCAAAAAGATTTTGGCAACAAACTAATGAAAGTTTATCAGCAGTAAATAAATCTAAACTAAATATACTTGGTAAAGCAGAAGCATCAATTATAGATAAAAATTTAGAAATAAAGAATATATTTATCTTAACCAACATTCATCATATGGTAATCTTAGGAACACCATTTATGAATTTAATAACACCTTATTCAGTAAATGATGATAGTATAAGTTTTAAAGTCAGAAAACAAAAGATAATTTTTTCATTTTTAGAAAAACCTAAAAAGAGGAATTTAAATCTCTTAAAGGCACATTCAATTAATGAATTACAAATAAATGCTCTTATAAAAGCAAAGTCTGAACAACTTTGTAATTTAAAAAATAATTATCATTTACAAAAAATAAATGAACAGTTAAACAATAAATTTACACAAGAAAAAATTAATAAATTAAAATCTCAAATAGAAAAAGATTTGTGTGCTGATATTCCAAATGCATTTTGGAACAGAAAGCAACACATGGTTGATTTACCTTATGAAATAGGCTTTGATAAAAAGTTTGTTACAACTAAAGCTAGGCCCATTCAGATGGCGCCTGATTTAATTGAATTTTGTAAAAAGGAAATAAATGATTTAGAAAATAAAGGATTAATAACTAAATCTAGAAGCCCTTGGTCTTGTGCTGCATTCTATGTAAACAAGGCCTCTGAAATAGAAAGAGGTGCACCTAGATTAGTAATAAATTATAAACCTCTGAATAAAGCTTTAAAATGGATTAGATACCATATTCCAAATAAAAAAGATTTATTAGGAAGACTATATAAAGCAAATATTTTTAGTAAATTTGATATGAAATCTGGGTTTTGGCAAATTCAAATTAACCCTAAAGATAGGTATAAGACTGCATTCACTGTTCCATTTGGACAGTATGAATGGAATGTTATGCCTTTTGGTTTAAAGAATGTACCATCTGAGTTTCAGAGGGTGATGAATGATATTTTTAACCCTTATACTAAATTTTGTATAGTATACATTGATGATGTTTTAATATACTCTACAACTATAGATGAACATTTTAAACATTTAAAAATATTTTTTATGGTAATAAAACATAATGGTTTAGTATTAAGTAAAACGAAGATGTCTCTGTTTCAAACTAAGATTAGGTTCTTAGGACATTATATAGAGCAGGGAATCATAGAACCTATAGAAAGGAACTTAGCCTTTGGGGATAAGTTTCCTGACCAGATTATTAATAAAGCTCAGTTACAAAGATTTTTAGGTTGTCTAAATTATGTTATAGAATTTTTTCCCAACCTAAATAGGACTATTAAACCTCTACATGATAGATTAAAGAAAAACCCAGGTCCATGGACTGAGGTCCATTCTGGCATAGTTAGACAAGTTAAAGACTTAGTTAAAATTATTCCTTGCCTGCATATAGCTGATCCCTTAGCCTCCAAGATAGTAGAGACTGATGCATCAGATATAGGCTTTGGTGGGATTTTAAAACAGGTTAAAGAGGGTAGAGAAGCCATAGTCCAATTCTATTCAGGACATTGGATTCCAACCCAGTTAAACTATTCTACTATAAAGAAAGAAATTTTGAGTATTGTATTATGTATTTCAAAATTTCAATCTGATTTATTGAATCAAAAGTTTTTATTACGAATTGATTGTAAAAGTGCTAAAGATGTTCTGCAAAAGGATGTTAAGAACCTTGCCTCAAAACAAATTTTTGCTAGATGGCAAGCTATTTTAAGCATTTTTGATTTTGATATTGAATTTATTAAAGGAGAAAACAATAGTTTACCTGATTTCCTTACTCGTGAATTCCTTCTCAGGAATCATGGGGAGAAAAAAAAAACAGCCAATAAAGAAAAGGAAACCCTTAAAAATGACTCTCCTAAAGCCCTATCTGATCATTCAGATAGTATATTGAACCCTAAACCCGTAAAGTCTTGGGCTGATGCTGTCCAAGAAGAAGATAAAGCAAAAATAGAGCATTGGGTCTCTCAGCTGGCCCAATCACCAGAAGTGATTAAAGCTCTATTAAAGATGGGACATGAACCTCCTCCAGGGGTTCCAGGTAAAGATTCCTTAATCCCTTATTTAAAAAACCAAATCGAGATAGGAGAATCTTCTTCTCAAAAAACCCTATCTCAGAGTATTTCTAAAATTGAGTTGGATATTTCAAAACCTTCAACTCAAATTGTTTCAGCAAATTTTCCTTTAAGGCAAAAATCATTTTGGTATAATAAAAATTTTTGGTTTACAGAATTAATTCCTGATTTTGGGACTGTTCAGCAGAACCCATGGTCTATAATTGAGTCTGTATATCCTAAAGGATGGTTTTTCAAACCTAAAGAATCTTCAAAACCCCAAGAATATTATCTCCATATTCTTGTGGATTCAGGCCCCTTATTTCTAAAGCACAATTACCTTCAACAAGATAAGGCTGTCATAGCCTATTCTTCTTTTAAAATAAAGAAAATTCTCCATCCTTCTGAATGGGGAAGACCTTTGCACATTCCTGTGCAATTTAAAACCATTCCTTCTTTATCATGCTGTTCCTCATATAACTATTGGGATTATGTAGAAGCCTGGACCAAAGCCCTATTTTTCCAGAACCCGGGTAAAACCCATTCCTGGCTAATCTATAATGAGACCAATTTAAAGATCAATAACCTCCCATCCTGGTTCGTTGATTGGTGGCATTATTGTGGAAATGATGAAAGAACTCTTCCACAAGATGTACTATTAGTTTACCAGCATTTTAAAGCCCACTTAAATCCTACACCTTTTGAGAGGAATTTTCCTCCTCTGCTTCTTTTTTGCTTAAATTTCAATATACCTTGGGTATATTAATGGTATTTTGACTATTCATTTCAATCAGGTACCAGTATCCCTGTTATATTGAGAAAATCTAAAGTCAAGTGGTGGTCTGCCTTTCGCAATTCTACCACTATTGAAACTGTTAAAGAATGGCTCCTTAAGAGAAACCATGGTGGTCTTGACCCAAGGCTACAAGCCTCTTTTGGAGCTCAAAGAGCCCAGAACATTGCCCTTCTTGCAGCTGCCAAGACTGCAGAAGATTATAAAGCCTTAATGGAACAGATGGTTGGGTCTCTTCCCTCAACATCTGAGCCCATTAAGCCCAGTAGAACCTGCTCTGCTGGATCTTCAACTAAAGTCCATTCTAAAGTTTCTAAAGCCTCAT
Organism: Garcia nutans; assembly: GCA_947685225.1. NCBI lineage: Eukaryota > Viridiplantae > Streptophyta > Magnoliopsida > Malpighiales > Euphorbiaceae > Garcia > Garcia nutans. Next base: position 10,586,330 of record CANTUV010000066.1, on the reverse strand, counting down.
CCAGAAGAAGAAAATCTCCTTCCTCTTCTTCGGGTTCCTCTACATCATCCATGACATCATCTTCCACCAAGACATCTGACTCGGATTACTGTCCCAGTAAAGAGGATGATTGCTATGGTATATTGTCCCCCATTAAAATAAAGAGTAAAGAAAAAGTAAAAAGAAAAGAAAAGGAAAAGAATAAAGAAAAAGAAAAGAGAAAGAGAAAAAAGAAAAGAAAAAAGAAAAGAAAAGAAAAAGAAAAAGAAAAAGAAAAAGAAAAGAAAAATAAAGAAAAGAAGAAAGAAAAGAAAAATAAAAAGAAAATTGAGTCAGAAGTTGAATCTGACTCAGATTCGTCTGATTAAAGGCAGGAGAAACCTCATTTCTCCACCCAGATTAATAAAGTCAATAAAGACGGTGCCCACTGACAAGATACTGTTCATCTACAGTATTCACCAGAGGGATTCTAACAGTAAAGTCAGAAGAACTGTTCATCCACAGTTCCCAACGGTAAAGACAACAGTACCTCAGACAAAGTATTATTCATCCACAGTTCCAGACGCGTGAAGATACAGTAAAAGCAAATAGTAACGACAGGTTACTATTCATATACAGTGCCAAAGCATGTGACAAGAACAGTGGAATTTTAAAGCCTCTGTCTATATAATGAAGCCTATTCTGAAGGTAAAGGGGATCCGAAACACTTCTCTCTCAACACAGAAGACATTCAAGAACCTCTCAGCCTAGTTTTAGCTTCTTCCTTCCCTCTCTTCTTTCACTTATTATTCTTCCATTCCTGTACTCAACACCTATTGATCTCCTTGTATAAGGTAGTTATATTTTATAACTTATATTTTATAATTATAAATTGTATTTTATTTTATTCTGTATTGTTATTTCAATTAAATAAATTTAATTTTTATATATCTCATCTCTCATTTCATTATAAGTATGCTCTGTTCTAGTTCTTGCAAGCAAAAAACGTGCAAGTTGAGCTTGATCTGGAACTAAAACATCAGAAATTATATTTGCACTACTTACAGACTGAAAAAGACTTCTATATTCTATCCTTTTCTGTCTTTCTTCTCTCTATATTCTACGCTGTATATTTATACGGGATCCGTATAATTATACCACACATAGTATAATTAGGAATACTAAAACAAATAGACTTAAGAGTGTGTTTTGATAAAACTTAAATAAAATATTTTAGACCTAAGATACAAATTTGATTAAAGATCTAATTGTAATCTTTAAAGTGGTATATAAGGCTGGAAACCTAAATATAAATTGGAGCAACGTCAGACTTGCACTTGTCTGAAGTCCTCCTTTGCACCAGGTATGAAACAACGCCGCCGTACCATTTAAAAGAGATTATAATTATTCTTTATATTCTTTATATTTTTAATATATGCTTTTAAATTATTTCTGTAATTTATTTTAATATATTCTTTTACATTCTGTTTCTTGATTCGTTTTTACTATTTATTATTTATTGTTTTAATTAATATGTTTATATCTATGTTGTTTATGCTTAATTATTTTATTGTTTTTGTTAATTCTTTTAAAGTTATTTATCCCCTGTAAACGGTCCTTCCAATTTGCTGGTATATATATATATATATATCCTTTAGATTAATCTTAATGTATACTATACTAAAGCCTCAATTGTTCTAAATTTTGTATTTTTTAATCTCTATGCTACTGTCAATGAATGAAAAAGTATAACATTTTTAGGGCTTAAATGTTTTAAAATTTAATAATTTATAAGTTAATGAATTTAAAAGTTTTATAATGATTAAATCCGGCTTATTTTGGTTGATGCATTCAAAATTAAATCGAGATAATCTTTTTAATTCCATATATAAGAAAATAACATTTTATAAAAGGACTATAAATCTTAATATTTTTTTTAAATCCTAAAAATGGAAAGAGTATATTCTGAGTTTTGGATTAAAATAACTTTGCTTGCCTATAAAAGACTATATTGCTCTCAATAATTTATAATTTAAATGATAATACAATTTTTATTAATCAAATAAAAACAATAACACTAATATGCATGGATGTAAACGAAAAGAATGCCATAAGATGAAATCAATTGAAACATGAAACGCAGAAATAAAAAAGAATGCTATAAGATGAAATCAATTGAAACACGAAACTGAGAAATTGAAATGAAAAGAATTTTCAAATCCTATACTAGAATATAATTTTTTATTATTTTCTTTTTAAAATATATCGTTAATAAAACTGATTTTTGAAATACGCATAAATTTATTTATCTTTTCACAATTAAAATCCCATTCTCTTCCCATCCATTCATACAAAATAAAAACATGTTCCTCCGTGTTTTCCTTGTCTTATTTTTTCAGCTTCCCAAACAAAACATATAAAGATTTTTCTTTCCCTTTAAAAATAAAATTCTCATTTCATGTGACAAACAAAACAGTAATAGCAAACTTCAACATAATAACTTCCCAGTTATCAGTGCATGCTCACAGGCATTTACACATATATATTGAAATAGGTAACAGTATTTACAGAATTCTGACAAATTTCAAACGTTTGGCATAAACCTACAATAATGGCTTGAGCTAAAGAGGAAATGGAATTTAAAAAGAACTAAAGCTTAATTCAAGTCAGTTTTAACATCAAGTTTTGATAGCTTCATATGAGAGAAATGAAGCCTATAGAAAATCACAAAAAAAAAAAAAAAAAACTACGTATAATGAACATGGAACAGAAGGCTTTTTGGTAACCAGTTATGCTGGAGGATTAGGGAAAACTTTTGGTTTTGGCTTTACTTCTATTTCATTTACACTTCGCACAAAGATTGCATCTGGTTCATGGCTGCAAATGAACAGGTAACTATCAGAAGTAATGAGAGAAAGAAGGGAAGAGTGATAAAGAGAAGGAAAGAAAAAATCGCTTACGGTTTCTCTCCCTCTTCAAATGTGTAGCTTGATGCTACCGCTAAAAGACGACCGTCCCTGCTAAATGAAAGTGCTGCGATGCTTGATGGGTACTTTGAATACTGGAAAACAAAAGCAAGACATACAAAAATGGGGCACAAGATTTTGAGAGATAAATTAAGACTATCAGATCCTAGCGACCATTTACCTGATAAAGCCTCTTCTTATTGTTCCCATCCCACACATTAACAAATCCATCACAGCCTCCCGTTGCAAATGTACCATAGCTGCAAGTTAAAAATGGAAGCATAAAATAATGAGAAAAAAAAAGAGTAGAATTGAAAGGAGTTGCTATTATTGCTGATATAAACAGGAGATAAACTTTAGAAATGCCATCAGTATAGGCACAAAAAAGAAAAGCAAATAGAGCTTGCAACAATTTAGATTTTATGCCTTAAACAAATAGTCTTTGGTATACCTTAAAAACTTGTGTTTATAAATTTTCAAAAGAACAAGAGGGAAGCAACTCATTTTCAAAAGAGAAATTTCATTCAATTTCTCAACACAAGTAGATATCAGTTCAATCAGAAAAAAGATACAACATATACTGGCTTGAGCTCCAAGTAAATTTTCAGGTACGGCAACCTTTTGCTAGGCCATTCCAAAAACAAAATGAGCCTCTGCATTTCTCAATCAAACAGTTGTAGAACTTAATCCACAAAGGAGCTTCAGAAACTTACACAGGATGAAATGCAATAGCATTTACTGGATACACAATGTCCCTTCCAGCCTCTGACTTCCGATGACACTTGAATGCATATCTGGAAACCATCAAGTCATAGGGATATTAAAACAAGATTTTCTCACTGCAGTGCAACATATGTAATCCCATACTTTTTTACATGATTATGCACTATTGAGATCACCATAAAATCTGGAGTTGGCATTAGCCTTAAACAATCAATACTGAGAATGATAACAAGAAATGCTAGCATACATATATATTTTGCATTACTCAAATGCCTTAAAACATCTTTTATAGTATGGCAGGAATCAATATTTCAGCAGGACTCATATTTGGACATCTAGCATATATTATCAAAAAAGATAGATCATAGGAATATCAAGAAGTGCAAATTTGTGTTTCCGTAAGATGCAGAAGAAAAATAAAGCATACTTTTTCGCTTGACTAGCCTCCGAAAGGTCAAAAAACTCCATCGCAACCCTCCCTTCAACTGAACTAAGAGCATATCCTGCCACATGGTAATCCAGATGAATCAGGACCATCCAGAAGAGAATTACACACAAATCATCATGCCGATATAAGACATTGTTCTACTTCCTCCCCATCCTTTCTAATTAAGGTAGCATTGACAATAAATGGTGCCCAAAATGTTTATATTTATCTTTCCACACAAGTATCAGAGTAATATTTTCACTTCAACAAATCCAGGAAAGCTAAAATTTAATAAAGCACAAGAAGAGGAAAAAAGAACAGCAAATGATATTTAATTTGGAAGTGGTGTAGATTTTGATAGCATAACAGAATACATTTTGATGTTAGGATCAATACCTGTTCCATTGGGATAACAGCGCACACATCGAGTTTGATATTTCAGAGAAGATTCCCTTCGTTGCTCTGGTTGAGACATATTTCTCAAATCATAGATATTTACATGTCTTCCTGCAGTTGCTACTACTAAACGGTTTCCCACAAGAGATAAAGAGTAAACACGCTCAGGTTGTGGATATGTGCCTACAAGAGTGCGCTCCTGTCCACTTGTGCCTCTGGGATCCCAGCACTTAAGTGTTTTGTCCCAACTACCAGTGATGACTTGCCCTATAAACAACGTCAGGGAAAAATTGGAATGATCATAAATTTGTCATGATGAGGGAGAAAAAGATGACTCCTGATATAGCATTACCACATAACTATGATGAAAGAAGTACATGATCAGTATGCTACCAGGACACAGAGCAGCTGAAACAAAACATTTATAACATAGAAATTATATAAGTGGAGAAAGCCATCATAAGTAGTAGAATATTTTCATTTGTGCAACGACATTGAAACAAGAAAAGCTTACCAACTGGCGAACCATACCATAACTTGTACACAAAAGTGTATGACAGATATGGCTTTAACAAGTGAAAGTTTCAGAGGAAATTTATACAATAAACAATGATTTTATGCAGATGACTATCAAGCACTAAACTAGGAATGTGCAAGGATTATACATATAACATGAGGCATTCAGGCAAGTTATATTGTGCATGCATCATAAGATTTTGTTTGACCTGGTCCCCAGAACCAACCAGCCTTTCAACCATATGTTAATAGTACTCAGTTGCTGTACTGCCAAAGACAATGCCTTGCAGCTTAATTTTTTAAGGGATAACAAGATTTGCATTTCAATTGATGATCTTTGTGTTGAATAATGCAAACTTCAAAATTCAAAAGTATGATAAATTTTAACTTTTGCATGTGTAAAGAGGTTTGAAGCAATTTCATGAAGAAGCATTAAACACCAACAGTTTACTTTCAATTATCAGTGGGATTACAGGACCACGTTCTTATTAAAAGTGTCACAGTCAACCAACACTTGAAGGATATAATTTCTGTCTATTTGTCTGCTCCACCCAATGAGTTGAGAATTGTTGAACTATGTTTCTAATAAGGTGCTGTTGTTAAGCAACACCAGATAAAACAGAGAAAACATGCCATACATGTTTCTAAATGGTCATTTACAGCCAAAACGGTCATCAATCTTGGACATTTTGACATGGGCTAGGCCCTTTAGATTATATTTTGCTACAATGGCATTCGTATAATAGATCATCATCTTGTTCTAAACATTCTATTCATACTAAACAATGCCATCATAACCTCTCCACCAACCAATGCAGATAAACAACGTAGTGGCTTACGAGACATACAAGCTACTCAAGAGCATTCTACACCAAAACAAACACTTGCGAAAAAACAAAAAATAAATAAATAAAAGAGAAGCAAGTTAATCCTTGTCTAACACACCAGCTGCATAAGAGTATTCAATGCAACGAACAGGCGCATCATGTCTTCCCAAAATATCCTCCTTTCCATGGCTAAAAACCAGCCTGAAACATCCATTCAAAAATCTTAAGTTTGGCAGAAAAGGTCTCCAACGATAATTATAAACCATGGATGATTCTTTAGAAAGCAGGGAGTCCATGGACATTATCTACAAATTATAAAGCAGTTATATAAGGAAATAATGCAGCTAAATTCTTCCAAATTGTCTCCCCTATTCCAGCTTCATTGGTCATGCATAATAGTGATAGGTCTTTAATGTCAAAGCTTCAAAACCATCTTATTACTACATTGGAACATTCTGGATCAACATACTATAGAATGAAGACATTCTAGAAAAAGAAAAACTAAGCTAAAATCCAGTAATCATTGCGGGAAAAAAGAACTGACCGTCGCACAGTATTATCAGCACTGGCACTGAACCCAGACGAGTCATCATGGAAGCAACAGTCAAGCACTGGCCCACCATGCATAAACTCTCCTCGCAACGCATTAGCGCTCGCATCATACAATCTCACACTCTACAGGTCAAATCATCAAGAAATGAGAAAGAGATTCAGAAATGTAGAAATTGGAGCGAGCAAGGGACTATACCTTATCCCAGGAAGAGACGAGGAGGTGGTCGCTGTGATTGGAGAATCGGAGGTTGGATATTCCGTCGGAAGGTGGACTAGAGAGCTCACGGCCGGAGCCCGGCGGCGGGAGGACAGTTGTCATCTCGTGATTGATCGGAGTAAACGAGAGGGCGGTTACTGGTGTTTGCTAGGGTTTTGGGAGAAAGAGGGAAGAAGATTCAAAATTTTGAATATGGATTCTGTAGAGGAGGATTTTATTTTATTTAAATTTGAAATGAAAGGAGGCAATTCGATTTGGATTTAGCCATAATTAAAGCTCTCCTTTCCTTGACCTGGTTTATTTAATTTCTTCCATTCAATTTATTTTTTATTTAATTTAAACAATAAAAATTTAAAATTATATTCTTTTTTTTTTTTAATTTTGTCAATTTACGTCGAAAATTTTTATATTTTTATAAATTTTAGCTAAATTTAAAAACATATATATATATATACATACTAATATTCTTAATTTTTTAACATGACAATGACATGTACTTAATAATAAATTTACAAATATTTGGCCCTTTGAAAAATATTAATTATTAATATATTTTTTACAAATAAAAAAGTAAATCTCATTTTTTTACCAAGTGTGCTCTACATCCCACATGTAACTAAACAAAGTAATTAAGTAGAAAAGTGCATAATTTATCAATTATCAACAAATTAAATAATTTTTTAATACAAAATAAAATTTCATTAATAAATCAAAAAATATATTTATAATGCACAAATAAAATTATGTAATTTTAAAGAACACAAAATGTATATAACCAATGAAGTTATCAGATCTCCTTAAGCTCCATAAACTTATGGAGTTCAAAGAGATTCAATAATTTCTTTGACGCCAACAGTAAATAATAGTAATATTCTTCAAGCAATCTAACTTTCAGCGAGCCATTCATTTCATATGTTATCTGTAATTACCTTTTATATGATAAAGACAACTCTATTAAAAAAGGATAAACTACTTTCATTGGAGAATGACAAACATCCATTGAAAGAGAACATAAAATCTTCAAATAAAAAAGGACAAAACTCCATACTAAAATTTAATTTGCATTTAGTTTTATTGTATAAGGTAAAACAATACAAAATAAGAATAAACACTAAATTTCAAATCTATATTGATTTGAAATTATTTTAAAAATAAATCACATAATAAAAACACACAAAACAAAAAAAAAGACACAAAAACCAAGTAATAGATTATGAAGAAATTAAGATGAAAAAAGATGGATATGGATATCGTCTGTTAATAAACTGACGGCAGCTCCACCATCAAATTAATAAAAAGAAAAAACTTATAAAAATTTAGAGAAAATAAGACAGCTTGGGTTGTCTATTAGGGAGATGTAACATTAAACAATAAATTAATATACCCAACTAAAATTTAATTAGAAAATACTACATTAAACAATAAATTAATATATTCAACTAAAATTTAATTAGGAAATACTACACATTAAACAAATAATTAATATATTCAACTAAAGTTTAATTACGAAATACAAAAAATTACATATTTGGATACCTTAAACTCTTGCCAATAAAAATTCTTTATATCAATAGAAGTTGTAGTCCACTTAGTCTCTACACTATCAATCATCCCAGCGAAAATTTTGATGATCTTTCGTGCACATGGATCAAAAGTCTGCAATCCAAAATATATTATAAATAATTCATATTCACATTTAAATATACATATATTTATATATATAACATTTAAACTGAATGTGATGAAATTCTTATAGGTCACCATTAAGAATATTTCATATCTAACCCCTATCATCCACTATTGCAACAAACTAATAGTGCTATGTGATAGGGACACTATTGGAAGAGGTAGAGGGGAGTTAGATGAAACTACATATGGAGTTGAACCTGATTGTGGGAATGAAGTCCATGTCACACTCTGTGGAGTGGGAGAGTTAGTAGAATATTAACCTATACCATAAACCATCTATACATATGAGGTACAATAATTTTAATTCATTAACCATCTATATGCATTTTGATAATTTTTAATTTTTTATTTTATCCATATTTAGGTCGATTATTTTATAATTTTGACTTGTATTTGGATTGTAAATATTAATAGATACATGAAATATAATTGTGCTAATGTAAAAATTCTACTAACAATTTTGAACTTATATGATAGCATTTCATAATAAAATTATATGCATAGCATAATTAATAATACAAATATGAAAATAAAATAAAAAAATAATTACAACATATAGAAATTAAAATTATTCAAGAAATTAATAGTAGCGTAATGAGGAAAATTACAAAATCTCAAAATTATATGTTCCCTAAAATTTCATATTTCATATTCCATTACAATTTCAAATTCACAAATATTTATCTAACATTGCAAAAAAAAAAAACCACAAAAAAGGAGAAACCAAAATGTAATATCCCAATGTATGCCCCAGAAGTTTTAATACAATTGTTGTTTGATTTGAATTTAATGTACATATGTTTTTGCAAAGGAAGTGATTGTGTAAATGGAATGTATATGTTGTATATATGTTAATATATATAACATATATGTTGGTCAAATGGAGAGTCAAGGGAAGAAGATATTTTAATTTGGGATGTGTGAAATTACTAAAAAGGGCAAGAGTTTTAAAGGATATGTGAACAAATAGAAAATGGCATTTAAGTAATTTTCCTTTTTGGAATGCATGGTGGAGATTTAAAGAGATGATAATTTGATTTTTTTCTTCATTTCTTCTTCTCTTTCCCATATGTTGGCCGGCCATTTCAAAGGAAGGGAGCAAGAGTGAGATTTGTTTAATTCAAATTCAATTTGAAGGAGGAATCAAAGGTTTAAGTTGGAGATTTGTGAAATTTCTTCAATTTAGGTAAGTACTCTCTTGTTTCTTTTTGTTATTTTGAAGTTGTGTATAAGATGAGTTATAGTTTGTTGATATTATGATTTAATGTGTTTGAGATGTGTTTACAAGTGTTGAAATTGATTGTAAGTTAAAAGAAATTGAATTGGTGTTGGTTTTGTTTTGAAGATGGTGAGTTAAGTGGAGGTTGATGGTGAAAGATCAAGAGTGAAGTTGGTTTTAGGGTTTTGAAGTGGGTAAAGGATTATATGTATGGTTAATGTGAATATTGTGTTAAACATGCAAAATAAATGTTAATGACTTTGATTACATTCATTTGAATGAGTTTATGTTATGCATAATGTGTTTAATTTCAATCAAAAGAGTGTTGGCTATGGTTAGGGTTTTTGTTCATAAGAGACACGGCCAAACCTAAGAAGAGACACGGCCAAAACTAAAGGATTTTTGAGAGACACGGCCAAGTCTATGGAAATTTGGCCGTGTTGGATGATTTTTGGAGAGGACACGGCCGTGTCCCTTGCCCATGTTTGATTCTGTTGCTTTTGGTTGAGAGACACGGCCACAAGCTTGGCCGTGTCCCTTGAGTGTGTTGGTTACTGTGTTTGGTTTTTGTTCTTTTTGCATTGATGAGATTGAACATACATTTGATTATGCATATGATGCTATATGAACAATGTTATGTTATATGCATTGTGAATTTTGTGAATGATAAGATGCTATATGAAATGATGTGAAGCCATTGTAATTGGCTATGATGATTCCATTGAAAGAACTTAAGGCATGTTTGCCTAATTGATGATGAGATTGGAGAATGAAATAATAAATGAATTGTGTGTCTAATGTGTTATTCATTATCAGAGTTTTGTTATTGGTGGCATGCCTATTGGTAACATTCTCTTGAAGTTAGGTTGGATTTGATCCTTGAAGCCTAATTGAGATGTTACAACCCTTGAAGCTAGGTTGGGTTGGCTCTTGAAGCCAAGTTGGGTTGATACTTAGCATGCTTTGTTCCCCTTGAAGCTTGGTTGAACCTAATCCTTGAAGCCTAGTTGGGTATATGATAATGATAAATGTGATAATAAAACCAAAGCATTAACTCTGAAAATTGAATGGCATATTAGAGTGTGTTGGGCCCATGCTTGTCTTTGTATATAATGTGATTCTTAAATGGTAAAATCAATGGAACTATGAAGATGTAATATGAATATTGTTATGACATTGAATGTAGTATGATGTGGTAATGTGATGTGCTTCTATGTGTATGGTTTATGAAATATAAAGGTATGATGTTAACTTTATGATTTAGATGTGTAACAGTACTTTGCCTTAAGGTATAATGTTGGTATATTTTGTACTACTAAGCCGATGGCTTAGCGCGATAGTGTTTAATCGCGCAGGTGATAGAGTTGAACCTGAGAGTTCTTCGAGACCGAGTGAGAGTAGACATTGAAGAGTTCATTTTGGGACTTAAAGATCAGAGAAGAGCTGCCAATCATGTATATATTCTATGTTTTGTAAACTTTGATTTATAACATATTTGTAATAACTTCCGCTGTGAATTAATAAATGTGTTTATATATATATGGTGTCTTTTGGATTTCTTTTAAATGATTGAGATTGTTTTCACTTATTTATAAAGGTATTTGTTGTGTCTTTTTAAACTGTGGCATTTTCTATATTCAGTATACGTATATTACGATCGTTTAAGCATGCTTGGTACGTATACGGGATATAGGGGTGTTACAATTGTTTTGGTATCAGAGCCTAGGTTTGAGATTCTCAACCTAGGTCAAGTGTAAGAAAAAGAGTGTTTTGATTTTAAAAAGTGAGTTTTTGAATAACATACATGTTTGGTATTGGCAGTCTCTGATCTTTAATAAGAGGTATTCGGCTGTGTTTGCAGATATAGGTTGTGATGGATTCTCACTCACGTCAGTCGGTCGAGGGTAGTGCTGAGAGTATAGCTCCTGATGAGATTAGAGAGGGAGCTAGAGTGGATAGTGCTGGAGAGGTACCTGCTTCTTTGTCAGGGAGACCAGCTGGTGAGGAGGTTCCGCCAGGTTGGTTTAGGCATGTGATTGATTTTTTGAGGCAAGCACCAGTACAACCACCGCCACCACCCCCACAGCCTTTGGTATCAGTGAGACAGTATGATAAACTAAGGAAGTATGGAGCAGACGATTTTATAGGCACTATTGATCCAGCTGTAGCTGAGCAGTGGCTAGATAAAGTACAGAGAATATTTGTTCAGTTGCAAGCCACTTCAGAAGAAAAGTTTGATTATGCAAGATCATTGTTGCAAAAGGACGCATATGACTGGTGGAAGACAGTGCCCCATGCTATGGATGATCCACCAACATTGTCCTATGCTGATTTCCTAAGAGAGTTTGAATTGAAGTATACTCCAAGGGAGTATAAAGATGTAAAGAAAATAGAGTTTCTAAGTTTGAAGCAAGATCACCGGACTGTGACGGAATATGAGCTAGAGTTTATTCGGTTGAGCCAGTATGCTGGGGGTATTATATCTGATGAGATAGATAGATGCAGGAGATTTGAGGAGGGATTGAGGCCCTCTATTATATGTCTGGTAGCTGTATCTAGATATCATAATTTTTCACAGCTTGTGGCAGCAGCTCGGAGTGTGGAGAGAGCTCAGATTTTTGCAGCTGCTTCAGAGGAAGAGATCAGGGTTAGAAGGCCCCAGTTTGAGGCAGGGTCTTCGTCTGTGAAAAGAGGTAAAGGAAGTTTTATTCCTCGGGTTAGTAGGAGTCAGAGGCCAGTTGGTAGGTCAGTACAGTTTCAGAGGCAGAGATCTAGACCTACAGTTTCAGTGGCGAGTGCTCCGACCCCAGTGATGCAGAGATCCACCTTACCCATATGCATTCATTGTGGTAGGCCACATGGTGGTACTTGTTGGAAGACGGGTGTAGCAGGGGTATGTTTCAGATGTGGATCTCCCGATCATTTTGTGAGAGATTGTCCTGAGAGATAGGAGCAGATGTCGGTGGATACTGCAGCTTCTCGACCTAGTGTGAGAGGAGGTCGGGGAGGCAGAGGTTTCGGCAGAGGAGGCAGATCTGGGTTCAGCTCTAGAGGAGGTTCTACATCCTGGGAGAGTAGACCAAAGGAGGCTGGATCTTCTCAGAGGATTTATGTGATGCAGAGGCAACCAGATGCTTCGACAGTCATAGCTGGTACTTTTTCTTTATTTGGTATTTCAGTACTTGCTTTGATTGATCCCGGATCCACACATTCATATATTAGTGCATCTGTTTTGCCTGTGTCTGATGTGCATGTTGAATCCCTAGGATTTGATGTATTGGTGACAAATCCGTTAGGGCATAGTGTGATTGTTAGCAAAGTGCACCGAGATAGTGCAGTAGTGGTTCAAGGTGAGGAGTTCCTTAGAGATTTGATTGAGATGCCTTTTAAAGAATATGATGTGATCCTAGGCATGGACTGGTTATCTAGACATGGAGCTGTGGTTGACTGCCAAAAGAAAGTTGTTACTCTGAGAACCAGTGATGATAGAGAGGTGATAGTATCTAGTGAGCAGGGACAGTTAGCATCCTTGTTTGTTTCAGCTGTTGCAGCTAGAAGATTGATTAGAAAAGGGTGTGATGCTTACCTTGCTTATGTTGTGGATACTAGAGTAAAGGGTTCTCAACTTGATAGTATACCCACCGTTGTAGAGTTTCCAGATGTGTTTCCAAATGAGTTGCCAGGGTTGCCTCCTGAGAGAGAGGTGGAGTTTGGTATTGAATTATTGCCTGGTACCACTCCTATCTCTATTACTCCTTATAGAATGACACCTGCTGAACTGAGAGAACTGAAGGTGCAATTGCAGGAGTTGCTGGATAAAGGGTTTGTTCGCCCTAGTGTTTCACTGTGGGGAGCTCCTGTATTGTTTGTGAAGAAGAAGGATGGTACTATGAGATTGTGTATCGATTATAGGTAATTGAACAAGGTGACTATTAAAAATAAATATCCTTTGCCTAGAATTGATGATCTCTTTGATCAATTGAAGGGTGCAGCAGTATTTTCTAAAATTGATTTGAGATCAAGGTACCATCAATTGAGGGTCAGAGCTGAAGATGTTCCTAAGACTGCTTTTCGGACCAAGTATGGGCATTATGAGTTTCTAGTTATGCCTTTTGGTTTGACGAATGCACCTGCAGCTTTTATGGACTTGATGAATAGGGTGTTTAGGCCCTATTTGGATCAGTTTGTAGTGGTCTTTATAGATGATATTTTGGTGTATTCGCGTAATGAGGAGGAGCATGACATGCATCTGTGGATTGTGTTACAGATTTTGAGAGAGAAACAATTGTTTGCTAAACTGTCGAAGTGTGAGTTTTGGCTTGACCAAGTAACTTTTCTTGGTCATAATTTCAGCAGAAGGCATTAGAGTTGATCCGAGCAAAGTTGAAGCTATTTTGAATTGGAGTCCACCAAAGTCTGTGACTGAAGTTAGAAGTTTTCTGGGTTTGGCAAGCTATTACCGACGGTTTGTGAAAGGATTTCTTTGATAGCTACTCCACTTACCAGATTGCTTCGAAAGGGAGTTAGATTTGTGTGGACAGATCAGTGTCAGGCTAGTTTCGAACAGTTGAGAGAAATGTTGACTCAAGCGCCTGTTCTTACTTTACCTGTGGAAGATAAACCATATGTGATTTACAGTGATGCTTCACATAGTGGTTTGGGTTGTGTTATGATGTAAGAAGGTAAAGTGATAGCTTATGCTTCTCGACAGTTGAAACCGCATGAACTCAATTATTCGACTCATGATTTAGAGTTGGCAGCCATTGTGTTTGCATTGAAGATTTGGCGACATTATCTATATGGGGAAAAGTGTTTTATTTATACTGATCATAAGAGTTTGAAATATTTGGGTGTCCAAAGAGAGCTCAATCTTCGACAGAGGAGATGGTTGGAATTGATTAAAGACTACGACTGTTTGATTGATTATCATCCTGGTAAGGCAAATGTTGTTGCTGATGCCTTGAGTCGGAAGTCTTTAGTAGGTTTGACTGTTTATTCGCTCTCGTTGCTTGTTGAGTTGAGAGCGTTACATGCTAGTTTTGTATCTTGTGATGATGGTGCATTGTTGGTACAGTTGCAGTTGAAACCAGTGTTGTTGGATCAGATTAGAGAAGCTCAAGTGGCTGATGAGAAGATTCAAAAGATTATTTCAGATTGCCAGAATGGAAAGAGTCGAGATTTTATTGTGAGAAATGATGGGAGTCTTTGGTTTAAGAACAGATTGTGTGTACCTGATGATGTTAATTTGAGAAAGATTATTTTACAAGAAGCACATCAGTCAGTGTTTGCTATGCATCCGGGCAATACAAAGATGTATCATGATTTGAAACAGTTTTACTGGTGGTCTGGTCTGAAGAGAGACATTGCAGATTTTGTGTCTAAATGTCTCACATGTCAGAGGGTAAAAGCTGAGCATCAAGTTCCAACAGGGTTACTTCAACCGTTATCAGTGCCTGAGTGGAAATGGGATAGAGTAACCATGGATTTTGTATCTGGTCTACCATTGACACAAAGGAAGCATGATGCCATTTGGGTTATTGTTGACAGGTTGACTAAGACAGCTCATTTTCTTCCGGTTCGGATGGATTACTCTTTGGAGAGGTTAGCTGAGCTGTATATTCATGAGATTGTGAAGTTGCATGGTGTCCCAATTTCTATAGTGTCTGATCGAGATCCCCGGTTTACTTCCAGGCTTTGGAAGAGTTTACATAGTGCTTTGGGTTCTCGATTACACTTAAGCACTGCTTTTCATCCACAGACAGATGGGCAGTCAGAGAGAGTGATACAGATTATCGAGGACATGTTGAGAAGCTGTGTCATTGATTTCTCTGGAGGTTGGGATAGATTCTTACCACTTGTTGAATTTGCTTACAATAACAGTCATCAATCCAGCATTGGTATGGCACCATTTGAGGCATTGTATGGTAGACGGTGTAGGACACCTCTATGTTGGAATGAACTTGGTGAAGGTAAGTTAATTGGTCCTGATTTGGTTAAAGAAACTGAAGAGAAAGTGAAAATGATTCGAGATAGGTTGAAAACAGCTTCAGACCGACAGAAATCTTATTCAGATTTGAAGAGGAGAGACATTGAGTATAATGTGGGAGATAAGGTATTTTTGAAGGTGTCTCCTTGGAAAAAGATCTTGAGGTTTGGTCGGAAAGGGAAATTGAGTCCTCGTTTCATTGGACTGTATGAAGTTTTAGAAAGAGTTGGGCTAGTTGCTTATCGGCTTGCTTTACCACCTGAGTTAGATAGGATCCATAATGTATTCCATGTTTCTATGTTGAGGAGATACAAGTCGGATCCATCTCATGTGTTGCCAATTGAATCTATCGAAGTGAGTTCAGATTTAACATATGAAGAGGAACCAGTTGCTATCTTGGCATGTGATGTAAAAGAGTTGAGAAATAAGAAAGTGTCATTGGTGAAGGTTCTATGGAAGGATCATGGAAGAGAAGAGGCAACTTGGGAGAGTGAGCAATCAATGCGAGATCAATATCCTCAACTATTTCAGACTTGATATCAGGTAATTTCGAGGATGAAATTTCTTTTTAGAGGGGGAGAATTGTAATATCCCAATGTATGCCCCAGAAGTTTTAATACAATTGTTTTTTTATTTGAATTTAATGTACATATGTTTTTGCAAAGGAAGTGATTGTGTAAATTGAATGTATATGTTGTATATATGTTAATATATATAACATATATGTTGGTCAAATGGAGAGTCAAGGGAAGAAGATATTTTAATTTGGGATGTGTGAAATTACTAAAAAGGGCAAGAGTTTTAAAGGATATGTGAACAAATAGAAAAGGGCATTTAGGTAATTTTCCTTTTTGGAATGCATGGTGGAGATTTAAAGAGATGATAATTTGATTTTTTCTTCATTTCTTCTTCTCTTTCCCATATGTTGGCCGGCCATTTCAAAGGAAGGGAGCAAGAGTGAGATTTGTTTAATTCAAATTCAATTTGAAGGAGGAATCAAAGGTTTAAGTTGGAGATTTGTGAAATTTCTTCAATTTAGGTAAGTACTCTCTTGTTTCTTTTTGTTATTTTGAAGTTGTGTATAAGATGAGTTATAGTTTGTTGATATTATGATTTAATGTGTTTGAGATGTGTTTACAAGTGTTGAAATTGATTGTAAGTTAAAAGAAATTGAATTGGTGTTGGTTTTGTTTTGAAGATGGTGAGTTAAGTGGAGGTTGATGGTATGGTTAATGTGAATATTGTGTTAAACATGCAAAATAAGTGTTAATGACTTTGATTACATTCATTTGAATGAGTTTATGTTATGCATAATGTGTTTAATTTCAATCAAAAGAGTGTTGGCTATGGTTAGGGTTTTTGTTCATAAGAGACACGGCCAAACCTAAGAAGAGACACGGCCAAAACTAAAGGATTTTTGAGAGACATGGCCAAGTCTATGGAAATTTGGCCGTGTTGGATGATTTTTGGAGAGGACACGGCCGTGTCCCTTGCCCATGTTTGATTCTGTTGCTTTTGGTTGAGAGACACGGCCACAAGCTTGGCCGTGTCCCTTGAGTGTGTTGGTTACTGTGTTTGGTTTTTATTCTTCTTGCATTGATGAGATTGAACATACATTTGATTATGCATATGATGCTATATGAACAATGTTATGTTATATGCATTGTGAATTTTGTGAATGATAAGATGCTATATGAAATGATGTGAAGCCATTGTAATTGGCTATGATGATTCCATTGAAAGAACTTAAGGCATGTTTGCCTAATTGATGATGAGATTGGAGAATGAAATAATAAATGAATTGTGTGTCTAATGTGTTATTCATTATCAGAGTTTTGTTATTGGTGGCATGCCTATTGGTAACATTCTCTTGAAGTTAGGTTGGATTTGATCCTTGAAACCTAATTGAGATGTTACAACCCTTGAAGCTAGGTTGGGTTGGTTCTTGAAGCCAAGTTGGGTTGATACTTAGCATGCTTTGTTCCCCTTGAAGCTTGGTTGAACCTAATCCTTGAAGCCTAGTTGGGTATATGATAATGATAAATGTGATAATAAAACCAAAGCATTAATCTGAAAATTGAATGGCATATTAGAGTGTGTTGGGCCCATGCTTGTCTTTGTATATAATGTGATTCTTAAATGGTAAAATCAATGGAACTATGAAGATGTAATATGAATATTGTTATGACATTGAATGTAGTATGATGTGGTAATGTGATGTGCTTCTATGTGTATGGTTTATGAAATATAAAGGTATGATGTTAACTTTATGATTTAGATGTGTAACAGTACTTTGCCTTAAGGTATAATGTTGGTATATTTTGTACTACTAAGCCGATGGCTTAGCGCGATAGTGTTTAATCGCGCAGGTGACAGAGTTGAACCTGAGAGTTCTTCGAGACCGAGTGAGAGTAGACATTGAAGAGTTCATTTTGGGACTTAAAGATCAGAGAAGAGCTGCCAATCATGTATATATTCTATGTTTTGTAAACTTTGATTTATAACATATTTGTAATAACTTCCGCTGTGAATTAATAAATGTGTTTATATATATATGGTGTCTTTTGGATTTCTTTTAAATGATTGAGATTGTTTTCACTTATTTATAAAGGTATTTGTTGTGTCTTTTTAAACTGTGGCATTTTCTATATTCAGTATACGTATATTACGATCGTTTAAGCATGCTTGGTACGTATACTGGATATAGGGGTGTTACACAAAATCTCACTAAAATCCACAGCAAACACACAACAATCTCCTTTCACATCAATCTTCCAACACCGAAACACTCTAAAATCTCAATAACAAAAAAAAAATAAAGAGAAAAATGTAATAAGGAGAAAAATAAAAAAATGAAAATAAATATACATGGCCATCTCATCATGTATAAAAACCTAAAGCAAATTTAAAAAATGAGGCCTTTTCTGGTAGGTTTCATATAAGCTATAAATTTGTCATTTAAAATTTACTTTTCTAGATTTTGAGGTGCAATGAGAAATCTGAAATCTTTGTTCAAGCTCTAAAAATTCTCATTTTTCCTTATAAATACCCCCCCCCCTCTTCCTTGTAGTCTTAATCATATGGAGTTAAAATTTTTGTTTTGAAATGACATGGACGTTTTTCGAGTTTTTAACTTATTTTACCAGCTAAAAAATCTTCTCCAAATTTTATTAATGATGGTTAATAACTTTAGTTACTGTCTTTATAACGGGCATTAGGGCCATAGGTATTACTGATGCCTTTTAGGAATGAATGTGAAGTTCTCTTACATATGGAGATGTTTATTCTTATAACATTTTTCACCAATGTGTAACGAACATGAATTTGCTTTCTATTTAATTTCTTGCTCACCCGGTTCCACATGAACAATTCCTCTAATCTATGAATGAATGTTGATTTCCTTGTGTTTGAAATTATCTTGAGTTTTTTACAACAAGTGGACTTTATGTCTATTTCGTAGAGTTCAAATTCAAGTTTGAGTTCGACTACCTGCAAAACAAACAAAGAGGATAGGGCTCCAATGGGGAGGCTTTGATGCCTAAGTCAAAGCTCGATTTTTCTGCATACTAAAGAGTGAAAAAAGATCTTTTACCTGCATGGGGTTCACTCCTGTTTATAAAGGATAGAGAGGGGATCACTTCTGATGCTCGTCAGCAGGAATGACAGATGTGTCAGTGTCATACGGTGACTGTGTTAAAGGTTTGTCCTTTTTTGGCTAGTAGCTTGCCTACCAAATTGTTAGCTTGAATAGGTCCAAAGGTTCGATACCAAGGCTTTATATAGACTGAGGAGTTTGATTGCAAGTGGCATCCGACTTAGACTCGATGGCCTAACTATCTATGGGTTCAGCATTGAGGCTCGGGTTTGGGTATGTACCGCTAACAATCCCCCCCCCCCCAAGTGTCTTGGCATTCATGCCAAGTGTTATGGCAGAGCTTGTATCTATAAGTAGGGCTATATGTCAGCGCCACATGAAATGTTGGTTGAACTTTCAGTGCAAAAAAGATGATTTTGAAAATTTAGATTAGTGCCCAGTGCATTTAATGCACTGACATCTATAAAAAGAGGGGTAGGTCATTGATTATATAACACCCTTATGCTCTATATGCATATAGTATGTACATCCAGTATATATAAAATAAGTATGCGGAATAAAAGAATGCCAACATCCTTACCTTTTAAAAGTTTTTCCCAATTTAAGAAAAATATTATATTCCTTAAAATATAATTTAATAGATAAATAAATATATTCCTTAGTGATTAAATTATCAGAAACACAAATTTTAAAGCAAAATTCCCTAAAAATAATTCATCAAAGTTTTATCTATAAATTGGACGTTTTCCAAAAACACAATTCAATGTGTAATAAAAATTCACACTCCCAATACAAATGTCATCCTCGCAATTTAAAATCTCAAAGTCACATACTCATATATATATGATAACTCAAATATTTAAGTTACTTAATCAAACACTAAGCTTATAGCTTTAATACATATTAACATACTATATGCATATAATAAGGTACAAAAACAGATAATACATGAAATGTTGGTGATTCTAATTTGGTGGCAATATCAAATTCCTATTAACTCCTTCACGTCCTAGACCTAATATGATCTAGCAGCACTCTCAGTGTCTACCTTGTCATATGCGCGATAAACAAATCGTGCTAAGCTAATAGCCTAGCGGTATATACTTTGATAGCAATAAATTATGACAATGTAAATATAATTCATAAAAATGCTTTATGTATCAATGTCATGCAAAATACATATAATACGCCAGCATATTACAATCACCAACACACATTAGGCCCAAAAATTCTCATATAATAATATAGTTCCAACAACATTTTAGATTATCTCAATAATGATGATACCAACATGTCTCATCCGGAGGCGTAATCAATAATGTGATCCTAGTGTATCTCTCCTTAAAGGCATATGGATGCCTAACATAGTTGTCTGGAACTAAATATTATATAAGGCAACATACAATTCACATTCATCATTTTTATACATATATCACATTCCTCTTCATTGTATGCACATTAATATTATAGCCATACTATAATGGCTTGACACATCACATTTTATGCAAATTACACACTTTCATTACAAACAATGCATATCACACATAAACATCAATGTTTAAGTCATATAACACATTCACCTATATGCAATGTGTTATATTAAAAATAATATAATTAATACAATGATTACTAAAGTATGTATTAATATTTGTTCAAGCAACTTCCAAGCTGAAACCACCTCTTTCTCACCACTTTAACCAACAACTTGGTCTCACTCACCACCTAATCAAATTTGAGTGTATATAATTAATTAGAATCACATTTCTATGTATTTTAACTAATAAATATTAATTTAAACAATTAAATCCAATTAACATCAATTCTTTACCATTTATCCATTAAAACCTTAAATTCATCACTACCTCTCTCAAACTTCTATCAAACCTAATTGTTTTAGCCATTTAACCACAAAATCCTTGCCTCTACATCATATTAACATTATTCATACCTATTTAGACAATTATCACACCCTCCTTCAAAAATTCAATTCTCACATATTCACTAATTATCAAAGAAATTCTTAAATTTGCAAGAACACTTAGTTTTGATTGATGAAACTTAGAAATCACCCTAAAACTCTTGGAAACTTAAAGAATTTGAGGTAGGAAAGAAGCAAATATTTCCCTCTTCCTCATGGAGAATTTCGGCCACTTTGAAGAGAGGAAGAAGAAGATGAATAAGAGTTTTGGCTTATGATTTTTCTTCTTATTTCTGACCATATATATTAATTAATTAATTAAAAAATATAATTTTTCTTCTTTCATTCAAAATTAATTTCACTTTTATTTTTTTTACTTTTTTACTTTTTTTACTATTTCGCCTTTGACTTTTACTATTTACCATTAGTCTTTTATATGTTATATATATTTAACATATATTTCATATATACATTTTATATTTTCTACTTTCATATCTCATTTAACCCTCCAAATTATTTATTTAATCATTAGTTATTTTTTTAATAAAGTTACGGATGTACAACTTATCTTTACATTTGCACCTTGTAAGAGTTTAGTGTGTGTCAGAGAGCTTTTATTATGGGAAAAGTAAGGCGAGCAAGTTCGGAAGAGTGGCATAGTGTCAGCCTTAGATTTTGGGATTTTATCCTATCAACGTTGGTGAGCTCTGTCTTTAATTCTTGCAATTCTCTTTCAAACTAGGATAAAATGAGCTTGGGTGGCTATGCGTCTATAGATGAGAGAAATGTAGAGGAAAGATATCTTGATTATGGCAACCTAAGCTATAAGGACATCTCTGATGATGATGAAGGGGCAAGCTTTTCCTCTGAGGGCCATGTTCAAGCTCATTAAGGGGCCCTTTGAATAAGTTATCAAGTGAGGTAAGGGATGGAGTCGAGATGGTAAGGGAGGGAGAGTGAGTGACTGTAGCTCATCTAGAATTAGTAGATGAGGAAGAAAATAAAGAAATCGAAGGCACGACCCGTTGCCTCGGACAAGATCAAGGTAAGGGACATACGCTCGGTATTAACTTCCATTGATCTTAAGGTAATCCGATGGAAATATGAAATTCCAGAGGAGTATCAGTGCTGGGTGCCTGGCTACCACATTCAAGCTAATGATGACCATCTGAATAACCAAATAATAGCCTATGAGGAGGATCTGAGGGCTAGGGTTCAGTTTCGCCTACGACCCTTTCAAATTTCATTTTTGGAGTACTTCAACCTTACATTGAGCCAACTCAGCCCCAACTATTAAAATATTCTGCAAAGAGTTGCATGTGGTGCCCTCTACAAAAGTGATGAATGCTTTTTGCCTTCTAAAGATGCACCCCGGTCTAGATGAAGATTTTTCATTTCTTCAAGGGGACCTTCCTTGGGCATATTTGATGGAAAACACAATTCAATGAAGGGTTAGAAAGATCAATTATTTGTGTTTGAATGTGCGAATGGATTCCCCTACCAAACTACCTAGAACGAAGAAGTAAATGGTCCTTTAGTAGTTAGGAAGAATTTAGAAGGCCCTTGACAATTTTGAAATAATAAAGTAGGACATTTTTTAAGGGAAGAGAAATGTCCTACACTTAATAAGGCCAAAGGACCCAATAATTAGAGGCCCCCATCCTTCAAAAGTTTACTTGCCTAGTAACTCTCTTCTTATTGTTAAGTTAATTTTGTTCAATTTTATTTATTCAAAATTTCTTATTTTTGTGTTGGGATGAAGAGGTAAGCTCCAATGCTCCGGAGTTTGCCTCCCATATGGAGTTGTTATAAAAGGTTCGGGTTGAGAAATATGAGAAAAAGGCCAAGGAGGTTGGCACTGGGAAGGTGCAGGCTTTAATGCTCTCCTATGGTGGTGAGTGTCGCTCTGCTGGCTTAGTGTAAAGCAAAGAAGTTTAAGAAATAAGGCCTCTGCCTAGCCCAAGTGTGGTAGAAACATAGGTCTAAGAAGCTGCTTCCACTGAGATCCTTAGGGGTAGGTTTAGTGCCCCTATCCACGTTGATCCCTTGTCGAAAGCCTAAGCACCCAAGAACTGCAAATAACTGGGGCATGGCAAGGCCTTGGCGACCATCCATGAGGACTTCTAAGTTAGGTGCGGTGACAACTACTCTAATGTTGACCCCCCCAGTTAGTATGTTTATTTAGGGCATCCTGCATAATGTACCTTGGGAGTCAATGGAGTACACTAAAATTCCAACTCCAGACTTGCTAAAGCAGTTTAAGGTGAGCTTTCATACTGTGAATAAAAATTCTTCCTCCCTTTCTCCTTTTTTTATTATTACTTTCGTTATGTATTTGTGAGCTTAATTAACTTGTTATGTTTTTCTGATTTACAGTTCAACTACTTATGCCAACATGTGAATGACTACACGCTTGATCTTTATAAGAAGTTTGTGATCGCCCTTAAGGAATCAAATGAGACAAAGATAAAGGCCTCAAAGGTGGAATGCGCCCTTAGTGCTGAAAAAGGCACTTGAGGCTGAGAGGGAAACACTTCGAGTTGAGAAGGAGGCTCATCAAGCTGGTGAGGCTTCCCTCCAAAGGGTCAGTGCTGAGCTGAAGGATCGAGCTAAATAAGTGGAGGCTACTAAAGCTAAGGAGAAGGAAAAGTACCTTGAGCTCTTTGAACAGGGCAAGGATCGATATGTCTGGGTATTGACAAGTTTCAGGTCTATGTAGTCAAACTGTTGAAGGAAAAGCATCCTAAGAGGAACTTTTCCTGGATAATGGACATCAACCTTAATGCGCTACCTAAGGAGGAGCTCAAGGGAGATGATGAGGAGGCAGGGAGTAGGGGTGAAGATAATCAAGAATAAAGCAGTCCTCCCTATATCTCATTTGTCTTTTTTGTATAGCTTTTTAGGAAAAGTTAATATTTTATAGGGCAATCTATAAATCTATATAAAGACCAACCCCTAATCAGTTGTAATTATTTTTAATATTAATGAAAGTAATACATTTTAAAGTTAATACTTCATTCCTTTGTCTTGTTCTTTCTCTCCTTTTTTATTGTTGTTGGGGGTGGTCTAGCTGCTTTACAGAGGCCAACAATTTATGGCATAAATTTTTACATTAATGAAATGAAAGCTGCTTTTCCAAGTTTTGTGGCTCGCTCTTTTTTTTATGTTATTTTATTATATGATGGCGCACTTGAACCTTTGCAAGTAGTGAGGTCCAGAGTGTCATTATTGCATTTGAACTTAGATGAACTTATGATGTTTGCTTTAGGTGTGCACATTGCATTATAGTATAGGCGTGCTTTTGGAGCTTTGACCATAGTGTGTACTAAGCACCTTAGGTATTTGCTTTGGTCGTGCATTCTATGCAGCCTTTTAGGAATGCGCTTGGGTACTTTAGATTTAAGCATGCTTCGAGCACTTTAGATTAGGCTTGCTTTGGGCACTACTGTCCACTTGCATGCTAAGCGCTAAAATTGTGTTGAGCTCATTACTTGGTCTTTTGGTAGTTCTCCGAGCTCACCACATGGTCTATTTAATAGTTCTCCATGCTTACCATATGGTTTTTAATAGTTCACCATGCTCATTGCATGGTCTTTTTAATAGTTTGCGATGCTCACCACATGGTCTTTTGAATACTTTGTCATGCTCATTGTATGATGATTTTAATAATTTATCATGCTCACTGCATGGTCTTTTTCTTTCGTAGTTTCTTTTTTTTTTCTTAGAATGGATGCGAGGCATCTTTAGAATTTGTGGTGAATGTGCTTTTGTACTTGGCATTACTTATGTGTGTTGTGATGTTCAATATCATAGTTTCACATGTATGGGTTCTTTGGTGATGCCCTTTTTCTTTTTGTCATTATATGACATGTACATGTGTATTTACATGGAGTTACAAATTTGAGAGAGGAAAAGAGAAAATTACAAGAAAAAAGGCTTTGACTGTTAGGGGAAGCTACTGATAGTACGACCTCAAATTACCAAAATTCCATATTCTTGGGATTTATCATCCATTAGTTGTCTGAAGCTTGTACGCTCCTACCTGTCATACCTCAGCTATTTAATATGGTCCTTTCCAGTTCACACCATGCTTCTCAGGGACTAATGACCCATGTGTGGTGACTCTTCTCAACACCAGATGAACCTTCTTGAATTGTTTATAATGCATCCTCTTATTGTATAAGGCAGCAATCCGAGCCTTATAAGCCTCTGGCCTTATTCTGGCTTGCTCTCTCTTAAACTCCAGCATATCGAGGTTATAATTGGCGGCGAGCTCTTGATCATTTGGCTCTTAGGTGATATTCTGC
Organism: Garcia nutans; assembly: GCA_947685225.1. NCBI lineage: Eukaryota > Viridiplantae > Streptophyta > Magnoliopsida > Malpighiales > Euphorbiaceae > Garcia > Garcia nutans. The sequence goes on along the minus strand of CANTUV010000066.1, from coordinate 10,561,034 downwards.
ATGAGGCAAGGTCGATCTCCACTGGAATGACAACCTCAATTTCATAAGTCAATGAGACATGAGTTTCTCTTATGGCTATTCTATGAGTGGTTTGGTAGGCCCATAGTATATTATACAGCTCATCCACCCATAAGTCCTTGGCTTTGTCTAGCCTCTTCTTCAGCCCGCTGAGGATAGTCTAGTTGGTTACTTCTTCTTGACCATTTGACTGGGGATGATAGACAGAGATGAATCAGAGCTTGATCTTGAGTTCAGTACAATACTCATTAAAGGGCTTGTAGTCAAATTGTTTACCATTGTCAGTAATTAAGGTGTGGGGGATGCCAAACCTTGTAGTGATGGATTTCTGAAAGAATTTGATTATGGAGGCCGGAATGACAAATGTAAGGGGCTCTACCTCAACCCATTACTTTCTCTAGGTTATGGCTTATGGGAAAGGTCCCTGTAGACCCTTAATTTTGGCCCTAAACAAGTTCAATCCCAATTAAAAGAGGTCAAATCTATTTCGATCCAATTTTAAAAGCTCAAACCTGATCCAATCCAATTTTAAAAGCTTAAACCTAGTCTGGTCCAATTTTAAAAACCTAAATCAGGTTCGGTCTAATCTTGAAAGCCAAAAATGAGCCGTACCAACACCAAAATGCAAGATCATGATGAATTGGCCTAGCCAATTTGCCATGAGGCAAGCTCATGATGAATTGGTCTGGCTAATTTTCCATGAGGGCCATCCATGATAAATTGGCTAAGTCCAATTCGTTATGAGGTCCATCTAAGGCGAATTGGCATTGGCCAATTCGCCACGAGTCCCTTATTACGACCATAGTAAGTTTTAATTACACTTAAACTCTAATAAGAAAGGGATAAGTAGAGAAAGTATTAGATTCAAATGAGGATTAGTGAGCCAAGATAGCCCTAATCCTTGCTTATAAATATAAAAGGTGATCAACAAAAAGAGGAGGCAGGCATAATTATTAAACTAGCAGCAATTAAAGAAAAAGGGAGCAACAATTGGTAAAAGCAATCGAGCCACAATCAATTAAGAAAATTAGGCAGTAACAACCAATAACCCAGAGAGCCAGAGTACAAAAAGAACAAAAGAGAGAGTAGCCCAAGACATCCATTGATCCTTGGATCATCGAAGCACCAACCAAAATTAAACTTGATCCAAGCAGTAGTACCATTAAGTTTGGTTTCATTTATTAAATTTAGTGGAGCAAATAATTCATGTACAATTTCTATTAACCAATTCAATTGAATTGATGGATTATCTTAAATACTTCATTTATTGTGTTACCAAATTATAGATGGGATTTTGTAAGTTCCTTTAAAGTAAGCTATAGGATTAAAATTAATCAAAAGATCAATCATACATTTTAACTGTGTTTTTGTGAATTTAAAATCGTAATTGCATAATAAAGCTTTTTCTTAACCCTGACTTTGAACAAAAACCCTAAGTTGTATATCCAACCTTAGTACTTAGCATAAAACCCTAATTTTACATGTTTTAGCCCTAGTTAGCACATTAAAACCTAGATTTGCATGTTTTAACTCTAATTTAGGAAAAACCCTAATTTACATTTTAAAAACCCTAGCTTAGGTTAGAAAACCCTAGTTTGCATGAATAAACCCTAATTTTGCATATTTACATCTAAAACCCTAATTTTGCATGTTTGCATCTTAAAACCTAATTTTATATGTTTTAGCCCTAGTTTAATATTCAAAACCCTAATCTTGTGATTGAAACTTTAATTTGGTAATGGAACCTTAATTTTATCAATTTAGTTCTATTTATTATTATGTATAATCTTATTTATTATTATGTGATTGATGATGAGTGATGAGCTTTAATTTTATTGCTTATAATGGATTATTGGATTATGTTTGTTTATTATTGTTTGGATTTTAAGGATTGTAAAAGGTATATTTTCAATTCGTGGGTGCCTTGTTTATTTTAATTATTAATTTTAAAAATTTTGGACTATTGTAAATGACATATTTTCACCAATTAGTGGGTGTTCTTCGTATAGATTTTGAATATTTATAAGGATATATTTTCATCTTGTATGAGTGCCTATTTTGTTTGTTTGTTTGTTTGATTTATAATATGATGAATGTTTAATTATTTTAATATATTTAGACATGAAAAGAAGGTCGGTTCCAATAAACCAAGTATTGTGGGGGTGCTGGATCACTTCTCACCTTTTTCATACGTACATAACTTTTCAAACCCAAATAAGAGTTGGGGATTCCTAAGGAATCGAGTCATTCACCCCTTTCTATCTTTCTGATCTGTCCAGGTGGCACCTCCAATTCTCCAGGTTTAGGCTCGTGTTCTCTAAAGCCCAGAGCCTAATAATGCCGAAGTCGTAAGAACTATTCCATCGGGAGTAGGAGAAAAAAATCTTCGCTCACAATCCCAGTATATCCATCCCCCACTAAGAAAAGGGCTAAGGACTTCTGATGGGCTTATGTTAGGTTGAAGGTTAGTGTGTCTCTGATATTTATCACATTTTTGGACTAAAGCCTCTACATCTTTGCCCATGGATGGCCAGTAGTACCCCTAAGCAATGCCTCTTGAGCTATGGCTTATGCTTCTTCATGGACTCTACAAATGCCTTCATGAATTTCTCTAAGGATATAGTATCTATCCCCTTCAGACACACATATACTCGAGGACTAAGTAAGTGAGTGCCTATTCAGTACACCATCCAGTATGGAGTATTGACTAGCCTTCCTAACTATCTTCTTTTCCAGCACTAAATCATTGAAGAGCTCTCTAGTACTAAGGAACTGAAAAAAGGAGAGCCTTCATCCCTCCATGGGCTCTATAACCAGGACAGTCAAACTTTCATTTCTTAGCCTCTAAATGGTTTTTGTGAGATCTTCCTAGTTAGGGCTTCTCTTCTTGGTTGCAGTGGCTTTAGCTAGCTTGTCAGCTTCCTTATTCTTAGCCCTCGCTATCCAGCATTTAGGACCACCCCTTGCTTTCTAGAGTAGCTAAGATTCTCGCTATGTGCCCTTTATATTTTACCATGCTAGGCTCCTTTGTCTCATATTGCCTGGTTAATTGATTGACCCCCAACTAAGAATTAAAGTAAATTTGTAGCATCTCTGGGTAGATCTCTAAGGCAAGCCAAAGTCCCAAGCATAGAGCCTCATATTTGACTACATTATTAGAGGCTTGGAGGTTGAGTAGAGTATAGTATTTGATGAGGAGTTTTCCCGGGCCTTTGAGGACTACTATTATGCCAGCCCTTTCAAGGCATGATGCACCATCAACATTTAGGAGCCATGACTACTTAAGGGTGAAAATAGTGGGCTCCTCATATAATTCTATTACAAAATCAGTAAGAATCTATGCTTTCATGGCATGCCTGGGCTTATGCCGAATGTCATATGTTTTGAGCTTGGTTGCCTATTCTATCAGACGACTTGAGGTTTCATGCCTTTGTAATATTTTCTTTAGACAAGAATTATTATGCACCACTATGGTATGAGCATCAAAGTATAACCATAGCTTAGTGGAGGCAGTCATGGGTGCTAGGGCTAGCTTTTCTGATGGTGAATATCTAAGCTCGGGACCCTTCAGTGCACGGCTCATGTAATATATTGGAAATTGATGGTTCTCCTCTTCTTTAATCAACACTAAGCCAATGGCTGCTGGAGTTGCTGCCAAGTATAAATAAAGGATTTATCCTCACACAGGTCGGCTTAAGAGTGGTGGCAAGCTCAAGAACTTTTCTAGCTCGATAAAACCATGTTGACATTCATATGTCCACTTAAAGTGCTTCAGGTCTTTCAAGAGCTGATAGAATGATAAGCATCACCAGACTGAGTAGGAAATGAACTGACCTAGGATCGTGATTTTGACATTAAGCTTTTGTCCCACCTTAATGTTTTTAGGGGCTCTATATCCATAACCACCATAATCTTCTCAGGGTTTGCTTCAATCCTCCTCTTGGACATCATGAAGCCTAAGAATTTTCTGAACTATACTTCAAAGGCACATTTCTTTGGATTGAGCTTTATTCTACGCCCCCCGAAGGATTTTAAAGACCTTTGTCAAATCTTTGAGGTGATCTATTGAAACTTTGGATTTGATGATCATGTCATTAACATATACTTCCACATTCTGATCGACTTGCCCCTAGAACAACTTATTGATGAACCACATATCTAATATGTGGCTCCAACATTCTTCAGGCCGAAGGGCATCGTCTTATAACAATAAGTCCCCTGGCCAGTGATGAAGGTGGTCTTCTTTTGATCCTCGAGCTTTAAAGGAATGTGATGGTACCCGGAGGATGCATTAATGAAGTTGTACTCCTCTTAGCCCATTGTGGGATTTACCAAGTGTTCCATGTTAGGAAGTGGCTAAGAGTCCTTAGGGCAAGCCTTAGGACAATTACCTTTTGTGATTCTTTAGGAGAAAAAGTTACTACTGGGCTTCTGGTTGATGGAACCTTGGTCACCGAGAAGACCTCTTTGGCTTTGCATTTTTGGGACTTCTCTACCACATCATAATATTCACTGCCAACTATAACATGGATGACCCTGTCAGGTCTTTCTTGGAGTTTCTCTAGGGTGCCTTAAAGCTTAGGGGCGGGTCACTTCTTGAAGGAGCACTTGCCACAAACTATTTTAGTTCCTCTTGTTCTGATCAACCTCTTAGTCTCTCTTTGTAGTTTTTACATTCCTCTATATCGTGGCCATGGTTTCAGTGGAAAGAGCAATAACATGATTGATCTCTATCTGGGTTCTCCTTCATCCGATTAGGCCAACTAACTTTGCCTATTTTATTTGAGCTAATGGAGAATTCTAGCTAAGGTTGTGGTCTATGGGGTGAACTATTTTGCTTGGGTGGTTTCAATGGGGTAGGCTCAGTGTGAGTTTTGTAAGTGTAAGGGTGATCCGAGCAACATAAGGTATGTCTCCAAGTATTGTTTGACTTGGTTGTCTTACTGAATTCTAATTTATGGAATTCTTTAATGGTGTTTGAGGTCTGGTTTTTGTGCAAGTCTTTTAGGTTAGAGTAGAGGTGACGATTCTCATCCATATGGATGTGCTTATGGGCCCACTTCATTAGCTACATAAAGTCTTAGGGCGGCTTTTTACCATTGAGGTAACAAACTTATTGATAAACAACTTGAAAAGTTGTTAGAAACTATGGATGAAGCCTAGTTTAAGGTTTTTATACCACAATTATACATTTCCAGTGAGAGTTTTGGGAAAAAGCTTGCATAAGTCGGACTCTGATGTGGTATGTACAAGGGTTGTGTTATTCCTTAACTTTAGGATTTGAAAGATCGGGTGCATAACGCTTAGGATGGTTGGTGAAAGTGGAGATCGAAGGTGGTGTGATATTGGAGTGCACTCCATCTCGCACTTATTTGATTCGCTCATCAATGAGAGCTTCTACCTCTTCTGTTATAAGCTTAATGTCCCTATCTCTGGGCTTTGAGGGAGCGAGAGCTAGGTTAGCTGGGGCTTGGGAGATAGAGGGCTCAGGGGGTGAAGAGCTGCCTTCGGACCACCAGCTCAGGCTCTAGAGACATCGTCATTTCTTGATCTTATTGGATGGGCTTGATTAGGTGGGTATGTGTTTAGAGGTATTCCTGTGAGATTAGTAGTGGTGGTGGGACATTATTTTGTTGGCTTATAATAAAGACGAAGTCTCTTAAAGTGGTCGTTAGCTCCTAGGCAGTTTGTTTAGTGAGTCCGAGGGACTAACGGGTAGTAGTGGCCATTAAGGCTACGAGAATAACAACAGATGGAGTCCTCGAGGAGGGGTTACTAGGAAACAGGGTTTCACATGCATGTTGGTGAGAGGCCTGATGTCCATTTGGTGGGTGGGAGTTTAAGGTAGGAATATGGTAGAAGTTTTGGGCTACATAGGGGCTTTAGATTGTGTATGGATGTTGGATCTAGTTATGAGACATGTAAGGGTGTTGAGTTATGTGGGGGTTTTGGGATGTGTAAGTATCAAGTTGTATATCTGGAAAAATGTCCAAAGTTATATTGTCCATTTTTTAGGGAATAACTGATCCATGCTCATCGCACCAATGATGACAAGTGGGTTTTGGGTCTTTTCCATGGAGTTTGGATTCAACTACCTACAAAATAAACAAAAAAGATCGAGTTCTTTTTTTTTTTGAAGGGGAGGGGGCTCCAATGCCTAAGTTAGAGCTTTGTTTGTTTGTAGACTGAAAAGTGAAAAAAGATCGTTTACCTGTGAGGATTCACTCCTATTTATAGAGGATAAAAGGGGACCACTTCTAATGCGCATAAGCGAAAATCATAGATGTGTCAGTGTTATACGACAACTATGTAAAAAATTTGTTCTTTTGCTCCTGGTACTTGCTGAGTGCACTGCTAGCTCGAATAAGTCCAAAGAATTGGTACTGAGGCTCTATATGGATTGAGGAATTCGATTGCAAGTGGCATCAGACTTGGACCCGGTGACCCAATTATCCATGGGCTCAGTATCGAGGCTCGAGTGGGGGTATCATACCAGTTTTGGTCCTTTGAAAATAACTATTTATATTTCAAAAAAAAATTCAAAATTCAAATCTTAAAATAAAACGAGAATCTTTACGTTTAATGGGTGTTACTTTTTTTGGGTTTGATTTTACTTGAGATGCCACTATATTTGTAACACGTATTCTGTTGTAATAACATATGTTGATTTATTCTTTGTTTGAGTGTGCATCAATGTGATGATCATTTTCTTTACGAGCAAATGTTTCTTTACATATTATTTGCATTTATTGTAATTAAAGCTAGCGAGAACATTATATTCGTGCATTAGTATAGACATTCATCCTATAATAAAGCAATGAGTGCTTTAATAGCAATTATGTTAAAAATATAAGAAATATTAAAAATGGAAGTTTGACATCAACAAAACATACATGATACAACATTATAATTAAGAATATACAAAAATAAAAGCATTAATTTATTATTTTTCATAATTAATTAATAATATTCACATTTAATATTATCATTAAATATATATTTTTATATTCCAATTTTCATTTAATTAAACAATGATTTTATAAAATAAAAAGGTTAGGACTGTTTAGTCCTTAAAAATATTTTTTATTTTTATTTATTAAATTTCTTTTCAATTTCATAATTTTTCATATTTTTATTTTTTAACTATTATTCAAATGAAAAAATTGAAAAAAAACTAAAAAACATATTTAATTAAACTGCATTTATAATATCCCAAATTTTTTTAAAAATTTCTAATTTTTAAAAATTTGATAAAATATATTATAATTAAGTTGGATAAGTTAAATTAATGGTTTTAAATAAAAAATGAAGGGATTTTAAATAAAAAAGTGGAATATATATGTGATATATATATATATATATATAAAATATACATAACATATAAAAGTCAATACTTTTTAAAAGAAAAGTCAAAGTCCAATGGTATTTTTATAAATAAATTTTAAAAATTAAAAATTAATAAAATAATTCAAAAAAAAATTATTTTTGAATGGATGATGGATTTTTAATTTTTTAATAAATAATTAAATAATTAATTATTAAATTATTATAAAAAATATATATAATTATAATTAAAAGATGAAAGGAAATTTATTATAAATTTATTTTTAAACTTCTTCTTCTTCTTCTTCTTCTCTCATGGCCGGCCACCATGGATGTTCAAGACTAAGGATTTTGATCTTCCAAGCTTCCAAGAATTGAAGAATTTCAAAGGTTCAAAAAGAATTTTTAGAGATTTCCACTTGAAAAAGTAAGTTCTTTAGCTTTTTCTTTGGATTTTCATAGAAATTTTGAATATGTGAGTTTTAAAATTTTAAACTAGTATGTTATAATTATTGAAATTGGTGTGTATGAAATTATTTTGGGTAGTTATTAATGATTTTAAGGTTGGATTGAAGAAATGGTTGAATTTGAATAAAGAATGGTGAAGAGAGAGAATTTAGGGTTATGGACTTTTAGAGTTTGAGAAATCATGATTTTTAATTGTGCAAATTGGTTCTAAATGAGTTGTTTTAGTGCTTAAACAAGTATTTTAAAATCAAATATTGGATTTAGTTGTGTTTGGTTGGAGTTTGAGAATGAAAGTGTGATTTAGGATCTTGGAAAATAATTTTTCCAAAGTTATTGAATTGTATAATTTTTATTGGTTTAATCTTGTTGTTTGGTGATATAAATGATGAATATAAGCTTAAAATGATTAATGGATTGTGTTGGAATGGAAAACCTTCAATGGGAAAATGTTATGCCATTTTAGGATTTTGTATATAAGAGTGTTTTTGTAATGTAAATGGTTTAAATGTATTAAAATATGTTTCTAATAATAGAAATAAACTTAATATATTAAAATGAATGGCCTAGTATGAGAATCCAAAGTTAAAGTGAGGTTAGTCTTAACTTTTGGATTTTTGCTTGGATGTGGTTTAATTATGGTTTAATATTAGAAATGCCATTAAATATGATACTAAATAATTATTTGCTATCACATTTGGTTTAGGCATTGAGGAAGATTGATTTGCTTCATCCAAGTGGTGAAGGGCAAGTTGAAAGGATAGGATTGGAGGTTATTTTAAGCTTGTTTTGGTTGCTATTTGAGGTAAGTACAAACTTTGAATATATTGGTTATGTTTGCATGACATTTTGGCTTAACACATTTTGGTTGAAAAATGTGTTAAGCTACTTGATACATTGGTTATGTATGAATAATGTGCTATGACATTTATAATGTCATATATGTATTAAATGCATTGTGAAAAGCCATTGATAATGGCTAAATTGTGTAAAATGTAAAATATGCGCATTATCTGAAAATGACATAAAATATTTGGGTAATGCCATTTGTTGTATATGCATTAAGTGCGTTGTTAAAAAGCCATTGGTATTGACTAGATTACATTAAATGTTATTAATATGTGATTATGTGGAAATATCTAAAGTAATTGGGTAATATGTTGTAAATGCAAAAATGTGGTATAATGTAATGAGATTTGTGGAAACATAATGAAATGAATTGATATCAATATCGATATAAATGAGAAATATGAATAAATTGTGTCCCTAGTATGTTATTCAATTTTTAGAGTTTCGTATTTGGCGGTATGCCTATAATTTACTGTAAAAATATTTTTGAGGTGAAATGACTGGGTCGTAAACCTAAAAAATAAGTCCTTGAAAGTGGGCCGGGTGAAATGACCGGGTCGTAAGCTCAGACCTAGTTGGACTATTACATTAATATTTTGCCTACGGGGCTAGACACATGGTGTCATTATAGACCCAAACAATAACTCTAAAATTTGAATAGCATATTAGTTATCTTTAGGCCCATGTTTGTGTTTATTTTTATGTGAATTGTGGATTGTGAAATATTTGAAAAGTATGAGAAAATGAATGATGTGATATCCATATGCATTGTGCATTGATATTGCATTTGTGTTTTATTGTTATCAAGTTTGTATTACTAGGCTTTTGGCTTAACGCGATTATTTACATCGCGTAAGTGACAGGGTAGATTCGGCTGAGCCAGAGATTTTTTCTAGACCAGGTTGGGTCTAGACTTGTGGTTGTGCTTGTAGGGTTGATATCAAGATTAGAAACACTATCAGTAACATGTATATATTTTATGCTATTGTATATTTTGAGTATTATGCATATTATATCATATTTTTGGATTTTATGTATTGTAAACTATAAATAATGTTTGAGTTAAGTTATTTGAAATGGGGGTTTAAATGTGTTCTAAATTATATATATATATAAATGTTTTGAGAAATTTGTGAAAAAATTTAGAAGTTAAGGTGAAGATATGGTTTATTGTTTATTGGAAGTGTTATTTTTGCAGGTTGTGTAATTGATAAATTTTGAAATGTCCAAATTACAGATAAAACTTTGACAAATTTTTTCCATAAAATTTTATATAAAATGTTTATTTTGAATTTCTATAACAAGTAAAGAATATTTATATATTATTTAATTTTATATATTTAGTATTTAAAATTTTAAATCAGAAATATAAATTTTTTTATTAAACTGGGATCGTAATATTTTTGTACCATATATATATATTCTACATATACTGAATGTATGTACTATATGTATATAAGGTATAAGGGTATTACAATATTCGAAATGATTTTAATTTTTTTAGAAAAAAAATAAAATGTATTAGTCCATACCATTAAGTCTTAGATTATTTGATTAGATAAGAAACAACTTTAATATTAATATGAAATCCATAAAATTATAGTTTTGAGATTTTAATTTTAAGAAGACATCCAGGTTAGTAAGACTTTTTTTCCCTTCACTGTTGCTTCACACAATTTTCATTCATCCATCAAATATCAATTTTTTCTTTTCATCATAATTCTTTTATCTTTTTTGTACAAATTTTTCTTTTTGTTTTTTTTTGGTATTTTCTATAAATCTAATTATAAAGATTGTGATTGACATTTATCCTTTTTATTTCTTTACTTTTTTTTAAATAATTTTACTTTATTTTAATAATTATCTATAATATCTAATTAATATTAGTATGCATGATTAGAATAAATTAATATAATTTTTTTTTCTAATAAATGAATAAAATGATAATAAAATTAAAAAAAAGGCTGTAAGTATTATGAAAAGCTATATATCATATATGGTGATAAAACTGCTATATGAACTAATTTTTTATTCTTATATTAAAAGCCATTCAATTGATAATCATAAAAAATTGATAATTCTATTGAAGAGTATGAAAGTATACAAAAATAAAAAATTTTAAAAAACAAGTGACGAAGTTCTAATCATGGAAAAATGAGTGAAAACTTTCAAAAAATAGTGAATTAAGCCTTAATCAAAATTAAAGAAAATTCAGGGGATAAAATAGAATCTTTTATTTTATTGGATTAATTTTTTAAATTCATTATTGATTTTTGTATTTAAATATGATTTAATTATTTTAAAAATATTTATTATTAAATACTAAAAATTATGTGTTTGTATATACACAATTAATAAAACTAATAGCTATTAAATATAAAAAATTATTTTTAATTTTTTTATTAATTATATATGGAGGAGAAGAATATTTAAGAGAGTTGAATCTAAAATATAAGTGACAATAATATACAATCTTAGCCACTAAACTTAAATCTTAGTGGTTAAAAATATTTCTAATTAAACCATAAAATCTATTTTTTAAAATTTCATGTAAATTAACTAAACATTCTTAATTTTTCCATTTCGGATTTTTTCTTACCCCAATACTGACTAACTTCTATTAAAAATCCATATATATATAATTATATAAAATTTAAAAGTAATTATTCGACCAATTATAAATAAAATAATAAAAATAAATTTTTTTTAAAGTGTGGCATGATTGATCATACTAATTTTTTTTAAATTGACAGGATGTAAAATTTTCGAGTTCGATTTCTATCGACTACACATTTAGCACTATTATACTGCATGCTAGTATCTCTATAGTATTTAAAGGAGGCTACTCCTACTATATAGCACACAATATTATTCGGTCCGTTAATTACTTGCTTAGTAAAAAAAAAAAAACTCTATACTTCCATTTCATAATTATAAAAGCGTCCCCTTTATTTTGTTTTGGTTTTGAAATTATTTTTTTAATTTTGCTCTCAAAATCAGATCTCCCTCCTTCTATTTGCTTTCTATGTTCGATCGCTTAAACCCTAAACAAATTTGCTTTAAATTCAAGCTCTGAACAACATAATTTATCCAACTCTTGAGCTCATCGATTTTCCTCAGCAATGGTGGTCTGCAAATGCCGCAAGGTACATCTCTGTTTCTCACTCTCCTTCGCTTTCTGATTCCATTATAGATTTGAAATGTGTGTTTACCAGATGGTGATTTATAGATCTGATTCAATTGGTTACGTGATATCCAACTGTGCAGGTTTAAAAACCGAATTCGATCTAAATTGTGGGATTTATTCGTTTTGGATTGCTTCCAATTTAATTCTGTTCTATTCAAAATTGTTGCTAAATTAAAGAAACTCTGAAATGGAGGCAATTTGTTGGTTTTTTAGTTTTATTCTAGTTCGGTATTATGTGAAGATTGCACTAAACTCCATTTGGGGTATAGTTATCTAACTCACTGCTGATCATTCACCTATATTTTGTTTGCTAACTGAGTATCAGCTTATAAGGCTGTTTAATTGCTAAAAGATTTTATTGATTAAGCTGAAGATTACATTTTAAGATTCAATTATAATAGATTGTTGTATTGCTAATGGTTTCTGTTGGTCAAAATGTGGTTATTGGCTAATTCTGATACATTACTGGTGGAGAGTTAGTAGATAACAGTGAATTTTTTGTTGAATTTGAGGATTGATGTATGTGGGATTTGCTTTTTCAGGCTACAAAACTATACTGTTTCGTGCACAAGGTCCCTGTTTGTGGGGAATGTATCTGCTTCACGGAGCATCAGATATGTGTGGTATTTATATTAAAACTCCTTTCTTCAGTTATTCGGTTTATTACATTGTAGCTAACACTCTGGTTAACCATATGGTCATTTGCTTGATGAAAAAAATCATCTTAATGCTACTTTTTGCAACAATGCATTTTACATTTGTAGAAGAAAAGGTTAACTCAATAGTTGATAAGTGGAATAAGTTGTTGGCTTTAGTGCCAGTGGCAAGAGATTGTAATGACTGGTAAAATGGAGAGATGTGAATTGTGAGGTTGTCTGGAGAGAAATGGCTAGAAAAAAAGGGAATATGTTGGTGTTATGCAAGTGAGTATCTAACTACACTTTAGGCATGAAATCACTAATTTGATTCTAATTCTTGTTTTATTTTCTGGAACTTTTTGGAATAAAATTTATTGATTGAGAACTACCCAAGGGTGTTTACACAAAATCCACTCATTATGGTCAAATGTGCAGGTGTAAAATTTATTCATAAATGCATATATATGTTTTTCCCGAGTGTGTTTATGTGCCTTATTTGAGTATGTCATACTTGCATTTTTGCAACCTAAACTTGTATGAGGCTAATTTAGACTTCCTTCGTATTTTTTATTGTCACTATTTGTAGGTTCGAACTTACTCTGAGTGGGTGATAGATGGAGAGTATGATTGGCCTCCGAAATGTTGCTCATGCCAAGCTTCTCTTGAGGAGGGGAATGGTTCTCAAACCACCCGATTGGGTTGCTTGCGTATGTGTTACTGCAAATATAGCAGAATGCTGTTAATTGTAAATTTTCTGTGTAGCACACAGGATAACATGCATTGTTTTTGGTATTATAGATGTTATACACACAAATTGTTTGATTTCTCATATCAAGAGCTTTCCTCCGCACACTGCACCAGCTGGATATGTGTGTCCTTCATGTTCCACATCGGTAAGAATATTTCGAAGTCATTTCTAGAATTTGTCTTACATTGATCATTTGTATTCCTTTATTTTTATACACTGGTGTTTGTAATGATGGTAGTTTTCTAGGTTCTGTAGTAATTATTTTACAAGAAAATATTTGGTTTTAATGATGCTTTTTTAGGGTTGTATTGGAAATTTCAAATTTGATTAATGATGGGGTTAATGGGGCCTCAGGAAGCGTAGAAATTGGGATAGATAATCTTCTAACAGATTAGATTTGCATACACAATGTCTGCTTGCAATTTTAATGCTTCATAGTGATTTGAAGTCGGAGGAGAGTTGAACCCTGGACTCTTGGATTTGATGTTCTAATCTTACCTATTTTTATCATTTCCACTTTGCTGTTTGTCATTTTTCTTCTGTTTTGGAACTCCCTTTCTTCCAAATTACTTGTTTTGTCTTTCATTTAAGGTGCCCTTTAATTGATACAGTGTTAGAAATCTCAATCTTGGTACTTGGTGCAAATCACTGGTTCAAGCATTGAGAGCTGCTACTTCATGCAAAGATGCTCAGGGGCAGAACTGCCTCCAGAGGCTCTTGTGGCCCTACCTTAGTTGGAGCAATTGAGATAATACTTTTATACAATTAATTTATAATAGATAGAAGCTGAACATAAGAGGAGTTTGGAAAGATTATGGCCAAGTTAAACCTGTAAATGCATGCTGGCCCTTGTGAAGTTGTTACACTAAGGTACACAAATAATTTTGGATGGATGGTAAAAAACAATGAGTTATTTTATTGATTAAGACTATAACTGGAGATGCACCCTTGTGCATGAACCATCATGCATATGTGGAAGTCGGAATACTTCTTGTGGTATGTGGATTCGGAATACTGGAAACTTGGGTCTTGAGATGTGATAGCATGAAATTTTTCCACAAGGCAATGTGCAAAAGAAGGCTTGGCAACTTTCTGTTGCAAATTTGTATAGATCAAGAAATGATAGATAACATTTCATATAAAACCAACACCAAATTGTTGTAATGGCTTCTATTGCAAATGGTCTTCTATAATCTATCAGAAATTAAGAAAATCAGAGAACAATATGATTAGGTTCTTCCTACATCACCATTATGCTGATTTTGAATTAGTTATTCATAAAGGATCTTTAAGTTAAACATTTTTGTGATATATATTTATATATTCTGGAGTTAGATCATGCTTGATTTAGAAACTTGGGGGTAAGGCATGGAGTTGGGGCTGGGGGTTCATGGGCTGGCTCTGATCTGGACTGGAACCAATGGAACTGTTTCTGGTCCTGTGTGAACTGGACCTGGAATTGTGGAACGGATGAACTGGACAAAACAAAAGAAAAAATTCCAGCTGGTTTTGACCTGAAACCAGTCAAAACTGGCTGGAACTGTAAAAAAATTTTGACCCAGGGGACTGGTTCAGGTCACAGTTCATATGATTTGGAACCCAGGACTGACCTGGACCTGGAAACACCCCTACTTGGTGATATTAAGATATTGAAAAATTGAGCATTTGGATTGGTCTCTTTCTTTGACTTGAAAGACTGAGCAAGAGTGTTTAAGGATTCTTCTTAGAGGGTGTTTGGCTTAGTTTATAAGTTGGTCAAACTAATTTATAAGTTTTAAATTTAAGATGACGCGTTTATTTAGATAATTTTATAAGTTTATAAACCCAACTTATAAGCTGAAAAAAATAAACTAGGGTGTGGATTTATTATTTTGGTGTTTATAAGTACTTGGTTTATAAGTTAGTTTGATCAATCAATTTACTATATTGTCTCTATTTATTTGAATAACTGTTTTTACTAATATAATTTGATATCCTTTTTAGTCATTTTAACAATAAATATGCTTATAAATTATTTTTTATGAAATATATTCAATATTTATCAACCACTTATAAACACTTATAAGAAATATGCAACCGCTAAAATTTTAAATGCTTATAAGCTAATCTTTATAAGTTAAGCCAAACAACCTCTTAGTTTTCCATGGCAGTATTTTCTGGAGAATAAAAGATTTTCACTTTTCCTTGTTTGTTTCTAGCCATTTATTGTTGAATTGCATTTAGCTTTTTCCCTTTAATTCTGCAAACCTTTTGTTTTTGTTGAAGATGTCTTTTAACAAGATAATGACAACTCCTTTTTTCAGATTAGCAGTAGCATATTTGCATGTAAAATTTCAAATTCATAAAGTCCATTTTGAGATTAGTTAATGATTATGATTGAACGAAGTTTTCACTTTTCTTTATTCGGCATCTACGGCTCTGCTTGATGGTCTTTGTCATGATCTGTTTAGATGCGAATAACTTTTGGTCACACCAAGCAAGAAAGGGCAAAAAAAAAAAAAAAACAAAAAAAGGAGAAATAAATAATTTGTTTTCATGATGGTGTTGTTCAGAAGTTGGCTACACAATTTTCATTTGGTATGTTAATGGTGCAGATATGGCCTCCCAAAAGTGTTAAGGATTCAGGATCTCATCTTCATTCAAAGCTGAAAGAAGCTATTATGCAGGTCAGCTTCATGCTTGGATACTTCATTGGTGTAAAACCAATGCTTGCAACAATGACTCTGTGATTTTCTTTAATAATGATCTGCTTCATTAACGTTTTATCATAAACCTATTTTCAGTGTGTAACCTTTCTGTAACAATGTGCCTGCTTTCCTTATGTTCACTGCCTTTTCACCTTTATTGGTGTTTTAATTGGATTGATTGCGTGAAGGTTTTTTCATCCTTTTTCCTGCTTCATCTTGCAAACTATAATTATATGTTCCCTCTTATTTGTGCTCTGGTCCTCCACAAAGGGTGTTAATTGAGTCTCTTAGATTTGTCAAAGTTAAGGTCTTTGGATAAATGGCAGTGGTGAAAACACACAGTTGGTACAATTTAGCAGGCTTGTTTATTGCTTGGGATTTTAATCTAACTTGACTTCTACTGTCTCTCTCTATCTCTTACACACTGTGCGTGCACAGATTGCAGAGATGTTAATGTATGAATTGCATGTCATGAGAGGCTTTACCATCATAACATAGGGATGGTTGACATTGTTTAGGCAATAGCAAAAGAGTTTGGTTTATTAATATGTGAAGGTTGCTCGCACAAATAAAATTTTGGAGATTTCTCCACATGCAACTCAAGTAGTGGATTGGTAACAAAAGGGTGTATAACTTGGTATTCCTAGATTCCTCTTAAGAGTGAGTAGATCAATAAATTCTCCTTTTGAAAGGTCCCGCTTAGAGGATTGAGTTGACCTGCAAACCTGGTTTGAACCCTTCTAATCTAACCTGACCCCTAACTCGCTCAAATTCACATGAAACTTGAGATGTCCTAACCTGTTAAGGATCAATATGCCTGACCTTTTGATTTGACCCAAATGTATTCCATTTGAGTTTGATATGATTGATCTGAATCTGATGATTTAAATAAATTAAAAATGCACTTTTTTTTACAAAATTCAATAGTATGAGCAATCCTCCTTGAAACTTGCAACTTGATCCAATCTTGATGTAAAATTTTTTTGTAATCCAACCCTTTTTCAACCTGAAGTGTTCTGGCCTGAATTTGTCCTAAAAGAAAGATGACACTCCAAGTGACGTGAATGCAACCCATTTGACATCGTTAACCTCTATAGCTGTAGCAAAGTTTAAACTATAACAGGAGTTATTTTCACCTTTCTAGTTAAGCATGGTCATTTTCAATTTGATTTGTAATCCCACCCTTTTGCAACGTGATCTGGCCTGAATTTGTGCAAAAAAAATTGACACTCAACGTGACTTGAATGCAACCACCCATTTAACATGTCTACCCCCTCTAGATGTAGCAAAGTTTAAACTATGATAGGAGTTATTTTCACCTCAAAGGCTAGCATGGTTGTTGATGTGATAGAAAATGGCCCTTCTGTTTTCTCTCCTGTCCTTGTGTTTTGACTCTATGAGAGATGTATGTATACATGTTTTATTTTTACCTTTGTATCCTTTAATAGTAAAGTCATTAGCTGAGGATTGCTATTAGTGAAATTTGAAATTCGTGCCTACTTTTAAATAACTTTATTTACCTCTAGGCTAAGACATTAGTTCCAAGAAAGCTGAAATTACATATTCCTTATCATTGTTTAGATAACATTAGATGTAAGAAGCTTAATTTGCTTCTATGCAGACTGGTTTGGAAAAGAACTTATTTGGAAATCATCCAGTTTCTTTGCCAGCACCACCTCCTGCATTTGCCTCAGATCCACTGGTTGCCATTTCTTCATCACCCTTGGTGACAAAAGATGAAATAATATCTGAGGAATACTCATCTGCAACTGGAGCAGGACCTTCCAAAATTTCAGTTACAGATATTGTGGAGATTGAGAGCCCCAGTTCAGCAGGGAATTATTTGAAAAACTCAAGTCCATCTGGTGTAAGATTTTTTCCTCCTTTCCTCTCTCTCCTCAGTTATTGTACCCTGAGATTTTTCTTAAAGTTTACATTCCTTCATAAGCATATCTAGGCAGCCTGCTTGTTTTATTACCTCAAGTTCTTATATATATTTTTTTCATCTTGCAATATTGCTATGCAAGCCAGCCTGGTGCTACAACACGAAAGGGTGGCATCCATGTTGAAAGGCAAAATTCTGAAATCTCATACTATGCTGATGATGAAGATGGAAATCGTAAAAAGTACAGTCGAAGGGGTGAGTAGAAACTTTACTATATGCAGGCAAATTCATATGACAATGTTGCTCGTGAGCTTTTCATGAGACCCTTTTTTTTTTAATCTACTTTCAATTACATTCTGTTTCCTTTGCATGCTATGATTGCCAATGAAGGTGTATATGGTTTAGTTACTGAACCCTGCGCAAAGTTTTCAAACCAAATGGAATCCATTGGTTTGGCGATCACTCTAACCATGATCGGATCACCAGTTTTTGATCGGTTTAGTTAATTTTTTAAAATTCTTTTTCTTTTAACAAATTCTCTTTTAACAAATTCAATTAATCAACTTAAAAATAAGTCTCAATATTATTGATTGAACCTAATAATTTTTATCACTTGTATACAGATTAAAAGACCTTTAAAACTCAAAGGTAAAAAAGAAAAACTATGATTCTGAGAATATTGTCAACCAAATATGATAAATGTCGCATTTCTAACATTAGTATCATTTATTATAATAAGAAGAAACAACTATAATAAACTAAAGAAACATGATACAATATAGAACTCATTTTTGTATTAAAATCAATGTTCAAGTATCATCTACTCAAAATAAAAATGCTAAAAAATTAATATATTATCCAAACAACATGGTTCTTTTTCAAAAAACAGGACGGTGGATGAGTAATAAAAAATAATTAAATTCTAATATATTTTATAAATTGTAACATAAGTTACACAAAATTAAAAAAATATAATATTTTGGTTGGTTAACTGAACTGAATATTATTCACTTTTGGTTTGGTTCAATTACCTGTTGGTTTTCAAATACAAAAGAACCCGTAACGAAACTGGAATAAAAAATTCCAAGTAAAAAAACTGAAATAAAATAGAATATACTGGTTCTGGTTTCCAGTTCATTTGGTTCATGGCATGTGGTTTGGTTTCTTGGTTTCTTTGCACACCCCTTGTCAATTATCAAATTGATCCGAGATAGTTTGGTGCACAAAAAGCATGGCAAATATATAGATTATTAGCAGCTGGTGAATGTGATATTGAAGATACAATGGGCATGGTAATTGTGCATGACTGAATGGGGTATATGGATGATACAAAAATGAGAGGGGGTATAATAATAGTGCCCCGATAATAATAATATGCATGTTTGAACCTTGTACTTATTTCAAATAATTTATTCTTACAGCATGTTGATTAGAAATTGTCGCACAATGAGCAAAACTATTCTTCATGCCTTTATCAGAACTCTTTGATATTATTGGCATAAAGTAAAACTGATGCATGACCAATAAAATGTTTTATGCTGATTGCTTATTTCCTGTGCAATTTCAAATTATTGCAGGTCCATTCCGCCACAAGTTCCTTAGAGCATTGCTTCCATTCTGGTCAAGTGCATTACCAACTTTACCAGTAACTGCACCTCCACGTAAAGATGCATCAAATGGAGATGATGTATCAGAAGGTCGTACGAGACATCAAAGACCATCAAGAATGGATCCAAGAAAAATTCTTCTCTTTATAGCAATCATGTAATCTTCTTTATGAATCAATTCCCATATTTTTTCATAATTAGTATGAATAATATAGCAATCATAATGATTTTCTTTTTTGAAGGGTTGATTGGAATTTATATATTGCATGAATTCTTCATTTCATCCACTCACAGGTCATCTATGTTTGATACTTTTCCTTGACAAATACGTGACAATGGCACATAACATGAATCAAGAGATCAAGAGGAGTGCATTAGCTGTTTTCATTAGTGCAAGTGCATTTGGATTGCCGCTTTAGCTAATGCAAGTGTCTTATGATCATATGCAGGGCCTGTATGGCAACTATGGGTATACTGTATTACAGAATTGCACAACGGGGTTTTGAGGAGCAGCAGCCAGATGACGAGCAGCAGTAATACTTAAGGTTGTGATGACATTTTCTGACCATCAATTATGCCATCATAAGCCTGTGTGGTGGTTAATGGTGCTTTTGCTTGTGCTTGTGCTTCTCATTTGGTTCTTCCCATGTGTGCATCGGTTATTTTGTTCATGTGAAATGTACAAGTGGATGGAAGAGAATTTTATTTCCAGTATCAATGGCAGTAAAATTTTACATGTTCTATCTTGGCCCATATTCCTTTAGGCTGTATTAATTTTTTGCCTATTTGGATTGAATTGGAGGATTAGGTTAAAAGAAATTTTTTTTTGCCTATTTTTTTTTTGAAGGTATTTTTTTGCCTATTTGGATTAAGTTCGCTTGTTTTTGTAAATATTTGTTCAGTTGATAAATGTTACAGAAAAAAATTGAGCAGTTCTGGGTTCATTTTGAAGAAGAGGTTCTGTTCCTGCAGCAAGCAAACTAATCTGAGAAATTACTTTTATAGAGTTGAGCAATCTAGTTTAAACTAGAGGTGGCAATCAGGTCGGTTAGGTGTGTTTGGGTCGAGTCATTTTGGGGTCACGTTGGAGTGAACTGTCGGTTGATGAGCCACAGAATTTTAGGTAGGTCTCGCGTGTAACTTTTAAAAATAACACTATTCCAAGTGCCCTCAGAGTGGAGGTTTGGTTAATTTTTTTTTTATTTACTTTATATATTCTTACATATTTTAATATGAAATATTAATATTTGTTTTTCATTAAATTTAAATAGTATGTTTTGTTAATTTTGAAAAATTAATATGAAATATATACGGGCTATTTATATATGGGTCAGGTGAAAAATAATGAAAAGATATTTAATGTAGTGTTTGTATAATTTTAAGAGGAAATTATATTATATACTGTTTTAACTTTCATTTTCGAATTTACTGTTATTATTATTATTTTTTTCATTTTTATCTTTTTTTATGTTCTATATTTTCAGAAATACGGTAATTTTTTTTCTTTTTCTTGCTCCGATTCTCTTTCATTTTTTTACGTTTTTTCTCTTTTTGTTATCCATACTGCATCTTCATCGGCTGCTAAAGTTTTAGTAAATGGTCTGGATTGGGTTGGACGCAAAAAGTTTGTCAATTTGCATTTAAGGATAATAGAAAGTTGTCTTCTTGAAGCCTAACGTTTTTCTCTGTTTCCTAGTATATCTTGGTGCAATACAGAGCATTATCTTGATTTATTGTATAAATTTGGCCGACCTGCACATTTGCTTGCACACTCCTATTATTATTATGAATAATCTATCTAGTTGCAAGAATATATACTCACATGGGCTATATTCTTCTGTTAATGAGAAATTACAAGGAAAAAATGGAATCTCAAATGCATTTATTATTTTTTTTTCTCTCCCTGTTTTAAACTAATTCGACATGTTTTATTTAAATCCGTTGCTTCCAAGTGTTAATAGGTTATGATGAATACAATGACAACATGTTATACCAGAACTTGAAGAAAGGAAAAATCAAGCCAATGAAGA
The DNA here is from genome assembly GCA_947685225.1 of Garcia nutans. Classification (NCBI taxonomy): domain Eukaryota; kingdom Viridiplantae; phylum Streptophyta; class Magnoliopsida; order Malpighiales; family Euphorbiaceae; genus Garcia; species Garcia nutans. The sequence continues at coordinate 10,539,597 of CANTUV010000066.1, read as the reverse complement.
TGATTCTAATTTTTTTTGGTTTTTTATTTTGTAGATTTTATTTATTTTAATTTTTTGTTGTGTCTCAAATATATTAATTGATGATTTTTTATTATTCTCATGTAATGCACACCACTTGTTCAATAAAATGATTCAATAAAATAGTTTTTAAAAATTTTTAATTTTACAACAATTTTAACAAATTATATTAATAAGCAAGAACCGAAGTTTTCATGTTTTTGGGAAACCAAATTCCAACGGCAGATAGAATTGCAAAACTAAAGATACTAAGCTGAATCAAATTGCATATGTTAAAGTACATTTTCTATTATTTGGTTTTGGTTGGGAATGATGTTGAAATCTTTTACAAGTGATTAAATTTTTTCAATATTTTATAATTTAAAAATTATATCACTTACTTTTTTCAACATCTATTTTGTGCACTTCAGTTTTACTAAACATAATTTTTGTTAATTATTTTTTGCATCCCAATTGATATATGTCATTACAGGTAACATATATTAACATATATAAGTTAAGATAGAAAAAAATATGAATATACAAATTAATATATTGTGTTATATATTTATATATATTACATATAATATATCTATAGGGTCCTAAAAAAAATAGTCTATGTATTTTAACAAGTACAATTTTTTTTATAAGAAAGTTATATTATTATGATTAGTGAAAGGGGAAAAACATATTTGTGAGGCTCCAACTGCCCAAAATACCATAGAAACAATCAACCCATCTAAAACAAAAACCTACAAACCCTCACAAAATGTAAAAAGCCCCATAACCTCAAAATACATCTGCTGAAAAGACAGAGAGAGGAACAATAATAGCTGAAACCAAATTGCTTCAATGCCCCAACTCAGCCCACACTTCTGCTGCAAAGTTCCAGTATAAAAACCAAATATTGGAAGGTTGTGACCACTTCCATAACACAAAACAAGCAATAGCCACTGATACAGAAGCCTCCTACTCAGGGGCGCAGCTGTTCGTATTAGAAGGGGGCAGCTGCCCCCTTCTATTTTGAAATTTTTTTATTTATATGTGTAATTTTTTATATATATGTGTATATATATTATTAAAATTTTTAAAATGTTTAATTGCCCCCCTTTAAATTTGTAAAAAAATATATGATATTTTTATTTTGCCCCTCTTCACTAAAAAGTCTAGCTTCGCCCCTGTTCCTACTAAGACCACACAAAAGTTTCATGATTCCAGAATAACATATCTAATTCTTGCAAGGGTGAAAGCATATTCCAAGACCCAGTTAAATTGACAGCATCTAGAGCTCAATTAAAGCAATAAATTGCACAAACCCATCTGATACAAAGAGGCTTCCAAACTCTAGCTCTGCCTGTCTTCACTACTGAATTCAGATTACCCTGTATGAAGTAGCCTATGCTTGAAAGGCTTGAACATATTACTGAAGCAATTGGAGGAGGAGGGGACAAGTCGAAAAGTGTAGCACACCGAGAATAGTAATTTTTCTCAGATAATAACAAAATCAAGCAACCGGAGCCCTCAAGATGAAAGATCTAAACTGAAACTTAGGAGCGATGTAACAGAACACAATAATCTGTCGATAAATCCGAGCAACATATAATTCCAATAATCTAGCAGAGAAACATCCAACAAAACACCTTAAGTCCAGAATTATATCTGTCACACTAACAGAGGGATTGTTGAGATGGATGTAAAAAGGACATCAAGAGTTGCAGTAACTGAAACAAAGGAGAAGCAAAGGCCAATAGAACGTAGCCTAATAAGAGTTAGCGATAGAAGCAGCAATCAAAGAGAAACAACAATGAGCAGAACACCAATTCAAACTGGCAGTAGGATTTGAGGACAAGACGAGAATCCAGGGATGAAGAGCAAACATAGAAACATAGAACTGCATTAGAATTGAACCCAATTCATTTCCAGCAGGCCCAGCAAAACAACGCCAAAGCAAAGATATAAACTCAAAGCAACGCAACAAATGTAGCAGTATGAATCAGAACTTCAGTAGCTCAATACAAAGAGATAGGCAATAAAGCTCTTCTTAGGATTAGCCAAGAAAATTATAAAGAATGAACAATCTTAGCTATCTAAAACCCTACACCATAAACCCTCCCGAAACTATTCTGAGAATCCACTACCGCGAAGAACAACAACTCTATTACCCCATAGTAATCATAAGAGATATATTGGCTGAATCTAGTTTGGTTTCCACAAAGCCCAGCATATCTAAATTCATTCCTAACCAGTTGTCCAACGCTCTTTATTTGTATGACCCTAGCACCTAGTCCACTGAAATAACAGAATAATAAATGCATTTTGAAGTTTTCTTACCACGTTCATGTTCATCTTTGCGCGTCAACTTCTCAAGCTTCAAGCATACCGATTCTTTGTCCTTCTCAACAAATAGCCCAAGCGCCAAACCCACCTTCTGCAAACTGATTGCTTCAGAGGAATTTGGATCCAAGTCCTCACCGTTTGATTGTTAGTAGGATTCGCTTCTCTTGAGACATGGTATCCATGAATAATACGATTCATATTTTTGATACCGCTGTCCGAGACAGAGTAGTCCTTTAAATCATCTAGAAGTAGATCTATGGAGATGAATTTCTGAGTCTTATATCTCTTGTACACCGTAGGCATGGGTCTGAGAGATGACTTGGAGATTTGGTTTGATACTTGCTTACGACTGTCGCTCACTCAAGATGTGCTTCTTTCAGAGTTGAAATCAGATTTTTTTCGAAACTTCCAACAGAATCGGTGTACCCTCAATAGAAGGGTGAGATGCGGAAGAAGGGGATTTGGGCTTTTGCTGGTTAGAACGGGCTAATGTAGCAACGTTTAAAAGAGACTCAATGGCCGGCTCAGAAGGCGAGGCCATATGCTGCTCGACTGGGGCTGCACAATTGTTGCCAACACATTCTTCAAATTGGCTATCAGACATATGAGAGGCCATAGCCTGAAGTGGGCTAGAAGTGCGTCTTGGGGAGGCAATTGTGTCAAAATCATGTTTCGACACATGGGCCAAACTCAGACGCATGCCATCTTACTGTTGCGAAGTTCCAGAAGACAGGGTATTCAGACGCATGCCATCTCTGGTCTCCACCACCTCGACGTTCATCGGAGCTCTCTGCGACAGATCCTCAGATCCGTTCTGCCAGAGTGCCGAGAAGAGAGGTGCTGCAATTGGTCCAGGGTCTTCAACTATTCTCAAGAGATATGTATTATTGTCGATTTTGACCGGGACATCCTCCCAAATGAATGAGTTAAGAGGAGTTGAGATGAGAACAGATGCACAATCCAAACGATCTCTATTGGTAGTTTCTTCTTCCAGTGTGATCATTGAACCCCATTTACTTGAGATTAACTCAAAGAAGCTGTGATTCCAGGCATGTAGAGGTACTTTTTCTATCCTAATCCATGTAAGCCTTTCCTTTGAAACATCACTTCGTTCCCAACATTTGAACACAGTGAACATCTCATGGAGCTGAGGAGGATTTTTGGCAATCAATTCATTCAGATGTCTTATTCCTGATTTGAACCAGGGCCATTTTTTCGCCCGGCAACGGCGGAACTATTACGGGATTGTGTGAGGTCACGTAAGTCTCTCACCGACGGTTAGAGGAGAGGGTCATATCTTACTGCCAGTGTTGTGTAAATCTCATCACCGGTGTTGATGGGGGCTGAGATTTACTCAGCGGCAGTTAAGAGTTGAAGAACTTCTCATTGTAAATTTAAATTTATTTTTTTATATTTTAGCTAATGATAAAACGACATCTTTTTACTAGGGGCAAAATTAAAAAAAAATAATAATTTACCTTGGCGAAATATCCGAAGCAATGACATTTCGCTAAGACAAAAAAAAATTATATGAAGTTTCTGTTCTTCACCACACTTTGAGCGACCAACCAATAGAGAGAGAGAGACGAGGATCGAGGAGCAACTCCAGCCAGCCGGCTGTCCACCCACCGGCCATCCTAAAGCAACGTGAGTGAAAATTTTGCCTCCTCATTTCGACCCTAGTTTTGCCACTGCACCAGGGGGAGTAACTTTTACCATATCACAATTTTTAATGGTAAAGAAGTCGTATAGCATGCATAAATTGGTAATCCTGTTGACTTCACCCACAGTACAGGCATTTAGCAAGAGAAGTCAGCTTCCACTGAGTTATAGGATAGCATTCTATCCACGTTGGGGATCATGTCCGTTTGATTAGAGGTGACATGAGTTTTGCCAAATTTAACTTCATTGGCAAAGGACACATGTTGAGCTCCCTTTTTGTCGACATCCATCTGGACGGTAGAAGGCAACCGAGTAGACTTTTGCGAGAGTGAATCAGCAAGCTTAACCAATAATTTATTTATGCCGATTTTCAGTCCATTCAGTTCAAGTGCAGCCCCACTCGCCTCGTCCCTGGTTTCAAATATGATGAAGCCATATTTTAGCGACGATTTTTTTCTCATTTTACTTAGAATGAAAGAATCATATACTCTTTTGAATTTTTGAAACATGGCTGCTAGATTTTCAGATGAGAAATCAGTTAAGATATTATCAATGAAAAGAGAGACAAATCTCTTTCTCCATTCGGTGCCAAAAGAAAGCTTGTTAAGGTGGGGGGCTTTAGGTTGAAGGATGTATCTAGAGTGAGATAGGTTTTTGAGAAGGGGATTAACACAGATTAGATGAGTTTTTCGAAAGTTAACATGGGAGACAAAAGGCTTGGAGGGATTAAGTCTCTGGTTTTCTCTCATAGGATGTCTGGGAACAAAAATAATATATTACATTACAATTGAGCCTTTGGCTTACTTTTTCTTGCCATTGTTGCTCAGAGCTCGAGGTTGAGCTTGAGCTTGAGCTTGATTGCTTGTTTTAGGCTTACTCCTCCTAAAAACCACTTCAGGAAGAATTAGAGGTTTTTTAGGTCAGTTTTGTGATTTCTTTGTAGTCCTTTTGGCAGTGTCCTGACAGCAGCCGTGGTGGCTCAAACGAGTTTCGGTGCTTCTTTGCAAGTGCAACTTATTATCAAAGTAAAGTTGAAATTTTATTTTAAGGACCGTAAATTTGAAAATCATTTAAGATTTTATGTTATTTTTTTAAATATCCCTAATTTTAATCTTATAAAATTGATTTTTAAAAGAATTATTGACATATGGCCAAAAATTTTCTAAATATATATAATTTTAGCCTTTTTCTATGTAGGTGAGTATAATTTGTGTATATATTTCTTGATTTTTAAAAACTAAAACAATGTTCAAATAAGTATAAAAAATTAATATTCATTATCATATATATATAATGTCTCAGTATATTATAATACCTGATAGATAGTTTTTCAATATCCTACACATAATAAAATAATGACAAAGTCACTGAACTTTTCATAAAAAAAATTAAATAACATAAATTTTAGAATCATACCATATGTAAATGTATTTTTTTTTCTTTCAACAAAGTAAGATAAAAATTATGTTAGATTTTAAAAATTTTGAGATGATCATATTATATAATAGAGAATCATAAAATAAAATTTACAAGTAATATGAATTTATTCATATTCATTAAAAAACAAATTTGATATTTTTTGAATGATGTTTTAATCTTTATTCTTATGCTAAAAAATTAAATATATTTTTTATATAAAGGCACTCTTTACTCTTTAGTACACAATACCCTAATTAGTCTAAAAATTACTCAAATTGGGTATTTTTCTTTCTGAATGAAAATGCCACTGCCTAAACATGTTACACATTTTTGCTTAAACATTAATGCTCTACATTTATTTTTGGCCCCAATTCACTACATAAAATCATAAAGTGTTTATTTATTATTATAATTAAATAGCTTTTAGCAAACTGTATTAGACACATTTAGAGTTTACCAAATTATAGTTTGGAAAAAAATAACTATATATATATTTTTCAAACCATGATTTATTGCGCTTTTGATATAACCTCTTTAATTACTTTACTGAGAGAATTAAGTATCTATTAATAGTCACGGCGCTTAAAATATTATTAAAATTTAATATTTTTAAAATTTATCGACAAATATAGATATGTCTTGGCAAATGTAACTTTTGATATGTCTTTTGTTAAATCTAATTTTTATTTTTCGATTAACAATGTCTTTACTCGATTTTTTTTTTATAATTTACTAACCTTGTTTGGCCATCTGTAAATGAACATGCAAAGTACTGGTGCCTTCTATTGTTATCAATGTTTCACCCGATCTCTCAGTAATTTTTGTTGGTAATGAGTTATGTCATATTTTGTTGGTAATGAGTTATGTCATATTTTTGTACCATATTTATTAACCAATCTTGATTATCGATTGATATTCTATTTTTAAAATTTTGAAAAAAAATTATTTTCTATTATTTTCTTAATATTTGATAATGGTCCGTATTTAGTGATTGAAAATTTTTTATTAGTAAAATCCGTCGATAATTTATGTGTTTTTTTATAGTGATAATGCGATTCACATTATCCTATTTATTTTATCCAATCAAACAATAATAAGGAGAATCACTTGTCTTTATTTTCATTTTCATCCTAAACCAAACTGCACCTTAATTATTTACATTTTACTATTTATATTCGTGAAGTCATATAATCATAAAGAAATTATATCCATTCAATGTCATATCCTTCTTTTCCAAACAAATATGCACCCATATATAGGAACGATCATAAATATATAGATGATTTATGTTACAAATCTAATTAATTAATAATATTATTACATTAATTGAAAAATAAAAATTGAAAAATTTATATTACATAAGTTACAACTCATAATTATATTTATTTCTAATATATTTAGTAGTTATGATGATCATTAAAATTATTTTATAATTTATGCTATTGCTATTTTGAAATGGCAATAATTACAAATAAGATTAAAAATAATAACTCATAATATCTTTAGTTTGTTTTATTAAATTATCATAATCACTTAAGATTAAAAACAATAAATCACTTAAATGTTTAGTTACTCACAACATAACCATATAATTATTATTGATTAATGAATAAATAAATATAAAAAATTGTTTATGTATATGTTTTTTTTAATACAAGAGAAAGTACAGTCTTGATAAATAATCCAAAACTAGTCTGAAATAGTTGGAGCTGATTCAATCATCCTGAAGCCATGAATGTAATCAATCAGAAACTTGTGTCAAGATATGTATTTTTAAGGGAAAACTCAGAACATTGTTAATGTATATTTTTAATTGGTGATTTAGGTTACACACTTTTTATTTAAAATTTAATATTTTTTACTTTATTTATATTAGATGTTTAGAATATAGTTAATAATTATCATAATGTTCTTAAATTTTACTTTTATAGTTTAAATTTCAAATTTCTTCAAGCAATAATAATTAAAAGGTTATATTGTTGTTATATTTTTGTTTAATATTTTCAGAATCATAATCATATATATAAATCTTCATTATCTATTTGAAAATATGCTATTAGTTGAAAATAATAATTATTATAATCATTTATTTTTGTTAGTCTTTATCATTAATACATGTTATAAACCAATGGTTTAGGTTATAAATTTTGTCTGACCTATAATTATATATTATAGATTAACACAAATACATAAGTATACTGTATGAAGCAAGGTAAAGCAAACAATAGATCAAGATTGAATTAGATGAAAAGATTTTCACACATTTCTACTGATAGATCAGTACTATAAATACAAAGATGAGATAGCTAACCAATTAAGGAAAGACCTATAAAGAGCTGGTAAAAGATTAGTAACTAACTAACTAATTGCAGCTTCGGGCACGTGAACTAAAACTAACAAAAATCACTTGTTTATATTGAAAGCCTACTACTAATCATGAAACACAATGTTTTGAAGGAAAATGCTGTGCATGGAATAATTTAGGTAACCTTCTACATCCCTTCCTTAAGTTGGGCTTGTTGAACAGAAACCATGCTTAACTTGAATCGAATTTGATCAAATGTAGGTGCCAATAATGCTTTATTGAAGATATCAGCCAATTGAAGTTGGGACGATATATGCTTCGGTTGAATAAATTCTTCCTTCCATTTTTGACGAACCAAATGACAATGAATGTCAAGGTGTTTGGTTCGTTTGTGGAAGAGGGGTTTGCTGAGATGTGTAGCTTAGCTTGGTTATCTCACCACAATGAAATTGGTTGATGAACTGAGATGTGAAGCTCATGAAGAATATAAGAGACCCATTAGAACTCATAGACAGTTGTAGCCATGCTCTTATACTCAGCTTCAGTGGATGACCTAAAATGATGTTTTACTTTTTCAACTTCTAGACCAATGTAGACCCTAAGAAGATGCAATACCTAGTAAGTGAATGACGAGAATCCTTGCACACAACCCAATCAACATTAGAGAAAGCTTCGAGTTCGAGGCCATTGGAGTTGGGATAGAGAAGGCCCTGATTAGGATTGCCTTTCAAGTGTCGAAGAATATGGCGAGTGTAGTCCCAATGAATGTCTCTAAGAGCTTGAACAAACTGGCTTAATTGGTGAATGGAGTAAAAATGCTGGTCGTGTGAAGCTAATATATAACAACTTTCCTACTAATCGTCTATAAGGTAGAGGGTCAGAAAGCAGAGCACCTTCATAATTAGACAATTGAACTCCTTTGGTTATTGGTGTAGAAATAGGCTTAGTATCTTGCAACCTAGCTTCATTTATCAAGTCTAAAATGTCCTTTCGTTGGTTGATGAAAATTCCATTAGTGGACCAAGCGATTTCAATTCCAAAGAAATACTTGGCTGCCCCCATTCCTTTGATCGTGAATGCTTGATGAAGGAACTACTTGACACTGATTATAGCATATTTAGATGTGCCTGAGATAAAGACATCATTAACATGGACCAACAAAACTAGAAACATGAAGTCTTTAGAATAGTTGAAGAAATGGTTATCACGGGGAGAATGAACGAAGCCATAGCTGTGAAGTTTTTGAGTAAATTTAGAATTCCATTGGAGAGAAGTTTGATTAAAGCCATATAAAGAATGAACAAGCTTGAAAACCTATCTTAGCTTAACTTCAGTATAACCCTATGGTAGAAGCATGTAAAGGTCCTTTTTAGTATATCCTTAGAGAAAGATATTATTGATGTCAAGTTGATGTAGAGGCTAATGATTAGCAACAACCACAACTAAGAGGATTCTGACTGTAATATTCTTAGCCACAGGTGAAAAGACCTCAGTAACATCAAGACCCTCAACTTGATTATACCATTTAGCCACAAACTAAGCCTTAAGTCTTTCATTAGACCCATCGGCCTTGAGCTTGAGCTTAAACACCCATTTAGGCCCTATAACCTTCTTGCTAGGGGTAAAGGAGTTAGGTCCCAAGTGTGATTGGTTTCTAAAACTTGCAACACACTTTCCATGGCTTAACCCAATTTAGTGATTTCAAAGCCTCTACATAGGACCTTGATCCTGAACATGAAACCAGTTAGACAAAAAACACAATATGCAAAATAGAATTGTCCAACAATATTTGTAGTGTTCGGGTATTGAGAAGGAATATCAATTTAAAAATCTTATAGCCACTGTTGTGGTTTGGTATTTCTGAAGCCTTTTATAAGAGATGGTTGCGTAGCAATGGGTGATGGAGGAATGGAGGGTTGAGAACATGAAATATGGTTATGTGCAGTAGTGATGGTAGTTTGAGTTGCTATGTTAGTGTTGGTAGTTGGTATTGTTGGTTGTGATTATGGTATCATGGGTTGTGCATTGATAGAGTGAAATAATGATCAATGTTTTATATAATTCTAACCATGATTTTAATTATTTTGCAATTGAATTTGATGAATTTTATGTGTTTGAGTTAGAATTATATTGTTTATGCTTGGAAAGGTAAGATTCAAGATTTTAAATGATTAGTGGTGCAAAATTGAAGAAAAGCAAGTTAAAATGAAGAAACACACAAATACCACGCCCATGACCCTTCAAGGCCACAACCCTGGGACTTAAATCAAGTCTACCATAACAAAAATAAAAGTTCCAGAAGCTAAATGGATGCCACAACTGTGGCATTAAATGGCCACGACCATGGGTTTCATTTCTCTACTGCCTAAGCCAAGAAAAATGAAGAGACGTCAAAGTTGGTAGCCTCCATTCATATTCCACGACCGTAGCATTCGAAGGCCACGACCATGGCCTGCCCTGCTGGCCATTTATAGCTGTAAAGTGCTCAAAACCATCCATTCCAACTTAGGCCACGATCATGACACTCATATGTCACGACCGTGGGGTCGATATTCATGACTTTGAGCAGAAATTTTGGAAAATGATGAGCTAACTAAGATGTAACCTAACCTTTTTCAGTTTTTCTCCAATAATGAAGTTTCCAAGCACATTATTTAAACATCATTCCTCCAAGACTTTAAAGACAAGACAGATGTACAAGAATTAGATGAGATTTATCCAAGAAATAAATTTAGTCTAGAGTTTCTTAGAGAAGGAGAGTTAACTTGGGTTCAAGAATGAATTCAAGGTCCAAATCGAGTTCTTCAAAGAAATAAAGTTTGATATTTCTTATTCTTTAAATTATTCTTTAATTACTTTCTTTTATAATTGCAATATTTTTATTTTAATAATGAAGAACTAATCATTTTTAGGATTAGTCCCTTACATTCAATTTATCATGGAATTATAAATGTTTATTTGATTTAATTTAGATTTTTCTTGAATTATTTTATTATCTTTAATCTTAATGCTTTAATTATCTAGCCAATAATTAATTGAACTAAGATATTGTATGATGGAGCGGGGGTAGAAGAGGTAACAATCTTAAGTAGTTTTCACTTAGAGATAAGGTTAACACTTAAGAGGTTGATTAAAGATTTTCATATAGCTTAACGATTTGGTTTAATTACTTATAATTACGAGAGTAGATATAATAATTGAAATCAATAATAGTTCTAGTACTTGAGAGAGACTTGAATTTAATTTAGGAGAATCTAACCATTAATCCAAGGAAAACTGAATTAAATCAATACCTTAGAAAAACTATGATAAATCAATAAAGGTGACTAAACCCTAAGTCTTAGAATATTAGAACTTTATTCTCATTCCGTTTAGTTTAATCAATGATCAAAATTTGATTATCCAAATAATAATCAGTTTAATTGTTTGGTATTTAGAAGTAACGTCCTCATAGGAATGATACTTTACTTATCATTATATTACTTGTTAATGATCTGTGCACTTACAAATAGCTAGATGGGGACCTAATAAGTTTTTGGTGCCTTTGCTGGGGAGAAAATCATTCTAATATTGATAATTTTAAATTGTTATTGCTTTGGATTTTTAATTTTTTGCATTATTTCTTAAATTTTGGTTTATATGCGAAGAAATCCAAATTCAAAACTTGAACCATATAACCCAAAAATTGAACAATTTTGTAAGAAGAAGAAAAGTGAAAGAAAAGAGAAGCAAAAAGTGGAAGGAATTTCAGAAGAAACTCATAAAATAGATAATCCTACGGATTCATTTGACGAAGAATCAACCATGGACGATCCACAGAATATGACCCTAAAATAATATGTTATGCCTTCAGCTCAACCAAGGTATAGCATAGTCAAACCACTAGTGCAGGCCAACACTTTTGATCTTAAGCCAGTACTTATCAATCTGATTCAGCAATCAATTTTTCACTGTTTTCCACATGAAGATGCATATACTCACATCTCTAATTTTTTAGAAATGTGTGATACTTTTAAAATTAATGGTTTATCTGATGATATTATTCGTTTGTGACTTTTTTCAATTTCTTTAAAAGATCAAGCAAATGATTGACTCACTTCTAAAGCACCAGGCACATTCACTACATGGGATCAATTAGCCGCTACTTTTCCAGCAAAATATTTTTCACCTGTGAAAATGACTAAATTGAGAAATGATATCACAAGCTTTGTTCAACAAGATGGAGAAAGTTTATATGAAGCTTGGGAACGTTTTAAAAATTTACAAAGAAAATATCCTCACCATGGAGTCCTTGAATGGCTTTTGATTCAAACTTTTTATAATGGTCTTCATCCAAATATCAAGGGCACAATAAATACAACAGCCGGTAGTACAATAATGAACAAAGCTGCTTCTGAAGCAATTGATTTAATTGAAGAAGCAACAAATAACTACCATTGGACTTCAGAACGTAATGTTCATAAAATAGTTGCAGGTTTACATGAAATTGATAATTTTTCTTTGCTTGCAACTAAGGTAGACACAATAGCCAAGAAATTGGAGCATGTCAACCTTACTTCATCTCTAACTTGTGAAGGATGTGGAGGAAGCCACAACACAGCTGATTGCAGAGTTATGGAGCAAGTCCAGTTTTTAGGCAATCAAAATAGAGGTCCAACTTTTCCTCAAGGGAACACATACAACCCAACATAGAGAAATCATCCTAACTTGTCATGGGGAAATCAAAGTAATCAAAAAGCACCTTATTAGCCACCATACATGAAAAATCAAAATTAAGGTTTCCATCCTCCAGAAAAGCCATCATATGAAGTTGTATTGGAGAAATTCATTGGAGCAACATCAGAGAGATTTGATAGAATTGAACAGCAACATGAAAAGATTGAGCAACAAATTGAACTTCTCTCAACTTCGAATAGGAATCTTGAGACACAAATATGTCAATTGCAAGTTCTCTCTATAATTGGAATTAAGGAGCGCTTCCTAGCTAAACAAAAATCAATCTAAGAGAGCATTGCAAAGCTGTGACCTTAAGAAGTGGTTTGCATCTTGAAGATCCTCTTCCAATCCAAACTCCAAAATTGGTAAAGGAGAAAGAAAAAGAAGAAGAAGTAAAGGAGAAGGAATCACTAAAAGAAATTGTCAAAAAATATGAGCCTCAAATTCCTTTTCCTTAAAGGATAAGGAAGCAAAAATTAGATAAGCAATATAAAAATTTTTTAGAAGTATTTGAACAACTTCACATAAATATTCTTTTTGCAGATGCGCTTACTCAGATGCCCACTTATGTGAAGTTCTTAAAGGAATTGTTATCTAATAAACGGAAGTTAGAAGAAAAATGCAAAGATCGCACTTACAGAAAATTCAGTGCGGTTATTCAAAATAAACTTCCTTCGAAACTAAAAGACCCAATGAGCTTTTCTATTCCTTGTACTATTGGTGAAACGGATTTAATAAAGCTTTATGTGATTTAGGTGCAAGTTTCAGTCTAATGCCGAGTTCTATTTGCAGAAAACTTGGTTTTACTCAACTTCAACCAACAAGGATATCCCTTCGGTTGACAGATTGTTCAATAAAATATTCAGTAAGAATAATGGAAGACGTCCTAGTGAAAGTGGATAAGCTCTATATTCCAGTAGACTTCGTAATTCTAAAAATGGAGATATGAAAATTTCACTAATTCTAGGAAGACCATTTCTTACTACAGCTAGGGCTATGATTGATGTTCGTGGAGGAAAACTCACTTTGCAAGTCGGAGAAGAAAAAGTGGAGTTTAATTTAACTAAAGCAGCTAGACATCCTGCATTTCTTGATGATTATTTTCTGGTTGATGTTATTGATGAGTGTGTGCAACAATTTTTTGAGAAAAATATTAAAAATTCTTTAGAAACTTGTCTTGCACAAAGTTCCACCCGGAAGATGAAAATAAAGAAGTGACTGCTTATACTTCATCTTTAGAGGCAACTCCACTAATGTACTTTCAGAAATTTGAAGCACTTGACAAAGGTAAGGCCTTACCTCCTCCTCCTATTGAAAAAAGCTTCGGAATTGGAATTAAAACCTCTTCCAAATTATCTCAGGTATGCATTTCTTGGACCCAATAATACCTTGCCTGTTATTGTTAATGATAATTTATCAGAAATTCAGATGAGTAAAATTTTGAACTTGATTAGAAAATATAAAAAGGCAATAGGTTGGACTATATCTGATATTAAAGGAATTAGCCCTTCAATATGTATGCATAAGATTTTAATAGAAGAAAATTCTAAGCCTGTGATAGACCATCAAAGAAGATTGAATCCAAATATGAGAGAAGTGGTAAAGGCAGAAGTGACAAAACTATTAGAAGCACGAATAATTTATTCTATTTCTGATAGTTCCTGGGTAATTCTTATATATATAGTTCCAAAAAAGGGAGGGATGACTGTTATTACAAATAAAAATAATGAATTAATTCCCTTAAGAACAGTACTAGATGGCGTGTTTGCATAGATTATAGGGAGTTAAATAAAGCCACCTGAAAGAATCATTTTCCATTGCCATTTATTGATCAAATGCTTAAAAGACTTGCAGATAATACTTATTTTTGTTTATTGGATGGTTATTCAGGTTATTTTTAAATTTTTATAGCACTAGAAGATCAAGATAATACTACATTCACATATCCATATGAAACTTTTGCTTATCGAAGAATGCTTTTTGGACTATGCAATGCACCAACCACTTTTCAATTATGCATGATAGCTATATTATCTGATATTATAGAATCAATTGTTGAAACTTTTATGGATGATTTTAAAGTTCATGGTTTCACTTTTGATGATTGTTTACAACATTTGGAACAAATACTTAAAAGATGTGAAGAAATAAACATTGTCCTCAATTGGGAGAAATGTTACTTTATAGTGAAAAAAGGAATTATACTTGGACACAAGGTTTCTAAAGAAGGAATCGAAGTATACAGAGCTAAAATAAAAATTATTGAAAAACTACCACCACCAACTAATGTGAAAGGAGTTCGAAGTTTCTTAAGGTATGCATGATTTTACAGGTATTTTATTAAAAAATTTTCAAAAATTACTAAACCCTTATGTGAATTATTAAATAAAGATGTTTTTAATTTTTCTAATGAATGTTTAATTACTTTTAACATGTTAAAGACAACTCTTACAATAACTCCTATTATCTCATCACCAGATTGGTCTTTATCCTTTGAGTTCATGTGTGTCGCCAGTGATTATGCAATTGGGGCTGTTTTGAGTCAGAAAAAGGATAAGAAAAGTCATGTCATCTACTATGTAAGCCGCACCCTTTACGACACTCAAATCAATTATGCTACAATAAAAAAGGAAATAATTGTTATAGTTTTTGCTTTGGATAAATTTAAATCTTACCTTTTAGGCTATAAAGTTATTGTTTATACTGACCATGCATCAATCAAAGATCTTATGAGCAAAAAAAAAACTAAACCAAGACTAATTAGGTTGATTTTGTTTTTCCAAGAATTTGATCTTGAAATAAAAGATGAAAAGGGAGCTGAAAAATTAGTAGCAGATCACCTATCAAGATTGGTGAATCAAATGAATAAAGAAGTATTGCCCATCAATGAGTCATTCCCTGATGAATAACTTTTCTCTGTTAAAAATTTTATTCCTTGGTATACTGATTTTGTTAATTATTTGGCAGGTAATATTCTTCCACCAAAATTGTCGTACGCTCAAAGGAAGAAATTTCTTTCTGACTTAAAAAATTATATATGGGAAGAACCCCTCTTATTTAAGCATGGTGGCGATGGAATGATTCTTAGATGTATACCAGAAGAAGAGATTAAGAGTATTCTGGAGTTCTGTCATTCAAAAGAATGGTCACTTCAGTACCTTTAAAACGATTACTAATATTTGGCAATCTGGATTCTTCTGTCCAACAATGTATAAAGATACAAGAATTTTTGTTCAGTCATGTGATCGTTGTCAACGAACTGGAAATATTTCAAAAAGACAAGACATGCCACTAAATTCAATTCTTGAAGTTGAACTCTTTGACGTTTGGGGAATTGATTTTATGGTACCCTTTCCACCTTCATTCAATAATCAGTATATCCTAGTAGCAGTTGATTATGTATCCAAATGGGTTGAAGCAATCGCAAGTCCAACAAATGATGCTAAAGTGGTAATTAAGTTCATCAAAAAGAATATTTCACAAGATTCGGAGTTCCTAGAGCTATGATCAGTGATGATGGTACTCATTTTTGTAATAAGAGTTTTGACACTCTTTTTAAGAAATATGGAGTACACCACAAGGTGGCAACACCTTAGCACCCTCAGACCAATAGACAAGTAAAAATATCAAATAGGGAACTCAAATGGAATTTAGAGAAAACAGTTAGCACTTCAGGAAATATGTGTTTGTTGTATTGCAACTTGAGGTAAAATATGATCAATATGATATGGTAGGTTAATATTATCAACAGTAGATAAATGAATAGTAGGTATGGTAGTAATATCAATAGTAAGATTAGTCTGAGAGGGATAAACAATTTCAAAAAATTCAACGTTCCTAAAGCTAAAAATAGTATCAGTACTCAAATTTACAATCTACATGCCTTTTGGCCGGATGAATGCTTTAGATAGACATATTTATGGGCTTTAGGTGAGAACTTGGTTTTAGTAGGGTTATTATCTTTAACAAAAGCCAAACAACAAAGCTCTTGAGCTTTCTGTAATAAGGAACCTTAGAGAATAATAGCACAAATGGAGTATTCTAGTTTAGGATGGTTGTTGGCAATCTATTAATGAGATATATAGCATGGGGTATAGCTTGACTCCAAAATTTGATAGGTAAGGCTGATTGGAAAAGTAAAGCTCTAGTAACTTCAAGAATGTGTCTTTGTTTCCTTCTACAAGGCTATTTTGTTGAAGGGAATACAAACATGATCTTTGATGGAGGGTGCCATAGGTTGAAAGAAGGAACTGACATAGCTAATCGAAAAACTTGGTGCCATTATTAATTCTTAAGATTTGAATTTTGCAATTTAATTGTGTTTCAATGAATCTAAAAAATTTAGTTAGGATAGTGATGGCTTGTGATTTGTAACTCATTAAGTAAGTCCAAACAGCGCTGCTATATTCATCTACCAAAGTCAAAAAATAATGTTCACCATTGATAGTATTTGAAGAGTAAAGACTCTAGATGTCTACATGAACAAAGACAAATGGTTTATCTGATTTAGTGATGTTGATAGGAAAGGATTTTCTTGTTTGCTTAGCAAGAGGACAAATCAAATATGGAATAGGTTCAATAGGAGTTTTATTCAAAATATTAAGACGTGCTAATATAATATTTGAAGGGTGTCCAAGCCTTTTGTGCTAAGATTGTATAGAGGCTGATGTTACTTGATTTACATGAATCTTATTAGAATGAAGAATAGTAGATATGATTTTTATTATAATGAATTCCTAAAGTACTAGTAACAAGAACATATAGGTTACCAACAACTCTTCCAAACGCTATATTAGTGTCATTCTTCTGGTCCTATGAAAAACAAGAATTGTGAGTGAACAATAGAATCACATGGTTGGTTTTAGTTAACTTAGTAATAGAAAAAAGGTTATGAATAAAATCTTGTATGCTGGTTAACTTCATATTATTGGTTAATTTCACTGTGTCCGCATACTGAACTAGGATAACTGATTTGTTTGGTAGATGTACTTTGATTTGAGTTGGTGTAGGTATAAATTTGTTGAACATATTCTTTATTAGCTGCACATATGTGGTTGGAGGCACCGCTGTCTATGATCTAATAGGAATAAGCTGCATTATGAGACTTAAAATCAGTGAGTATACCTGCAAAAAGTTCATTTAACTGTCATCGTGTGCTTGTTGTGTTTCCTTTATGTACTTTGTTACTTCTTGCTGGATTATTTCAACAATATGTTATGAATTCTTTAATCATTGTGGTTTTGCCAAGTCTCCTTCTTCTGGATTGTGTTCTGCCAAATTGACCTGTATTCTAGCCTGATCCCTTTGTTGTTTCTTCATATCATTGTATAATCAAGTATTCTGGTTAACTTAAAGTAGGTTTCTCTCATATGACATTGCCTCTTGCAATAAGTATAGTATTTATCTTCATTCCTAATGAATTCTCTTCTTTTAAATGAATTTCCATCACTTACTCTAAATCTGTCACCATTGTTCCCTCTAACTAACATTACAGCTCGTTCAACATTCTCCTCTATACCAAAATGATTTAACTTCTACTTTTGAACCTTAAGCACAAGTAAATAGGCTTTTCTTACTGAAGGAAGTGCGTCATACATTAGAATCTGATCCCTAGCATTATCATAACCCTCATTTAGCCCCATTAGAAACTTCATCAGCCTACTTAAAGAAATTATTTCTTTCATTCACTTTCTAGCTCCACACTCACACTTTCCACAAGTGTAGTAAGGTGTGGGGCTAAGATAATGAAGCTCATCCCATAGCTTTCTCAGTCTAATATAATAGGTATTAATATTCTTTGTACCTTGTTTCACCATTGAAATTTCTCTTTGTAGCTGATATATTTGTGGTCTATTACATTCCCCAAAATTGTCTCTTCTATTTCTTTCCAAAGATCCTTAGCAGAAGCAATATAGATAAATGCCTTTGCAATCTCTTTGTTCATCGCATTTCACATCCAAGATATAACCATTGAATTTGCACTACTCACATTCTTAAAACTCTTTTGTACCTTCTTTAGGTTTTTGTGCATCTCCTTCAATGAAACTTAATTTTTTTCTTTGCCTTTAGAGCAATCTTTATGAATCTGCTGATCCATCTAACAAATTCGAGACTAAGACCGTACCAGGGTCATCTGAATTTTGCAAATGTAAAGGTCCACTTAAGGCTGGTTTTCTTTATTCTTCTTGTTGCTAGTTGCTCCATATTTCAACTTCTATCATGGCAAAACAAGTTCAATGCAGAGGTAGATGAAAACATAATAAAACAGACGGTAGATCAAAAATTTAGAGGAGGCTCTGATTCCATGTACGAAGTAAGGTAAAGTAAGCAATAGATCAACATTGAATTAGATGAAAAAGATTTCCACTCACTTCTACTAACAAATTAGTTCTATATATGCAAAGATGATATAGCTAACTAACTGAGAAAAGAGTTGGTAAAAGATCTGTAACTAACTAATTGTAGCTTGGGGCAATGAACTAAAACTAACAAAAATCACGAGCTTATATTAAAAGCCTGCTGCTAATCATGAAATGCAGTGTTTTGAAGAAAAAAGCTCTTTATGGAATAATTTAGGTACCCTTCTACGCATATGTGATAAAGTTTATCATAAATTTACACAAATATACAAGTATACATAATCAATAATTGCTTAATGAAACACAGCTAGATACCATCAAAACGATAAGTGTATATTCCTTTGGACAATAAACTTGGATCAATTTTTCTCTCCTCATATTTCAATATTCAGAAAAAAAATAAGCACTTATAAATCAGAGAAATATATATATATATATGTATGTATCTCTAAGTTGTACATATTCATATTAGATTAAATTTCAATGGTTATAGCAATTTTCCTTGACCTTCATATGGAGTGAAATAAGATGTGGTAGGTATATATTTATCCACTTAAAAAGGGAGAGGTGAGATTTTGTTTGAATCTGCTATGTAAAAAAGGTGGTGATTCCTCGCATGGAAGAAGAGAAGTGCTCAACATATTTCATGACATCTTAAATGAGATGTAACTTTAATATATATATATATATATATATATGCAATCTATTAAACAATATTGTTTGTTACATCGAGTATGTCAAGTATATTGATCAGATTATTTTTAACTATGTAATGGCACTACAAATTGAATTACGTTATCATCATGTGATCATATTAATTACTCTCTCTATCATATAAAAATTATCCATTATTTTATTTTAAAATATCTCAAAATTATTATTCATTTTTATTTATAAAATATATTTAATATTTTTTTTATTTTATTCTCTAATAAATTTGTACTTTAAATAAGAAATTAGTGATAGTTTGAATTATTTTTAAGATAAAATAAATATATGAATAATGATAAAAAAAAAGAAAAATACATTAATAGTCAATACGTTAATTGTATATTTTTTTTAATTTGTAAAAAAAGAAAGGTAAAAATTTGTTTGGGATGGGGGAGTATAAAAGTTTTATACATGATAAGGGATGATAGTAGTTATACTTATTATTATTATTATTAGTGTCTGAATTTTTTTTAATATGTTTTATTTTAATGTTTAATTTTTTTTATCAATTCAGTATTCTAATTTCAATAAATATTGCTAAATGAGGTATTTTGATCGTTTTGTTTTCACCAGCTTAATTACTTTTCTTAAATGGAACTCATTGTACATTAAAAACGATGTTAGAGGGGTAAATATGCTCTATTTTGATGTCAGAGGGTTAATTTTTTTTTTACCAAATTTTTTTATTTTATAAAAAATGGGTCATTTTTGCTCTCGCCGCCGTGATGGTCCCATTAAAATATGCTGGCATGGTATTTTTGTGGAATCAAAAACTAAAAACTTAAGATAAAAAAAATTAAATATGACCATAAATTTTTTTAAAAAATTTTTAAATTTTAATATTAATTTTTTAGTAAATTATTTAGAATCTATATATGTATGATATTATTGTCAATACTTTTATGTTAATAAAAATATTTAAATCACTAATCACAATATTTAATTAATAATAAGATGAAAATTTTAAAAAGGAAAAAATTAAAATGTATTAAATTTTATTTATCTAACATAATTTTACACAAAATTTCAAAAGTAAAAAAATAATTTGATAAGTGCAAATAACGTTCCGAATTGTTATTGCCCATATTTATATAATTTTATGATTTTATATATCAAAGTTAAAACACAGAAAAAATTGAGATGCTATTTCTATTTATCAATACATTTTTTTTTTATAAATTTTTGAAATTTTTATGCAAAGATTAAATAAATAAAATATAATTTAAAATAAATATGAGTTAATTAATAAAATAAATAATTTGAACATTTAAGAAGTTTTTTTTTAAATATTTATTTTTCATATATTAATAATTTTATGTAAATGAATTAGGTAAGAATAAAAAGAAAATAACATTATAATTGGATAAATAAATTTGATATATTTCAAATATTTTATTTAAAAGATTCTCTTTTTTATTGTTAAATATTATTATTAGTGATTTAAATATTTATATTAATATAAAAATATTAATAATATTACACATGCATAATTTTAGAATAATTTATTCAAAAAGTTTTAAAGTTTAATTCAAGATTTAAAAAGTATTTTAAAGTGATATTTGACATTTTGCCTAAAATCTTGGTTAGCGCTTCTTTGGAGAACAAATTTTATATTATTTTGATATTTATAAATACTTAACTTATAGGTTAATTTGATCAACTAATTTATTATATTATCCCTATTTATTTAAAAAAATACTTTTGACAATACAATTTTTTTTTAATAATTTTTAGTCATTTTAACCATAAAAATATTGATAAGTTATTTTTTATTAAACATATTATATATTTATCAATCACTTGCAAATATTTAAAATTAATACGTAATATTATTTGGACTTTAAATGTCAAATAAAAAATCTTATTAATGTTATTAAGAAAAGATTAATTAAGTTTCAAATTTTAATTATCCTTTAACACTATATCAATGTATATAGAAACTCAAGCTCTTAGAAATATAAGAACATAAATAAATTGAAATGGATATATAATAAACTCAAGCTTTTTACATAACATGATTATAATTAAATTAAAATAAATTAGTCTAAGTTTTAGCTAGAGATGATTGATTATAAAAAAATTTCTTATAATTACACCATCATTATATTATGCACCTAAAATAAAAAAAAAATGGTTACTTATTATAAGGTCATCATTATGCACCTAATTTCAATCGTAATCTCATTAATAAGACGCTAAAAATGCTTAGTATAAGAATAATTAATACTACTAATTAATGTTTAATTAGTTTAAATTTTAAAGTGCACGATGGCTCTTTGCATTTTTTTCCCAACTTTCTATGAGCTCGTGTTGCGTACTGAACATTTATTACTTGATTCTTATTCTTCAAAAACTACAATAACTATATAATTTAACTAAAATGAATACGTTCACAATGGGTCACTCTGTAGTACACAGACGGTATCAATACATCTCCTATAACAACCATTAGATGCCAGAACATAAGTTATAGGCTACTTTTGGCCGTCTATTAAACTGACCGGTTATTTCCTTAACCGGTCTAAATATTAAACTTAGAAGTTATAGGACAAAAATCGGGACTCGAAAGTATTCTTTTATTCTTTTCTTATATTTTATGTTTTACAGCCATAATTACAAACACCTTTTGTTTGATCAATTTCACTAAATTCTTTCTTTCTTTAACTTTTTAATTTATATTATTAATATCTCTCAACTTTAATTTATTCTGATAAAATTTTTAATTATAATTATTTTTCTTAAAAGTATTTATTTTTTAATTAAAAAATAATTATATAAACTTCACCTAATGTCACATATGAAATTATATATATTTCTGATTATTTTTTAGAAATTCAAATTAAAGGTAAAAATAATTTTCCACCTGAATGCATGAAGTGATGAGATTTTTTTATATACATCCACATGTCGCTACATAAAATTCATATAACTATTTTCTGCCAAAAAATAAAATTAGAAGTTTACACAAAACTCATATCTTTTATTTTATTCCTATTCTATTTTACAAAAAAAAAACAAAGAGATGAAATTTCATGGACATAATTTTTTTCCCTTGCTACTAAAATGTTTTCCAGGTTATAAATTATTTTCACTTATTCAACAACTCAATCAATTTGTAAGATTAAAAAATAAAATCGTACGTTTTAGCTTCGAATTGTCAATTTATACTGTAACATAAATAATGAATCAAATTACATATCCCTTGATTTTTTTTTCACTTTCTATAATTTGTGGATATCACAAATTACTAAAACTATATTGTCACCCAATAAAACTAAAAGAAATCAAAATTACCGGATACAGCCGGTATCAGTACGGTTAGCGTGCGGCAGAATTTGTCCGTTCACAATAAGCAACAGAATATGAAGATTCCTAATAATAATAATAATAATAATAATCCCAATTGACGATATATAAGCTCAAGAATATTTCTTTTTTTTTTTTTCAAAAACACTAATATTCTAATAGTCTGTTATATATGTATCAATAATATTCTTCAAAGGCTCATTGTTAATTTTTTAAAATATTTTATTACTAAAATAATGAAATCTTTCTAACTAGTTAAAAAAAAAGTGTATATAATGATCAGGAAAGCAAATGGGATTAAATTAGAACATTTATAAACGTGTCTCATGCCCGGAGCCATAACATTAAGAACTTTAATTGTTCATCATCATCATCATCATGAATCCATATCATCATGAAAAGAACATAATTAAATTTATAATATAAATAAGTATAAATCAATTGATTTATTAAGTATTAGAATTCATTTATATTAAATTCAAAAAAATTTCAATTACTTATATATATTCCTTCATTATTTAATTCTTCCTTTTATTTAAAGTGAAATTTATATTATAATACTTATTAATTCTCTCATAAAATTTCTTCAATTAGCTAGCTCAGAGCCTGACTAAAAAACTTTGTATTTTAATTAATAAAAAGTTAATAATGATCATTTTGGATTGATAAGAGAACTTTTAAAAAAATAAAATATAGACAGAAAAATGTCAAAATTCAAAGTCTAGCCCTTTCAATTGAAAAAAAAAAAAAAAAAAAACTTATATCATGTATATCAAAGAAACCTTTTAGTGCAAAGCTTCAAGTTTGAGCCTACAATTTTTAATCACATATTGGATATATAAGAGATGAAAAAAATTCATATCTCCCTTAGTGTATATGTCTAATTATTATTTCTATAAAATTAGTATTAAGCCGATAATAGTGTGATATTTCAAATCGTAATAAAATTCTTATTGACTAATATTTTTATTGACCATGTATATTTTTTATGATAAAGAAAGTGATAATTGAACAATGTAACATTACCTTAAAATTTTTTAATTAATAATTGTTGAATTTTTTAATATAGATTCATTCAAAAGTTAACTCTTAAGGTTATAGAGTTTATCCCATATCAAATTAAAAATAAATTTTAAAAATTTATCACCAGGTAATAAAATCCCACCATAAGATAAGAATTAAAAGTAATTGAAATGCCAATCAAAATTTCACAAATAACTAGATTATAAAAGTGGATTATATTTTACTATCATGTTGAATATTTTTTGAATATAAATTTGAGAAAGCCAACTTTAAAAGTTAATGAAGAACAAATTTATATATTATATCACTTTGTGTACTATAATTTTTTAATTGATGTGAAATTTTTAATAATAGTTAATACAATAATTGGACCAATATAATTTAGTGGTTAATGAGGAATACCCTAAAACTCTTTTTTTTTTTAAATTTCGAATAATATTCGCAAAAATGAGATTCATATTATAAATTCATGAGATATATAATATCACAGAATATAATATGAAGTATGAAGTGTCCTCTTGGCTCTCTTTTGATATGGCCGGGGGTTGTGCACTAGCTGCCAACTAACCCAAAAAAAAAAAAAAAGAAGTGTTCCCAAAAGAACTCCATATACACAGGTCGATCTTGCAGGCCTGCGAATCAAGAATCAAGAAACTTAAATTTTATTTGTTAAATTCTCATTTAAAGATCAACAAAGAAAAAAAAATTAAAATAAGAACAAAATTTTATAACTCTTATGATATATGATTATATTCTCACTCTCGTCATCAATATCAAACAAAGAGCAAAATCGGATTACAACAGCTTTCCAACACTCTTGCAATGCAAAGATTTTATTCCATTCCTCTACTCATTATTAACCATTTTTTTTCTTCTTCTTTTATTAACTTCATTATCAACGAACCCTACAAGTCATCGTGCAATGGCCGGTGCCATAATATATTGCATTTGTCGAGATTGGATAGGATTTTTATATATATACAAGCATTAACTACAGAATATTTTAATCAAGAATCGAACTCTGATACATGAAATGACAAATGAAAAGGAAACACATTTATTTTTATTTATATGAAAAAATATCAGAGTAATAATAATATTATAAATATGAAATGAAATTAAAGAAATGGTGCGAAGAGTTCGGCGGAATCTCAGTTGAGACTTCAATAATAAGGATTAAAGCGATATATAGTATGATATGTATATGGTTTTTCATCTTAATTATGTTTTCTTGATATATGTTTCAATTTGTGTAGCGTTTGGGGTTAATATTATTTATAAGTTATTCGTGTTGTTGTTACGATTATGAGTTTAAAGGGTTTTGCTTTCTTAATGTTATCTTCATATCTTACAGCTCAACGGACTGCCTGTCAACTTGCATTAGTGTTTTATTATTATTATTATTATTATTATTATTATTATTATTATTATTATTATTATTATTATTATTATTATTATTATTATTATTATTATGTGTTTTTTTTTCTATCATACTTTATTTATATTAAATTTGCAGGTATATTTAATGACTTGCTAAAAACTGAATTAATTATAATAATTAATTAAGTGCAATATTTTAATTTTATATTAATGATGTTGTTGCTTACTTCTAAATAATATTCCTAGTTAAATAAAGATACTTAAATACTTTATTTGACAAAAAATTATTGTTAACATTATTTATTTCGCTCTAAAATTTTTATTCATTGAGAATTATTAATTATAAATTTATTTCTAATTTGCCTTAATTTAAGAATAAAAATATTCGTATTTAAATTTATTCCTAAATTATTAAATTTTTATAATATGAATTTTATTTATGTTTATAAATTTGATAAGTTTGAATTTATATTTAAATAAAATACTATTTATGTTGTGAAACTTTGTTGCTAATTGTAAAAGAAAAAGAAGAATACGATATTAATTTTGTGATGATGGATTTATTAAAATTAAATTTGGATAATATTATTTTTAAACCATTAATCTATAATTTATCAATTAAAATATAAAAATATCACAAATTAGTTGTCACATCTTAATCTTTATCAAACTAAAAGTAAAAATTAATTGTTATACTACTATATTGTTAAAAAAATTACTTTTATTTAATTTTATTTTAAATTTATTTGTAATAAATTCTTATATTGAATGTAATTTTTTTTTACTTCAAGATTTTGACTCTTCTCAATTTTAGTTTCGCCACTATTTATATAAGGGCTAATATATATATATATATATATATTATAAACAATATATAAAAAGATTAGCTCCTATAAAAATAAAAATATATATTAGCCCTTATAAAACAAATATATAAATAATACACGGTGTTCTTAATATTCTTTCATGTTTATTTACCTCCTCTCTATTCATAATAATGAAAAAAAAATAACAAAAGTAAATTTTTTGAACTGTAATAACTAATAATAAAAGTAAATTGGTTTCAAGTTATATTAATGGTAAATTAGTATATGTAGTGATCCCAATCACTGTCACTGCAATAATGAACTGATTAAAAGTGAATAGTTTTCTCTAGTAGTTTATTAATTTCAAACAAATAAATTATAAATATAGAATTTTATTTATAAATAAATTTTAAATTTTAAATAAAATTTATTTATACATGAATTTTTATATTTAAAAAAAGAAATGATTTAAATATACAGTTCAATTCAATTTTATATTTTTATATTTGGAATAAATATATAATTGAATTGGTTTTGTTTTTTACTTATTTCTTAAA
Organism: Garcia nutans; assembly: GCA_947685225.1. Lineage (NCBI taxonomy): Eukaryota > Viridiplantae > Streptophyta > Magnoliopsida > Malpighiales > Euphorbiaceae > Garcia > Garcia nutans. Next base: position 10,513,019 of record CANTUV010000066.1, on the reverse strand, counting down.
ATACTTTCGATATAATAAATATAATTAAAATAAAATAATTATACTTTATAATTATAATTAATATCTAATTTATAGCTACAATAAAAGAATTAATTGGAAAGAACAAGTAAAATATAAAAAAAGAATTTTCAAAAAAATATAAAAAGAGAAAATTGTTAGAGAAAAAGGATAGTAAAATGAGATGGGGTATATAGTAAGAAGAGAACAAAATGAGAAAGAAAAAATAATAAGAGGATGAGATAGAAAGAGAGAAGAGAGAGTATGAATAAAAGAATAAAAAAGTTAGGTAAAAATAATATTCTTTTTTCTAAATTCCATTTCTGTATCATTTTTATAAATTTAAGATAATATTAATTAAAAAGTTACAAATTTACTCTTTTTTATTATATTTTTCTAATATTAATTATTAATTATAAGAGAATGATTGAAAAGGATAATTAAATAAATTATTATAAAATTATTATAACATTTATAATAATTAATTATTATCGTAATTACAATATATATTTTATTTTTATATAATATTTGTAGTGAAATGAAGAGAATATAATTGTATATTTGTAGAATTAAAATAAATATTTTTCTTAACATTTTAATAGTATTTTTTTAAAATATAAAATATAAAATAAATTCTATAGATTTATTGAAATGAGCTGTAAATGTGAATCACATTACATAATTAGTTTAGTTTTTTGTGGTTTGATTACAAATGGAGCTTTGTTAAATAGTTTTTTCATGTATAGAACAGCTCATGCAGCATGAAACTGCGTTATTTCATTACAATGCGTGCGATTATCAAGGTTATAATTAATGTCTTGTCTACCAACATTGTTATATCAACTAGTGCAACCATACAACTAAATCAGTTTACCAATTGAGTTTAAACTTAAAAATATGGAATTATTTTGACTTGTGATTTTTTTTCATAAATTAAAATTTGTCACCTTGTTTATTAAATTAGATGAATAAAAAAAGATTTTCAAATTTATTTTTTTATAAATAATTATTCATATTATTTTGACATAAAACTTAAAAATTTATAATTATTACTAGTTAAATTTTATACATATTTATCTTTTATTTTAAAGTTGCTTTTTATATTCAATTTTTTTCACTACAAAAGTTCTTGTTTAAATTATTTCTCAACTCGTTTGCTTACAAAATAATTATGACATTAATATTTTTTATATTTCTCTAGACAATAATAGTCTTCAATTAAATTAAGAGATATATACAATTTTTTGTATTGTTGAAAATTTTATAATGATGAAGATGTATAAAATAAATACCTAACACATCTACTACTCCTTATACTAATCTATTTTAATTATTTTGCCTTCTATATTTATACATTTATCAAATTACTCTTTTATATTTGTCCAATTTACTCTAATAAATATTTATATAATCACATATTTATATAAAAAAATTATTTAAGACTACATATGTATTATGGCCAGTGGCGGACGCAGAAAATATTAAAAGGGGGGGGGGAAGGGATCAATTTCCACAAAAAAGAAATTACAAACGAATTTACTATAAAATTAAACATATAATATTACATCATCTCTAATCTCAACATCAAACTCATCATTGGGCTTACGCAATACTGAATCACTAGCAATATCATCAAAACTAACCGCTTGATGTTCTTGTCTAGCATTAGTTTCCTCCCTACTTTTATGACTACTTACTGTTTGAAGATTCGATGATTCACCACATTTAGCCCGTATCCTTTTAATCTTGATTGCAAATTTATTCATACCTATTTCAATTCATAAATAGTTTATACTTTATATTCAATTCATAATTTTTAATTTATATTTTTTTAATTAATATTCAATTATAATTTGTAAAGTAATTTATATTTCTCAATTTATAGTTATATTCAACTTAATAATTTACTGTCAAATTTTAATTTATAGATTAAATTTTATTAACACAATTTATATCATATATTTTAATTTATAATTTATAATCAATTTTAATTTATAGATTGAATTTTATTAATATAATTTGGATCACTAACATTTTAATTTATAATTTATAACCAATTTAATAATTTATAATCAATTTTAATTTATAGATTAAATTTTATTAACATAATTTATATTATACATTTTAATTTATAATTTATAATCAATTTAATAATTTATAATCAATTTTAATTCATATATTGAATTTTATTAACATAATTTATATCATGCATTTTAATTTATAATTTGTAATCAATTTAATAATTTATAATCAATTTTAATTTATATATTAATTTTTATTAACATAATTTATATCTTACATTTTAATTTCAATAATTTATAACCTAATCTATAATTATATTCAATTTAATTTAATCATAATTAATATTTAATTTATATTTTATAACTCAACTTAATCTTAAAATAAATTTAACAATTTACAATCAGTTTAACCTAAATTCCAAATTACTAAATCAATTCAATCTAATCACAACAACACATTTAATAATTTAAAACAAAATTAACTACATTCTATATTAAAAAAAATTCTCCAATATACATAAACCCTAATCACAAAACAAAATAAAAATAACACAAATTAATTCTAAATTTCAAACTAATCATAAAATCACAAAATATTTTAAATAAATTATTAACTTAATTATTAAACAAAATAAAAATTTATTATATGTTTTAAATTAAATCTTCAAAATTTGTAATTAAAATAACAAAAAAAAAAGTATAAATATCTCTTTCAGGCGCCTACTGTTTGAACGGTAGTCTGTCGGAGTGCAGGAGTGGTTGCTGTCGTCGGCGTTCTGTTGATCCTTGCCTTGGCACGCCGCTGGCAGTCGCAGTCGCCGCTCATCGCCTCTCAGCTCTCACTGTGTCTCTGTCTCTCTCGTTTTCTCGCTGCAATACGCAGCTGTTTTTTTTATACGCCCTTGCTGAAACGGCATCCTTTCAGCCAGGGGCGATTTTGTAAAAATTTCTTTTTCGGTCGTCTTCAACCTCGCGACTCCTTTCAAACTAGCCACAACCAGCCAGGCAGGCGCCGAGCTCCCCTCACCACAAACTAATTACCGGCAGCCACACTTCCTATATGCAGTTCTAGTTGCCGGTGAGGGAGAATCCAAAGCCTCCCTGAACTCCTTGTACGTCCGCCACTGATTATAACTAAAATAAAATAATGTTTAAATAGCAATTACAGGTTCACTTGAAAATTGAAGCTAAAAAACGAAGTTAAATTGCAAAAAGTAAACAATTTGTAGACTAAAGGGATAAAATGAGGAGTGACTAAAGTGAAAGGGAACGAAACACGAATAGGAAAATATTAAAGAAAATTACACCAACCTTTTTTTTTATAAAATTTTTTCATTTTTATTAAGAATATTTTAATCATTTTATAGAAATTTATAATAAACTAAAAAAAATCATAATAAACCTATAAAAATTATTATAAATATAATAAACTCATAATAAACTATTTAAAATATAATAAATTTAATTTTTTTTATTTTTTTTTCACATTTTTATCAAAAATCCAAAAGAGTACATTCAAAATGGAAAAGAATCCAAGGGGCTATCATAGCAGAATTATGATTCAATTGAAGGAGGTCAAAATTATAAAATTAAAAAAAATTATATTTAATTATATAAATTTATTGTGAACAAATTCAACATAAGATTAAAAAAATAATTCTTTTAATTTTGCATTAGTGTAACAATTAATTTTTACTATTAATTTCTATAAATTATGTAAATAATTTTTGAATTCATTTATTATTATTATTATTATTATTATTATTATTATTATAAATTTAATGTATACTGTATTTTAATTATTTGCACATATAAAAATTTTAATTTAATATATTTTATCTTATAGTATTTTTTAAATTTTATTGCACATAATTATTATATTATTTTTTTATTAAGTATATAATTATAATGAATTATTATTTTTTATAGTTTAAAATTTTAATTAAAAAAATAAAAAATAAATAAATTTCCTGCGGAGATCCCCACGAGGCGAAAATCCCTGCGGAGATGAAAACGGAGGCAAATTTGCCCTCATTTTTGTGGCAGGGAGCGGGGCAGGAAATCCCCGCCAAGGCGAGGGCGAGGATGGGGATTGGCTTCCCACCCCTTCTCGTCTCGTTACCAACCCTATTTAGTTCCACCCCACTCTTGACTATTGATGTTGTTTATGCTATTACTTGTGGACATGCTATAAGTTAACACTTTTATCGATACGTAATTTATAAGGTGTACATTTAAGAAAAAATTATACTCTATATTATTTTTATAAAAACTTTTCATTTTTATTAAGGATATTTTATAAATATTTTTATTAAGGATATTTTAATTATTTTATAACAAACTCATAATAAATTATGTAAAGTATAAACTCATAATATACCCATAATAAACTCATAATAAACTATATAATTTAATATTTTAATAAACTAATCATAAATTCTTATAAATCTGAACATATTTTAAAAATATATTAAATTCAAATTTTTAAAAAAAATATTTTGGCATTTTTAAAAGCCCCTATATTTAAGTCAAAATTTGAGTATATATGAAAATTAGGCAGAGTAACACGTGGGTTGCATGGCCCAGCTAATTTTGAGCATGACACAATATATTCCAAGTGTCAAGCACGATCCATCTTACTTGATACGCTCATATATTTTAGACTAAATTGGGCTGAGTAGCACGTGGGCTGCCAGACCCAGCTAATTTTAAGCATGACATAGTACAGTCTTAAGTGTCAGATAGGACTCATCTTACTTGATACATTCAAAAATTCTATGCTAAATTTAGCTAGGACATTTATCTTATTGAACCAACCTAGTCCGACATGACAAATGGCATGATACAGCATGACAAATGGCCTAGCATAGCATGATCTATCAAGCCAAACAAATATATTATATATTAATTTATACCTATTTGAAAAAAATTATACACATGATATTTTGCAATTAATAATAAATGGAAGATGAATTAATAATAAAGGTTGTGTTGGTATTATTTTTTATTAAATAAATAATATTTTATTTAATTTTAAATTAAAAAATTATTTAAGAACAACCATTATATATTAAGCTATTTTAGCATTTTTTTAAATTATGATATTATAAATAAAATTACATTTTTTTTATTTTTTTAACTTAAATTTATCTTAATGTTAAATATTAAAATTTTTTAACTAATTTACTCTTAAAAATTTTCAAAATTTTTATATTTTTATTTGCGGTTATAAATGTACATTAAATTATTAATTTATAAATTAAAATTTTTATATGATTTTCGATTGACCAAGCCTAAAATTAATAGTAAAATTTATTAAAAAAATTGAACTAATCCATATATTGACATGATATAATACTATTTAGTATGACATTATACGATTATATAATGACTAATGAATCATGTTAGACCGTTAGTTTCTAAATTTCAGTACAATCCAACAATGTAAGATTATTTTTTTGGACAAGTATGATTTGATAAGAAAAAATCACCAGTGCGGATGAATTTGGGTTAGGCTATCACAACACAAATCTAGGTAAGTTGATCAAGGCATGGATTCTTTGTCATGTTAACGGGTAGGATGGACATTCTGTACTAGTTCAGGTAAAAATTGTCATCTCCACCTAAAATCCGTGAAATTTACTTAAAATTAATTGTTTTTAATTCCTTTTTGAAAGTCAATTTGATGTATAATCTGACCTTACTATCCAACTTGTAAATCACTTGAAAAAAAATGACACATGAAGTAACCTTCCACATTCTTTGGATTCAACTTATTATTTATCATCTCTTATTAATATTAGTCATTGGTAACTCAGTGATTCAACCTGAGATATAAATCACAAGTTTTCAAGAAAAAGAAAAAAAAAGAAAGGATTTCTAAACTCTAAATCACCAATTAATCCCAAATATTAAAAATAAAACTTAATGCTCTAAATTAGTCCAAAGGTGAATGTCATTATCACTGATGAAAATGAAAGTAAGAGCTTTTGAGATAGATTCTGATAATAATTAGTTGAAGAAACACCTGGTAGGTTTTAAAGGACAAAAAGGGAGACAATAGAATCCAAGTAAACTGATATTGTCAAGAAATAAATGTCAAAAATTAATATAAGACATAACTACAAGTCTCATCTCTTCACGATCATCCTTAGCCGTCCTTATATATTTGATATGTCACCTTCATTCTCCGTTTACCATAATTTCTTTTAATTAATTAATATAATATTAATTATACATAAACATTAGTTAATTAATTAATTAATTATATTCCATAACAACACCCCAACCCCACGTCTCTCTATTTCCAGGTGTGATTCTCTTTAATTCTCAATTCCAAATTCTAATTAATTCGCACCAAATCTCAGTCTCAACCTTAGCCTCAAATAATTGACAAATTTTGATCCCTAACTGCATTGTTTTAAGTATTATTATTAATCATTCTTTTCTTCATGTGTCTTTTAGTTAAGTCCAATGTGTTTTAATGCTAATTTGGAAGATTAATTATCTGAATTATTATTGATCTCTCTTCACATTTAGAGAGAGAAAATTTCATCAAAATAATTCTAAATGCACAAACCCTATGCTCGATCTATGAATATATAAATTACTTTAAAATGCTAATCAATATTAAAAGTTGAATTTTACATTTTAAAATCATTTTTTTATGATCTTAAAATTTAAATTCTATTGATTAGTATGTCATAACAAAATTGTTTTGGTTTTGTTGTGAAATGTGTTCTGCTATTGTTTTCTATAAGTTCTTTTTAAAAAAAAATTAAACTCTGACTGTTCACCCTAATCGACCCCTAATAGATAAACTAAATAGAAAATTAATTTCAATTAATATTAATCTTAGCTCTATAATTTCTTCAAAAAAAAAAATCTTAGCTCTATAATGGCTTAAACCAAGTCTTTCGAATGAGTTGTACATGGCCCCATTACGGCTTGTCCTAATTGGTTTCAAAGAATTGAGACCTTTTCATTTTTTTTTTCTTAATATTATTAGCTAATAATTGCTAATAATGAATTCAGATATTGTTACAGAATGTTAAGTCATTGCTTTCTTGGACATTCGTGTTGTGTTCTGTATAAATACTTCCCCTTATTCTTGTTTTCTTCTCAAGCATCGAAGCTTTTTTCTTCGAGCTTCTCCTAACTCTTTTAATTAACATTAAAACGAAACACACATTCTCTCTAATAGGCTAGCAAATAAAGAAAATGGAGCCTATTGGACTGACTTTGGAAGGAGAATGGAGCTCTCTTAGTGGAATTTTCACAAGTGAGGAGGCTGATTTTATGGAAAATTTGCTCAGTAATAGTTATCTCGATTCGAGTTCTTGCAGCTTGAGAGTTCCATCTTGTTTCTGGTCTAGCTATGATTCAGGAATGTACATGGCTAACAGTACTAATATGAGTAATTTTTCTCAAGGAAGTACTAGCTATAGTACTGGTGGCAGCAGTTCTCTTTTTCCTACTTCAAGTCAAGAAAGCTACTACTTGAGTGATTCTCATCCAGTTTTTATTAACAATAATAGCTCTGTGTCTATGGATTTTTGTATCGATGATGTGACAAATACTGCCTCATATCTTGTTGAAGGCGATGACTGCTCAAATCAGGAAATGAGCAATGGAAATGTCGAAGTCTCTGGTGGAAATCAGCAGCCTGACGCTGCATTTGCTGCTGCTGCTGGTCTGTCCGCTGATAAGAATTTGCAGCCCAAGAGAGAACAAGAAGATAAAAGCAATAGCCCATCGGAGGTTTCTAAGAAAAGAACGCGAAGTATAAGAGATCATGTGAGTACAAAATCCAATATATAATTGATGATGTACTTTTGCAATATAGAATGTGTAGATATTGGTTTTACTGAGTCTATTCCCATTGCAATTTCAACAATGCAGGCCCCGAAGAGCAAAAGGAATGTGAGGTCTAAAAAGAGCCAGAAGAGTGCCTTGAGCAGCAACAATGAAGAAGAAAGTAATGCAGGCCTTAATGCACCTGCAACAAGCAGCTGCTGCTCGGAGGATAACTCAAATGTATCCCTTGAACTCAAGGGAGGAGCTAGTTCTAGTTTGAGCTCAAAAGCGGCCGCAGCTCTCAACTTAAATAGCAAAACAAGAGCTAGTAGAGGTGCAGCGACTGATCCCCAGAGTATCTATGCAAGGGTAAATAGCTATCTCTTAATTAATGTTATTAGTCAGATTTGGCATTACTATTTGAACTCTTATTGAGAAAAAACTATATATTGAAAATATAAATATTGGTAACTTAAGTTTGTTTTTAAAGCGAATTTCACATGTTCTAATACGAAAACTTCAAGACAGATTAAACAACATTCCTAAACTGTTTTGCCAAAAAGCATCTAAAAATATTTTGTAGTAAACCAATTAATGGACCCCTGTTTGATTCTGGCAGAAAAGAAGAGAGAGAATAAATGAGAGGCTGAGAATTCTGCAGAATCTTGTTCCCAATGGAACAAAGGTAATATTCAGTATATGCAAATATCAATTTTAATCTTTAAGTTCTTGCACTTTCTTGAAAAAATTAATTTAATTAACAAGATTGGTTCTTTGAAATGGCAGGTTGATATTAGTACAATGCTTGAAGAAGCTGTCCACTATGTAAAGTTTTTACAGCTCCAAATAAAGGTAAGAACAAGATAATAATCCTTCTTGACATGAAAATGTACAAAATGCATCAATGAATAACAAAATCATTTCTGGAAATGCATATTCTGATACAAATTTTCATTTTCTTGTTTTTGAATTTTGTAGCTGCTAAGCTCTGATGATCTATGGATGTATGCGCCCCTCGCATATAATGGAATGGACATTGGACTTGATCTGAAGCTCAGTAAGCTAAAATGAGGATTGAAATTAAAAAAGAGAGTGGTGTTTTGGATTTCTGTTAATGAAATATATCAAGTTACAAATATATATACTAAAATAATGTCATTGACTTATTGTGTAGAAGTATATAGAGTTCCTCTAGAAAAAAAAAATCTAAGTGGAGAAATCATCAGCAAATCATTTCTGGTTGTTGCTTTGATACAATGGAAATTATTCGAGCAGAGTTTTCATTCTTCTGTGAAAAGTCTGTTAATGAGGATGAGATAATAGAGGAACACAGATACAGTACAGTCAATTTAACAGAATAGTAATGGAAAATGAATTCTTTTTCATAATTTTCCAGGACTAAGCAGTTAATTTACCTCATTTTGCCAACTAAGAAAATCAGCAGTTGATTCAATATATGGCACTACAGATATTAAGCCTGCAAGTATACTTCTTGAAGCGGTTCAGAAGATTAAAATCATGAAATTTTTCTTTCTTTCAACCTTTTGTTCTACTCTGAAGCCCTCATCAGCAACACCCCAATTCGATTTTCCAACAAAGCAAAGAAGCCAATGTGTTACAGAGTTTAAGAATCTGTCCTGTGCATAACTATTTTCCGTGATACTGGCAAAACTAGCATTGACAATGGTGATTAACCATGCAAAATTTCACTACCCCAAACTCCAATTCATTCAAAATCAATCAGAATAATTTCTTTTTACGAAAGCAATTGCCAGCCTCTGAAATTAAATCCTAAAAAAAAAAAATTCTTTCACTGGACTTGGGAGACATTGAAATTCATAGATGGGGGAAAACACCTGCGCACGTACTTTGACTAAAAGCTCCAACTTCGGTCACAGAGAATAAATTGGTCTAATTAACTCCTCATACTTCAATTTTGAACCAATTAAGAGACATTAACTCGTTATGGAACTCATTCATTCCACGGCGAGTTGTAAAGCGAGTTGAGGAAGATCCAGATCGCTTACCGAAGGATTTTTGGCCAATCCAAGAAGACGACGCTGCGTTTATGGGCCATAGCTAGGGATGGCTGATATGGACACGAAATATAGGCATGATACAATACAATACCAACAAGTTGATATAGTAATTTTTAAAAAAAAAAAAATAAGAACATGATGCGGATATAGTTTACACGTATATACACACACGTATATATATATATATATATATATTTAAATTATAAAATTACAATGAGAGATAAATATATATTTAAAATAAATATATATTAACTTATTTATATATCAATATAATTATACATATATATATATTAAGTTATAAAAATATAATAAGAGATAAATATATACTTAAAATAAATATATATTAGTTTATTTATATATAAATATAATTATACAAATAAAAAAATATTTTTTTAATAAAAAGAATAAATTTTATAATTAAAATTGATTATAATTATTTATCCAGTAATTTTTTAATATCATATAAATAAAATTTTATGTCAAAATGTATTATAAAAATATTATAAAATATCTTAAAATGTGTTCTTATTTTATGCGTATCCTATCAGTATCTAAAAAATAATAAAATAATAAAGCACATACAAAGCCTTAGTCAACACATGTCGAGCATATGTGTGTTCGTATTGAAGAAGTGTCATACACCGATATTTTATTCTATTTAAAGTATTCATATTTCATAGGCTATTATGATTCACTCCGTAGTATTCATCAAATCTAAAACCTAATTATGATAGAATGGGTGAAATATGCAACATGTGAGAATAGATGGGTATTGCAATAAAATTAACACCAAATATTCAATTTTATATTTATGTATATATTATTTTAACATATATAAATATATATTATATTTTTAAAATTCGCTTCTCACATGTACTTATTTACATTATAACTATATGATTCAAGAAATATATAATACATATAATGTCACGACCCAAACTGGGAAGCCGTGACCGGCGTAAGGTTATACCTAAGTACAACCTTACAAGCCTAATTTAAATTTATTATGATCGTGCAAAGTTCAATAAATTTACTCCAAAATTAAGTTCAACAATTAAAACTAAAACCAGATACAAGAAACAGTCTACTCCATTATTACAAGAAAAAGGGTTCGGACTCGGTCCGCCCAAAAATATCCAGAATTCTCTATGGAGTAAATCAATATCCACAATCAAACTATAAGAAATAACCGGAAATCTCTAAGCAGAAGGACCAATAACACAAACGGAAAACCTGATCGACTTCGCCAAGAAGAGAAAGAAGATAGACAAAGGCAATCACTGTAAACCTGCAAGACAATCTATATGGGTGTGAGCGTTATATATAGACGCTCAGTAAGTTCATGAGAGGCAGAGAAACTTTTCTATAACAATAAACAATATATATATATATATATAACAAGAACTTCAATCACAATCAATTCATACAAGATGGTGTGTCGGGGTCTACCAATATCATAATACCTCCTCCTTCAATCAATATCAATGTACAATCGGGCTTATAGCCCCAATGAGCAATCAGGCTTATAGCCTCAATGAACAATCAATAGCAATAGTCAATGAACAATCTCAATCAATAACCTCCGTCCCCATATGACACACCATCACACAACACAAAGAATTTCAAGTTCATTTAATACAATTAATAAATCAAGCACATACGTTTCTCTGTCTTTTATTCACATGCAAAGCTTGGGTAGAAAGAATAGTCTAGCAAATTAGAAAAGAATAATTATATATTGAGAAGGGCTGTAATATATATATAGTATTTGGTTAGCAAGTAGCACATCACAAGTAATTACATACACCCATTTAACTTACCTGGTATCCAAAGAAAGCTTAGCCCAATCCTCACAACCTACTGACCTCGAGCTTCAGCCGGATTATTGACTAAGGAAAGATAATTACACAGTCCAACAATCAATCCCGCTATCTCATCTATCATGAGGGATGCAATGCATGCTATGAATGCAGAAATACCAATACTTAACCAACAATTAACCAAGATAAATCCAAAATTAAAAACTAATCCGACTCAACTCAAAATCATGGTTCAACCCAATGGTTAAACCGATTGCACCTCAAAAATACAAAATCAATTAATTACCTAAAATTTATTAGAATCAGAACCTCAACTCAATTTCTATAACTCATTTATCAAATAATATCACATCAGTCCCTATGCAAAAATCATAAATCATACCAACACCCAAAACCGATAAAAATTCTTAAGTAGTCTCTATAACTCAAAAATTTCCAGAAAATAATTCCATCATTCAAAAATTCTGGAAACATTCCAGTAGCTTCTCCAACATCAAAATAACGTGTGTACAAAATTTCAGATTAATCCAAATTTATTTGATCTCCCAAAAATATTTTACAACCTTCTGATTCTGTTTGAACCACTAAAAATCAGTACAGCAAAAATCATCTTAAATCCTTCACATTTCGTTACCATCAAATTATCCAAATAATTTTCTCATATAATAGACATCAGGATGGACAACCTATAAAAATTTCATAATTTTACAAGACATCTAAGACCTTCAAATTAATTTCCAAATCAGACATCATCAGAAAATCCTTAACCAACAGCAGTGCCAATACTTAATTTATTTTAGAACCTAAACATTAGAACCAGACTCCAAATTATTTTTCTCAGATTCACAACATTCTAATAAAGAACATATCAAAATTTCATAATTTTTAGAAACTTCTAAGTCCCTCAATTTAATTTTTAAATCGGATTCATACAACCAGTTACCATACTGGCAGCAGTAGAAAGATCAAATTATTTCACCAATATAACAAACAGAAACATAGCCCAACATATTTTTCTTGTAAACTAGACTTCCAGAACTTCAACATATATGAAAATAAAATCTAAAACATTTTTACACATATTGGTATGAATTTCGAAAGTTACAGATGATGCAATCGCATCTACAGTACAGTTCTTCAGACAACAGTAGCAAACTTTAATTTTCCAGAAATATATGATGCTCCAAAATCCCAAAAATTATTTTTCTCATAAACTAGACTCAATTTCGAGCCACATATCCAAATTTCAGATTTTTCTCACGCTCCAATATTTAATTAAAAATCGAGCAACTTACAGAACTAAAATCAAACTTCAGCAGAAAATTAAATCATCCAAAAACTCAAAGAAATTAATTAATCCGAAAACCTTAACACCCAAATCAATTTAATCAAACCCTAAGTCAATACCTTCATCAAATTTCAGAACCCAACACTAGCCCAAATCAATTAATTCAACATCAAAATCCATCAAAACAATAAAAATCCCAAAACTTAACCTAATTTGTCAAAACTCAATTAATTAAATAATAATTCGAATTTAACCAAATTAATTAAGAAAAATACCAACCCAATATGATATGAACATGAACTAATCAAATGGAAGTCGAAATAATGCAAAAAGGAATCAAGAAAAACCTCAAAACACCAAAAAAACTCGAAACTGTGGCTGCTGGAACACTGGCCAAACGACATCGGCGAGCCAGCCCGCAGTACGCCGAACGACAGACCGCAGCACGCCGAACGACAATGCTCTTGGCTCGCGCTTCTCCGCCGAACGACGCTGGCACACACCGAACGACACTGGCTATGGCGCGCGCACAGTGATGAAACGACAGGCCCTCTGAATTTGCTCCCAAAACCAATTTTCTCCCTCTTTTTCCAAAACACCCGAAAATAGAAGACTAAAAACATACCCCATCTGATTTTTAGGCCTATTTATAGGAAAACAACTCTTCAAAATTATATTTTTACCCCAAACTAATTTATTTTAATTCAAAAACACCCCAAAATTATTTATTTTCATAAAAATTACCCAAAACCATAAAATTCACAAAATCAACTCAAATTTATTTTTAACTTCAAACTTTAACCCAAAATAATTTATAAATATGTTTTACGCATAATAATTCCTGAAAATACCGAAAACGACAAAAAATCCAAAAATGACGAAAATACCCTCGGCACCAAAAAATATAATATTATACTCAAAACGACCGTCTCGTCGTCCCGAGTATCAAAAAGACATTCAAACCATCAAATTATGTTCAAACGACATATGAGGGTACAAAATGACTATTTTGCCCCTAGACTCCAATTCTCCAAAAATCAAGGGTTTTACATATAATACTCCCTCTTTTTCACAAAAAATTTATATTATTCCATTTTAAGATGTCATAAAATATTATCTACTTTTATTTATAGTACATGTTTAATTTTTTTTTATTTTACCCTCTAATAAATTGACACTTTAAATAAGAAATTAATGATACTTCCTCCATTATCTTTTAAGTGTCCACTTAAAATTTTTTTTTGTTCTTAAATAAGTGTCCATTTAGAAAAAACAAGATATAATTATCCATTTCATTCTAATATTATCATTACTTATTAAGTTTTAACTACTTGCTTATTAAATACTTCTTCATTATTTGTGAAATGGTATTTTAGTAAAAAATAATACTGATAAATGATTTTCTTAATATTAGTAAAATAGTAAAAATAGACACTTAAAAGGGAATAGAGGGAGTTGTTTGTATTATTTATTATATGAATAAAGATAGAAAAGAATAAAGAATAAATTATTGATGCATTAATTATATTTTTTAAAAAATTTATAAAAAAAATTATGATAATTTTTTGGAATAGAGGAAGTATTCCGCATTTAATACGTATATTTTATATACTATAATAAAAAAATATCTTTTATATAAAAATAGTTTTTTTAATTCTTGAAAAAATAAATGAATGTGTACATTTTGCCACATTTTTGTGTTGATATTTTGGCAATTTTACTAATTCTACATCGGAAGATATGAGATAAGGAGAAAAATTTTTTTGTTATGAACAAGCCCTCCCCCTTTAGTTAATCCATAACAAAATAAATTCATTTGTTTATAAAGCTTATTTTTCTTCTCTCTCTTTTGTATTTCTTCTTTGAAATTAGTAATATTATTTTGGTGGTGTCCGAGAACGTAGGCATAATTTGCTGAACCTCGTTAAATTTTAGTGTTCTCTTTATTAATTATTTAATAGCTATTTTGGATATAATTGTGGTAGTATTTTGTGTTATTAATTATATATCTAGAAAAATTCTATTTAAAAAAAGACTTGATATTTAAGCGTGTCCATTGTGACCCACCTCTTTTTCTGAGAATATTTATGGTATAATTAATTGGTGCAATTATTCACGCACTATACATATTATTGATGAAAAATTAATCCAATTTTCACAACAATTGGTGTCAGAGATAAGATTTTTTTAGTATGCTCTATGGTTGTAGCTTAGTCTGATCTTCCACATCAGAAAAAATTTTCTTGAATTATTTGTATTCTGCATTTGTTAGCTATTAAATAATTTTTGAAGTAGAGATGACAGATGACTCAAGTAAATCATCCACTATAAAGGAGACAACATCCACTTTGTCAATTTAGTCAAGAACTGCTGTGTCAAATGCTAGATTTGCAGTAGAGATTTTTTATGGTATGTGTTATTTTAGAATGTGGTAAAGTAAAGTTCTAGACGCTCTCTTTCAGCAAGGTCTAGACAGTGCCATTGAAGAAGAGAAACCAGAAGATATTGATGAAAAAAATTGAAAAGTCATCAATCGTGTGGCATGTGGTACAATTCGATCATGTCTTTCTAGAGAACAAAAGTATACTTTTTCTAAGAAAGTTTTTGCAAGTAAATTGTGGAAGGCATTGGAGAAATTTTTTTTGAGGAAAAACAGTTAGAATAAGCTTCATATGAAGAAGAGATTGTTTCACTTTACTTATGTTCCTGGTACCACTATAAATTAGCACATCACCAATTTTAATCAGCTGATAGCTGATTTGATAAATTTGGATGTGTCTTTCAAAGATAAAGATTTGGCTTTAATGCTATTGGGTTCCTTTCTAGAGGAGTTTGAGTTTCTTGAAATAATTCTACTCCATGGGAAGGATAAAGTAATTCTCTCTGAAGTAACTACTGCATTATACAGTTACGAACTGCGAAAGAAGGATAAGAAAGAGAGTTCAAATAGAGCAGTAGAAGTATTGACAGTGAGAGACCACTCTCAAAGTAGGAAGAGAGAAAAGAAGGAGAGATTGAAATCCAGATAAGCTAAAGATGAATGTGCCTTTTGTTGGGAGAAAGGGCATTGGAAGATAAATTATCCCAAGCTAAGTAATAAAAGTAAATCTGATAAAGGGAAAGATGTCATGAATTAAAATATAGCTGAGTGTGATGACGGAGACTCAGAACTTTTATTAGCTGTTGGGTCATTAACAAGCTCTTCTAGTGTATGGCTACTTAATTATAGTTGTAGTCATCATATGTGTCCCAATCGAAATTGGTTCTTTGACTTTAGATAACTAGAAGGAGTAACTGTTTACACAGCAAATGACGATCTATGTATGATTAAAGAGATTGGTTCAATCCAATTGAGGAATCATGACGAATCAATCAGAACTCTGACAAATTTTTGATATGTAACGAGTTTGAAGAAGAATTTCATCTTTGTGAGAGTCCTAGAATCAAAGGGCTTCATTGTAAATGCAGTAGATGGAGTAATAAAAATCATCTCCGGTGTATTGATGATAATGAAAGGAATAAGAAAAAATAATAACTTATATTACTATCAGGGTAATGCAATTATTGAGACAACAACAGTAGCTTCCAGTGATAATCAGGAGTTGAAAGCAATCATATTATGACATATGCATTTGGGACATACTGGCAATAAATCCTTGAAACTTTTATCAGATCAAGGATTATTGAAAGGAGTGCAACCCCATAAGTTAGATTTCTGTGAGCATTGTGTCAAAGGCAAATAAACCAGAGTAAAATTTGGTACTGCAATCCACAAAACCAAGAATATTTTAGACTATATTTACTCAAATGTGTGGAGTCCTTCTAAGACAACTTCAATGGGAGGAAAGTACTATTTTGTAACTTTTATTGATGATTTCTCTTGGAGAGTATGGGTGTATACTATGAAGACGAATGATGAAGTATTGAGAGCTTTCCTCATATGAACTAAAATGGTGAAAACTCATATGGGCAGAAAAATTAAATATCTCCGCACAGAAAATGGTGGAGAGTATAAAAGTGATCTATTTTTAAAATTCTGCCAAGATGAAGGTATTGTTAGGCACTTCACAATTAGAGATACACCACAATAGAATGAGATGACAAAATATATGAACTGAACATTGGTAGAGAAAGTTCGATTTATGTTGCCCAAATTGGGTTGGGCAGACAATTTTTGACTGAGGCTGTGACTTATGCATGTCATCTCTTTAATCGCTTATCATCAATTACTATTGGTCGTAAAACACCGTTGGAGATGTGGTTTGAAAAATCTGCTACTGATTATGATTCCTTATGTATGTTTGGTTCCACTGCATACTACCATGTTAAGAAATTAAAGTTAGATTGGAAAGAAAAGAAAATGCTCTTTATGAGAATCACCAATGATGTGAAAGGACTTCGCCTTTGGTGTCCAGAAATAAAAAAATAATCTTTAGCAAAGATATTACCTTTGATGAGTCTACTGTATTAAAAAATGTGACAAATAAAATTATTCAGTAGACAGATGGTACTCCATAGCAGGTGGAGTTTGAAAGAAGAATTGTTGACCCAATAACAGACACTCCTGTGGTAGAGGTGGAGTTGGATGAAGAAGAGGTTCCAACCCAAGAATCTCCATAGCAACAAGAATCTATTACAATAAATAGGCTACGGCGAGATATTCGCAAACCTGCTCGATCTGATGATATGGTGGCTTATGCATCTCTAATAGCAAATGATGACATTCCTAACACTTACAGCGAAGCTGTCCAAAGTTCAGAAAATGAGAAGTGGAGGAAGGCCATGGATGATGAAATGTAGTCCCTTGAAAAGAATCAGACATGAAAGCTAGCTAATCTACCAAAGGGAAAGAAGGCAATTGGATGCAAATGGATATATACAAAGAAAGAAGGATTTTCTGACAAGAATGTTGTTCGCTACAATGCGAGGTTAGTAGCTAAAGGTTATACTCAGATGGAGGGAATTGATTATAATGAAGTATTTTCTACAGTTGTAAAACATTCCTCCATTAGAATTTTATTGGCCTTGGTAGCATAATTGGATTTAGAATTCATTCAACTTGATGTAAAAACTGTGTTTCTGCATGGAGACTTAGAAGAAAAAATATAAATGACTCAGCCAGAAGGGTTCAAGGTTGCTGAAGAAGAAAAATGGGTATGCAAATTAAAAAAATTATTACACTGATTGAAACAATCTCCGAGGCAGTGGTACAAATGATTTGACAATTCTATGATGAGGCAGAAGTATACAAGAAATAAATACGATCATTGTGTATATTTGCGCAAGGTACAAGATAGATCTTTCATATATCTTCTCCTGTATGTTGATGATAAGTTGATAGATTCAAAGAATTTAGAAGAAATTGAGAAGTTGAAGGCTCAGCTAAATCAGGAGTTTGAAATAAAAGACTTGGGTGAAGCCAAGAAAATTTTAGGCATGGAGATATGCAGAGATAGGAAGAGAGGGAAGCTTTGTTTGAATCAGAAATAATATCTGAAGAAGATACTACAACATTTTGGACTGAATGAAAAGTCAAAACTTGTAAGTATACCGCTTGCATCTCATATGAAGCTCAGCTCATCTTCATCTCCTAAAAATGAAGTGGAACGGGAGTATATATCTAAGGTTCCATATACAAATATTATTGATAGTTTGATGTATGCTATGGTGTGTACAAAGCCAGACATTTCACAAACAGTTGAAATTGTGAGCAGGTATATGCATGATCCTGATGGCAAGCTGTGAATTGGATCCTATGATATATTCTGAACACTATAGATGTTGAGTTAATATTTGAGCTGGATGAGAAAAATGGTTAATGTGTAGTTGGATACTGTGATTCTGATTATGCTGGTAATTTGGATAAATGTTGATCAACTACTGTTATGTGTTTACACTTGTTAAAGGGCCGGTTAGTTAGAAGTATACGTTACAATCAACAGTTATCCTGTCTACTATGGAAGCAGAGTACATGGCAGTATCAGAGGCAGTTAAAGGTGAACTGAGAATTAGACAAAAACACATTAAAGTACACTATGATAGTCAAAGCATTATTCGTTTAGCAAAGAATCAAGTTTACAATGCAAGGACGAAGCACATCAATATTCGGTATCATTTTATACGTGAAATTCTGGAGAATAGTAAAATATTACTTCAAAAAATTCAGACTACTAATAATCCCGCAGATATGTTGACAAAAGTGGCGACAACTGTCAAATTCAACTATTGTTTGGACTTGATCAATGTTTTGAGAAATTGAAGATAAACGTTACACAACGCATTCGGAGACACTACTGAAAATAGTTTCTTTTGAGAGAAAATTTAAAAATTATAAATAGTAAAATAGCCAAGGTGAAGATTTATTGATATTTTGGCAATTTTACTAATCTCACATTGAAAAATGTGAAATATGGAGGAGGAAATTTTTGTTATAAATAGGCCCCTCCCCCTTTTAATTAATCCATATCAAAATAAGCTCATTTGTTTATAAGACTTATTTTTCTTCTCTCTCTTTTGTATTTCTTTTTTAAAATTAGTAATATTATTTTGGTGGTGTCCGAGAACGTACGTAAAATTAGCCAAACTTCATTAAATTTTGACATTCTCTTTATTAATTATTTAATAGCTATTTTAGATATAGTTATGGTAGTATTTTGTACTATTAATTATATGTCTAGAAAAATTTTGTCTAAGAAAAAATTTGATATTTAAGCTTGTCCATTGTGATCCACCTCTTTTTTTTGAAAATATTTTTAGTATAATTAATTGGTGTAATTATTCACATACTATACATATTATTAGTGAAAAATTAATCTAATTTTTATAACATTTTAATCTATCTTTAAGTTTATCTCATTTCGTGATAAAATGAATACAAGATTTTATTAGAATCCATTTAGTTTACATGCAGAGTGGTCTAGATGACACTCATATTTGCCTTTCACCAAGACCTTGTTCATTTTTTTTAATGAGTTAAACTTTTTAAATTTTAATATTTTTATTATCTAAAAATATTTATTTTAATTTTACTAATTTATTATTTTAAAAATATAGTAGATCTAAATTTTTTAAAGTTGTAAGTTTTAAATTTATAGTGGATCTCACGTGTAATTTCGTAGAGACCATTTAATGTCTGTTAATGGCTCGTGCAGAAATGGATTTTAAGGGGGAAATTGGTCATTTTCTACCAAATTTTGGCCCGCACGAGTGATATTTTATGGTTTCTGGGCATATTATTGAATGCTTAGTTTCACATATTTCTAGGCAATAACAAGCTACGTTTGCGAATGCCTGTAATTGATAACAGACTGTTAGAGCGATGACGGACACATTGAATGGGCAAAGCTCTTTCAAAACAATCTCTGATCATCCGTTCAAATAAATATTTCTAACTCTTTAAAACAAAATATAAGGTATAATCATGAGCAAACTAAAAAAAAATGTCGAGCAGTTCAAGACAACATGAAGAATTACAGAATCACCATATATAAATTACGCAGCTGGATTTTAGGGACGGAAACAAAAATTCCAACACAATACAACCATATCCCTTTTAATCTGCCGCAAATCCAATCCCTATATCAACTGTTAAGCATTTTTAATGGTTTCAGTAAACAAGGATAATTTCTATTCTGCACTTCTTTATTGTCCATATACATCACAGATTTAAAATCCAGGATCAAAATCCTCAACTTGATAAAGAAGGGTCCGGTACAAACCATATCATCCCAAAGATCGAATACTGGAGTTTGTCATCTTCATGCCGTCATTGACATGATTTGGAACTTCTGCTTGACTGTCCAGAGGCATATATTGTGCCATGATAGCTCTGATTTCAGAATCCATGTACGACTGCAATAGTAACAAATGTCAACGGAGTAGATATATATCAACTGCAACCTTGTATGAGAAATTTTCATGGAAACATGTTTCTAGAGAATGTAGTACAGATTATCTAGTCTGGCATGTTCAGGCTGGTAATTAAAGCCAAAATGCCAAATCGAGATACTTCAGATCAAGCCAATTTATTTGGAAGAGCAGCAATTAGGCAAAGTTAATCATATGAAACTCCAACAGTAGACAACTATTTTGCTCTTAGGCCTTGACCCTGCTGCATCTTGGTCGCAAGCTAATACTTAACTTTGTATGATGTATCAATGATCAGATAATTCAGAAATTCAGGTTCTACCCAGAATCTGCTCCAGAAATTTCATGTATGACTAACCACAATTCAGAGACTTATGGAACCTACATTTACACTGCTTCTGAACATACAACAGCAACGCCATAAAGACCTCATGATTTCATTTACACAATGGCAATCAGTAAGAGCAAAGTGATAACGCCAAAGGCTTGCATATAATAAATGTGAATAGCTGAAGGAAGCATAAAAACAATGCCATAAAATGACTAAAAGAGAAGAATAACCAAAAGAAATGCACAAGATTACCCTCAATCTATATTTGTACACAAGATATCCTCCACCAGCAGCCATTCCCAAGCCTATCAAACTAACCCAAAAAGCAGCCCATGCTGACCTCACTTCGGTGCCTCTCTTACCTGCCATCATTGGAGAAAGGGTGTAAATCAAAAAAAGCACAGTAGATTCAATGCCAGAACAGACTAGTCAGAGGGATGATTTCTGAACGCACTTATGCAGGTATCATGGTCTCTGATATACAGAAGATCACCACTACAAGTGCAATCATAGCTACCCCAAGTATTTTTGCAGCTACATTCAGGGCATTGGCAGGCTTCCTTCCCTTTGCATTCATCAATATCTGCGTGGTTGATAAAGTTAAGTGAAACAAACAACCAATCAGGATTATTAACTAACTAAAAGTTTATCAGACTGTGACTTCAACTGCATTCAAGGTGCACAGCCAAATCATTTTGGCCAGACACAAGCACACTACTCAAAACATTATCATACAACAAACAAGTTGATGCTATTGGAAGCATCTCGATTGTCCAAGCAAAAATTGGTTTCTAAAACCGAATCAGTGGCCTTGCACTAAAATCTTGCTGTATAAGCATGAACATCACCAAATTACTACTTACAGTAGCATATAAGGAATGAATTGCATGCTGAGGAGGTAAGATAAATGTCAACTAAATATTTCAAAATTATCTGAGTTGTAATTTTGAGCCAAGTATCAAAAAAGTACGCAGGATCCTGCGTGACCCAGTAAGGAACACATTGCTAGACCAGCAAACCCTGGATTACTACTAACCAAAAACTACCATAAGTTGAGGGTGAAATGTGTCCCCATTGGAAAGTAAAATAGACAACAAATTAAAAAAGAAAAAGACAAAGCAGCGGGACAAGGATCCTGACTATGTGAAAGTTAAAGAAGAAGACAACATACAGTCCTGTATACATTCCATGCTTTTTCGAAATCATAAATTTATGGACTCCTACTACATAGTTTATCTTATAGTTCCATCAAGGCTTATACCTCAGACACCATATTTCTAGACATTTATTCTTCCAGAATTCTGGTAAAGGATTTAGCAAGAAAATCACAATGTTTGCATCTATACCTTCGCAACTCTTTACACCATCACCTTTAAACCCAGAAGGGCATTGGCATTTGCCACCATCAGCTTCCTGTTTGCAGGGGAAATTAGAATTTGAACCTTAATTTATTCACAAAGAATTGAAAATTGGAGAAGTGGAAGGATCACTAACCGAACAAGCAGAGAAGACATGCCCATTTCGCAAGTCATGCCAACAGCCTCCATTATTCAGCTTGCATCTTCCAGAACCACTCACTGCAAATTAGTAGATTCAGAGTACAGTACATTGATATATGATTATCAGAAGAAAAAATATTCTGGTCTTAATTTTTTAAAAACAAATGAGCAACCAAAATTACAATGCATGTGAACACACTTATCAATGACTCCAGACTCTCAATCCTGAAAAATAACTCATAAGCAAAGTTTCAACATTTCTAACAAGTTCTATGGGCAGGATTCACCAAACCATGGGCCAGAAAGCACAAACTGGTATATCCACAACCACAACACTAGTTGCTAGTATAGTGTACTGGCATTACGTTCAGGGTCTATGCAGGATCTTATCAAGCTAAACATTCGCTAGCATTGGGCCCACTAAGAAAACCTTCCTCTCCCAGAACATGATATTGTCCATATTCTTCTAATTAGTTACCACGGAACTGAAGGCACATGAACAGGTTTTGGTACCTAAAGAGGTCCATGTGGTCAAATAATTTTTTCAATCACTCAGGAATCATTTACAAGTCTGGTTTTTGTTCTCCTTCATTCCTAAAGAACTGTGTTAACAGATATATGCAAGAATGCTCAAATATACTCATTAAAGTAAGAAATCAGCCAAATTTCCTCACTGATATCAGAGTTCTGTTATGAATCTTCTAGTAAAAATGAAACACAAAAAGAGAGAGAGAGAGAGAGAGAGAGCAGAGTGGTGAACACTTGTTAGTGATGAAACATGTATTTGGCACCAATATTATGGTTTTTGGTGGTCGTTTTCCAGCACTAAAAAAACCACATTTGGTGGTTTTCCCTTATTGTGGCAACTTGTTTTTCATTTTTAAGTCAAATTAACAAAACATGTGTTTTAATAACATAATTTTCTTTAAAAATTGAACAAAACAAGTCAAAAAGCAAAAATGATAAAAAACAAATTTAAAGATTTCTGATAAGGAAGTGCCACTACAGCTTAATTTCTTTGTGCTCCACATCTCTCTCTCTCTTTCTCAACCAACATCTACCTAATTTGAACTTGCACACACTAAAAGTTCTAAACTTGATTCGACATGAAACCTATCAGTAATCTATTCAACGATCATGCTTAACTTGGATTTAAACAGCCCTGCCCCACTTATTAACCCCATATAAAAATTAATTATAGCTCACTTAACACAGCATCGTGTTTCTTTTCCTTTCCTCCATTTTAAGAACCATCTTGCAATATTATTGAACACAAACAGAACAATCATTCCGTGTCTTTTTTCCAGCAAATTTAAAATCTGCACTTGTCCGCTACAGAAGTTTCAGAAAATTAGGTAACATAATTTTCAGAATATTTTCAGAAGTTTCAGTACTACCTGTTTCTTAGTTGCAGAATTGATATGAATAGTTGCTGTGATTATTTACTATGAGTTATACTTTGTATAGCTAAAAATACTGATTTAGTTGGTCTGGTGTATTCAGTTAAATGGGGGCTATAGGGCGTGAGTGTAGCTGATGAGTTGTATTGAGTTTTGGCATTTGTTTCAGGGCTTTGTCTAGCTGTATATATGTTCCATTTTTGGGTAATAAAACTGATTTACTTAACCAAAAAAAAAGTTTCAGAAAATTATTCAAAATAGTTACAGCAAAAAATCTAAGGAGCAGTTTAATTGTAGAAAATATTTTCTATTTTCATTTTCTAATTTTCTTTTCTATTTCCTGATTTTCCAAATTTTTTTCTAGCTATTTCCAAATGAAAAATTGAAAAAGATGCTTACTTAATGTTGTTTTCTAGTTTCTATTTTTATTTTTTCTATAATATTTAAATAATTTTATAAAAAATATAATTACTCAAAACTATTTCATTATCTAAATATTTATATATATTTTTCAAATTAAAAATGAAATCATAATTAAATAATAATTTTAAATTAAATAAAACATTTTAAATTATTGAAAAAACAACCTAAAAATATTCTCAAATTTTAAAGTATATAAAAAATATTTTGGCAATAAAAATATTAAAGTATTAAAGAATAAAAAACCAATTTGAATCAAGGTAGAAACAAATTCCAATGATTTTTAGGACTCCGAGTTTTCCATTTAGAAAACAATGCAAAGAAGTTTTCTAAACTAACTATTAGCTAATAAATATAAAAAATTATTTTCTAATTTTCCAAATGGAAAA
The DNA here is from genome assembly GCA_947685225.1 of Garcia nutans. Classification (NCBI taxonomy): domain Eukaryota; kingdom Viridiplantae; phylum Streptophyta; class Magnoliopsida; order Malpighiales; family Euphorbiaceae; genus Garcia; species Garcia nutans. Next base: position 10,488,153 of record CANTUV010000066.1, on the reverse strand, counting down.
TATTTCTAACTAAACGACAAACTCTATTTTCTAATTTTTAGAAAATTTTCTGAAAAACAAGAATTGTTTTCCAAAACTTATATATATATACACCTGAGTATTCCAAACTTAAATAGAATAATCCTTACTGATCACTCATAAAATTGTGCTAACAAAAAGCAGCAGCATAAAATCACCTTCACAGTGGCTGTAACCATCTCCTTTGAACTGTATACCATCAACAAGGGGGCATTCACATACCCTCCCACGAAATGTATCCTGAGAACATAAAGACCCACTGTCAATTATGAATATGGCCAAATACAGATCTCAGAAGCCACATACATCCATGCAAACGGAGAAAGTGCCTGGCAGAAAGCTTTTATTCACACCTTGCAAGCTGTAATGTTAGCTGTTTTGTCTTGCCAGCATCCACCATTATTGTCCAGGCACTCATTAGTCTCAACATCTGTCTCAAAAAAAAAAGGATTCATCAGTCAAAAACTCAATTTAAGAATGACAAGTTGGATAACCCTGCCACTGCCTAATATTAGCTTGCAGCAAAGTGGTGGCATAGAGGGGTGATCTACATATGGCCCTCACCTCAGCTATACATATTTTCGTTAACACTCAAAAATGAACCCTTGCTATTTGTATACTTCACAGATAATTTTGAATCTTTTGTAATTGCATCAAAATGATGTCCCAGTGTCACCAATTTTAGTTTCACCGAATAACAGAAGAAAACTTACCACCGCTCAAACAAACACCTGGCTCAGTTGTTTCCTCAAAACCAGAACATATTGCTCTCAGAACAGCACCTTTCTCCAACTTTCCTGCAAGAACATACATATTATCAACAAAATTAAATGGAACATTAAAAAGAGAAAAAAGGGCTGGATTTTCATCCAAGAACAGAGGACACAGTAGCAGACCTCGATATTGCCGATTGTTAACAACAAGGGTAGGCAATATGGTTACATCACCCCTTGATCCTTTCCCAACCTGCATGAAGGTCTTTGTCACATGGCTGAACTGATTTTAAATTTCAGTCATCGTAGAGTGGCAATAAATGTTCAGAGGGATTAAAGACAATAGATGTACTAAAAGTAGCAATGCTGTAGCATACAAACAAGACACGGTTACCTGGGCATTTTGCTCTTCTTTTAAAACTGGGTTGTCTGTATCAGCATAAGGGTCTCCCATACATTTCTCAATCTTTTTAGCATCAAGCCCTATGCAGATGTCACAAAAGAATCATTTATATTATAGTTTTCCCACCACCAGGTTGCCTACAACTAGAAGATAGAATGATGAATTATTTACCAAGGGTTTTGATAACACCATCAGCACATTCTTTGTTGTATTTTTTCTCCTTCATGGGACATCTGATTTGGAAATCAGTTACATAATCCCACCAAACCCAAGGTCTTTTGGTCTCATTTGCAACTCTAAAAACACAAAGTTGCCTTAGATTTTCAAGGACAACATCTTTCCCCTCGTAACCTGAGCTGAAATCCTGTTCAGGATCAGGAGCACAATATCTCCCATGGTTTATGCACTGTGACTTGCACTGCCTGCTCAAGGTGAATGCATGAGGACAATACCAGGTTATATAATGGGGTGTGAACTGGGTGTAACCACCTTTCTCAAGTATCTGTGCTGGTCCCCTAAAATCCTTCACAAACTCCATCAGCATGTCACATTTAACCCCACATTCACCGTTGCTGTTGGTCCATAGCTCATATTCCACACGATCATCAGGGTGTGGAACAGCTTCTCTCCAGTCAAGATTCACATTTACCATATCACCACTGCTTATTGCTTTCTTTAATATTTCACCAAAGCTTTTCTCAATCAGTGCAGATGGTACTGTAATGTTCTCAATATATGTTGCAGATGATCCATCCTCTTCAGGAGAATCCATGGTTATTAAATGTTCCTCAACATCATCTGCAACAAGTACTGCAGAAGCTCCTGCCTTCTGGGCATTCCAGACCTTCAAAGCAAAGAAACAGTCTAAACAGCACCAAAAATCAATCATAAGTAAGTTACAAAAGTAACTGCTTACAAAACTCAGAACAAACTTCTTCGTGCAAAACATAGCGAACTCTAAAATCACAAAAAAAAAGTCCATCTTTCTGTTCAAATCAGTGTAAAGTGCAAACAATGTATACAGAATCAGTTTCCTTCTTCTCATAAACTAAACCACATCTTAGTATTTATTCGGACTAATGTATTTAATATCTTTTTATCATTCTTTTGATGGTCCATATATTTTGTTTATATTAATATTCAAAATTATTATAAGTTACTATTTGAATTTAATAAAAAATAATAAATTTGCATATGTTAAGATATTTTAAGAAAATATAAGTTAAATAAAAAATATGAGCAAAACCTGAGCAAAGCAAGGGCCCACGACTGTAAGGTTTGCAGCATAAATTACAGGTAAAGCAGAATCAACTAAATTAAAACTACAAAAATTCAGCACCTTATATAAAATATTTTAACACGAGTAAGCCAAATAACCATAAGAAAAATATGAAGGCAAAACCTCTAGGAAAACTACAAAAATTCAGCACCTTATAAAATATATATCATGTGGATGAAAATAGTAAATATGTCAATAACAGTGCCTCTTGATCAGCAAAAAGGACCACAAATATAAAAAAACAAACTTAAATTTAAAAAAAGAAAAAGGGCCAAAACAATGAAACCCAGTCAAATTTTTTTTTAAAAAAAAAGAAAAGGATAACTCCTAAACATATTCGCCCCCACAGTGTCTCATGAACAAAATGAGAAGAATACCAAGAACTTTACACAAATTTAAACGATGGACAGCTCATCAATCACCGGTCACATTCCCAAAGGAAAACACAATAATAAGAAGCTAGAAAAACACAATAATAAGCTTGATTAAATTATGAAAAGGGTTATCTGCAAATTCCATTAAATAAATAAATAAAGAAGGTTAATCAAAATCATGAAAGTAGCATTCTTGCAAATGAAAATGATATAAAAACATGAAATTTTATAAGCATAAGGTACTCTCGAAATCAAACAGAACAAAGTGACAAACCAAATAAACAAAATCATAAGAATAATACAGCGTCAAATGCTAAAAAAATGCTTTAGAAAAGGTAAAGCAACCCAAATTAATCCAATTTTAGTACAAGGGTGCGTCCTCCATCAGCCAAAAACAAAACTAATTATACCATCTACATACAATCACGTTAATCAAAACAACAAATATCCGACTTTCCAAAGAAAAAAAATACATTGCAAATCTCACCCAAAAGAAAATTAAAAAGAATACAAATAAACAGAAGTACTGCACTAATCAACCCAGAAAAGAAAAAGATCAAACCATCAGAACGGTAATCAAGTTAGACAAATAACTAACACAGCTGCGGATCACTTGAAAGGAAAATTTCGTAAGGGGACTACGAATCAACCAAAACCAAACCATTTTCACCAAAAAAAGAAAAAGAAAAAAAAAAAACCCTCGTACATGCTATCGAATTGGCTAGAAAATCGAAAAGGGCACCTCATATCTATACCAATCAAGATTAAATGCACAAAAACAATCAAATAAACCAAAAGAACTAACAGGGTACCTCCACGATCGAGCAAGACGAAAGTCGGCAAAGCTCCAGGCTTAGACTTGAACGAAATCCCAAAATCATCAAACTCTTTGCAACCTTTCCTATTCTCTTTCGGATACGACACAGACCCAGCCATACTACCTCCATATTGCGGTATCCCAAAATTCCCAATTGCACTATCATAAGTCCCCTTAATTTTTTCCGGCGATGTTACCCTCAAGCTATTTTTCTCCACCACAAATCTCGCCACACAACCACATACCATTAAATACATAAACAAAAACCCTAAACCTATACTAAAACGTGGCCTTCGAATCTTCATCTGGTCCAAAACAAGTAAAAAAACCGTAAAAAAAAATGTAAGTTTTGCTATTAAGGATCAATCAATTAAGCTAAGAAAAAAACTGATTTTTTAAAGAACAATCAAACATTTCAAGATTGTTAGGTGTTTTAGAAACAAAACATTTTTTTTCTGCTGTTTCTTATTGACTTGAAGAAAAACTTAGCGTGTGAGATTTATCGTGGCATATGGATTAATGGGTATAATTTGGCTTCAGTTTCTACGTTTTTCAGCTGCGTGAAGATTGCTCTCGTCTCAGTTATTGTTTTGTTTGCTTCTTCGCTACCAGTCCGTAGACTTAAAGACAAAAGTAATAACCGTCAACGTCTCCAAATCCATGTGATAAATCATATGATAATATTTTTAATTAGTTAAAAATTATGTGGGAAAATTAAATATTATCTAGCAATATACTTCCAAATTTAGGGGTAAAAAAACAATATTAAAAATGATTTGTGCCTGTGTTTATAAATTTTTTTATATTAAAAAATATAAACCGTTAGATTGAATGAAATATTAAGATCCATAATTTTGACTTGAGTTTATGAAAGATTGTGTACATTGGATATAAAATTCCTAAAATATCTATAAAAATAATTAGGATAATTTCTATTTTTTTTTCTAATTTTCTTAATCAAGAAGATTATATAACATAGTGGCAAAATGGTAATTTGGGAAGCTAGAAATCTTATATTGTGTACCTAAATAAGACTTGAGAGTTGATAATTTCCCAGTGTTTTTAGAACCGGACCGGTCATTGAACCGGTCTCCCTACTGATTTACGGTCTGATCGAGTTAAAACGGTTGAATTGGGTTTTTAATTTTTTTTTATTTTAATATTTTATTAGGAAAATATATTTTTTAAGTGAAAAAAAAATAAAATTTTATTTGAAAAATAAATTTATTTTAAAAAAAATAATTTTTCAACCCGTTTTTGGTCAAAACCGGCCGGTTTTGACCGGTTCAATTTAAAAACCCGATTTTTAATCTATTTTGAAAAAAATATAAAAACCAAACCGGACTGACAGCCGGTTCCTGATTTAACCGGTCCGACCGGCCGGTCCGGTCCGATTTTAATAACACTGAAATTTCCACTAAATTAGTCAACACCGGAAACGCCTCGGTAGCGACCAACCTTTCAATCACTTTTCTCTTTTTCATGCTTTACATTATTATTATTATTATTATTTTCGTAACAAGGACTTTAGACTTATTTTTTAATTTATTTTATAATTTTTTTTAAAAAAATTAATTATATTAATATTTTTTATTAAAAAATATTTATTATAATATTTTTTAAATAAATAAATACTTTTTTAATAAATAAAAGAGAGGTTACTGAATAATTATTTTTTAAAATAACTATAATTTTTATTTTTATTTTTTTTAATATGTATTCTCAAAATATATATTATTTTATTTTTTATTAAAATATATATTATTTTTAATTAAATTTATTAATAAATTTAATTAAAAATAATATATAATTTAATTAAAAAAATAAAATATTTAATAATACTTAATATGTGCCACGAGGACACACCTTTATAAAATCCGCCATTTAACATACATATAAAAAAAAATAAAAAAGTAATGTATTGTTGATAAAGACAAAGGATGTTTGAAGAGCTTTGTCTTGATGCTTGAAATATTAAGACATAAGTGTTCATTGGCATGAAGTGGAAAGTGGGAACATAAATATAATTGGTGAATATTCAGCAAGTTTCATGTATGTGAAATCTTTTGCCAACATAATTGATTCTGCAATGAGCTTAGCTTAGTGTACATTGGTTAGTTTGGTTTATTAGATTAATTCTTATTATAATTAATAGTTTTGGATTTAGTTGCATAGGGTGAAAGCTAATTGATATATTATTTTTTTTTAATTTTCTTAATAGTTGATTCAATTTATTTGGTAAATTAAAAAAAAAAAAAGTAGCTACTCTAATAGTTGTCGGTTTCAAAATGAAACTTCAAAGCTTATTTTGTTTGATTGATTTTGATAGTCGACATCTTATTTAAGTAAATTAAAAACTGATGACTGAAAAATATAATAATTTAGCAAAAGTTTACTAACTATTAAAATATTTTTAAGAGTATAATTTATTTTTAACATTTTGCAATGTATTTTAGTTATTTTCTGTTTTTTACGCGTGATATAAAATCATGATAATAATAAAATCAATGACTGAAGAATAACTTATTTTATTGCTTAGTCTTATATTTATGTATATATTGAATATAATCATTTTTATAAATGTAATTTACAATATTTTAATAATTATTTATTTTATTATTATAATTATGTAAAAATTAATTTAAAAATATATTCTTATTAATAATTATTTTTATAGGAGTAAAATAGCTTAAATTTAAATAAAGTGATTAAAAAATTCAAAATAAAAATTTTCAAATCAATTGCTATTTAAACGCTTTCAATTTGTTATTTATATTTTCTTTTCCAAATAAGTTTATCTTGTCATTAAAACTTCAAAAGTTATTAGCTAATTTTCATTAGATAAATCAAACATCCATTTAGAGATTGCTAATAATTGTTGCGTATAGACTGTTTGGTAAGGTCATAATAAGCGCATAAAAAAATATCCAAATAACAAACTATTATTAATAATATTATTATTATATGTTATTCTTTTTTAAAATTGAAAATTAAAAGGTGACAAAAATATTTGATAAGAAATTCTTTTAATAATTCAATGAAAATAAAAATAAATAAATGCACAATCCAACATGTGCAGAGAGGCTATCTTACTAAATTGAAGGATTTATTAAACAGAAAATTGCATCATACACTGTTTCTTAATTTTTATTTTCATTATTACTGCATTAACTCTTTTTTTTTTAATTTTAACTTTCTATTTTTTCATTTTCACTTTTTTTTTTCATTTTTTATTTTCAAAAGTACAACCACTTCTCTTTCTTCTTCTTCCTCCTCTTACTTTTTGTTCCTTCACTCTGCCACCGTTCCAACTCGATACCCAAGTAAACAACAATAGATTTTCTTTTTATTTTTCTTTAATTTCTTATTTGTAAGATTGAATTTTGATGATTTATTTTTGATACCCAACTATTATCCTTATCAAAATTGCAAAAGGAGCATAAGAAAGAAATGGAAAATCGTAGATGGGCACCACCCAGATTCTCAAAATTACTTCGAGGTGTTTTCAAATTTCAATTTCTTTCTTCATGAGTTCCTTTGGATTAATGAGCGAGCTGGTGCACGGTGAATTTAGAGGAGTTTGTTACTGTAAGATGTAGGAATTGGTTGGTTTGATTAATTAACCGATCGAATCTACCGGCTAACCGAATTAATTTTTTGAAGTTTTTTAATTAAATCGACCAAATTTCTATTTTAATCGGTTCGATTAATTAACTGAATTAAATCGGTCAGTTCGATTAATTAACCGAACCGATTAATTTTTTTAAAATTTTATAATAAAATTTTTATTAAGAATAAAAAATTAATATAATTAAATGACTAAATAAAATTTATTAAACAAAATAAAAAAATTTATTTTGCAATAAAAATTTATATTTATAGTAAAAAAATAATATAATTTAATAAAAAATAATAATTTAATAATTTTTTTAAAAAAGTGAGCTCGGTTAATGGTTAACCAATCGAATTTGTTGATAGTTAATCGAACTAAAAATTAAATTTATATAAATTATTCGACCGAGCAGACCAAATTATTTTAAATTTGGTTAACTGAATAAATTTTTAGTCGATTAGCTAAAAATTCGGTTGGTTAACCGAATTTTATCCACCCTAATTACTGTGTTTAGAGATAAAATTGGGCACGCAATTGTTGAGCCTCCTCATATGCTAATTTTTGTTCTTTGTTTTTCAAAATCGATGCTTTATTAACATTGTAATTTTATAGTTATTGTGGGTCTATATGGGTTTTCATGATTTTGGCAAAAAATAATGCAAAAATCACCAACTCTATTCCAAAAAATAGGTGCAGGAGATGAAGGAGCATTTTCCCACATTCGTTATCTTCACCTTGATCGTTGAGTGGAGGAGGCTAAGTGATGTAGAAGCCATGCTAAGAATGATCTTGTGTCGTCTAGATTTTTGCAAATGTAGAGCAAAATATTTAGCACTTATTCCTGCACAAAATTTTACTACTAGTGAGAAATATACAATTTTCAGAATATATTAGCTGAAATAATTAAAGGCATTTTGACTGTATGGGTTCACCTTACATTCGATATAAATAATAATTATCCTTTAAAATAAAAAAGAATTAATGATTTTGCGGCTTTTGGTAATCTTAATTGTGATTAGAGAATAGTTTAGCACCACCCAAGTTGTGTTTTACATAATACAATTTTTAATGGTAACAATTAAGTGAATATTAATATTTGGTAGTGAGAAATTGCCTAATGGTTAAGCTATATTGCCTGTAAACATACTAAGAGCCTTTATAACAGTAAGTTCTTATATATTTGACAATAATTATTTGACTCACTTACTTTTTTCAAATATATATGTTGTCATGTTTGACAACATATGATAAAAGCACTATAGTAATGGTGAGTCTAAAACAACTTACTGTAAAAATCATATGACAACACATCATTAATATTTATTATATCTGTTTATAGTAAAACAAATTAATATTAGTTTATACTAATTTGTTATATATAGAATGCAAAGGCGAAAATCATATGAGATCGAACCGTTGAGCTGAATGGATACCAATGACAACTACACTAGTCAATTTACCACTTTTGCTCTCTGTAATTGGAGAAGTTTTCATACCTTTTAAACAATTTTCAAAGAGAGAATGAGATGGTAGTGACAATGCCTATTTTATTATTTTGCATTGGTAGTTTTAGTTTTTTTTTGTTACTGTGATATTCTTTTTCTTTTAAAAAAATAAATTGTTATTTTTGAATTGTGTTTTTGCTTTGAAATGTAATGATTTAAGATTTTTTTTTATTCTTCAATCTAAATGCATCCTATATATAATAGTTGCATATTAATATTCTTTCTCTCAAATAATAGGTATATGCAACATATACCTTCATATACTAAGATATTACAGTTACGTATTAATATTATTTTTTAAAATATATATATATATACTTGTAGTTATAATTAGCATATATCTACATATACTAAGATATAACAACTGTACAGTAATATTCTTCTCCAAAGACAATAGGTATATGTAATTATATGCTACATATATCTTTATATACTAAGATATTATAATTGTTTACTGATATTATTTTTTGAAAGGAAATAGATATACGAAGTTATAGTTATCATATAACTACATATACTAAGATATAACAGTTGTATAGTGATAATTTTTTCCCTAAGACGATAAGTATATATAGATATATGCTACATATACCTTCATATATTAAGATATTACAACTGTTTACTGACATTCTTTTTTGAAAAATAATAAATATATATAGTTGTAGTTATCATATACCTATAAATACTAAGATATAAAAGCTACATATTGATATTTTTTCTTCTCCAAGATAATTAATATATGTAGGTATATGTTATATATACCTCTATGTATTAAGATATTATAGTTGTATATTTACATTCTTTTTTAAAAGATAATAAACATATATAGTTATAAATAGTATATTTAAATATAATGAGATATAATACCTACATATTAATATTTTTCTTTAAGACAACAAGTATATGAAGGTATATGCTACATATACCTTCATATACTAAGATATTACAGTTGTATTCTGGCATTCTTTTTTGAAAGACAATAGATATATGTAGATATAGTTATAATATACCTACAAATACTAAAATATAAATATTACATACTGATATTCTTTCTCCAAGGCAATAGGTATATAAAGGTATTCTACATATATCTTCATATACTAAAATAACAATAGATATATATTTTTTCTTTTTTGTAATGCAATAACTAGATATATATGTTACATATATATAAGTATATGTCGGTATATATTGGTATATGTTATATATACTTTAACTAAAAAATAATAATATATGTGGGTATATCGATATATATTGATATATATCGGTATATGTTACATATACTTTAAATAACGAATAACAATACATAAGAGTATATTTTAATATATGTGGGTATATGTAATATATATCTGTATATAACTATTTTATAATTTATTTATTTATTGGTATATGTTATATATTACTAGATATACTAAAAAGAATAATAATATATAGTAGTATACGTTGGTATATATTGTTATATATTATATATAACTAGATATTTATAATCCATATCTAATAATAATTAATAAGTAATGATTAATGATATAGAAAAATTAATTAATTAAGTATATTTACTAATCAAATAGAAAAAAATTTTCTTAAAAAATTATGAAACTTATTTTAGTTTAAATATTTTTTATTTTTTTAGAAATTAAACTTTTTTGTTAATATTACTTAATTAACTTATAATGCTATAATTAAATGCTAAAAAATAATTTCAACAAATTATTAAATAGATTTTTTTTGAAACAAACGAAATTTAATTGATTAAATAGATTTTTTTGTTTTAGTTTAAATATTTTATAATTTTAGAAATTAAACTTTTGTTAATATTAATTAATTGATTTATAATATTATAATTAACGGCTAAAAATAATTTTTAAAAATATTAAATAGAATTTGTTTTGTGAAATAAATAAAATTTATGAACTTTTTAATGGACAAGAGGCTTAGATTTACAAAAAAAAATTTCTTAATTTTCAAAAATATCCAGCAACACAATAGCCAAATTTCTATTAAAATTTCTACCAATACCAATAATTAGTAGTTGGCCTCTACAATAACCACAAAAACTCATATAAAAATTTTCAAGAATTTCAAAGATTTCATCAAAACTTAGCCAAAAATCTACCCTAAATGCTAAAACTCATCAAAAATCTAGTATATCTCATTTATCATTAAAAATTCATCTAATTTTTCACAAAACTTGAAATTTTCAAAAATTTTGCAACACTCATCAAAGTTGCATCAAACACCAACAATATATACATACACACCCCCCACACTTAGCATGTGAATTGTCCCCAATAAATAAAAATCAATAGATATAGAGAAAAAGTGAGTCGAATACTCCCCTGGCTGCATGTGAAGAAGGGTGTCTCGTTATATCAATGATGCAAGGGGCGATGGATGTCTCGTATGTCATCCAAGCTATTTATTGTTCGATTCATTCTACTTGAGATGTTGTCTTAGCATTTCTAGCCTTTAAAGTCTCCAATAGTTGCTCAATGCGAGTTAAGGCATCTAAAATTTGTTATAACAACGGTTGACTAATAGAAGTAGAAGTACATGGGGTAGCAGGGGTTGGATTTCGAGCACCTTTCCAAATGACATGCCTTAGCAAGGCACTACTGGTCTTGGAAGAGCTAAAGATTACACACCATTATCCTCACACAACAAACCCATATCATCTAAAGCCTTAACATGCAAATGAGTAGGTTTACAAATAAAATGCAAGTCATTCTGCTCAACCAATTAAGTGTGAGTGTATGGCTAACTGAGTAATAACATTTCCTAAGATTAGTGGCTTTTTAAAAGTAAGGACAATAGCAAATTGAGTGGCTAAATAAAATCCTAAGTGAACCTTTCATTTTTGGTTCATGCACCATAGAAAAAATAATTTAGTATTAGAGACTAAAGCATGGGCATCCTTTTTACCAGAAAGTGAGTAAGCCAAAAATCGGTGCATATACTTAAGATTAGGTTCTTTAAAATATAAATTCTTTGACTTACGAGGGTCATATGGGACTGGAGGATTTTAGCAAAAATTAGAATAAACCTCGGCATATTTAAAATCTTTAGAAAAATCATAGCAACTTCTAGTTTCATTAAAGCCCAAGGATTAATTAAATTCATTTAAGGATAAACTAAACCTAGTACTCATCAACCGTAATTTCACTAAATTAGGAGTGTCAAGTCAAAATTATCAGTTTTATCAAGTGTAAAAGTAGAATAAATGTCCTAACTAGTTCTTCATAAATTGGACAATCCAACACAAAATATGCACCCTAACCTATGCTTCTAACCAAGTAAGATACTTCATCTAAAAGATTTAAAGAGCCAATTGAAGGAAAATGAGCATACTTACCTCGGTAAATAGCTAAACCACTTACCTATTCATAGCGAAGTTGCTCCTCTAGCGAGTTGAAGTCTAAGGGTGATTCTAACTGGCTCAAGATCTTCTCCAACATATCATTGTTGTCGAATGCATGACCTTATTCCAGTGATTGCAGGCATGCTCTCATTTATAGAATGACAACTGCTGTCATGATGAGGATGCTTGATTGAGTGAGCTGTAACCGTGTCTGGTGCTCACTGGTTAGATTCCTCATCAGAATCTTTGTCGATCAATCTCGACGGGCATCTCAAAAGGACTGTTGAAGATGGTTCGGCCTCTTAGGTGGAATGACATTGCTTGTTCGAGTGGTTGGAGGAGGAGGCTCCACGATGCATTATTGTCTTAGTCCTCATAATGGATCATTAGTGAGAGGTGGTGGTTGTTTATGATGGTTCGATGGTTGTTCGAGGACAGTGGTGGCTGGGTCAGTGGTTTGGATTTTGTTGGAGAGAGTTTGGTGGTTGGGTTAGAGGTGGGGTTAGATAGGTTTGAATAGGTTTGTGACTTTTGTAGGTGATGGGATGTTGGTTTGGTGAGGGGTTGGGTCGATTGGTGGAGGCTGGGGCTGTGTGAGTGGCGGGTTAAGTGGTAGGCTAGTCATTTGGGGTTGGTTCAGTGTGGGCGACAAGGTTGGGTTCAGTTTAAGGGTTGGGTGTTTGGTCGGTGGTCTTGCGACTGCTGGATCAGTGGTGTAGGAGAAGGGTCAATCTATAATGGTGGAGGGTAGCTCGGTGATGGGTGTAGTGGCTAGAAATGAAGGGAAAAGGAAAAGAAAAGGGACAGGTTTTTTAGGGTTAAGGGGAATTTTAGGAAAAGATAAAAATTTTAAAAAATGGTAGTCCAACACCATTAAAACTTTATAAGCCATTAATCCTTGTAAAACAATACCTCATAAGGCCAACAACACTTCTAAGCAAAGAAACAATTAAGACTCCAACATCATTGTACTTGTCCATTTGAAAATTAAAATGAAAAGGACATAAATTAAATGGATAAGATGATGAATAGTGATCCCATTATTAAAATATTTATTTATTTATTGTATTTAAATTATTAATTTTTTATAATAATAAAATAAATAAGAATAGAATAATAAATATAAAAGAAAGTAAACCAAAAGAAAATTTTGAGAATAAAACAAAACCGATGAACTAAGGAAACTAAAACAAAAAGAGAATTGGAAAGAAAGTCTTGGGTTGATTCCCAATAGCGCCTCCATTTAATGTTTTTAGCTAGACATGGATACTAATCAAATAACTAGTGGATGCCCTAAAGTAATTTCATCAATTTCATGTGTTTTAAATCCCTCATAAAAAGGTTTTAATCGGTGCTCATTGACCTTGAAAATTTTATTTGTCTCCATACTTCGAATCACCACTGCACCATGAGAAAACAAATTAGTAATAATAAAAGAACCAATCCATCTAGTTCTCAACTTTTCTAGAAACAATTTAAGTTTGAAATCATATAACAAAACTTTCTACCCAACAGAAAATTCTTTTCTAGAAATCATATGATCATGGAATGCCTTAGTTTTTTCCTTATAAACTCTTGAATTCTCATAGGCTTCATTTCTGATTTTCTCTAACTTTTGGAGCTACAATTTCCTTTGTTCACCAGCCTCTTCAAGCTTCAAATTACAATGCTTTACAGCATGCTCTATGTTCCAACTTGATGAGTAAATGACAAGGCTTCCCAAATATAAATGATATGGAGACATTCCAATAGGAGTTTTATAAGCTATGCGATATGTCCATAAGGCGTCATCCAAACATAAGCTCTAGTCATTCGTATTTCTCTAGTCATTCGTATTTAGATTAATTGTCTTCTCAATGATGGACTTCACTTTTTTGTTGGATATCTCAGCTTCTCTATTTTTTTTTATGGGTGATATGCTGTAGACGTGTGATGTGCAACACCATATTTCTTGAAGAGCGCATCCACCACCTTATTACAAAAATGAGTCCCCCTATCACTTATAATAGCCCTTGAAATACTAAACCTAACAAAAATATTGGACTTCATAAAATCTACAACCATGTTAGCATTGTTAGTTTGGGTAGCTTTAGCTTCTACCCATTTCAAAACATAATTCATAGCAAGTAAAGTATACGGATTACTAAATGAAGTAGGGAATGGCCCCATAAATCTATGCCTCATATATCAAAAAATTCACAAACTGAAATAGGAGAAAGAGGCATTTGATTTCTTTGGCCTAAATGTCTAGTTTTTTTTAGGCAATTTTCACATGACTGGCAATGCAAATAAGAATCGCAAAATAAAGTTGGCCAAAATAATCCACATTCCAAAACTTTACAGGCTGTTCGCTTAGGAACAAATTGTCCTCCACATGCATAAGTATGGGAAAAATTTTAAATGGATGGAATTTCACTTTCATTAACACATCTCCTAATAATCTGATCGTAACAATATTTTCACAAATATAGGTCATCCAAACATAATATTTAACCTCATTTTGATCTTATCTTTTTTACTTCTAGTTATATCATTAGGAAAAATTCTAGAAGTTAAATAATTAACTATATCAGCATACCAGGGGACTGATTGGTGAACTAAAAAGAGATACTTATATGGAAAATCATCATTTATTTGAAGTGGTTCCTTTTGCAATGGTACTTGGTTGAGATGATCAGCCACCAAGTTTTTTTTGACCCTCTTTTATCTCTTATCTCCTAATTAAAATCTTGAAGCAAGAGAATCCATCGAATGAGCCTTGGTTTAACCTCTTTCTTCTTGAGCAAATACTTTAGAGCTGCATGATCAGAATAAACAACTACTTTAGTACTAAGAAGGTAAGATCAAAATTTTTCTAAAGTAAATAAAACAACTAAAATCTCTTTTTTTGTCGTGGAATAATTAGACTGAGCCTCATCGAGTGTCCTTGAGGCATAATAAATCACTTGAGACTCCTTCCCAATTCTTTGTCCAAGTACTGCACCACAGCATGGTTGCTAGCATCACACATTATTTTAAATGGTAAACTCTAGTTAAGTGGTTGTATGATTGGTGCAGAAATCAACATCTCCTTGAGTGTGTCAAATGTCTTTTTGCAAGATTCATCGAACTTAAATTACACTTCCTTTTGCAATAACTGACATAGAGGTTAAGTAATCTTTGAGAAATCAATGATGAAGTATTTGTAAAAACCTGCATGTCTAAGGAAAGAACAAATCTCCCATACACTTACGAGGTAAGATAAAGATTTAATAACATCTATTTTAGCTTTATCTACCTCAATCCCTCTCATTGACACTATATATCCCAAAATCAGTCCTTGATCAACCATAAAAGGACATTTTTCACAATTTAATACAAGATCTGACTCTAGACACCTATCAAGAATTTTTTCAAGTTATTTAAACACTCATCAAAAGAATTCCCATATACTGTGAACTCATCCATAAAAACCTCTATAAGTTTTTTCTCATATTCTAAAAAAATACTCACCCTGCACCTCTAAAATATGGCTAGAGCATTACAAAGACCGAATAACATTCTCTAATATGCGAAAGTACCAAAAGGGCAAGTAAATATGATCTTTTTCTAGTCCTCTAGTGCTACCAAAATTTGGTAAAAACCTGAATATCCATCAAGACAACAATAGTGAGTTCTACCAACTAACCGTTGTAACATATGATCAATAAAAAGATGGGAGAAATGGTTTTTTCTAATATATGCATTTAATTTTCTATAATCAATACAAACCCTCCATCCATTTTGAACGCGAGTAGGAACTAACTCACTATTAGCATTCTTAATTATAGTAAACCCCATTTTCTGAAGCACCACCTGAACTGGACTTACCTATGTGCAATATGAAATTAGATACATTATAAATGCATCAAAAAGCTTCAAAATCTCTTTTTTCACCACTTCCATCATGGGTGGGTTTAAATGCCTTTGAGATTCTCTTCTTGGCTTCCTATATTCTTCTATTAGAATTTTATGCATACATGCGGAAGGTGATATCCCTTTGATGTTAGCTATTGTCTATCCTATGGCTCCCTTGCATCCTTTAAGCACCTGAATAAAGCTCTTCTCCTCTCCTTTTGTAAGTTTGCTGGAAATTATCACTGGAAGGGTGTTGTTTTCTCCTAAATAAGCGTATTTTAAGTGGCTGGGTAGTGGTTTCAACTCCAAATCTGGTGCTTACATAATAAAAGGTAAATGATTGGTGTGAGATATTGGTAATTCAGATTGAATGGAAACTTTTACTTGCCTGAATGCTTCCATCTCATGCACTACTTCACACAGCTCCTCATCTAAGCCAACTTCTGCTTCTAAATTTGCCAAGATACCTGTTGTAATATTTTTGCAAAGAACAACTTTCAGCTTGCCAATATTACTTAACTCTAATAATTCTTGACTCAAAGAGTCTATCACATCTATCTCATACACACAAGATACATCACTAGGGTATTTCATGGCTTTATAAATATTAAATTTAACAATTTCACCATAGAATTTCATAGTGAGTGTGTCATCAAGAATATCAATTTTTATTTTCGACGTGCTTAGAAAATGCCTATCTAATAAAATCTCAGAAGAATTAGAAGCCTGATCTTCTATCATGTCAAGTATATAAAAATCAGCTAAAAAAATAAGACCATTAACTTGAACTAAAATATCTTTTAAAATTCCTTCGGGATAAACTACTGACCTATCAACTAATTGTATGACAACACCTATTTTTTTTGAAGGACCAACTTGTGAAAAAGAATAAATAGATAAAGGCATTTCATTAATGGATGCCCCCAAATCACACATTACTCTTTTATTGCCTAAATTGCCTATTTTACAAGAGATAGCAAATATACGTTTGTCCTTGCATTTTGAGGGCAATTGCCTTTTAATTACAACAGATATATTTTCTCACATACTTACCTTTTCATTCTCATTGAGCTTCCTCTTATTGCTATATAATGTTTTAAGAAATTTTGCATACCTTGGTACTTGTTTAATTGTATCAAGCAATGGGATGTTCACTTCAACCTTTCAAAAAGTCTTTAGAAATTTTTTTCTTCTTTCTCCCTCTTGGATTTAGCTAACCTTTATGGAAAAGGAGGAGGTATCACTATTGACTTGGGTTGATCATTGCTGGAAGTAGCAGGTCATTCTTCTTGTTGAACTAAAATTTCAAATTCTACAATTTTCTTTAAGCCCTACCCAGGGGCCTGCTTCTAATATGTGCTATCTAGCAACTCTTTTCCACTCTTCAAGGTTATTACGCTTGTATTTTGCTTCAGATTCACTACTATTTGAGAGGATAACTTCCCTTGAGACTCTAACTTACTCACCAATGAGGCTAATTGACTAATTTGATTTTTCAAAATTTGAATACTAAATCGAGTTTCTTGTTGAAATTGTTGAATGTTAGTCATAAAAGCCTTAAACATATCGTCAAGGGACATATCAAATTTTTGAGGTGGAGGAGGCTATTATAGAGGCAGTCTTGGCTAAAATTCTTATAAATTTTGTACTTTTATTCCATAATTAAAATTTGGATGGTTACTTCACCGCGAATTATATGTGTTTGAGTATGGATCATAATGCCTTTGGGGTTGGTTGGGCAATCCACCTACGTCATTTACTTATTCAGGGTCCTCCTTTTGGAGAGTGGGGCACATATTCATAGGGTGTCCTGAATGCACACAAATTTCACATGCTCTAGCTAGTTGTGCATTACCTAAAGCCATATTTTGAAATAAGGTTGTCAGTTGAGAGATTTTAGACTCAAAAGATGAAATACTTACCTTATTGACTCTTCTAGTCGTCTCCTTTTTGCTTCCAAACTGTGGAGAAGTATTTGCCATGATAGAAATTAGGTCCCTAGCTGCTTGAGGAGTCTTATTAATTATAACACCTCCACTTACAACATCCAACATGATTCATTCGGTAGGTAGGAGACCCTTTATAAAAATATTGCAACGGTGCTTGCTCGGTAATCCCATGTTGGGGGTAACTTGCACGTAACCTTTTAAACCTCTCCCAATATTCATAAAGATTTTTTGAATCTTTTTGCTTAATTTCATATATTTCCATCCTTATGTCGGCAGCACATGAAGCGGGAAAGAAATTATCTAAAAATGTCATCATCAATTCAGTCCATGTAGTTATTGAACTTGATGGCAAATCAAATGGCCAATATTTGCCTCAGTCATTCAAAGAAAAAGAGAACGCACTCAGTTTAACTTGCTCTTCTGACACCCCTTGTGGTCGTATACTTGAACAAACAATATGAAATTTCTTAAGATGCTTGCGTGGGTCTTCACTTTTTAAACCATAGAATTTGGGCAGTAGGTGTATCAAGCCATATTTGAGTTTGAAGGCGACATTCAAGGCTAGATATGTGATGCACAAATGCTGTTGATTAGTAGGAGGGGCAACAAGATCCCTCAAAGTTCATTCTCTGTCAGCCATAACCTTTTCTTTTTCTGATTTACTTGAAGAAGAATCAGATTTAAATGCTGGATTTCAATTTATCATAGATGATTCAACCACTAAAGCTTGTTTTTGTAGCTTTGTTTTCTTTCTTAAGCCTTTAGCGGCTTTCTCAATTTCAAGATCGTAAAGAAGCTCTTCTTCATGAGTAGACCTGGTCATGAAAAGAAATAAAATAACTTAGCATAATTCTCCGACAACGGCACCAAAATTTGATGGGTGTCAAATCCACTAAAAATAAATTTATATTCCTAGACAAATTAAATTGTGATAGTGATGAATAGGGTCGAACCTCAAGGAATTGCTACTTACTAAAATTCTTTTATTACTAAGAAAATAATTAAAACAAGAAATTAAAATGAGGGATTTTGAATGAAATAAAAATTGAAATAAAATTCAGAAATTAATTTTAACTAAATTAAAGGCAAAAAAAATAATTGAGAAATTTAATAAGGAAAAGACTTAGTTGAATGAATAATTTTAATTCAATTATTAAATTAATTACGGATTCAAAGATTACTCTTTTTGATTCTTTAATAAATCAGTTATAGTATCAAACAAGTTCTCAATAAAGTCCTTCCTTAAGTTTTAAATTAATTAGAAAATATTCTCTACTTAACTCTTGTCAATAATTTGTCATATAAAAATGTCCATAGAATCTAATTATTGATAGCCTTAAGAACTAGAAGGACTTGATTCTAATCAATAAACCCAACTTCGAGATCTATTTAATTAGATTATATAATCTCTTAGGATACTCTTAATTGCTACCTAAATCAAAGCATCAACAATTATGAATTCAAACACTTTGAATAATATTGTGTTATTTAACTAATTAAGCAATTGGCCCTATTTATTAATTAGCAAAACAATAATTAAATTAAGCCACAGAGAATTATATAAATGTTGAATGTTAAAAAGAAAAGAAAAGTTAAGTTGTTTAGATCTCACAATTCGTAAATATGAATTTCAGTTACCTTTCAACTAAAATAGATTTAGTTGCTCATAATTTTAAGAAAAGAAAACTTCAATATTCTGTAAATTTCTAGTAGCTTGAAATATAAAATAAAATTTGCTAGGGTTGCTGGAACTTTTAGCTTAAATATCCTAGGTTTAGAGATTTCCTAAACTAAAACTAACTAAGAAAACTATAATAATAATATAATAATAATAATAATAAAAGAAAATTATAATAATATTTCAAATTAAATTCCTAACAAATAGACGATTACAAAATCATATTTACCCTTCAAAGTTCTTCCAAAATCGTATCTCCAAATCATCAAAATAAATTAAATGCCAACTGTCAGATTTTCTTCAAAACTGTTAGGTCAAGTCTATCTCCAGTCTTGCCCAAGGTTTCCATCAACATACTTTTTACAAAACTTTCAACTTTTAGTTCAACTTTCCTCCTTAAACTCTAGCTCTTCCTTAAATTATTTTTCTCTACAAAAAAAATTCAAAAGTCAATAGAAAATCCTAATAGTTAGCCTAAATTATCCAAAAAAATATAAATGATATTTGATCGCTATCAGCACATGATGTGCACTTCCAAACATCGCATGAATGTTTGAAACATCTTTATTCAGTAGTAAAAATGACCAAACTATCCCTTATTTGGTTAAGAAAGAGGTTTTACAAAAATTATTTTTGTCTCTTTTATGATTAATAATAATTAAAAAAATTGCATTTTTATTACAATAAATTTTTAATATTAATTTATTATTACATAATAATGTATAATCACCTGCATCATGAATTCATCGTTCTATTAATATTAAGATATTAAAGTTCAATTCATCAAAAGTAAAAACAAAAATTGATTTTTTTATCATGATGATTAGTATAATTTTTAATTTTGAAATATACAAGCAGCAAGATAATAATAATAATTTAAATTAATTTTCTAATTTATTAGATTTAAATTATTAGAAAGTGTTTTTACAAGAAAGGGACTTTGCAAAAGATAATATTGATTAATTTTTTTTACTTTATTTACTGTTAGTTTCATTTTTCATTGTTTTCTTTTTAGGCCATTTACAATTGATTTTACAGAGTTTTTTTTTCTCTTTCTCTATCTGCCTATCATTGGGAAATTAGTTTTGCCTTTTCACATCTTCGAAAGGCTATTAGATCACTAGCTTGTTAACTCTAAATGGTTCAATCTAAAAAAATTTTGGGTTTTGTGCTTTGGGTACAAATAATTGAAAAATGAAAGAAAAAAATCCTTATTTATATAATGAAAGAAAAAAAATACTTATTTATATGTCTAAATTCATAAGCACCAGCAGCAACTTTATACCCATAGCAAAACCTCTTCAACACCACCTCCATTGCCTACAATCCTTGAAGCAAATTAATCTTCTCAAACTCCCTCTTCTCACTATATAATCTCATCGCCTCTTGGACGATTTCATTTATCTCCACCATCACTTTTGATATGAAACAAAAGCCTTTATTTCATCTAACAATCGCATTTGCAATTAGTTTTTGAGTTTCAAGAAATCATCTAGATTCATTAATATATGCAAGTCCTCAATTTCTGAAAGAAGTTTGTAGAAAGGTGATTATAGGATTTGAGACTAAGAGCATTTGAGAGAGAAGAAAAAGAAGTTTGGAGAAAAAAGTATTTTGATACTATTCCTATTTTTGAATAGAATGAGATGAATTTATAGTAATGTGAAAATACAATAATGTCCATGAGCAATAAACTGAAACAGTAAAAAGCACATGTACAAGAAAGTAAAATTATAATTACATGTAAAAAATAGTTAGATTTTCTTTACCAAATAGCTTCCACATGTTTAATAGTATTTGAAGTGTAAGCCATGTCAGACGCGTGTATCTCATGCATCTCAACTATGTCTCAAAGTGTTAAATATTTATGAAATATACAAGTTTGAGGGGAAAAGTGGTTAATCTAATAGTACATGGGATAAAGTAACCAAATTTACCAAGTTCAGAGGGCAGCAGATGTATTAAACCTAAATATATTTTATCATTTTATAAACATTACTTGTTGTATATCTATCATCAAAAAGTCAAAATGCAAGTAATCTTTTTTTGTAAACACCATTAATCATCAACCCAATGATATGTAACACCCTATATGAATGTAACAATGATAATTAAAAATTTGAAAACAATATGTATAAATCTTTTCTTTTATAAACATGCATAAAGGCGTGTTATTGTTGTGCGTGAAACACAATTGATGAGTAAGATTAAATATTTTTGAACCCAATTAATAACTTTTAATTCTTGTAAAAGCTAAAAGTTAATTCATTGATACAAACACACCTTACTGATGATTTAAGCAACTAGGAACACACCGAGGTCCACTCGTCATCAGTTTCTAACTCCTCCTTGACTAGCTTTTAGTATTAGTGGAAAAGGCCTTGTTGTTGAGGTATAAATGATTAGATTAAGCTTGTTTTTGCAAATCCCATCAATTCTATTTACTTTTTATCTATATTTGCTTGAACATGATGCTTCTTGCCAAAATGTATTCTCAACATTCCATAATCACCACCTTTTTGGCATTTAAATGTGATGGTGCAATAGTTACAGTAGGATATCATTGTACCATCCACATTTTTAATATTTATTGATATATAAAATGAAAAATATTAGATCTCTATTCAACCTTGAGAAATTCAGGTCGAGTTAGAAAAGAACTACTAGACCAAGTTTCAAATGGATGACAAAAAAAAGTAGAAATCTCAAGTCGAGCTTCGGGTTGGATGAAATTTGTCTCTGGCCAACCTAACTCAACTTGAAAAGTTTTTAAATGGTAGACTATCAAACAACATCATTTTTGGTTTGTCGAAGATGTTGTTATTTTAATTTTAATTTGTCCAAAATAACATCATTTTGAACAAATCTAACCAAATTTATTAGTTGAAAACCTAAGAGGTTTGAGTGAAAGTTTATTCTAGCCACTTAGGCCAAAAATTGGGGTATTTGAAGCCTGAATTTTTTTTTTTTTTGTGGTGGGTTATGAGCTAGGCTAAAACTTAATCCATCTTCGCCCAAGAACACGCCTATATCTCAATTTCCTTTATTTGTTACCTTGGCTCAAATTCATTGTTTGATGAACAAAACTCATTTTTTCTTATTCATTCAAAATATAATGCGCTCAGTTTTTGTGTTAAAGTTAATATTGTGTAATTTGTTGCTCATTATCATTTTTACTCTTGAATGAATAACTTGAACTTGCTATTTAAATATATATGAAGATAAAGTAATATAAAATATAGATGATAAATGATGAATAATTAAGATTAAGATAAACATAATTTGATGATGGAATGAAAAAATGGATAGCTTAAATCTTAATGATGGAATGAAAAAAATGAAAAACTTGATGAATTGAGATTAAGAGAGATTAGGGAGCTTAAGAGTTAGGAGAATTTGGAGATTGAAAGATATAATTGAACTTTTGTTGTTAGAATAGTGAAATGGAATAAGATATTTAATAAAATTTGTAATTTTTTCATAAAATACCCCTAAACATAGCCACTTTTTTAGTTTTTAAAGGAGATAAAATAGTAAATAAAATTGAAATTGAAAAAAAAACAAAAAAGGACACATACACAACAATGACTTGCATAGGTAATTATTAGTGTCGTGGCCAATGATCGTGTGCCACATGTTACTTATGCATGTGACAAATGGTAAGCTTCCATGTGAAGCTTACTGCCGCTTTCTTTTATATATATATATATATATATAGCATTCATAATTTTAAATATTCTAAAATAAGTATAATATAAAGAGATAATTAAATATATAAAAATAATAAGTTCAATTGGGTCCTTAAACTAAAATATAAAAAACTAATTTATAGAGTTAATTATACAGAAATAAAGTTTATAAACCTAATTAAGTAATAAATATTTCTTACGGAGTTAAGCGACAACCATGCCAAATTCTCTGCACATTTGGCTTTATCAGTGTTAGCCAAGGATTTCGGCTCTGACTCTTGGTGATTGCGTCTTTGGCACTATTCAAGCTTGTAGCCTTATGAAACACAAACCTAAGCCCGGAGAAAATGAGTTGCCACCCGAATAGACCAGAAAAATAAAGAAGGGGATAGTGACTCAATTCCTAGGAAATTTTTAACTCCCTATTGGATTTGCAAAGTTGAGTATGTATAGCCATAATATAACATATCCTACTATCTCTATGCACCTAGTTCATTGAAATTGGCCTCTTTTTCAGATCCTAGTATTATATTATTTAAAGATATCAAAAGTATCATCCACTATACAGGCAATATGAATATGCAAAGGGCAATCAAGAAATATACTATTGCATCAAATTAAAATATATACATTAGATGGTAATGTTTGAAATAATAAATAACACAAAATAAAAATAAAATGAGCACCCATCAATGATGGAAACATGCTCTTACATATGATAATAACTCTATTCGTTGATTCCAGAAATAAAAAAGGGTACATGTGGAGGCCTACTATATCATTTCTAAACAAAATAACCATAATCAGATTAAAAACTAGCAATAAAATAAATCATGCACTGGTATTTGCATGACATTATGGATCACATCATAATTACTCAAAATTATCATAAACAATCATAAACCATCATTGTAAAACAATTAGAACATGTGCTATATAGAAACTGAAGCCTAAACCAAATTTGCACATAAATCGAGGAAAGTTTAAAATAACGTATTGTATCAAAACAACTCAAAAATATCATAATTCATCACTAATCATTAGTAATCATCACATTATACCAAAATAAGCACATTTAAGGCAAAACATGTGTAAAATTGGTCACGACACATTTATTGAGGTAACATGACATCAATTAAGGGAAATCCTACTTTTCATTCAAAATATCAACTTATCATCCCATGTATCTTAAAATGTGTTAAAAATAAGATTATATCAATCAATTTGCATATTTGGCCCAAAAATTGACTCGATACACAAACTGAGATGAAAATCGATTAAAAAATTTAAAAATTGGGTTTTTCTTAAAAAAATTTCAAAATTCATAATCATCTTAAAAATACTTAGAATGTCATAAAAATAGTTTCTAAGCATTAATATGTGTTAATTGAGGATTTTTAAGCATTAATATGTGTTAAATCGAAAAAATTGAATCCTTGTTGATTTAGGAATATATTTTTCTCAACTTGGTTCAAGATAGTGGAGAATTGGTTTCTTGAATTTTGATAACAAGTAAAATCTATATATATTTAAAGTAATATTTGAGCTTGTTATTAAATGATTCTACTGATTTTTAAAGCATTTTTACAGATAAAGTAGCTGAAAAAAGAGCAGAGAGTTAAGTGGAGAAATATGAGTTAAAGCATGGAAAAGGGCTAGAATGTGCAAACCAAAGCCTCAGATATAACTCTTGGGTAAGGCTGGTGACAGACAGAACTGATTTGATAGTTTTTAAGATAAATCTGACATCTGGCATTTAATTTATTTTGAAGCCTTAGAGATACAATTATGGTAGGATTTTGAAGGATATATCTGATTTTATAATCCCCTACTAGTTAGGAATTTAATTTAGGATATTATTCCTATTTTCTTTTATTTTTTTATTTTTAGTTTTTAGTTTTCCTAGTTAGACTTAAATCAGAAATTTTTTTAGACAAGGGTGTATAAACTGGCTTTTCCAGCAACCCTAGGGGGATTTTTTGGATATTTTTAGCTGCTGCAACTTTATAATTTATCAAAATTTTCTTTTCTTCAAATTATAAGCAACTAACTCTATCTTGGTTGAAGTGTAATTGAAGTTCATATTCGCAAATTGTGAGATCTAAATAACTTTATCTTTTCTCTTCTTTAATATTCAATATTTATATAATAGTGTGGAGTTATCAAATTTTCAATAGTTTCAGCCATGGCTACCTCAGCAACAATAGCCACCATCACCAACATCAGGTATGTTTCTTGACAAAATATTTAAATTATTCATGACTAACACTCAATAATTTCAACAGGAGACAAAAGAATGTATTCATAATTTGGAGAATCAAATTACTCAACTAGCATCATCTATATATAAGCTAAAGTCTCAAGCAGAATTTTCCTCTTAAAAGGTGGTCAATCAAAAACAAAATATAAGTACAGTTACCTTGAGATGTGAAAAGAAGATGCTTGAAAAATTGCAGCAAAAACAGATCCCTAGGCAGAGTTTAAAGAAAAATAATAGAATCTAAAATTTTAGTAAAACAAGAGGAATGACCTGCTACTTCCAGCAATGACCAACCCCAATCGGTAGTGATACCTCCTCCTTTTTCATAAAGGTTAGCCAAATTCAAGAGGGAGAAAGAGAAGGAAGAAATTTTATAAACTTTTGGTAAGGTTGAGGTAAATATTCCTTTACTTGATGTTATTGAAAAAGTACCTTGACGTGTTAAGATTTTCAAAGATATATGCACCATCAAAGAGAAGATAAGTGGCAATGAAAAGGTATGCACGTGAGAAAGTGTTTCTATCATAATTCAAAGAAAGTCATCTCTCAAGTGCAAGGACCAATGTATGTTTGCGATTCCTTATAAAATAGGTAATTTAGGCATAAAAAGAGCTACATGAGATTTAGGACCATCAATAAATATAATGTCATTATCTATTTACTCATGTTTATATGCTAGTCCTTTAAAAGAAACTTTTATTATGATTCAATTAGCTGATAGGTCGATTATTCATCCTGAAGGAATTTTAGAGGATGTCTTAGTTCAAGTAAATGTATTAATTTTTCCTGCTGACTTTTATATACTTGATAATGATAATGATCAATCTTCCAATTCTTCTATTTTGTAAGGGAAATCTTTCCGTAGTACAACTAAGACAAAAGTAGATATATATGATGGTACACTCACTCTGGAATTTGATGAAAAATTATTAAATTTAATGTTTGTAAGGATATTAAAGGTCATAGTGATATGTCTTATGGTGTTGATGTTGTGAATAAAGAAAATTTTGAATTGATAAATAATGATGAGCTGAATGATAGTGTGAAAAATTCAAAGGTGGAATTTGTTGCTAATGAGAAATTGCAGGATTTAATGTGTGAAAGGGAGGCTCTCAAACCTCTAGAAAGTAAATTCTTAATTCTTGAATTACCTACTTCTCACATAAAATGTTTACCTTATATTGTGCAGGTATCAAAATAGAAAATAATAGATCCTAGTGTAGCAATCAAGAAGAATCTTATGCGTCCAATATCAAAAAGATTAATTTGAAATGTCCACTAGAGCATAAGGGCAATGTCTAGCCAAAGACATAAAACAAAGGCGCTTGTTGGGAGGCAACCCAATCTTTTTATTTTTTTATTATTTTATTATTTTCTATTTTGTCTTCTTCTTCCTTCAAAATCTTTGCAATTTTTTTTTCAGGTCTAATGGAGCATAACAATGAAAAAAAATTGTCACCACTTTCACTCTTCCATTTCTGAAATAATTTAAATGTAATATTTTGGGCAACAATTGTGATGATAGCTTTTAGCCAATTAATCTAGGTTGATTTTTGTTGTTTCACTCATTTTAGCAATCACAACTGATATGTCTATTATTTTTATAAAATGCTTTAAGATTTTTACTCCATGATGTTTTTAAACTTAATCAATTTAATTAACTAGAAGCACAGAGATAGGCTTGCTTAGGTTATCTTGTTTTAATTTTTAAAATTAATTGTTAAATATATTGTGAACTAAATAAATAAATGAAAAGAGCCCAAACAAAGTTCAAAAATGAATGTCTTACTCCACTGGTCAAAAGGCCATGAGTAGAGCTAGTAGCCACTTGAAAGCTATGACCAATTGAGTAACCGGGTACCGGTATTATAAATATTTGTCCTCGTGTCAAAATATTGGTGACATTTTAGGCGAGCAATTAAAAAAGTGCTAAAAAAAATAAAAGTTGGTTCATAATTTTAAGTCTTTTTATTCATTAAACCTTGATAAGTTAAGTAGAGTCTTCTATGTATAACTAGTTTTTCACTTGGCAATTAACTAGTCATCAAAGTTGGGTAAAGGTCTTAGCATTTTATATATATAATATATGTCTGTTTGATTGCTAGTTTTGTGAAATATTGAAAAGCTTGTCCTATAAGTCTTTGGTTATTGGTTACCATCCTCTTTGAGTAATTTAAATATTGCAAGTTGAGTTGTTGATTGATGAATGTGGAGAATGGATGTCTTAAGTTGTAAAATGCTTGAGGGCAAGCATGATTTTAGTGTGAAAAAATTTGATAACAAGTAAAATCTACACATATTTAAAGTATTATTTCTGCTTGTTATTAAATGATTATACTGATTTTTAAAGCATTTTTTAAGATAAAGTAGCTGAAAGGAGGGCAGAGAGTTAAGTAGAAAAATATGAGTTAAAGCATGGAAAAGAGATAGAATGTACAGACTGAAGCCTTGGGCACAACCCTTGGGCAAGGCTGGTGACAGACATAACTTATTTGACAATTTTTAAGATAAATTTGACAGCTGGCATTTAATTTATTTTGAAGCCTTGGAGATATGATTTTGGTAAGATTTTGAAGGATATATGAGATTTTGTAATCCCCTACTAGTTAGGAATTTAATTTAGGATATTCCTATTTTCTTTTCTTTTTTTATTTTTAGTTTTTAGTTTTTCTAGTTAGACTTAAATTAGAAAGTTTTGTTTTCGACAAGGGTGTATAAGCTGGCTTTTCTAGGAACCCTAGGGGGATTTTTAGACATTTTTAGCTGCTACAACTTTTCAATTTATCAAAGTTTTCTTTCCTTCAAATTATAAGCAACTAGCTCTATCTTGGTTGAAGGGTAATTGAAGTTTATATTCGCAAATAATGAGATCTAAACAATTTTATCTTTTATCTTCTTTAATTTTCAATATTTATATAATTCTCTATGGCTTAATATCATTATTGTTTTGCTAATTAATCGATAGGGCCCATTGCTTGATTAGTTAAATAACATGTAGCCATTCAAAATTCTTGAATTCCTAATTGTTCTTGATGTTTTGATTTAAGTAGAAATTGGATTTATCCTAAGAGATTATATAATCTAATTAAATAAATCTCGAAGTTTGATTTATTGGTTAGAATCAGGTCCTTCTAGTTCTTAAAGCTGTCAATAATTAAATTTTAAAGACGTTCCTATAGGATAGGTTATTGGTAAGAGTTAGCTAGAGAACGTTTTCTAATTAATTTAAAACCTAAGAAATGATTAGTATTAAGAGCTTGTCTAATACTATAACTGATTTATTGAAGATTTAAAAAGAGCGATTTTTAAGTCCGTAATTAATTCAAGAATTGAACTGAAATTATCCCTTCAATTGAATTTATTTTTATTTGTATTTTTTCTAATTTATTTTTGCTGTAATTTAATTTTAATTTTAATTTTCAGTTTTAGTTTAATTTCAATTCTTATTTTTTAAACCCCCTTGTTTAATTTTGTTTTAGCTTTCCTTTTTAGTTTTCAAAAGAGATTTAAATAAGTAGTCAACTCTCTGTGGATTCGATCCTATTCACCATCACTATCATTTCATTTTATATAGGAATATGAATTTAATTTTGGTGGTTTCAACATCCATCAAATTGAAACATTGGTCACTGTGAAATTGAGTTAGTTTTGGAGCTAATTGAGGTTTTTACTTTCTTTAAAAATATTTAATTAGAGTTTGTTATATTTTGATATAAACTTTTTTTTTTGGTATTTTTGAAGTTATTATTTGTTTTTATTTATGAAATTCATATTAAATTTTATGAATTCTAATATAAATTTGAAATGAGATTTGATTTCGTTATTTAAAAATAAAATTATTACTTTATGAAACTTATAGTTTATATGATGAATTAAAGTATTTAAAAAGTCATTAAATTTTTAGTTTTATTTATTCATATGAATGTTAAATATTAAATTTTAACATTGTATTACTTATCATTTGAGTTATGAAAATTTTATATGTTGATTATGTGAGTTTAGATGAATTATGAAGAAATTATAGAAATGATGACTTGGGATGGATTGAGAAAGATTTATGGAAAAATTATTATATTTTAATACGCTACATATGTTCTTGATTTGTAATATTGAGTTTGGTACTATTGAGTTGACATGCCGACGCTTATAGATATATATGTCATGACGTAATTGTTATATTTACCATTTAGGCGAGATACTATGGTATCATGATATTTTGGTGTCGATGAGACTTGTGATATGAGATTTATATGTTTGAGCGAGATACTTTGGTATCGCGATACTCTATCTCCGGTATCGAGATCTACAAGTAGCAATGGGTCAGTTTAATATTATTGAATCTTGAACATCTGTGTAGCGGCATAATTTGAGTATATTGCGATTGGCAATGTTAATATATATTTGTTTAAATCATAGTTGAAGTTTATGAAATTCTTTTAAATTTATGATTATTTCATTTACTGTGAGGCACTTATATTTATTTTATTATAATTTGAGATTTTCATTTTATTAAAAAATGCTTGAATATTAGAATTTTTATTTTTTATTTAATTCCAAATTATCATTAAGTTGTATAGCTTAGCGCGATTAATTTCATTATTCAAGTGACAAGGCTTGTAACACCCCGATACTTCATATAAGTACTATACATATACTTGGTATACATACAGTAACTATATAAAGTATAAGGATGTCACTTTTCGTTACAATGTAAAAACCTTTAACTGAGTTTAAACCACCATACATTAATTTAAAGAATATTCACCAAATTTGTTATAGTTTTAATGATCTTGTAAATATATAATAATCTTATCTTTATCATAACTTCATTTATACATATAAATACATTCGTGACGGAAATACATTATAATTAATAATTATACATGTATGCATTACCCTCTAGTTGGTCTCGATAAACTCTTACTCTTCTTGTGGCATAACGAAAGACTTCAAATCTTCCACCTAGACACCTGCGCGATTACACATCCGCGCTAAGCCCGAAAGCTTAGTAGTACAAATATAAAATATAAACATACCTTATAGAAATTCTAACATATAATGAAATATCAATTCCAGGTACCATTAATTTCTTATCATACTTTTATTTTTCTTCTTAATTTCACCTTTCATATATATCGTCTGATTTCATATGTTATCTACATATAAACATATCATTATCACTAACCACAGATCCATCACTAATACTCACAATCAATATATCGATACACACATTACATATCATATCATTATCACCAATCACAGATCCATCACTAATACTCACAATCAATATATCAATACACACATTACATATCATATCATTATCACCAATCACAGATCCATCACTAATACTTACCATCAATATATCAATACACACATTACATATCATATTTCATAACATTTCATGTCATTATTTTATTCACAATTCACCAATCATGAATCATATTTCCAACAAAGACAACCATAGATCTCATTTATTTCAACATTAAAATATCACATTGAAAACAAAGACAGACTCGGGCCCAAAAACACTAATATGATATTCAACTTTCAGAGTTAATGCTTTGGTTCAATCATCACATTTATCATTATCCCAACTAGGCTTCAAGGATTAGGTTCAACCAAGCTTCAAGGGGAAACAAAGCATGCTAAGTATCAACCCAACTTGGCTTCAAGAACCAATCCAACCTAGCTTCAAGGGTTGTAACATCTCAATTAGGCTTCAAGGATTAGACCCAACCAAGCTTCAAGGGGAGTAAAACATGTTAAACTTCAACCCAACTTGGCTTCAAGGATCAAGTCCAACCTAACTTCAAGAGATTGTTACTAAATATTAGGCATGCCACCAACAACAAACTCTGAAAATGGAATAACACATTAGCCACACAATTCATTTATTATTTCATTAGCATTTTCATTCTCAATTCTCATCATCATCTAGGCAACATGCCTCATTTATCTCAATTGAATCATCATAGCCAATCACAATGGCTTTACATCACATTTGAATCATCATAGCCAAACACAATGGCTTCATATCACATTTGAATCATCATAGCCAAACACAATGGCTTCACATCACATTTTATCTCAATTCACGTTATACACTTTATCATTCAAGCATACATAGTCAATTACATTGCACATGTATCTTAAATTCATTGTCATATAAACCATATGTCCATTTATTTCATTTTGATCATTATTAGCAACCATAATAACATCACATTTCATCATTTCTCAAGACACATTTACACCATTCATTATTAAAACATTTAACATAACAAATTGCATTGCACATACCTTTTTGAATGATCCTCATCTCTTCCACACTATACAAGTCACAATATTAGTCACATTATAATACTTCATCACTCAAGTATGCATAATCAAACACATTAAACATCCATTAAGAATGATCATCATGTATATATATACATAACAATTTACATCATTCATGGACTTAGAATCTTCCACATACATTTGTTTGGATCATTATTGTTTTAAGTATGTTTAAAGTGTTTATGTTTAGGTTTAGATACCAAAAATACCTTTGGAGAATCAAAACCATGCAAGACGAACAAAGAATAGAAACATTAACTAACACATTTGAGGGACACGGGCAGCACACTTGAGGGACACGGCCAAGCTTGTGGCCGTGTCTCTCAACACAATTTTGGCAGTAGCAAACACATGCATAAGACACGGCCGTGTCTCTCCAAAATCAATCCAACACGGCTCAATTTTCCTTGACTTGGCCGTGTTTCTCATGAATTGGCCGTGTCTCTCCTTGCTTTTGGCCATGTCACTCATGAATTGAAACCCTAATCATGTCCAAGTCTCCTTTGGTTGCACTCAATTACATTATACACAATATAACTTAATTTAAATGAATGTAATCAATGTTCTAAACACATATTCATCACAATTTGCACATTAACAACATATCAACAATACCCTTAATCATCTACCATTTCAAAACCCTAAACCAAATATCACTCTTAATTTATCATCCTCCAACCAAAACCAACATCAATCTTCTTCTTTTAATAACAACATCCACTTTAACCTTTTTAACTTACAATCAATTTCCATACCTTTAAACACATCTCAACCCTCTAAATCATGATATCAACAAATCATAACACACATCAAACACATCTTCAAAATACCAAAGAAAGACAAGAGAGTACTTACCTTAGATGAAGAAATTTCACCAATCTTCAACCAACTCCTTTGATTTCTCCTTCAATTTGATTTTAGAAATCAAACTTTCCTCTTGCTCCTTTTCTCTTGACAAGGTTCGACCACCAAAGAAGAAGAAAAGAAATTGAAGAAGCAAAGTCAACCTCTTCCTCTCTTTAAATCTACACCAAGCAATTCCAAAAGAAAATTACCTTAATACCCTTTTTCATTTAACTTAACTTTTGTCACTTGTTTGCCCATTATAGTAATTTCACATATCACATAAAAATATCCTCTCCCATTGACTCCTCATATTGACTTATGTATATGTTATTTATATTAACATATATACAACATATACTTTCCATTTACACCTTCATTTCCTTTGCAAAAACATATATACATTTAATTCAAATCAAAACAACAATTGTATCAAAACTTCTAGGCACACTTTGGGATATTACAAGGCTAATGATAAAAGGAGCCTTGATAGGTCTAAAAAGACTTAGGATTGGGGGTGATTCAAAAGTTTAAAGTTTCTTATCACAAGACCATTCCAAATTAGTGCTGCATATCATGTATAGTTTTTGCATCCTATGAATTTTGATTTTGTAATTATAACTGCTTTATGTACTGTAAACCATATGAGATTATTGTAAATGCTATATTTATATAAAATTAGATATTATTTTGTCTATTGCTATTTTAGTTGATTTTGTGTTGTCATGAGTTGATTAAATTGGGGCAGTTGCAAAATTTGTGGCTTTTGAGCTTTAGAAGTATATTTTCTTATAAGAATTCTAACCTATAATAGTTGACGATAATAATTTTATAAATAAAACTCTAACGATTTTTTTTATAGAATTTTTTATGTAATTTAATCGAAACTCCAATTTAATTAATATTACTTATTTGTTTATTTAATTTCAAATAATATTTAAACTTCGATCAAGATTAGATTTTATACTAAGGTTTTAAAAGAGTCTTCTTACCGGTTTAACTTTTTAATACTCTTATATTTTACGTATATAGAGTATAAAAATGTTACAATATATTCCTTCTAAACTAGCAATTCTAAACTCTATTTCATGGATGGGTGAATCGGGATTGGAATCCAATGACAAATTGAGCCTGAATTTCTTAGTCTCGATTCAAATTGTTGAATTGGTCCAAACATGCTAAACTAGGACACAAATCAAAGTAAACAACCACCTATATATGTAGTGAATAGATTTCACCTTAGGCTAGGAGCAATGCCAATACTTCAAGAAAAGGAAGGGAAATTTTCTCTTAAAGTTTTGGCTTTGTACCTAATTATTCCTCTATATTTTTTTAAATTTCGATGCTCATTGTAATTTTCATAAAATATAATTTCATGAATTTGTTAACGTATTCATAAACCATATTTATTTACCAAAAAAATAATTAAACTAATCAAAGAAAATATTATTATATATATGTATGTGTGTATAGAATCCTAAATTTACCTAATGATGTATCAAAAAATAAAATAAAGTGAAAAAAGTATTAAATTATAAACATAATATCTTAAGAAATAATTAAAACTAAAATCATTACTCAATATTAGAAGTAGAAATAATAAAATAAAAATAAAAAAGAAATAGAATAAATAAAAAAACAAAAACATATGAAAAAAAATATAAAGATTTTAATCTTGTATTCTTTCTTAATTTTTCTTTTTCTTTATTGTTCATTCAATTCTTTCTCAATATATTAATTCATTAAATGAGTTTAATTTAATGTAGTCGAAGAATTTATCATTTTTTCCTAATTTCTTTTTGTGTTTAAAAAGTATCAATTTTTTTGTCTAAGTTTTTTTTTTTTTTTGAAGAAAAACATGTTTAGTTGGGGAAGAAGTGATTCACAGAGTCTTGCATAACTTAATGGATATGAGATAATTTAAAATTTTGAAGAGAGACAAATAAGAGATTTTATAAAAATTTTAATAAATAATATATATATTTATTTTTTTTCCAAGAATACTAGTTGCCCCTTTTCAAACATGGGTTTGTCCATACCTACACTAATCATTATTATGATTCTAATCCACAAATTAACCACTTTTATTCTATTTTAATTTATCCCTATTTTTTTTCCTTCCTTTTATTAATTCCCATTTTATAATAACAATATTATACTAATAGTTAGTGGAATTGGATTTTGGGTACTAG
This sequence comes from Garcia nutans, assembly GCA_947685225.1. NCBI lineage: Eukaryota > Viridiplantae > Streptophyta > Magnoliopsida > Malpighiales > Euphorbiaceae > Garcia > Garcia nutans. The sequence goes on along the minus strand of CANTUV010000066.1, from coordinate 10,453,250 downwards.
AAAAATCCCTAATTTGAATTATAATAAAATCTAATATTTCAATCTTATATATATATAACACATTTTTTCATTCATATATATTCTTTAAATAATTTTTCGTAACTTTTTTCTTTTCCCCACTTTCCAATCAAATAATGGGAAGGACATTTTCTCCTTCACCTTCTTTTCTTTTTCTGCCTTTTTTTTTCTTTCAACATTTTTTCTCAAAAAAAAAGTGTAAAGCTAGAGAAAGACCCAACTTAACATTGTATTTTAGCCAAAAGCTCAATAAGAGTACCATAAACATTTTTAAATCTAATCAGCTACTTAAATTTCGTTTTATGACTCAGTTTGGATTTGTCTATTAAATTAATTTCCACAGAGTTTATACATTTAAAAAAGTGAAATTATGGAATCCATTTCATCTTCATCTTAAATAATAAGAATGTTAAAATTCGAAAATTCATATTATTAAATAAATATTAAAATTAAATCTTAAAAAAATTTAATTTACAGCATTTCAATTATGTTTTTAAAACGTTAATTGCTTAATTTTGAAATGCTATTTTTAACATAAACTTTATTGAGCAGTACTTCATATTAACATTGAACACAAATTTTAAAAGTTAATTCTTAACCATTTTCCCAAATGAGAACTAAATTCATTTTTAGTCGCTGGCATGAAAATTTTACCATTATTGCCCGAAAATTATATACAAAACTGTTGCTATAGAAATGTACAATTTAGGATGTCATGTAATTACTTAATGTTTTACAATAATCTTTTTCTTTTATAGCCTAATCTAATATATATTGAGAGTTCATTTATATATTAATTTTAAATATTATATAACGAGCATTAATGTTTCATTAGTCTAATTTCATGAAAATATAATTTTGCAAAAGAAAAAAAAATCTAATTAAAGTATTTGTAAGTGTACCATGCATATCATTGGTATATCATGAGCAGTGGAAAAGGCATGTGATGAGAATGGGGCAGTTGTCACCTTTCTTTTTTGAAAAAAAAATATTATAATATATTTATTGAATTTTTTTATTTAATATATATATTAAAATTTTTAGAATTGTTTATTTGTTCCTTTTGAAAATTCTAAATTGCTCCTATTCTTTAGATTATATAAAAAGTCAAAGAAAATAAATCCCAAAAAATTATTTATTTTCCAGCTAAATATGTTTTTCTTCTACAAAAGTTGATAAATAAAAAAAAAACTGAGAAAAGAAAAATATTAGAATCTTTTTTTTTAAATATTTTTTTATTCATTCTCATTGTTTTTACTTTTGCTTTTATTTTTATTATTTTTATTTCTAATATTGTGCGATAATTTTTACTTCATTTATTTTTTAAAAAAATTATATTTATGATTTAATTTATTTATTTTATTTTATTTTTATATATCGTTATGTAAATTTAGGAGTTTTATATACGTGTATATATATTAATATTTTCTTTCATTAATTTAATTTTTTTAATAGGTTAATAAATGTGCGCAATAGTGATTTTATGAAAATTATAATGAGCATTAAAATGAAAATAGAGAATTAACAAAAATTTTGGTCTCTTCTCTTACAATTTTGCCTTCACCCTTGATCAAGGATGGAAATTAAAACAATTTGCAAAGAAATATGAGCAATAAATATCAATTTATCTCCTCAGAACCATTGAAATCCATATCTTGATGGGTTGTTTTCAGTCAATAAATGGTTGAACCTAATTAATTCATCTGCACTGATAAAAAATGTACATGCATCTTCATCTTCCCTTTCACTAATATTAATACTCATCCAATTTCCCCCAAACAATAAATAAACAAAATCATCAACTCAAATCTAGATAAATTTATACCTGTCGAGTCCCTCTCTTAAAATTAGAACCTTATTTTATTGCATATTGAATGACTGTTTTAAAAAATAAACTTATATATGATTACTTATTTATCTAAAATTAAATTTTCACGAAATCATTTTATCCATTTTTTGTAGAATTTATCTTATTAGTTCCTTCTTCTACAAATTTTAATTAAAAATTTATGTAGATTAATATATATCCAACTAATTAATATTTAATATATAATAAGTGTTTGAATGTGGTAAATCCCACATAAAGAAAAAGAAAACAACATATCATTAGTCGTCCATCAAGGACAAAATAGCTTAGAATATTTTGTTATATATGAAATCCGTAATGTGAGAAGAAGCCTTTGAATTAAGAAGCCCAATATGCAAAAAAATTCAACGATTTAAGGTCCAAGTACATAAAAGCCCATTAAAAAAATCAATGGAGTACAATTGGCATATTTGGGCAAGGAACAACAAGCCAATGTCTATAAAAATATTTTAAAAAAATTGAAGACCTATACCCAAGACTTAAAGCCAAAAAAATAAAGATTAGTAAATAAGACATATAATAATCCGTGGCCTTTGAAATTTTACTTGAAGAGTACAAGTCTAGGTAAAAAAATATAGAAGAGACCTAGGACCCATTGAAAGCAGATCATAATTAGACCAGACCAATTATACTTGAGAGAAAGTGTTGGAATGTGGCAAATCCCACATTGAAAAAGAAAGCAACATATAATTAGTGGTTCAAGAAGGATAAAAGGGCTTAGGCCATTTTATCATATATGGAGTCCATCGTGTGAGAAGAAGCTTAAGAATTGAGAAGCCCAATATGCAAAATTCAACACTCAATCTTGAAGAAGCCTAACTTAAAAAGAAGAGTTGGATCAGGCCCACAAATTCCAACAATAAACTTAATTGGATCATATGTTTTGTGTGCCATTAGAGTTTAGAGATTGCCCCAGCTCTAAGCAAGTTTGGCTCAATCTTTCTTCCAACAAACTTGAAGATTAGACTTTTGAAAAAAAAAAAAATACTATTGGAGTTTGAACTTTTTTATTTTTTGTTATTTTGGAGCTTAACTTTTTTTTTTTTTTTACTTTGGTGTTTGGACTTTAATTAATAACATTAATTTGGTTACTTTGACCAATCTAGTCCTAATCAACTTGCTGATTGGTATTTGTGGGGCCTAATTCAACTTGCTGATAATTGATTAAAATACCCTTTATTTTGGAGATTTTAATTTGGGAATTTTTATTTTGTTAAGAAGAAGAAGAATAAGAATCCAATTTCTATTTGTTTCTGGAGAAAATAGATGGCTTTGAGCAGCCCCGTTTCTGAGATTTTTAGGGCCCTAGGCGAATAATGAGAAAGAGGGCCCTAACATTGGGACCAACATTAAGGAACAATACAAGTCTTTCGGATTTTTGGTAGAAGACAAGTCGGAGAGGCTCTAAGGAATATGAAACGATATTTTGGCAGAAGAAAAAAGAAATAAAATTAACCCAGGATTTTATTTTATTTTTTGGCTGCTGTTGTGCTATTTAATGCAGGATTTTTTTTTGGGATTTTGGGCCCCTATTCTGGACTTTCTAGCATGGGCCCTAGGCGGTCGCACTTAGTGCCTACCCTCAGGGCCGGGCCTGCTTTGAGAAGAAAGCTTTGATTTTTAGTTTGCTAAGTTGTATGCCATGTTAGGAGCATGCATTTCTCTCATTATAGTTTTACCTACTTATGTACAAAGAAGGGGCATTTGAATATGAAAAAAATCGAGTAGAAAGTGCTATGTGATTACTTAAAGAATACAAGGAGTCAAAATGATAAAAGTACCTAAATATATAGTGCTGTAGACGTATTAAGCCAAATAAATAAAATAACTTTAACAAATACAATACTTTAAAATGAATTGTAAAAATATGAAAGGGACATGTTTGCTTTACAAAAATATGGACAACACATAAAAAGACAAAAGGCTAAAATTTAAAAAAAAAATAATAACAACAGTGAAAATGAAATTGAAAGTTAAATGTAGTTAACAATGTAATTTCCTCTTCTTTTAATGTATGAAATGTTAGTTTTATAATAAACAAGTTTTACATTTCTTATAATTTTCTCCGACAACTCAAAAATATATACACATAATATCTATAAATTCCTACTTTCATTCCATTTCAATGATATTGTTCAGTCTTCCATTTCACTTGGTTCTTGTTATATAGTAAGTTATCACACATATAATTACTTCATATATAAAATTAGTACGATAATTGCTTTGTCTCACAATCAGTGCAAAGATTAATTGTGAGGATATGCTTATCAAGCAATCGCTAAGGAAACAACAAAGAGAATTTTCTTTTGTTAAATTTTGTTTCTGGTACAATGGAAATAACTTATGAGTATAAACAAAAACTTGGTGGGAGCATGTTACTCCTTGTATATCATGCAAGAGGCAATATGCATATGAGTGGGCCCGATCCAAGTCTGTTGAGAAGCGCTGGATTTGATCTTCAAAATGGGCAGAAAGTTTATGTGCCAAATTGTATGGCTTAATGGGCTTGAGTCATGTTGTCGGACCATCTCCAAAATGCCCTAAAGTATTTTAATTGGCTGCCACCCACTATTATAAGGTCTTCCAAGTTTTCTAATTGCCGGACATGGGATACTTTGCTTTTCACTTTTTTTATTTCATTTTCTCCAATACTCTTTCTCAAAGTAAAATTGATTTGACCTAGTTGTGATTTGTATTCAATAATTATATTAGACTTGTGTTCATTGATTCTTAGAGACCTCATATTTTCTTCAATTTTGCATGAGCTTATACTTTAAGTGAAATTTTTGAGGCCACAGATCATTATTTGAGTCTTTCTTCCTTTGGGTCTTTCAAGTCTTAAGTTGTAGCTCTTGATTTTTTTTCTTGGGGCCTTGGATCCTCCTCAATAGACCCCTTATTTTTTGGGCTTTAGGCTTTTAAATATTGCTAGGTAGCTCTCCATTTTGCTTTCTACTTTAATGAGATTTATTCTTGAACCTGGATTGTTGAGTCGCGAGAAGTATAAGCTCTGATATCATATTTAAATTTAAGATTGGGCACGAATCTTAAAAATATTTGAACCGATTCGAATATCTTAACATAAATATCTAGAACCAAAAAAATATATTAACTTTTTGACTTTCTTCGAACCAAAATGATTTTTTTAATGTGGAATGGTTTTGGTTATTATATTATACCCGCATCAAGAATCGGACAGAACCTAACCATACCGAGCCGAATAACCAAAACAATAACCGATTTATTATTAATAATATAAAATTATATTATATTATATTAATTTGTTACTTAATATTTGATATTTTAAAATATATTAAAATTATTTTATTAATTTATATTATGCCATATTATATATTCACTTTGAAATTTTTAATTTTCTATATTATACTTTATATATATAGATATAACTTGATTTTTTTATTTTTTATTTTGTTAATTAAATGCATATACGTCATTAATATATTTTTATAATACTCATTTTTAAACTATAAAAACTATTTTATTTTCATTTATAATTTTATTTTCATTCATAACATTAATTTTATGAGTATTAACTTAAATAAAAGTAAATAAAAATACAATTAAATAATTATTTTTTTAATTTAATTTCAAATATTATAACTACATATAATTTATTAATAAATTTTTATGAATAATTGCTACCACTAGTAATAATGATAGTAATTTATACTAATTATAGTAATTTATACTTAATAAAGTATTTCAATGTAATAATATTAGTAGTTTTTAACAATAATAATGAGTAATGATAGTAAAGATAAATAATTTTGATATAAATTTTTATGAATATGAGTAATAATAATTAACAAATGAATAATTATGAATTAATTTAAAAAGAACATAAATGATATAATATAATAAATATGTGTATATATACTGTGTATATATATAACACCACAATTATGTATTAATAGTAAATAAAAATTTATCTAAAAATTAATATTGTATTACAAATTATTTGATAATAATAATTTTTTTGTGAATTAAGTTGAAATATATCTATAATTGGTCAATTTAAATTGTTAAAATATTTAAATTTAAAATTATTGAAAATATTATGCCAATGTCTAATGTGGAGATTTAAGGTTCTATGTTAAGTGGTGTTTGATATTATTGATTGCTAAATTAGTTTTTAAATTATTTTTTGGATTGGATTATAAATTTAATTTTTGGATTGGATGAGATTCTTGTTACTTGGATGGGTTGCCTGCAAGAAATTTATATTTATTTTTTTGTTTATTAGATTTGAGGCAAAATGATGTTATTGCTATTATTTATTGAATTTGAGAATAATATGGATATAAATTTAATTTTATGAATAGTTTATAAATATTATTAATTATTATTTTATTTCTTAAATTAAAAAAAATAATTTTAAATTTTTAAAATTTTATCTTTATTCAAAATTAAAATCGCTTCGCTAGAACTGAATATTCGAATATAGCCGCATCGATTTTTTCAGAACGGTTCGGTGCGGATATTTTATATGTACGGTTCGATTTTAATTTTAATAATTTTAAAATATCTGAATTTCAATTTGATTTTAGTGATTTTTACATCTCCGGACTAAACCGGACCATACTCACCTCTGGTCAAATTTTGTGGGAGCATATGTGTGGGCTCGGTCTAAGTCTGATAAGGAGTGTTGGATTTGATCTTCAAAATGGGCCAAAAGTTCATGGGTCAAATTGCATGGCTTAATACATGGCTTATGCCATGTTTGATTGAGAGGTGGGAAAAATATTGAAGGAAAGAAGAGTAGAAAGGATTGGATTTTTCTCGTCTTTCATGTTGTTGTTTAAGGGTAATTTTCACTGTTCGTCTCTCAAAAATTTACTAAAGCCCTTTATTATCTTTATAATTCATTTTTTGTATTTATCATCCCTCAACTTCACACCCATAACCCCCCTCTTCAATTAGAGCTGTTAATAATATATAATGTGGCGTTACTAGTAGATGTGAAATTGACGTCGTCAGTATGTCATGTCAATATATATACTTACATGACACAATATCAATTTGATTGCAATTTTTTTGGGCCTCATTCAATTTTTGGTTCCACCACGGAGATATCTATAGAAGGAGCATGTTTTTGATATATCATCAACTCTGTTTTTTATTTCCTCAATTCTACTTCCTCGTCTCCTCATATTCCCATTAAAAATCTCCTCATTTCTCTATTTACATAGACACCAAGTAGTTGCAACAAACAGTACCACTCCCCTTGGACACCTACAATTCCACGCCTGCAATTCCAGCGAAAAGAAAACCTGCTGCATATCTATGGGAACTAGAATATTCCATAAATATCTCAAGTAAATTTAAACATGAGAGTGTTTTATAGTGTGAAAATAAGATTGTGTACATACATATCGACGATTTAATAGAATCTTATAAGATAAAAATATGTGAGAAAGGAATGAATAAAACGTATGAACTTTATTAAAAGAATTTAAAAAAATGGATACATCATTTCATTCCACGTGCTAATCATTTTGTAAATTCTTCCATGGGTTCAGCTTTTAATTACTTTTGTTATATACACGATTGGCAATTGACCACAATCCTTAACACCATTATGGTACAGTTTTTCATTTATGATAAGAAGATCTCAGATTTGAGTTAGAAGAACAACTCTTTAGTAATCCAATCAATTCTTGCTGCCAAGTTTTCAAGATTCAACTATTGAACGGAAGGCAGTTCTCTCAACATGCTTCAAAAGGATCCCATATATTTTATTTCTCACTCTCACACAAGCCTCCAATTCAGAATCTTCCACTGTAGATTTATTTTTAAATCCTATATCCAACCAATCGCTCACTTTCTTTATTTGGTACATCATTTCAGCTACTTGCTGACAATCTACAGATTGTGTATTGCTAGTTTTGACACTAACCCATTCCAGATAATCCTCAATATAACTCAAAAACCATTTTCTACACTCACAATTTAATGAATTTACCAATTCTTCTGATATAGACAAACCACTTCCTTTCACCCAATTTTGTTGATTTTCCATTTTAGGCACAATCTCAGCTAGTAATTCACTTTTGTTTCTCTGTCTCCTCACAAGTACTGTACTTTTTGGTATATTGGTATAGTTTGATTTAATTGGTGTTTTTGGAATATTGATTTTGACGTGATCAGAATTAACAGGATTAAGATCAAACTCCAAAGCTGCTTTGATCCATGTAGTTGCATTTTGCTTTCTATCCAATGCAAGTTTTATATCTTCTTTTGTGGGAGAACTTGGATTACTGGTATTAGTGGTGCTTGAAGGAATGGTATTAGTTAATGATTGAAAAATTAGATTTGTTTGAGATATATCATCTTGAAGACTGAAAAATTTGTCTACTGATGGATATTGGTGATCAAACTCCTTGGCTGATGAAATAATGTCAGAGTACATGCTGAAAAAAAAATGAGAAGAAATTATTACTTATAAGTTAGCAAGTAACAATAACTATTTAGAGATGGCAAAATTTCACTTGTCCTACTCTCACCCGATTCATGGCTTGCTTGAATTTTCATAAAATAAAAAATGTTGCATACCTAAGACAGTTGAGCAATCTTTCTGCAGCAGAAGCCTCTAGTAAAGCCTCCACAGCAGCAAGTAAAGCAATCTCTCTTTGCCTTAACACCTCCTGTATAGCATATATATATAGGTATATATACCGAATCTTTAAGACCCAAGAGTGAGTTAGAGAAAGAATCTTAAAGGTGAGAGAGCGTAGTAAATTAATTGAAGTACCTGGCCATGTTTAACCAAGGATGAAGGAAGGAAATCCCATGATATATTAATATCTGCTGACATTGATATTGTGTCATTTGGTGAACTGATATTCACTATTTCATTCGTCGAATCGTCGTGAATTGTTTTACCTAACAAAGGTATGCTACTCGTGCTGGGAATTTTTGATAGTTTTGCAGTTACGCTAGTCACAGTTCTTTTTGTTATACAGCTTGAGTTGTCATCAGAGCTATCATTCCTAGATGAATGAGCTGGAGAAATCTGTAGATGAAGAAAGTGTACGATGATATATAAGTTTAATGTTGAACATAATAAAGATTAGAAAAATCAAGTGCTAAGAATATTATTTTAGTGACCATTAGAATAATATTATACTTTCTAAAAGCAAAATTCTGAATTTTAGAATAATGTATAGTGCAATAAATTAGCTTATATGTCTGATTTAAATAACAAGAAATCTTATGTTCTGCTCTCCTTTTTTTTTCCTTAAATTTTTATAATGCTATCGTTAATCCAATTTCAAGTAAAACTAAGCTTGATTCGTTGATAAGGTAAGTTTGAATTTATTTATTTGATTACACGCCATCTGAAAAATTAGTCTAATAAAATATTTTATTTCAACATCCTAAAATTTTGGAATTAAGAATATAAATTAATAAAAAAATATCTAATGATCTTGATATGTCCTAGATTTTGGAGGGTGTGGATTGGATTCGGCCAAATGGCACACAAAGTTGACAGAAACTAGTAGCCTATATTTAATCTAGATAAAGGAAATTGAAGCGATTTTACTTGCAATGTAAACTTTTTGATACAAATGGTTAGCATTCTTTCTTATTAAATTTGTTGGAATGGGTGACCTCTTGGAAGGATTGGGCCCAACCACACATGTCATTTGATATTGGAGCTTAGTTGTCGGATTTGTTCCCACTATTTTGCGCTGAATTTGAGGATGAACCTCCCTAAAAAAAGAGACATTGATATGTTACGTGTTTGGAAGTGCACACAAATTCAAAAGAGATTGATAGATCCATATTTAATCTAGATAAAGAAAATGAGTATATTATTTTTTACGGTTAAGCGTGTTGATATAAAAAAAAAATAATAGTAAGAGTGACCTTTTGCGAAGGACTTGGCAAGCCAGTATCAAATATTAGAGTTTTTGAAAATTTAAAAGTTATAACTAAGCCTAATGACTTTGCTTTCCACTAATTAATGAAGCTTGTCCAAAATATTCATGATCAGCTCATCTTGAAAAGGGATTGAAGAAAGAGAGCGAACCAAAATTTATATAAATTTACATAACAAGGATGAAAAGAAGATATAGAAGCACTTACAGGAACAATAGGATAGCCATCTGATTTTGCCTCGTGCTTAACAACTACTGGATTGTCTGAAATATCTCCCAATATTCTTGCAGCTTCCTTCCCACTCCAGCTTCTTCTTTTGAACATCGGTGATGTTGATGCAGCAGAAATTGTGCTCTCCATATCGCTATCTTTAACATTTCTTGGTTTAGGTTTTCGAGGACTCCTGTATTTACTTTCAGAATTTTCAGTGCTCCTTTTAGCCCTATGACAAGTACTTTCAACATCATTCTTTCGAAGCCTATAAATCAAAGATCTTCTACTTAACCTCTCATTCGAGTTTCCTCTCGAAACATTGTTTGAACGAAACTTTTCGCTTAGCTTATTCTTCTTTATCTTATTTTCATGACTTTCATCTACTTTCCAACTTGGGCCTTCTGTCTTTCCATTCCCTTCGTTCAGGCTTTCGCTCGAAACACTTGAAGTTTGAGACTTTTCACATATTTGTTTATCCTCATTCATACAATAATTTTCTTCTTTTATCAAACTCAATCCTTCTTTCCTAGTTATTCCTTCATCTGAACTTGTATCATTTGAGCTTATTCCTGAATTACCAGCACTAAAATATAAAGATTTTTCCCTTTGTTTCTCTTTGATAATATAATTAGTACTTTGTTCGATTAATCTAATATTCATGCTCCCTAATTTTCCCATCTCCTCGTTTGAATTCGTTTTCGGAATGCTTAAAGATTGAGGCTTTTTTATTGGATTCTTTGTTTCATCTTTTATAGAATCCAAAACAGAAACACCGAGAAATTTTTCTAAATTACGCATAGGAATAAGATCTTTGGGAGTTCCAAGACATGGATGCCTACCAGGAAGAGGCCTAATGTCTTTAATCAATGGAACAGGATATGCAGCCTCCAATTTTTCCACAAATAAAAATTGCCCAATATGCAATTTGTCACATAGAACCATTTCATCTTGTTCTTGAGGCAAAGAAACATATAAAGCATGAGATATATCAGAAACTCTTAAAAAAAATCCTTGATTTGGCCAAAATTCACCTTCTCTTAATACAGGAATTATGCTTCTAATTTGTAATAAAACAGGTTTAGAATCATTATTATCTTGCAATTGATTCTCACCAACATTCATTTCTTGAAGAAATTTCACTAGAGCTCCAGAACTTAACTGTGTCATTTTCTTCATAAATGGTTTGCTATCTGAAATGGGGAAATGGTTTATTGAGATTTGATTGTTTTGGTCAAGAAATTGCAGCACATATTTTGAATTTCCTTTTTTTTTTTTGGGTTGTTTGAAGATTTCAGATTGGTCAGTTGTGGGATTGTTAAGTTATTTGTTATGTTCCAATTAATAACAATTGGGGATTCAGAAGGGATTAATTGCTAAGGTCTTGAGAATATTTAGGTTTATAAAACTGCTAATCTGGGATGTGAGAAAGGTAGTTATAACTGTTAATTTATAGTCCACTAATTAACATCTTTTTGCATATGAAAGTTATCGTCTGCAAAACTTCATGAATCAGGGCACGTGAATGTGACTCTGGGAGTTGTTAAATTCGGCCGTAAGCCCATATGCGGCTTTGAGCTCTAAAGAAAAACAATGGGATTTTACAAAAGTAAAACTACACTAAATAGAAAAAAGGTTTTCCAAAATATGGACCTTATAAAATTATAAAAATACTGAAAAAGATTCTGAAATTACAAAAATATAGTGCGGCGTCATTTGCATAAAGCTTTTATTATTTTTTGGACTTTCACAAATATTATATATATTGTGTATATGATTTGTTTTTATATCAATGCTGTAAATACAATAATATAATATAATATATATGTTGTAAATATGATTTGTATATATTGTGAATATGTTTTACATATGTTCTGCATATATTGTGCACATATTATGCATATATACATTATTTTTATATCATTATTAATTATAATGTATATATAATGTGGGCTTAGAAAGTATTTAGCTAGGCCTAAATCTTTGATAGTGAATGCAAAGTGCAGGGAAGACTTTCTCTCAATAAGTAAACTTGAAATACTAGTCAGTGATATGTCATCAACATAAACTACAAGTGCTGATAAATCATTACCATCATCGTATGTGAAATAAATAAAAATAATCTTCAGTGGATTTCTTAATTGAGCCATCATGGGCATTGGACTTAATGCTGGTAGCCCCAGGCCTAGAGACATGAGCTGAACTTTCATTTTGATTGCCCAAATACGGTAGTGGGCTCTTGTAAACATAGAAATCAAGGGGGCAGAACCAACTGAGCTAGTGTTCGGAGCAGATATGGTGCCCTTTATACTCTGTTTTGCTCTCCCTCATTTGTTTTCTCTCTAGAACTTTCTAATAGCCACAACTCCCCCTAGGAAATAAGAGCTCTAACATACCAGTGAAAATGATTGAAATCAAAGAACGAAAGAAAGAGTTGCTGGAATTTGAACATAGAAATCAAGGAAAACCCAGGAACTATAAAAACAAACAGAAACGGATGAAGCTTACAGAGCTTCAAATGAGAGTTTTGAAATTTCAAATCTAATTGGAAGTTCAAAATCAAAATCAATTTCATTGAACTGAGTATCTATATATATAGATTACAAAAGATGGATTTCAAAATAGTAATATTTAGATTTACATTTTGATTACATGAGCAAAAGTACATGGTTCAATTTTTTTTTTTTTAAAACTAACTTGTATTTTATTCTAGCTAACATTTCCCCCCAAAATAGTCAATAAACATGCACTTCAAATAGCGCAAGTCCTTCATAAGCATACAATTACCATAACCATCAATGAACGGTAGGTCTTCTATGTGCCAACAAACAGTATATCCATCAGCAAGCTTACATGAAACATCAACAATTATTAACAGAGAACTAAATCGATGATTAGAATATTTCTTTATTGCTCCTACCAAAAGTATGTGGACATAAATGCAGATAACTTCTCTACAACTTATTTATTCAGCAATTTTGCCTTTTTTTTTTCTAAAAGATTTTAATGCCATAAATTTTACATTGCAAATGCAATCTACCTATTTCCCTATTTTGGAAAGATACTCCAACAGGTTTTATCAGCCGTAAATTTGTTAATATGTTATTATTCTGGGAGCCTTTGATTGAGAATGGATTGACAATTGAAAATAAAAAAAGAAAGGAAAAGAAAAAAAAAGAAAAAGAAAAAGAAATCTCATAGAAACACAAGATATACGTGGTTCAGCCCTTGGCCTAGTGAATACCAAGAGAAATTCACTATGAAAACGAAGAATACATGCAGTGATGTTGTTTAATTAGAAAACCTCTGTCCCCTTGGACTCAAAATTTATTCTCAATTCTGAACCTTCAAAAGTAGTTGAGCTATACATGCAGATTGTCACTTTGAAACTGAATTATTTGAACTTCTTCAGACTAGGAGATAAATCTATCCTGTTCCTTCCCATGCCTACCAAAAAAAAAAGAGAGAAAATTTAGAACTAGCAGAAACCTCAGTATATAAGACAATCTTAAATGAAAGCAAATCTTTGAGCCTCTGTGTTTAACTTGTACATGTAATTGACATTGACATTTAGGAGGCTCCTGAGTGTATTTAGAAAAGCAACCTATATTTGAATAATCTTTCTTTTTCAGAACCTATATATTTGAGTGTTTTTAGGAAAAACCAACAATATATGCAAGAATGGAATGAATTCTGAATAATTAAAGATATACTGATGATTTAACATGCTTAACTTGAAATAGTTGACTGCAACGCCATCTGTTGTAATACTCAGAAGTTAAATGGCAATACATCCCGAGGGAAGAAAGGAGGGAACTTAGAAATATTCATGATAAAAATTCTCTTGGAAATTTAATTGATTTATAGACGCATGTTATCATGGATACCATACTAATTCACTTTCAACCTCTATGAACAACTCTTATTGGATAAAAGAGGATGCTGCTATTTGCAGCATTTTGACATCCTGATGAAAAAAATATCCCTCCAAGATCCTTGATTAATGTCCCTGATCTAAAATCATGTTGAAGGTGACATTTCTACGAGTCATTTTGCTCATGAGAATCACTTTACAAAAATAGAATGCATTTAAGATGTTAAGCTGTGTAAGAAGGGAGAAACATAAATGAATAAGGATATGTCTTAGCAGGCTTATAAAACAGAACAATAGGCAAGAGAGACATGCAAGACACGATTACAAGTTTAAAAAAATTAGAACACAATAACAAGCTTCTGCACATAAGAAAAAAATAAAGAATTACAGCTAGATACACCTATGTATCATTGTGATCACACTGATTCTCACCTTTAACCTTGTGGGACACAAGGGAGAGTGTTGTTGCAGCAATCAAGATGAAATAGAATTTTCTAAACAACCTGAAATCAAGAATTAAATTGGATTTGAACTTTTTCATGAGAAACAAAATTTCAATGATTTTGTACCTATAATTGTTAAATACTTTGAAATAATGCAATCAAATTAGTGACTCCATTTACACACCAAAGCGTAGTCTGTGCATATATGACATTGGGCATCGATTCAGATTCAAATCTCCCTTCAGAAATATTAGTGACTCAATTTATTAAATCTATAAAAAACAATTATATTAAAATCATTACTAGAAGAAAATAGTTGGCATGAGCATCTTAAATGCATAAAGGGAAAAAGACAAGAAGGAAGTGTGGAAGGGCATACCTAAGAGTGGTCTTAGTGATTCTTCGAGTTAGAGTTTGTAGCAGGAATGATATCAAATATATCAATGATCTGTATAAATATCTTGAATGTGAGCAATCTTTGGCCAATCAACAGCCCTGTTACTGCTACATCTTTTTGACAGTTGAGGACAGTTCTTAATATATAATATTTGTAATGAGTTGAGGTTGCGCATCCACTCAGGTAGACACATCAGATTAGGACAACTTATGATGTTGAGTTTGCGAAGAGTTGGAAGATGTTGAAGCCCCTTTGGTAGGGATGCCAATTTTGGCATATTTTCAAACTGAATAGCTTCCAGGTTTCTAAGGCACTGCCACAGCATAATACCTCTTTCATTCTCATCGTTATCATATGAAAAATCAAGCTCATGACAACCCCCTATGATAAGATCCTTAAGGGAGGTTAGATGTTGAATAGCACGAGGCATAGTTGATATTTTTAGGCAATCAATAATATCAAGCTGCTGGATGGAAGTGAGCTTTTGCATTAACTCCTCTGGCAGAAATTCTAAACCGTCTATTTTCTCAAAATGCAGATATTTCAATTGACAGACACCAACAGGAAGTGAAGAAGAAGAAGAAGAAGAAGAAGTGGTAGATTGTGACACTGAAATCTTCATCTTCAGTATGTCCTCTAGTGACTTCATGCTTGCATTTTTTAATATAACTTCATCCACAGATGGAATCAGTGGCATTGAAGTCAGCTTAGGGCAGGAGCTGATCTCCAAATAAACAAGACAGTGAAATTGGAGCAACTCAGGCCTCCACCATCCCTTCAGATTAGGGCAATTTAAGAGCCAGAGATTCCGTAGGGAAGGGAAGAACACTTGAGATCCTGACATTTGATTGTCACTCTCTATGTACTCCAAATCTATCATGTTGTCCACTGTTAAATGTTGAAGAAATGGGAACTGATCTAATGGTGGGAAACATTGGCATTTTTTACAGTTAACAACTCGGAGTACCACCAAATTGGTGAGGGAAGAAACCCAACTTGGAAACTTCACTCTTCCGCATCCAAACATACCCAGCCCCTTCAAATTTAGGTGAGGTTGTAGCTCTTCTACTGACGTTTCGTCATTATTATTATCAACCTCATCTGGATCTCTATTAGTATTATCATCCTTTTCACCCAATTTCCATGCTAAATCCAAGTATTCAAGGTGTCGCTTCTCTTTCAAATTAGCTACCTCAAATTCAGCTGCTGTACATTTCACATACCGCAGATTATAGATTTCTAGACTTCCTGTCAAGTTATTCAATTCATGTAGTTCATCAAGTCCACCACTTTGCTTGGACATGCCAAAATCTTTTGCAACTACAAACATTGACAGATTCTGAAGGGAATTCAGTTGACCAAATCCACATGGCATATGAGTTAAGTTAAAACATCCGCCAATGTAAAGTTGCCTTAGATTAACCAACCTTTTCAAATGCTTAGGCAACTGCTTAAGCCCTTCGCACTTAGTTAGTCTCAACATTTGAAGGTTTTGGAGCTTAGTTATGGAATCAGGAAGGATCTCAAAGACTTTATTAAAAGAAAGATCCAAGAACCTTATGTGCTTCAATCTATCAATGGAAGGAGGCACTCTCTCAATGTCCAAATTACTCAGATCCAATGCCCTTAATCGTTTCAAATAATAAAAAATTGCATCTAATTGTTCTTCTTTGATTTCATGTTGCATTGAGCTATCAAAGAAAAGAAGTGTTCGCACCTTCCTCGTATCAGGCAAGACATGTGCAAGTGGCAACCGTATGCAAACTTCCAAATCAATTGATACATGTCGAGTTTCTTCTTTAACACAGTCAACATTTGAATTTAATAGAATATTATCCTCTCTCGCCACTAAAACCGCAAGATCATACATCAAATCATGCATTTTACATGTTTCTATATTACCTAATATATCTTCCTTCACTTCTTGAAAGAAGGACCTCCACAAAAGTTCCTTAAAATATTTTAAACCTATATCTTCAAGACCTTGTTCTGAATCCAATGGTCTTATATATCCTTGTGCTACCCAATGATGTACCAACATTGTCACATCAAATATGTGATCTTTTGGAAATAATCTACAATAAGCAAAGCAATATTTTAGATGTGAAGGAAGATTTTTATAACTCAACTTAAGAGTTGACAAAACACTACCATCTTCAAGATTTATATTTGAAAGTTCTTTATCTTTAAAGAGTCTCCAATCAGATATTGTATTTTTAGAACACAATAACCGTCCTATTACTCTTATGACTAATGGAACTCCAACACACTTCGCCACAATTTCCTTTCCAACCAACTCATGTTCTGGGCTTGTTGACTGCCCTTGTTTGAAGGCCATGTTTTTAAACAAGGACCATGACTCATCCTCAAGAAGACCTTGTAATTCATATATTGAATCCGATCCAATCCTCCTTGCAGCATTTTTAAGACGGGTGGTTACTATTATTTTACTTCCACCTGCACCTCCAACTAACAAGTCTTTCAAGCGAAACCATTTTTCATAGTCCTCATTCCAAAGATCATCTAACACAAGTAAATATTTTTTCCCATTAATTTTTTGATGAAGAAGATTTTTCAATGTGTTCATTTCACAATTTCCTACATTTTTCTCACCAAAAGATTCTAAAATCTTTTCAACTATTGTTTTTACATCAAAATTATCTGGGATGCAAACCCATAAATTTAGCTCAAAATTTGATTTCACTATCTCATCATTACATACAAGTTGAGCAAGCGCTGTCTTTCCTAAACCACCAATACCAACTATGGAAATAATTGACACATTTTCTCCATAATCGGAAGACAGAAGAAATTCTATAATTCTCTTCTTATCATCTTCTCTACCAATAACAACTTCTGGCAAAGAAGAGTGAGTTTGCTCTCTTCCCTCAGCCATAAAATATGTCCTCTCTGGACGCTCATCTAAGTGAAATTTTTTATTTTCAACAATCTCATCTAATTTGCTTCTGATCTTCTTAATTTTATGAGCAATTTTAAGAGTATAAGCAAATGGGTTTGAGCTTGAAAAGAACAAGCGTACCTCCTTTACAATTTTATTGCCAGACATCACCTGCTCCTGCAAAGCCTTTGTGGAGAACTCATCCAACAAGTCATCAGCATCATAAAATGCTTGTTTGAGTGAATCCACCCAAACTTTGACTTGATGACTGTGAGAGTATAGCTCCTCTGCATCAAGAAGCACTGCTTGGATAGTTGAAACCGTCATCTTGAGTTTCTCAAGCTCATCCTTAACAGCCCACCACTGCTTAGCCTGGCGAAGGACTGGAGAAGCCAACTTTTCAATGATTGCACCTGCAATGCTGATGAGGATTGCTTCCGCCATTGCTTTGTAATTGTAAGATGATGAGTATTGGAAACAGGAAAGTAAAGAGAGATTGGACAGTGTTAATTTTAAAGCGTTTAAGGTTTAATTGAGAGAGTTAATAGTAACTGTGTAGATGATCATTATAAATGAGTATTTGGAGAATTTCTAGGTGGAAGGAATAATATCGAGTGGGTGATGTCGAACAATGTTGAATATTTAAATAATGTAAATATTAAAATATTATAAATGAATAAAAATTATATGAATTAATAAAAAAAGGTTAATGAACATAACATAATATGAAAATCAATTAAACCTCCTAAAAATATTTTTATTTTTGTATTAATAAAAATATTTGTATATTTATATTTTTTATAAAAATAATTATATTTTAAATTTTTATAAAATAAATAATTATAAAGTCCTGAGATTCTGCATATCATACTAGTCAGTCTCTGTATTTTCAATATCTAATTTTTACATCATCATACTTTAAAAAATTAAACTGTTTAGTTATTTTGTTAATATTTTTATCCTAAAAATATTAGTCAATTATTTTAATATTATAAAATGATTTATTTGCTCTTAATTTATATATTTTTTTCTTTATTATTTATTAAGTCATATTTATTTTTAATTTTATTTATATTTTTTATACATAATTTATTTTAATTTTAAAAATATTATTAAAAAATAATTATAAATAATATGAATAATATCTTTTATTATTTTGCAGACAATCTATATATATTATTTATTTTAATTTTATAGATATTACTAAAAAATAATTTTAAATAATATAAATAATGTCTTTTATTATTTTGCAAACGATTTATATATAAAATAAAATTAAAAATAAAATAAATTTAATAAATAACAAAGATAAATATATATAAATGAAGAACAAATAAGTTATTTTATAATATTAAAGTAGTTAATTAATGATTTTAAAATAAAATTATTGATAAAAGGACTAAACAGTTTAATTTTTAAAAATAAAAAATATAAAAATTAGATATTAAAAATACAGAAATGACTAGTATAATATATAAATTACAGTAATTATTTAGCCAAATAAAAAAATATATAAGACATCTCGTTATATCCGTATGCTTTCATATGAAAAATAGAATGACAAGCACAATGTTAGAACCTGGAAACAGTCAAATAAATTATTGTCTTTTTCGTTTTAATTAATTTTTTTATCAGAATTTCCAAGGCAGAGAGTTGCTATCAGAGGCGGGCAAATGGAAATGATTATTTATATAAATCCATCCTCGTCGTGACTGTATCCGCTCAAAACAAATATCATATTATATCTGTATAAATTAGAGATATTCAAAAAAAAAAAAAAGAATTTGGACTTCTTTAGATAGCATTGAAACTATTGATTATTATCATCACATATTTATTTTTTATTATTTTATATTTCAAACTTAAGTTATTTTCGAATTATTATTTATTCAAACAAATTCTGAAAATTATACTTGTTTTGAGGCCTTAATTGATGGATTTCTAAACATTATTGAATGTTAAAAGTGCTCTGTTATATATTATGACTCAGTTCAATGGAGATTGAGATAGAGAGATTGATTATAGAGCTCACTGTTCACATTCTGCTCTGTTTGTTTATGTGTTAGATAATGTTTGAGAGAGGAATAAGGAGCTTAAAAAAGTCTCTGATAATGTAATTATTAGATAATCAACTCCACTCATTGTCTGTCATATGTACTTTCCCACATGAGATTATTAATACAAAAATTCATTGATGATCAAACCTCATTTATTATGTTCCTTCAGCAATTATTTTTCTTTCTTTTTCGCCTTTTCTTACCATAAAATTTTCTTTTATTTTAATGATGATGGAAATGAAACACAAAAAACAAATTGTAACAGAGTATAATTGTATATAAAAGGTGATAAGGATAATTTTAAGTTGTGTTTGTTACTATCATATGGTTTCTATCTCTCTCTCTTCAGAGTTCAAATTTATCTTTATTATCTCTTATACTATATGTATCAAGTTTACACAATAAATAGAGTTGTGACTGTTTTGCCATATACCTCACGTTTTTATAGTATCAGAGCTTGTCCATGGTTTAACTACCATCAACAAATATGACAACTAAAAGCACTGCTGCTATAATTCCAAGTCTCGTCTGCTTCTTCTTCTCCTTCCTTCATACCCACCTTGCCAAATGTAGCTCATCAACTTCCCATTAAACTCAACTCCACAACTACCTATTGTGGCAAGCTCAATTACTGCCATTACTGAACAACTATGATCTTGCTAAACATATAGATGTCAACTCTGCACCACCACCACAGTTTCTTGTCGAAAATCAAATTAACCGAACATATACCACATGGTTTCATCAAGATCAGATCAATTAGTCTTGAGTTGGATTATTGGATTTTTCTAATGAAATTATAATTGAGGATGAGCATGGGAAGTCTATTCAGCAGCAAATTGTGTATGAATGGAAGCCCTTGTTTTGCAATAATTGTAAAAAGTATGGCCATGGGGTGAGGGATTGTAAATCTGGTAAAACTAGAGTTGTTTGGCAGGCCAAGTCTAGTAAAGAGGATGATCAGGGGAACACATGCCCTGATGGGGCTCAAGTGATGGATGGTAATAAAGGCAATGGAGTAGAGGAGCAACATAGCTCAACTTTTATAGGAGATAATTGGGTCATGGTTGATAGAGGCAAGCAGAAAGCTATTGCTACTGGAAATGGCCTTAGTTCTAATGTTAGGATGGGTTAGCCTTCTTCCAATAATAGAAGTTTGGTTGCTATTGATAATGTAGGTGTAATTGGGGATGGTTTGAGAACTAGAAGGATGCGGAAACCCCCTGATAGGGAAAAATGATAGGATCTTGGAATATTATGGTTCTTAATGACCCAATGAAGCAATCAGAGGTAAAAACTCTGGTTGCTAATCATAAGATTATTGGATTGGGAATATTGGAGATGAGAGTAAGATAGAGTAACTGCGAAAAGGTATGGAAAGGTATTCATCTAGTGGATTGGTGCTCTATTACTAACTATCAATTTGTTGAGTTAGGTTGTATTTGGATCATCTATGATCCTAGGGCACTTCAAGTGTGTCCCATGGTTCTTTCAGACCAAATAATTCATTGTAAGATTCAGGCTGCTAACTATGCATTTTTTTGGACTGTTGTATATGGTAAAAATTCTGGGGAGGAAAGGAAAAACTTGTGGAGATCCTTGACTCAGATTGCAGAAAGTATACAAGATCCTTGGCTGGTTCAAGGTGATTTTAATGCCATATGTAATAGTGAAGAGAAGATAGGGGGTGGTATGATTGATCAAACTAAGTGTGATGAGTTCAATATTGTCTAGGTAGTTCTGGATTGTCCGATTTGAGATCCAGAGGTTGTTTTTATACCTAGACTAATAATCAGGATGGAGGTCATAGAATCTGGAGGAAACTTGATAGGATGTTGGTGAATCTTAACTGGATAGATGCTTTTCCTTTGGCTGACTATGAAGTCTTGGGATCTGGTATATCTTATCACTCACCTTTAGTGGTTCATGTGAGACTGGGTAGGGAGGTAGTTAGAAGTCCATTCAGATTTTTTAATATGTGGACATCTCATCCACAGTATAAACAAATTGTTAGTGGAGTGTGGAGAACTCATGTTTAGGTGACTAAAATATACTGTGTTTGGGTAAAACTTAAAATTGTTAAAAAAGGAGCTAAGGCTATTAAATAGAAGAGAATTCTATGATATTTCAAGTAGGGTAAATGATTGTAGGCTATTATTAGAAGATATCCAGCAGGGACTACAGAGGGACCCTTTGAATCAACTCTTACTTGATGAGGAATCTGCTGTGGTGGCCCAGTTCAAAAAGCTTTTAGTGCTAGAAGAGGATTTCTATAAGCAAAAATCAAGAATTCTTTGGATTAAGCTTGGTGATCAGAACACCAAATATCTTCATAACCTATTCAAGGCTCAGAAAGCTATTAACATGATTACTACTATTTCATTGGCAAATGGTAATTCAATTGATGATCCTGACCTGATTAAGCAAGCAATTATTGATTTCTATATTTAGCTAATTGGTACAAATGTTATGGAAAGGGAGCATGCCTTTGCTACTATTCTAGAATATGGTCCAAAAGTGACAAATGAGGATGTTGTTATGTTGTGTAGATAAGTGTCTATGGAAGAGGTGAAGGTTGTTATATGGGATATTGGTGATGATAAAGCACCAGGAGTGGATGGTTTTAATGGAGTTTTTTTCAAGAGGACTTGGAATATCATAGGAAGGGAAGTTTCTGAGGCTGTTATTGAGTTCTTTGAGTCTGGCAGACTTCTGAAATAGGTTAATACCGCCTCTCTTACAATTATTCCAAAAAATCAGAATCAATCTGGTCTTACATATTATAGGCCCATAGCAAGCTGCACTATTCTGTAAAAAGTAATAACCAAGATTCTGGCTAATAGGATTGGATTGGTACTTGAAAAATTATTTAACCCTGCCCAATCTGCCTTTATTCTTGGTAGGAGAATTAATGATAATATATTATTGGCTCATGAACTAGCTAGGAATTACCATAGATCATATGGGAAAGCTAACTGTACAATGAAAGTAGAATTGAGGAAGGCTTATGATACTGTTCAGTGGGATTTTATTGAGGAAGTTCTAATTGGGCTAAACTTTCCTAACAGGTTTATTGAATGGATAATGAAGTGCGTTAGGACCCCTTCTTTTACTCTTTTAATTAATGGCAGTATGAAGGGTTTTTTTTCCAGGGAAAAAAGGACTTAGGCAAGGAGATCCCATATCACCCCTCCTTTTTGTTTTGGCTATTGAATACCCGTCAAGGGCATTAACGGGGGCAGTACCTGCTGATTTTCAATTTCATTCTGGGTGCAAGGAGTTGAAACTTAATCATATTTGTTTTGCTGATGATCTTTTTGTTTTGTTTTGCAATGGTGATATTAGATCTGCTCAATGGATAGTTGACACTTTGAAGCACTTTGAGAAGGTTTTAGGGTTGCAAGTCAATGAGGCTAAGAGCTCGATCTTTTTCTATAGAGTTAGCCTAGAAAATAAGCAATAAATCACTCAAGCTATAAAATTTCAAGAAGGTATGTTACCTGTTTCTTACTTGGGGATGCCTTTTGTATCTACTAGTATTAAGAAGGTCCATCGTGAAGCATTGATTGACAAGATAACTGCTAGAATTTCTACCTGGGTGGCTAAGTCCCTGTCTTATGCTGGTAGGCTTCAATTAGTTATTACTGTGCTCCGTAGCCTTCATATTTATTGGGCAGGTCATTTTATTCTTCCCAAGTCAGTGATTAGGGAGATTAATAACAGGTGCATATGTTTTCTATAGAAGGGTAAGGTTGAGCAATTAAGTAAGAGCTTGGTAGCTTGGGAAGAGGTTTTTAAGACTAAGAAAGAGGGGGGCTTAGGTATCAAAGATGTTAGTTCTTGGAATGAGGCTACCATAGGTAAATATATATGGGAATTAATTTGTCTAAAAAGCTTTAGCTGGGAAAATTGGGTTATCAAAAATAAATTTAAAAATTGAGTTTCTGAGGGATAACAAAGTCTTTGGAGGCTAGTTGGTCTTAGAGAAACATGGTTAAGTTGAGAGGAAAATTTAAAGATTACTTTAGTTATAAACTTGTGATGGGAGAGATTGCATTTTGGTATGATCCATGGATGGATGGAAAGACCCTAATAGATAAGTATCCAACAATCAGTATAGCAGATTCGGATATCCCAAAATGGGCTAATGTTAAAGATTTATGGAGGAATGGAAGGTGGTCTTTGACTGAACCTATGGATACCCTAACTGAGGAAGCTTGGTAGGAGGTGAGAAGCCATTCGATCCAAGAAGAGCAGGCATACATCATTTCTTGGAATCTTACTGCAAATGGCATGTATATGATTAAAAGTGCTTGGGATGCAATTAGACCTAAAAGCCCACAAGTATCTTGGTGGAGAGTGGTGTGGGGGAAAGGTAGCATTCTAAGGTATAGTTTTATCCTTTGGCTTGTTTTGAAAAATAGGTTGGTTGTTAAGAGTAAGCTATATATGTGGGGTGCAATTGGGGATGATCCCTGCTATTTTCGTGAAGCTATTTCTGAAATAGTAGAGTATATCTTTTTTGCTTGTCCTTTTAGCAGGGGGATATGGATGCAGGTGTTGAAGAAAATCAATTGTAATAGACCGTGTTACTCATGGAGAAGGGAGATTAGCTGGTTTGAGAGAAAAGCATGCAGTAAGAGCTTATTAGCCAAAAATAGGAGAGGTGCTTTAATGGCTATTGTTTACCATTTGTGGGGGGAGAGGAACTTGGTGATTTTTCAGCAAGGTTCTGCTAATAGTAATAGGGTATACTGTAAAATAGCTTTCTCTATGAAGTGATTTTATTTTAATGGAGAGGAGATGAGAAAGTGGAACAACTGGAGATAAATGGAACTATGATACCGACTATTTTTCTAATTTTGATTATTGCTGATGCTAGGGAATGTTTCAATTGAGTGAATAACTATGATGCTATCTTGCTTTGCAACTTGGATGTAGGTGTCCTGTTGTGAAATTATCTATACTGATGGGCTATTTGGCTGAGATGACATGTGAAATTGTGTTTTTGTCTGTTGCTTAGTGGGTGCTCTATGAACATTTGTTTGTTCTGTTTCTTATTGGTTTTTGTACCAATTATCTGTACAGATTGTCTTCATTCTTTTGGCCATAAAATCTTTTGTTGACCAAAAAAATAACTGAAAGCTTCATTTCTCAAGTAGTTGGAGTGACTAGTGCTCGAATGGCGTGGGAAAAACTATCAAACACATATGCATCTGGTTCTAAGGCATAAATTCAAACTATCAAGTCAAAATTATTTAAGTTATGTAAAGAAAACAACGAAAATATTAGGCAATACACTCAGAGAGCCTAAGGAATGTTTCATCAGCTAGCTTCCCTCAAAAGTCCAGTATTTGAAGATGATTTTGTGCAAGTAATTATCAATGGTTTAGGTTCAGTTTATTATCCCTTTGTCCAGTCATTAAAAAATCATCTTGATGCAGTCTCCTTTGATGATCTTTATAGTCTTCTCTTAAGTGAAGAAGAAAATTTGGCTCTTGACACTACTATGAAGGAGCATGTTCTTCCTAAAGCTCATATAGCTCAAAGGTCCTCATCCAGGCAACCATTCAATTATTCAACAAGGGGAAAGGGTGGACATGGTTGAAGAAGAGGATGGTTTAATACAACAACAACAACAACAAGTATTGTTTTCCATCAACAACTACTATCTTTAGGTATTATCAAGGCCGGAACAATTATACTGGAACTTTTCAGTGCCACAATTGCTTTGGATTTAGACATATCTCAAGGAATTGCTCTTCTCCAAAGAGAAGAGATCCATCATCATGTATTCCAGCTTCACCTTCTATGTGACTCACATCTCATCTTGCCTCTATAAATCACACCATGCCACAATACTGGATATTGGGCACTAGTGCAACTCACCATTTTACTCTTGACATAGAAAGTTATCACTTCAATATGATTATCATGGTCCTGAGGAAGTGAAAATTGGAAATGGTAAAACTCTTCCTATTACTCACATTGGCTCTATTGTGGAAATTGAATTATTTTTCCATCAATAATATGTATAGTGTGTGAAAAATTACATCAATAATTATATCTAGAATATTTTCAGGAAAGAGATGTGGGTCACAATGGACACGCATAAAAATCAAGTCTTTCCTTAGATAGAATTTTTCTAGATATATAATTAATAACACAAAATACCACTATAACTATACCTAATAATAGCTCTTAAATAAATAATAAAAAGAACATTAAAATTTAAGGAGGTTTGGCTAATTTTGCCTACGTCCTCAGACACCACCAAAATAATTTTATTAATATGAAAGAAGAAATACAAAAGAGAGAAGAAATACAAAAGAGAGAAGAAATACAAAAGAGAGAAAAAATATAAAAGAGAGAAGAAATACAAAAGATAGAAGAAAAATAAGACCTTAGAAAGAATAAGGCTTATTTGGATATCTAACTAAAAGGGGGAGGAGTTTTTTTATATCCTTAAGACCCCTCCCTTAATCCTACATCTTTTGATGTGGAAAATAATCACAAACCAATAAATCTCCACCTTGGCTATTTTTTTACTTACAATATGCAAATCTTCTCTTAAAAGAAATAATATTTAGTAGTGCCTCCAAATATACTATGAAGCAGTCATCTTCAATTTCTCAAATCATTGATCAATTCCAAGCAATGTTTGAACTTAACAACCACCATCACCTTTGCCAACATATCTGCAAGATTATCAGTGGTTTGAATTTTCTGAAGTAATATTTCACCTTTCTCCAGAATATGATGTACAAAGTGATACCGAATATTAATGTGCGTTGTCTTTGCATGATAAACTTGATTTTTTGCTAAATGAATAGCGCTTTGAGTATCACAGTGTACTTTGATGTGCTTTTGTCTAATTTTCAGTTCACTAAGCAACCCTTGAAGCCAAATTACTTCTTTAACAGCCTCTAATACTGCCATGTACTCTGCTTCCATAGTAGACAAGGCAACTATTGACTGTAATGTAGACAAGGCCCCTTAGCAAGTGTAAACACATAACCAGTAGTTGATCGACGTTTATTCAAATCACCAGTATAATTAGAGTCACAGTATCCAACTACACATTGACCATCTTTCTCATCCCACTCAAATATTAATCCAACATCTACGGTGTTCAAAATATCCCGTGGAATCCATTTCACGGTTTGCCAATGCTCCTTACCAAGATTATGCATGTACATGCTCACAACTCCAACTCCTTGTGAAATGTCTAGTCTTGTACATACCATAGCATACATCAAGCTACCAACATCATTTGCATATGGAACCTTTGATATGTACTCTCGTTCCGCTTCATTTTTAGGAGATGAAGATGTATTGAGCTTCATATGAGGTGCAAGCGGTGCACTCACAGGTTTTGACTTTTCATTTAGGCCAAAATGTTGTAGTACCTTGTTTAGATACTATTTTTGATTCAAACAAAGCTTCCCTCTCTTCTTATCTCTGCATATCTCCATGCCTACAATTTTCTTGGCTTCATCTGAATCTTTCATTTCAAACTCCTGATTCAGTCGAGCCTTTAAGTTTTCAAGTTCTTCTTGATTCTTTGAAGCTATCAATATATCATCAACATACAAGAAAAGATATATGAAAGATTCATCTTGTAGCTTGCGCAAATATACATAGTGATCATATTTTCTTCTTACGTACTTCTGCTTTATCATAAAATTGTCAAATCACTTGTACCACTACCTTAGAGATTATTTAAATCTGTACTACAATTTTTCTAATTTGCACACTCATTTTTTTTTCTCCAGCAACCTTAAACCCTTCTAGCTGAGTCATATAGATTTGCTCCTCTAAGTCACCATGTACAAATGCAGTTTTAAAATCAACTTGAATGAGTTCCAAATTCAATTGTGCTACCAAGGCTAATAAAATTCTAATGGAGGAATGCTTTATAATTGGAGAAAATACTTTATTATAATCAATTTTCTCTATCTGAGCATACCTTTAGCTACTAACCTTGCCTTGTAGCGAACATTGTTCTTTTTTTGTATATACCCATTTGCATCCAATTACCTTCTTTCCCTTTGGTAGATTAGCTAGCTTCCATGTCTGATTCTTTCCAAGGGAATGCATTTCATCATCCATGGCTTTCCTTCACTTCTTCTTTTCTAAACTTTGGATAGTTTCACTGTAAGTGTTATGAATCTCATCATTTGCAATTAGAGATGCATAAGCCACCATATCATCAAATCGAGCAGGTTTGCAAATTTCTCATAGTGGCCTATTTATTAAAATAGATTCTTATTATTGTGGAGGTTCTTGGGTTGGAACATCTTCTTCATCCGACTCTGCCTCTACCGTAGGAGTGTCTACATCTGTTTATCATTTGTTGCTGGGTTAACAATTCTTCTTTCAAACTTCACTTGTTGTGGAGTACCATCTATCTGCTGAACAATTTCATTTGTTACCTTTTCAACACAGTAGACTCATCTAAGGTAACATCTCTGCTAAAATTATTTTCTTTATTTCTGGACACCAAAGACGAAACACTTTCATACCAGTGGGGATCCCTATAAAGAGTGCTTTCTTTGCCCATGAATCTAACTTTGATTCCTTAACATGGTAGTATGCAGTAAAACCAAACACACGTAAGGAATCATAATCAGTAGCAGGTTTTCTAGACCACATCTCCAAAGGTGTAGCGATTAATGAGATGGCATACATAAGTCACAGCCTCAACCCAAAATTTTCTTACCAACCCAGCATTAGATAACATACACCAAACTTTCTCTACCAATATCTGGTTCATGCGTTCTGCCATCCCATTCTGTTGTAGTGTATCTCTCACTGTGAAGCATATAACAATGCTGTCGTCTTGGAAGAATTTCAAAAATGGATCACTTTCATACTCTCCACCGTTATCTGTGCAGAGACATTTGACTTTTTCTGCTCGTCTGAGTTTTCACCATCTTTTTTCATATTAGAAAAGCTCTCAACACTTCATCCTTCGTCTTCATAGTATACACCCATACTCTCATAGAGAAGTCATAAATAAAAGTTATAAAATAGTGCTTTTCTCCCATTGAAGTTGTCTTGGAAAGACCACACATATTTGAGTGAATATAGTTTAAAATACCTTTGGTATCATGGATTGCACTACCAAACTTCACTCCAGTATGCTTGCCTTTGACACAATGTTTGCAGAAATCTAACTTCTGGGGTTGTACTCCTTTCAATAATCATTGATCTGACAAATGTTTCAAGGATTTATCACCAGCATGCCCCAAGCGCATATGCTATAATCTGTTTGCTTCCAACTCCTGATCATTACTGAAAGCTGTTGTTGCTGTCTCAATAATTACATTAGCCTGATAGTCATATAAGTTATTATTTTTTCTTATTCCTTTCATTATCACCAGTGCACCGAAGATGATTTTCATTACTTTATCTGTTGCATTTACAATGGAGCCCTTTGATTCTAGGACTCCTACAGAGATGAAATTCAACTTCAAACTCGGTACTTATCAAACATTTGTCAGAGTCCTGATTGATCCATCATGATTCCTTAATTATATTAAACTAATCCCTTTAATCATATTTAGACCATCATTTAATGTATAAACAGTTGCACCTTTTAGTTCTCTAAAATTAAAGAATCAATTCTGATTGGGACACATATAATGGCTACAACCTGAATCAAGTAGCCATACACTAGAAGATCTTATTGATGAAATAACAGCTAATGAAAGGTCTGTATCTTCATCATCACACTCAGCTACATTTGGATTCACGACAACTTTTTTTTATCAGATTTGTTTTTATTTTTTAGCTTAGGACATTCTATCTTTCAATACCCTTTCTCCCGCCAAAAGGCACATTCATCTTTAGTTGGTCTGGATTTTGATTTTTTCTTCTTTTCTCTCTTCCTACTTTGAGAGTGGCCTTTCATTATCAATGCTTCTGCTGCTCCACTTGAACTTTCTTTCGCAGTTCATAACTGTATAATGCAACCGTTACTTTAGAGAGAGTCACTTTAGCCTTCCCATGGAGTAGAGTTATTTCAAGAAACTCAAACTCCTCAAGAAGGGATCCTAACAATATCAAAGCCAAATTTTCATCTTCGAAATTCACTTCCAAATTCATCAAATCAGCTATCAGCCGATTAAAATTGGTGATATGCTCATTCATAGTGGTACCAGGAACATAAGTGAAGTAAAACAATATCTTCTTCATATGAAGCTTATTCTGACTACTTTTCTTTAAAAAAATTTCCTCCAATACCTTCTACAATTTACGTCAAAGAAACTTTCTTTGAGAAAGCATATTGTTGTTCTCTAGAAAGGCACGATAGAATTGTACCACATGCCACACGATTGATGGTTTTTCAATTTTTTTCATCAATATCTTCTAGTTTATCTTCTTCAATGGCAATGTCTAAACCTTTTTGAAAGAGAGTGTCTAGAGCCTCACTTTGTTATATGCCAAAATGACATGTACCATCAAAAATTTTATCTGTAAATCTAGAATTTGACATAACAGTCTTTGACCAAATTGATGAAGTAGATATTGTCTCCTTTATAGTGGATAATTTTTCTAAGTCGTCTGCCATCTCTACTTTAAAAAAATTATTTAATAGCTAACAAATGCGTAATACAAAATAATCCAAGAAAATTTTTTCTGATGTGGAAGATCATACTAAGTTGCAACTGCAGAGAAAACTCAGAAGGCTCTGATACCAATTGTTATGAAAATTGAATTATTTTTTCACCAATAATATTTATAATGTGTGAATAATTGCACCAATAATTATATCAGGAATATTTTCCAAAAAGAGAGGTGGATCACAATGGACACGCTTAAATACCAAGTCTTTCCTGAGATAGAATTTTCCTATACATATAATTAATAATACAAAATACCACCATAACTATATCTAATAATATCTATTAAATAAAAATAAAGAAAATACCTAAGTTTAATGAGGTTCGATTAATTTTACTTATATTCTCAGACACCACCAAAATAATTTTACTAATATCAAAAAAGAATTACAAAAGAGAGAAGAAAAATAAGACCTTAGAAAGAATAAGACTTATTTTTGGGATATCTAACTAAAGGGGGGAGGGGTCTTTGTATAGCCTTAAGACCCCTCCCTTAATCCCACATCTTTCGTTGTGGGATATAGCCACAAATCAACATGCTCTATCATTTCCTATTACTCACATTGGCTCTTCCATTTGTCAAGTAAATAATCGTTCTTTTTCATTAAATAAAATTTTATATGTTCCTGATTCTTATTCTAATTTATTATATATTCATTTCTTTAATAAGGCAAATAATGTCTCTGTTGAATTTTTTCCTGATTGCTTTATTATCAAGGATATCCACATGAAGGAAGTTCTTCATACAGGCTCGAATGTTAGTAGTTTGTACTTCATGTTACTTGAGCCTCTTCACCAAACCCAACAATTCCAGTCAAGCATTCCTTTATTCCTTATCTCAATGGCACTCACGCCTTGGTCATGCAAATTTGCAAATTGTTCGCTAGGCTCTTCGTCATGTGCAAATTAATTTTTCTAATAATTCTCATAATTCTTGTCATGCTTGTAGCATTAGCAAGAGTCATAAGATACCCTTTTCTGTCACAATATCAAGCTAAACAACCTTTAGAACTTGTTTGTTCAGATGTTTGGGGACCATTCCTAGTAGCTTCAGTTGATGGCAATCGTTATTATGTTATATTTTATGATCATTTTAGCAAGTATTGTTGAATTTATTTCATTAAATATAAATCTCAAGTTCTCAGTGTCTTTATTAAATTTTGTCATCTCGTTCAAAATTTTTTTGACACTACTATCAAGCTATTTCAGGATGATATATCTAGCATTGCAGCCTTATCTTTTAGACTATGGCATCTCACAATGAAGTTCATGTCCAAAAACACCTGAACAAAATGGTTGTGCTAAGAGAAAATACAGACATATAGTTGAAACATGCCTATCTCTTTTACAACATTTCTTCCTTCCCAGTCGATACTGGACGTATGCCTTTGACACCGCAATTTACAATATAAATCGACTTCCTATACCCATTTTATATGATTCCACTCCTTAGTTTAAATTATTTGGAGAAAATCCTAATTATAATAGTTTGCATGTGTTTGGGTGTCTCTGTTATCTGTGGTTGCATTCTTATACTTCTAATAAATTAGAACCTCGATCAAAGACTAATCCACCACGTAATCAACTTGACACTAACACATGATTCACTCCAACTCAAACACTTAACATTGAACCAAGCACTCTAGCCACTCCCACTTTATCTCCACCTCTACCACCTCAGTAATTCAAAATAATAATCCACATTTTCACCTCCACCAACCAATCCCATTAAAACCCAACCAACTTCCAACTCACTAGGCTTATCATTAGTGATTGACTTATCCAAATACAATGCCTAACCAACTACAAACACTAAACAACACTCCATAATAACCCAATCACAAACAAACAACCTTAAACCTCGTGTTTACCATGCTCAAAATACACCTTAATTAAACCAGTTCATTATAAAGAAGCAGCTAAACATGCATTGTGGCATAAATCAATGGCTGAGGAAATTGACGCAATGCTTAAAAACAAAACATGGCAGCTGGTCCCTCCCTCAAACAATATGAATGTGATAGGATGTAAAAGGGTCTATCGTATTACATATAAGAAGGATGGCACAGTTGATTGCTATAAAGCGAGGTTGGCGGCAAAGGGATTTCATCAGAGACCTGGCCTTGATTATAATGACATTTTTAGTCCTGTCATTAAGCCCTCTATAATTGGGGTTCTTCTTTCTTTAGCTGTCACACATGGTTGCAACATTAAACAATTAGATGTGTCCAATGAATTCTTACATGAGAAGCTCGATGAAGACGTGTATATGGCTCAACCACCTAGTTACCAACATCCTTCTTACCTGAATTATATTTGCAAGTTAAATAAATCAATTTATGGGTTAAAACAAGCTCCGCAACAATAGCTCACTTTGTATTTATAGGCATCAATCTATCATCATTTACTGTCTGATCTATGTTGATGATATCTTACTAATAGGCAATAATAATTTTATTGTACAACAAGTCATTTTGCAATCACAGTTGCGGTTTGCCTTAAAAGACCTTGGACACTTGAGTTATTTTCTTGGAATATAAGCTACTTGGTTAGCTAATGGTCTTCATCTCACAAACAAAATACATTAGTGAGCTCCTACTTAAGGTAAAAATGAAAGATGCCAATTCTATTTCCTCCTCTACTTGTCCTAATGTTTCACTTACAAGCAAAGGTAAAGCATTTTCTGATCCAAATCTCTTTCGACAAATTGTAGGGGGACATCAATATTTGTGTATCACTCGACCTGACCTCAGTTTTACTATTAACAAGGTCTCTTAATATATGCATGCACCCACCATTGATCACTGGATGACTGTGGAATAAATATTGCGTTATCTTTACAACCATTAACTCATACTCATATTCATGCATATAGTGATGCCGATTGGGGAGGGGACATCGATGACCAAAGATCGACTTCTGGTTTTTCCATTTTTATGGGCCAAAGAAGCAAAAAACGGTTTTGAAAATCGTCAACTAAAGTTGAATATAAAGCACTTGCTCAAACTATTTTGGAAGTATAGTGGTTATGTTCATTGTTAAGAGAGCTTCAAGTCCCTTTTTCCTCACCAACACTATAGTGTGACAACTTAGGTGCAACTTGAAAACTACTCCTATTTTTCACACTCGATCCAAACATCTTGAGATAGATTTTCATTTTATTCATGAGTTACTTCTAAAGACCTTCTTGTTCATTATTTTCCACTAAAGACTAGTTAGCTAATGTCTTCACAAAACCATTGTCCAAGCAGCAGTTCACTTGGCTTCGAGACAAGTTGATTGTTCTTCCTAGACCAATACAACTTGCGAGAGGGTGATAAGGATAATTTTAAATTGTTGTGTTTGTTACTATCATATTGTTTATATCTCTAACTCTTTAGAGTTTAAGTTTATCTCTATCATCTCTTGTACTTTATATATCAAGTTTACACAATGAATAGAGTTGTGACTGTTTTGCCATATACCTCATGTTTTCAAAAGGTTCCATACATTTTGCTATTATTTATTGTGTTTTTATAGATAAAAATGTTAAGGCAAATAATTACAAAATTAATAGTAATTGTTCATGGATCATAACCAATCCACACCAACTTTTCCTAACTACATGCTCAACTATTCTTTTATGTATTCAGAGCTTGCTTAATGTATCAATAGAATATATGACAAAAAATTATGCAAATGTCACTCCAAATATGTTATTGTTGTCATCATCCTCCTTAATACATTTAATGGTGACATTCATTTATTCAAACCAATCTTGAACACTTACAGCTTCTTAAAACCAAGATCTAGTTCCTTTGACAACAAATTTAGTGTCTAAATTCGATTTTTCTTTATTTTCTTGCCTTGTTATGGTTGCTTCTTGCTTATGGAAAGTGTTGTCTGAGTTTTTAGTTTCTAAAATCCCTTTCTTCTGATTCATTATGATGCTTCATGAAATTTAACAATTGTAGCAACAATTACTTTTTGAGTTTGAAAGGCTTACTGCTACTGCTATAGCCAAGAAACACATAAACAAATGCCTTTTGATCAAGCTTCGATCTCTTAGCGTTCTAATCAAGCTTTGATCTCTTAGCATCATGAATATGAACATAGTAGGGAGATCCAAATACTTTTAGGCAAACAACAATATGTTTCATTCCATGCCAAGCTTCATATGAAGTTTTGTTTGAGAGAGCTTTTATTGGCAGCCTGTTGAGTAAATATACAGTTGTACTCACTGCTTTCGCCTAGAACTTCTCTGGCATATTTCTTTCAAACATCAAACATCTTTCCATCTCCATGACATTTTGATTTTTTCTTTCACATACTCCATTCTACCATAGAGTATAAGGTATAGTCAATTGGTGATGAATACCAACATCAGAACAAAGTTTATCAATTTATGTGAAGTGTATTCAATTTCATTATCGTATCTAATGGTCTTGGTTTTGCACCCACTTTGATTTTCTACAAAGGCCTTAAACTTCTTGAAACATTCAACCTCTTTATATTTATATTTAAGAAAGTAAACCCAAGTTACTATTAAGTAATCATCAATAAAAAATAAGAAGTATCTCATTTGGAGTTGAAATAGACATAGGTCCACATACATCTAAATTAATAAGTTACAATATTTCAATATCTCTCTAAGCTTGATTTGATGAAAATGATTTCTTGCCTTGCTTCCTAATTCGGCGAAAACTATATACACTGTCAATTGCATAATTAGGAGGCATATTTTCTGCAAGAGCCTTCTCATGCATGGTTTTAAGTGAAGAACATCTGAAATTGCCAAATCTTTTATGCCATGGCTCAAAACCAGTTAATACAGTGTTATAAGCATGAGAACTTATAGTTTTTAAGCTCAAAGGAAAATTTTTATTTTTCATTCTTATTTTTATAATTTCACTGCCATCTAGACCAATTATAATGCATGCTTTGTTTTGAAAATGCAGAGAATAATTTTTCTCAAGCATTTGACCAACACTCAGTAGATTTTAGTTAATTTTAGAAACATAAAGAGCATGAGGAATGAGTTTTGTACCCTAGTTGAGTTTCAATGGTCATAACTCCTCTTCTTTTAACTTGAATATTTTTACCATTCCCAATTGTAATGGATGATTGATATGTTTGGTCAATCTTCGTGAAAAAAAGCATAGATTTGAAGACGTGGTGTGTGCATCCACAATCTACTATCCACTAAGCCTTACTTCCCTCAGCTGTATAACAAATAGCAACAAACAAACTCTCCTCCTGAGTTTGATGATGTTGATGTTCAACAATATGAGCTTGCTGGCTTTGTGTCTTATCCACATATCTGAAAAATTTACAATATGACCAAGTTTTTTTACATTTGTTGCATTGAGCATCAAGTTTATACCAATATTTTTTCTCTAGATGACTTGCCTTGTCACAATGTTTGTAGGGAGTTTTCATTATCTTTTCTCATTCTTTGTTGTTTACAGCATGCTTCTTCTCCTAATTTGGAGTTTTTTTATTTGTAAGAAAGGCTCATTCATTATTGTTGCTACTACCTTGTCTCATGGATCTTCTAAGTTCCTGAGTTTGAAAGGCTTGAACAAGCTCAGATAATATGATCTTTGTCAAGTACTTTAAGCCCTCTAAAGAAGAGATCTTAGACTTAAATATTTCAGGTAGGCTAACAAGCACTTTCTCTACTATTCTTTCATCTAATAAGTCAACCCCAAGGAGTCTAATACTGTTAACAATCACTATGAGTCTTTTTGCATACTCTTTAATGGACTCATCATCACTCATTCTCCCCTCTTCAAATTTGTATTTCCATCTGCATTATTTTCTCACTTTCACTAAACATCTCCGGTAGCTTATCCTAAGCTTCTTTTAGTGTTTTACATGTCATAATCCTTGTGATGATGTGTTATGATATTATTGCTTGAATATATGAGAGCACTTTTGGAGCTTTTGCTTGCTCTTCCTCATGGATTTTGATTTGGTTGATGGTTGGATTGTTACCCAATACAAAATGGTTCTGTAACAGTTTCAACCCATTGCAACAATCTCAGGCCTTTCAAGTGAGTCTTCATTTTAATAGACCAACTTGAATAATTGTCACCATTGAAAATTGCTAATGAAGGTATTGCTAGATTGTTGGAAGTCATGGGTTTGAGTTTTGGAGTGTTATGTGAAGCCTTGACGATTTTCTCTAGTTTTAACTCACAATCAGGCCCTCCAAGATCAGAGAAACTCTAATACCACTGATCAAAATGTAATACACAAAAAACAAAGTATAATAGAATATAGTTGTGCTCAAAAAGTTCCACACATTCTGTTACTTTTGATTGTGTTTATGGATAAAAAAGTTACATCAAATAAGTACAAAATCAATAGTAATTGGACATGAATCCTAACTAATACACACCAACTTTTCTTAACTACATACTCAACCATGCCTTTATGCATTCAAAGCTTGTTGAAAGTATCAACAAAATATATGAAAAAAATGGCAATGTAACTGTAAATGTGTCATTGTTGTCATCAAATGATAACAAGTAGTTCTAATTGTTTTTTTTTACCTTACAAGGGTGATTAATTTTAACAGCCTTACAAGGGTGATTAATTCTATCATGTATTTATTAAAGGTTAATTCAAAATTAGGTTTGATTTAGTATTTTTAATTAGTTTGTTATCTCTTATTTTCTTAGTTATCTTTATCTAATAGTGGGTGTGTGATATT
Organism: Garcia nutans; assembly: GCA_947685225.1. Taxonomy (NCBI): domain Eukaryota; kingdom Viridiplantae; phylum Streptophyta; class Magnoliopsida; order Malpighiales; family Euphorbiaceae; genus Garcia; species Garcia nutans. The sequence goes on along the minus strand of CANTUV010000066.1, from coordinate 10,416,258 downwards.
CTAATCGTGAATAATTTTCTTGCATATTGAGTTTCTATGTAAGCCTATAAAATATGTACTTTCCTTTTCAGATAATTACAGTAGTCATTTTGCTTCAACTTTCTCCCAAATTATCTTGTGTTTTACTTACTTATTGAAGATTCTATTTTGCTAGTCTGTTGGTCTGTTCCTTTCTCCAAGCTTGGTTCTGCTGCCCATCAAGTGTTCGATAAAAATTGTGTGAGAAATCTTCCATGGCTGCAAATGGGAGTAGTATGAATGTTACTCAATCCCTTATTCCTATCTTCAAAGCAAACTCTTATGAGTTTTGGAATATTAAAATAATGACATTGTTCAAGTCTCAAGACCTTTGGGACCTTGTGGAGAATGGGTATTCTGACCTAGATGAAGAGAATAAGTTGAGGGAGAATAGGAAGAGGGACTCAAAGGCATTGTTTTTCATCCAATAGGCTGTTCATGACACGGTCTTTTCAAGGATTGTAACTGCTACTATAGTGCAGGAAGCATGGGAGACATTGAAGAAGGAATTTCAAGGTTAAGAAAAAAGATAATTACGGTGAAACTTCAATCGTTATGTCATAATTATGAAACATATAATGAGTTTGTGCAAGATTTTTTTATCTAGAGTTATAGAAATTATAACTTCAATGAGATCCTATAGGGAGCAACTTGATCAAATAGTTGTTGAAAATTTCTAAGGAGTTTAAGTCCTAAATTTGATCATGTAGTAGCTGCCATTGAGGAATTAAAGAATCTTTCTGATTTTTCATTTGATGAACTGATGGTTTCTCTACAAGCACATGAGACTAGATTGAGCAGATCACTTAACAAAGCTGAGGAGAAAGCATTTCAAGTGAAAGGTGATGCAACTCCATATAATGAAGAGGATAGAAAAGCTATAAACAGAGGTGGACATGATGGTCGGGCCTGTGGTAGAGGAAGAAACAATGACAAAAATGGGCAAGCTAATCATGGGCAGTCCTCAAATGATCAAAGAAGCCATAACAAAAGTGATATTTAGTGCTACTATTGTAAGAAGTTTAGGCATGTGAAGTCAGACTGTTGGACACATGAAAAACAAGCAAATTATGTTGAAGAAGATAAAGGAGAAGAGATGTTGTTTATGACACAAAAAGTTAAGAATGTCAAGCCAAGTGCAAATGAAGTCTGGTATTTGGACAGTGGCTATACGAGTCATATAACAGGCTTAAGATCAGTTTTAAAGATCTGGATAAGTCTCAAACAACAAGAGTAAGGATTGGAGACAATAAATCATTTGAAGTTGAAGGCAAAGGCACAATCATTATTACTACTTGCACAGGCAATGTCAAGCTTCTCCATAATGTGTTCTATGTTCCTAATTTGTCTCATAACTTGTTGAGTATTAATGCGTAGTGGATATTCTGTGTTATTTGATGATTCGTCTTGTATTATTTGAGATGAAGAATCAAAACAAATTATAGTGAATGTTGAAATGACAACAAACAAAATGTTTCCTTTATAATTTTCTACATTGGAAAGCCATGCTCTTGTCGCTAGTAGTCAAAAAATTGAATCCAGCTTGTGGCATTTATAGTATATGCATTTAAATGTTAGGGGCTGAAATTGTTGAGTGTAAGGAAATGGTTTATGGGCTGCCTAAAATTGATTATATAGAAGTGTGTGAAGGATGTGTTTATGGAAAACAGTGTAGAAAGTCATTTCCTACAGGAAAATCTTGGCAGGCTAAGAGTTGTCTTGAACTAGTACATGCCGACTTGTGTGGGCTTATGAATACAAAATCTCTTAGTGGGAGTAAATATTTTTTGTTATTTATTGATGATTTTAGTTGCGTGAGTTGTGTGTACTTCTTGAAGTTTAAATCAGAAGCCTTTGAAAACTTTCGGATGTTCAAAGCACTTATTGAAAATAAAAAAGGTAGCTGCATCAAGACTCAATGTACGGACAGGGGTGGTGAGTTTTTATCTAATGAATTTCATACTTCTTACAAAGAAAATGGCATTTGCAAGGATTTGACAGCACCATATATGCCATAGCATAATGGTGTGGCTGAACTGAAGAATCTCATGATTGTAGAAATGGCAAGAAGCTTATTGCAAATAAAGGGATTGCCAAATGAATTTTGGGCAAAAGCAGTGACAACGACAATCTATTTGCTTAATATTTCACCCACAAAAGTTGTTCTAAATCATACCCCTTATGAAGCTTGGACAGGTACAAGGCCCCGAGTAAGCCACTTAAGAGTTTTTGGTTGTATTTCCTATTCTTTGATTGACTCAAATTATCGACAAAAGTTAGATGAAAATTTTGAAAAATGTATTTTTTTTCCGTTATTCATTATAATCCAAAGCATATAGGTTATATAACCCTATTAGTGGCAAAGTGATTATAAGTAAGAATGTGGTGTTTGATGAAAACTCCAGCTAAAATTAGAAAAAATAAAAAAAAAATTAACAGCTGAAATGCCATTAGAAAGTGAAGTTTCTCCAAGCATAGAAGGGGTATATCATCTACAGCTCCAAGAACACCAAACACAAGCAGTGGCTCCATATCATTATCTCCAAGTAGAAGAGAATCGCCAACCATTAGTGATTTTTCTGAATCTTCACCAAGAAAGTTCAGATCTCTTAAGGAGGTATATAACTCTACATATGTCTTATTTGTAGCTGAGCCAACTAGCTTTGATGAAGCAATAAAAGAGGAGGTGTGGTGCAATGCAATGAAGGAAGAGCTTGCAGCAATCGAAAAAAAAAATGAGACATGGGAGTTAGTAGACTTGCCAAGCGGAAAACATACAATTGGTCTTAAATGGGTATTCAAGACAAAGTTTCATGTAGATGGGAGCATTTAAAAGCATAAGGCGAGGCTTGTAGCAAAAGGGTATTCATAACAACAAGGCATAAACTTTGAAGATACATTTTCTCCAGTTGCTCGATTTGAAACCGCGGGAATTTTCTTAGCCTTACCAACTAAATTTAAATGGTTTGCTTACCAATTTGATGTTAAATCAACCTTTTTGAATGGTGAGTTGGAGGAGGAAGTTTATGTCATGCCGCCCAAAGTTTTTGTAATTAATGGGAGGAAAAGAAGGTGTATAAGTTGAAGAAAGCACTTTATGGGCTATAGCAGGCCTTCGAGCATGGTACAACAAAATTAACTTTTATTTTCACCACAATGGCTTTGAAACGAGCAAGAATGAGCCCACCCTCTACTTGAAGAAACAATGTACAAGTGAATTTATTATTGTGTGCCCTTGTGTTGATGATATAATTTATATGGGGTTTTGTGAATCACTTATTGTTGAATTTAAAGATTGTATGGTAAGGTGATTTGAAATGACAGACTTGGGATTACTGCGTTATTTTCTTGGGTTAGAAGTGCATTAAATAATGGTGGAGTTTTTATTTCATAAAGGAAGTTTGCAATTGATATTCTTAAAATGTTTGGTATGATTGATTGCAAAACGACTACCACTCCTATGAATATGAATGACAAATTACAGGTTGAAGATGGAACTGGAAAGGAAGATTCAAGTCATTATAGAAGTCTAGTGGGAGGACTAATTTATCTAACTCACACTAGACCAGATATTACATTTTCTGTAGGTATTGTTTCTAGGTTTATGCATTCTCCTACAAAGCGTCATTCCGAGCAATAAAGAGGATTAGTAGTATATTGCCGAAACAGTTGACTATGGTATTTGGTATTCGAAGAATTCAAAATGCAAGCTATTTGGATATATGGATAGTGATTGGAGAGGTTGTTTGGATGGTAGAAAAAACACTTCAGGAAATGTGTTTTATCTTGGATCTGGGGCTGTTTCATGGAGTTTAAAGAAGCAAGCGACCACAACTCTTTCATCATCTGAGGTGGAATATGTTGCTGCAACTTCCTCAACGTGTCAACTAGTATGGCTACGAAAACTACTTGCAGATTTGGCCAAGAACAGAAGAGTGCAACAGAAATTTTCTATGACATTAATGCAGCAATTGCAATGCCCAATTATCATGTAAGAACAAAGCACATTGACCTGCATCATCATTTCGTCCGAGATTTGGTTACAAATGGTGATATCACTCTTAAATTTTGTAGCACTAAGGCACTCTCTTATAAGAAACATGTTTACTTTAAAGCACAGCTTGGTGTATGCAATTTTTAATCAAGGGGGGATGTTGAAGGTTAATTCAAAATTACAGCTTTGGTCTTTTTAGTTAGTTTGTTATCTCCTATTTTCTTAGTTATCATTATTTGATAGTGGGTGTGTGATATTCTAATCGTGGACTATTTTCTTGCATATTCAGTTTCTATGTAAGCCTATAAAGTAGGCACTTTCCTTTTCAGATAATTACAGTAGTCATTTTGCTTCAACTTTCTCCCAAATTATCTTGTGTTTTACTTACTTATTGAAGATTCTTTTTTGCTGGTCTGTTGGTAAGTTCCCATCTCCAACAGTATTCTTCTTTTTAATCCAATTGCATAAATATTTTATGGTAGCATTGATTTTTTTTTTTTCCAAATTAACAGCATACATATTCAAATTGTTTGAGGTCTTTTATCAAACAGGTACAATGCAAATAAATTTTATTGTAACAAAAATTCAAAGCGAGAGAGTTAACATTATTAAAATCCAATGGCATATCTCCCCAGTTTTCTGTTCTAAATTGCTACTCATTTTGATGGCAAGGAACAAATTTACTAAAGCGACTAATTATAAATTTTATATTTATTTAATTTCCTGTTCTGGAAGTGACGCTCCAACAGGATTCATTAGCCGTAAAATTAAAAAAATGTTATTAATGTAAGAAATTCTTGATTGGGAATGATTTGAAAATTGAAAATGGAAAAAAGAAAACGAAGGTCGCACGAAAATATATATATATATATATATATATATATAAGTGGTTCGGCCCTCTAGCCTAGGTCTACAGGTAAATGAGAGAAGAAATTCAATATAAAATGGAAGAAAATCCTGTGTCTCCTCCACTCAAATTTTCAGACGCAAAATGTCTTCTCTCAGTTCTTAATCTTTAAATAACAGCACATGACCTAAACATACACATTCGGATTGACACTTTGAAACCGAATGAATATTTGATCCCTATGAGACATCTCTATCTTGCTCCTCATGCCTACAAAATGAAATACGAGTTAAGAACAACTAGCAGAAACCTTAGTTCAAAACCATTCTAAATGAAATAAAAGGTATATGGTTGATTTACCTTATTCGAAGAGAGGTTCAATGTAATGCCTTTTATTGTAATATTCAGAAGTTGTATTACAATATATGCTGCGAGAAGAAAGGAAGAAGAAATAGAAAATTTCATTATCAAAAATAACTCTTGGAAATTAAATCGATTTCTAGATGCATACTTATCTCACTAATTCTCACCTTCAACTTCCATAATCAACTCTTATTTTATTGAAGAGAGGATGCGGCAATTTGCAGCATTTTGGCATCCTGAAAGTAGAAGATATTATAAAAGAAGAATACTCCTGCAAGTCCTTGATTCATAGCTCTGATCTTGACTCGAACCATGTTGAAGGTGACATTTCATGTTGCAAGTCATTTCCACGTTTGAATTAAATCAGAAATATGATGCATTTAAGATGCTCAATTATTCAAGAAGGGATAAAAAGAAATAAAATAATGTTTTACCAGGGTAAAAAATCTCAAAAACAGAGCAACAAGCAAGAGAGCTATGTATCTGCAAGAGATTAGATTGTTAGATCAAATTGAGACTAAGGATATGATCAAGCATAAGTAAGGATTGTCAGTTGGAATCACTATTGTATTATATAATTTTTCGTAAGATCATCTTATGATAAAAGTTGGAAAAAAAAAACCCAAAGTAATATGACCTACCTAACAATTTGGTGGAACCCTGGGTGTACATATATTTAAACAGCTTCTTATATTTAGAAGAAGTATATGAACTGCTAAACCCATTAATTTATTTCAAGAATCTGCGGGTCTTCATTTCTGAACTTGGCAAAACAAAACTGGCAAGCAGTTGAATTAATGCAGAACAATTAAGACAGGCTGTTTATTTAACTTACATATAAATGAGGCCGAAAGAAGTAGAAGCTTGAAGAAGAAGTTGATTGATGAGACTAACGACTTTCATCAAGGTATAATTTTATAAAGCTACACAATGATTCTCCATTCTACAGTTTCAAATCTGCATAATAATATACATTGCAATTAGTGAAGTGACAGAGAACAAAAAAGAATAAACAAAACAAAACTAGTACAAAGAGTAATCAGAAATGCAAGCTTTTCAGTTCAAATTGTTTGTTTCACCTTACTAATTTTGAGGAGAAAATAGGATGCAGAAGCTGGTTAATTATTGTGCCCTCGAGTTAAAAAGATTTGGAAGAAATTTTAGATTCCCACCTTTCTGAGAAATCACAACACATTAATTTATTAACATAAACTTTCTGTTGTCTTATTTGTTCAAATGATTTTCGTACCTATAATTGCCAGACACTTCATCATGCGAGTGATTCCAAATTTTAAGGTGAGAAAGATAGCAACTGCAATTATCCTTCTTGCAAGCACTAGTTACTTACTTGAGTGATGTTGCCCAAGAGATTAAATATATGCATCGCCGATATAAATATTCAGAATATGAGCAATCATGGGCCAGTCAACACCACTGTTACTCTACATCTTGATGACAGTTGAGATCAGTTATCGATCTCCAACACTTGCAATGCAATGAGGTTGGGTATCCACTCAGGTAAACACATCAAATTAGGGCAACTTCTGATGACGAATTCCTATATAGTGGCAATACATTGAAGTCCCTTCAGGAGGAATACCAGTTTGGGCATTTTTTCTTTAAACTGAATCTCTTCGAGGCTTCAATACTCCCATTGCATGATACCACCGCTTTCAACATCCCAAAAATCAAGGTGATGAAAATCCCATAAAAGAATGTTAAGGGAGTTTAGATGCCATAAAGCGCAAGGTATATGTGCATTGCCCACAATTGCATGCTGCACTCGTTATTGGAGAAACCAAGCTCTTTTTCTAGACTTGGTGCACATGCACCTAGCCAATAAAATTATTTGTTTTTTCTATTATCACTCTTTTAATAGTTTCCTGTCGATTGAGTGCTCATACACCTGGTCTAGGTAAAATTTTTTCGTAAGGGTGAGACTTCAATCTAGAACAATATTGGATAAATGCTCAACCTTCAACTGCTCTTCTCTGGCATCCTTGCACCAAAACAAGAGAATATGGTGGAATTTTTGGTGATACACACAGAGCACAGTACATAGTGTTAAAATATAAAATCATTAACTACTATGCAATTACCAAAGTTATTAAATGAGTAAAATTAAATCTGAACTTATACTAGCGCATTGGAGGGTTGAATGTGAGAAGAAATGGAGCAAGACATAAGCTTTGGACAAACTAATTTCATGAGGATGGTTGTTAGATTTGATCATCACTTATAATTCTCATTCAATATGATTGGTTCCCGGTGCTACATGATGGATCTTAAGAAATTTGAGATAAAGTGTAAAATCATTCAACTGTAAGAAATTGAGGCAACTCTTTTAGAATTTTGATATTTCATCACTTGTTTATGTTATAAATTAAAATATCACAGTTTATAGAAGATAATATAGTTGTTAATAAAAAAACAATATGGCATACCTCACAATTTGGTGGAACCTGAGCGTATTTTGAGAGCATCTTACATTCAGAAGATATATGAACTTCTAAACCCATTTGTTTCACGAACCGATGGCTGTTCATTTCTGCAGTTGCAAAACAAAACTGTTAGGCAGTTGAATCAGTGCAGAATTAAGATAGATTATTGATTTAATTACATACAGTGAACAGGAAAGAAGAAGAATTTGATTGATGAGAATAATGATCTTCATCAAAGTACCATCAAAATCCCTGCAGTCAGCAGCTTCTCAAGGATTTAAAGATGGGACTTCATTTTGGTAAATTCGCAACCCAGGATTCTCTCACAACTATATTGCTTTTGAAACTGTAGGGAATACAGGTTTGCTTTCTCTCTCAATTCCTAAATTACAATGGAAATCAGATACATATTTAGAGTAAAAAATGATATTTAACACTAAAAAAAATAAAAATGAGGACAAACCAAAGTGTACTCAGAGACATATTTAGAGTAATCAGAAATGAAAGTTTTTCAGATGAAATTGTTTGTTTCACCTTATGAATTTTGAGGAGTGTAGAAGTATAGTTAATATGTACAGTCTCTGTAGTTATATCACAGATTAGTTAATATAGCTAACCTCATAACTGAATGCCAGCTCATTAATCTAATACTCAGATTATGATTGGCTAATATACTTGTATATATAGTTAACTAACTGATTGTACAGTAAGGTATGTGTATAGAATGAAAAAGGCGGGAGAGATGATTGAATGCTCTCTGCATTTTCCAATACAGCTCTTCTCAATTGATTTTGATCTTCTTTATTCCATTACTTGCTGGACTCTTTGATCCTCAGCATGGTATCAGAGCAGAGGTTAGTTGATTGAAGTTTCTCTAATTTGTATTAATTTTACACTAGCTGCGATTGAAGTTCTTCCAGTTCTCAATTGTTTGATTTTTTTGCTTTATCAACTGAAAATGATGACTCCTGAAGATGTGGCTAAACTAATTGCTGCAATAAATAACAAAAACAATGATAATGATCCTTATTACACCAATAATTCTGATTCTCCTGGATTTAGTCTTGTTAATACTCCACTGAGAGGGCCAAATTACCTCACATGGAGTAGATCTGTCATGGTTGCTTTAAGAGCAAAGAAGAAGTTAGGTTTTATAACTGGTGATATTAAACAACCAGATCCTGGTTCAGAAGATTATGAAAGATGGCTAACTGCAGACAGTATGGTGCTGTCTTGGTTGATCAATGCAGTATCCAAAGAGATCTCTGAGGCTTTTGTGTTTTGTAAAACTACGAAAGCACTTTGGGATGAATTAAAGTAGAGATATGGAGAATGTAATGGTCCCATGATCTATCAGATTGAGAGAAGTATAGTTAGTTATAAACAAGGATCTGAATCTGTCACTGACTACTATACTAATCTCAAAAGAAAGTGGGATGAATTGCTGTGTCTGGCTCCCCTACCTGTGTGCTGTAATCAAAGTACTGTCATTACAGATTATGACAACAACAAGAGGCTTATGCAATTTCTAATGGGATTGGGAGATGAGTATGATAATGTGAAGAATCAAATTCTGTTGATGGATCCACTTCCTTCAATAAACAAGGCATACTCCATGGTGTTGAGTGTTGAGAAACAAAGAGAAGTGCAAGACAGTAATGCTACTTCCACTGAAACTCCTGCTATAATGTTAGCCAGAAGAGACAACGATTATTCAAGGAGTATTGGTAATTCAAGGAACAATGGTTATAAAAGTTCAACATACTCCAGGAAGGAGGAGAAGAAGAAACAGTATTGTACAAAATGCAAACTGAATGGGCATACTGTTGACAGCTGCTTCACCATCTATGGATATCCTGAATGGTTCATTGAAATGCAGAAGAAGAAGGGAGTTGATGTGAAGAAGTATGCATCAGTGAACAATGTCATAAGTGCTCAGATGGAGCAATCACCATTACACCAGACTAATCAACAGAAAAGCTATGACACAAATGACAGAAGCTTGTCAGAATTGATACAACAGGAAGTGCAAAGGTTGATCAATGGAAAAGCAATTACTGATCATGATGATGCTGATATCAGAAATGTGAATTTTGCAGGTATTTTACTTAATTTTGTTATTTCTGGCATTGATTTTAATTACAAGGAAAATTGGATTATAGATTCAGGTGCAACTGATCATATAACCCCAAAATTATCTTTCTATTACCAAGTACATAAACTCAACCCTCCCAAAACCATTAGACTACTTGATAACTCAACCAGACTGGTAACTCACATTGGCAACATTAAACTGAATGACAGAGTTATCCTGTACAATGTGCTGTATGTTCCTTCATTTAGCTGCAATTTGATTTCAGTCAGTCTACTTACCAGAACATGTCACTTATCATTGCATTCTTTTCCTGAATACTGCTTATTCCAGGATTTACTGACTAAAGAGGTGTTGGCTGAAGGACAAGTATATAAAGATCTTTACTACTTGATAAAGAAATCCTTTAGTATTCCAAAAACTTGTAATGCAGTAGCTAAATGTAGTAAACACAATAAACACCTGGCTTTGCTATGGCATGCAAGGTTAGGACATGTATCTCATAAAAGAATGAGGCATATTCAAGAATTGACTAACTGTGACTATGTTGAATTAATGTGTCCAGTTTGTCCTCTTGCAAAGCAATCACGATTGCCTTTTCCAACCAGTTGTATTTCTACTGCAAATTCTTTTGATCTAATTCACATTGACTTGTGGGGACCATATAGTCTGAAATCCATTACAAATGCAGTATATATGATGACCATAGTAGATGATTACAGCAGATTTTGTTGGACTTATATGCTAAAGGCCAAAGATCAAGTACCTTTAGCTTTAAAATCATTCTTTGCATATGTTCTTACTCATTTTGAAAAGAAGATTAAGATTGTAAGAACAGATAATGGATCAGAATTTGTCAATTCTGAATGTAGCAGATTTTTTCAAGAGCATGGCACTTTACATCAGAAAACCTGCATCTATACTCAGCAAAATGGAGTAGTGGAGAGGAAACATAAAACATTACTAAATATAGCCAGATCATTGCTACATCAATCAAAACTTCCCACCAAATTTTGGTCAGAAATCTTACTCACTGCCACTCACATCTCTAACAGAATACCATCTGAAAACCTCAAGTGGCAAACCCCATATGAAAGACTGTATCAGAAACATGTCAACTGTGCTTACTTCAAAACAGTAGGCTGTTTATGTTATGCTACCAATGTGACTCCTCACAAACCAAAATTTGATACAAGAGCTACACCTTGTGTGTTTCTGGGATATTCACAGCAACAAAAGGCTTACAAACTTTACAGTTTACAGTCCAAAACAATCATCACATCAAGAGATGTTATTTTCTTTGAATCCATATTTCCCTTTCACTACCAAAATCCTTCAGAAGTCACAAACTTCACTCTGCCAAATTGCATATCTGACACAGATATCACCACCACTTCCTTTCCTCAAACCTCACCACCTCAAACTTTACTGGAACCCCAAACACCAACAACTGAACCATCTAACTCATCCATTCAAACACCAAATATAATCACCCATGATACATCTCCACCACCACAACCTACCAGCACCCCAGATACTGAAACAACAACTGATGATCCTTCACATGTGCCACTGCCTGAGATCAGAAGGAGTACTAGAACCAGAAATCAACCAGCATGGTTGCAAGATTTTGTCACCAATCATAAATCTACATCCACCATTCATTTTTCTACCCCATCACCATGATTTTGTTGCACATGTGTCTAAAATAAAAGAACCTTGTCATTACAATCAGGCTAGAAATGATAAGAATTGGGTAGATGCTATGCACAAAGAGTTAACTGCTCTTGAATTAAATAATACATGGGTCTTAACTGATTTGCCTCCTAATGTTAAACCTGTGGGTTGTAAGTGGATATACAGGATTAAATATAATGCAGATGGAAGCATAAACAGATACAAAGCCAGACTGGTTGCAAAGGGATACAATCAGCTTCTTGGACTTGACTACAATCAAACTTTCTCTCCAGTTGCAAAGCTGGTAACTGTGAGAGTTTTCCTAACTGTTGCAGTAAGTTTCTCATGGCCAGTACACCAGTTGGACATCAACAATGCTTATCTACATGGCTCCATTGATGAAACTATATACATGACAATCCCACCGGGTTATGACAAAGCAAAGCAAGGTCAAGTATGCAAATTACAGAGGTCCCTTTATGGATTGAAGCAGGCTGGCAGGCAATGGAATAAAGAGTTGTCAACTAGTTTGAAATCTCAAGGCTTCCAACAGTCTACTTATGATCACTGCTTCTTCACCAGAGGTCAAGGTACTCAGTTCATAGCAATTCTGGTTTATGTGGATGATTGTATAATCACAGGCCCTTCTGAAGTTTTAATTACACAACTAAAAGTCTTTCTTCATCAGAAATTCACTATTAAAGATTTGGGGCATACAAAATATTTTCTTGGTATAGAGATTGCTAGATCCCCTGATGGTATGTTGTTAACTCAACACAAGTTCATTACTGAGATCATCAAGGACACAGGAATGGAAGAAGCCAAACCAGTCTCTAGTCCTTACATCCAGGGGCAAAAACTCACTTCTGATATGGGCACTCCTATTGAAAATCCTGAAGTTTATAGAAGACTTGTTGGCAGATTATTATATCTGTCAATGACAAGACCTGATATTAGTTATGCTGTCCAACAATTGAGTCAATTCATGCAGCAACCTCATCACCAACATCTAAAAGCAGCATTAACAGTGGTCAAATACTTAAAAGGCTCTAGTACTACAGGTTTATTTCTGTCCTCCACAAATGACATGAAGCTTAGAGCCTTTTCAGATGCAGACTGGGCATCCTGTGCAGAAACCAGAAGATCCACAACCGAATACTGCATTTTCTTAGGGAACTCTCTTGTTTCTTGGAAATCTAAGAAGCAAACTACTGTCAGTCGATCTTCAGCTGAATCAGAATATCAGGCAATGGCAACTACAGTATGTGAACTACAATGGCTTTACTCTTTACTTTCTGATTTTCAAGTTACTATCCCAAAACCTGTTCCTTTACATTGTGACAACAAGGCAGCAATACATATAGCTGCAAATCTGGTTTTCCATGAGAGAACCAAGCACATTGTCATTGATTGTCATGTGGTCGGGACTCAACTTCAGTCTGGTCTCATAAGCACTCCTCATTTACCTTCCTCCCTTCAACTGGCAGATGTTTTTACAAAGCCATTGTCTTCATCTCAGTTTCAGTGTTTTATATCCAAGCTTGGATTGGTGACTTTCTCACCAACTCCAGCTTGAGGGGGGGGGGTGTAGAAGTATAGTTAATATGTACAGTCACTGTAGTTATATCACAGATTAGTTAATATAGCTAACCACATAACTGAATGCCAGCTCATTAATCTAATACTCAGATTATGATTGGCTAATATACTTGTATATATAGTTAACTAACTGATTGTACAGTAAGGTATGTGTATAGAATGAAAAAGGCGGGAGAGATGATTGAATGCTCTCTGCATTTTCCAATACAGCTCTTCTCAATTGATTTTGATCTTCTTTATTCCATTACTTGCTGGACTCTTTGATTCTCAGCAAGGAGAGATTATGAAGTCTTCTTTTATCTGAAGTGCGGTTGGTTGAAAAGTTTCGGAAGAAATTTTAGATTCCCACCTTTTTGAGAAATGACAACATGAATTTATTAATTAATATAAACTTTCTATTATCTTATTTGTTCCAATAATTTTGACTCGAAACGAATATCATACCTATAATTGCAAGATACTTCTACGCAATCTCTCTTTAACAAAACAATGTGAGTGATTCCAGCTTTTAAGGTGAGAAAGATAGCAACTGTTAGTTATCCTTCTTGCAACAAGCACTAACCATCAGAATTCAGTTTACACTTGAAAAATTGGAAAAGTTCAATCCCATTGATTGAGTGGATGGAAAAACTCAAAAAAAAAAAGAAAAGAAAAGAAAAGGAAAAAATAATAACTTCCCAAGAATCTTACTTGCAGTACTTGTACATTTTGTATTTGTACTTGTACCATCGATATAAATATGTGGAATGTGAGCAATCTTGTGCCAGTCAACACCAATGTTACTCCGACATCTTGATGACAGTTGAGGACAGTTATCGATGTCCAACACTTGTAATGCGATTAGGCTGCACATCCACTCAGGTAAACACTTCAAATTAGGACAACTTATGATGTGGAGTTTATGTAGAGTGGGAATACATTGAAGTCCCTTGGGGATGGATACCAGTTTGGTCATTTTTTTAAACAGGATCTCTTCAAGGTTTCTAAGACACTCCCACTGGAGGACATCAGTTCAACGTCCAAAAAATCAAGCTGTTGACAATCCCATAAGAGAAGAAACTTAAGGGAGGTTAGATGCTGTAAAGCACGAGGTAGAGTTGTTATTGTTGGGCAACTCCACAATATGTACAGTCCAGCTTGAGGGGGGGGGTGTAGAAGTATAGTTAATATGTACAGTCACTGTAGTTATATCACAGATTAGTTAATATAGCTAACCTCATAACTGAATGCCAGCTCATTAATCTAATACTCAGATTATGATTGGCTAATATACTTGTATATATAGTTAACTAACTGATTGTACAGTAAGGTATGTGTATAGAATGAAAAAGGCGGGAGAGATGATTGAATGCTCTCTGCATTTTCCAATACAGCTCTTCTCAATTGATTTTGATCTTCTTTATTCCATTACTTGCTGGACTCTTTGATTCTCAGCAAGGAGAGATTATGAAGTCTTCTTTTATCTGAAGTGCGGTTGGTTGAAAAGTTTCGGAAGAAATTTTAGATTCCCACCTTTTTGAGAAATGACAACATGAATTTATTAATTAATATAAACTTTCTATTATCTTATTTGTTCCAATAATTTTGACTCGAAACGAATATCATACCTATAATTGCAAGATACTTCTACGCAATCTCTCTTTAACAAAACAATGTGAGTGATTCCAGCTTTTAAGGTGAGAAAGATAGCAACTGTTAGTTATCCTTCTTGCAACAAGCACTAACCATCAGAATTCAGTTTACACTTGAAAAATTGGAAAAGTTCAATCCCATTGATTGAGTGGATGGAAAAACTCAAAAAAAAAAAAGAAAAGAAAAGAAAAAGAAAAAATAATAACTTCCCAAGAATCTTACTTGCAGTACTTGTACATTTTGTATTTGTACTTGTACCATCGATATAAATATGTGGAATGTGAGCAATCTTGTGCCAGTCAACACCAATGTTACTCCGACATCTTGATGACAGTTGAGGACAGTTATCGATGTCCAACACTTGTAATGCGATTAGGCTGCACATCCACTCAGGTAAACACTTCAAATTAGGACAACTTATGATGTGGAGTTTATGTAGAGTGGGAATACATTGTAATCCCTTGGGGATGGATACCAGTTTGGTCATTTTTTTAAACAGGATCTCTTCAAGGTTTCTAAGACACTCCCACTGGAGGACATCAGTTCAACGTCCAAAAAATCAAGCTGTTGACAATCCCATAAGAGAAGAAACTTAAGGGAGGTTAGATGCTGTAAAGCACGAGGTAGAGTTGTTATTGTTGGGCAACTCCACAATATGTACAGTCCAGCTTGAGGGGGGGGGTGTAGAAGTATAGTTAATATGTACAGTCACTGTAGTTATATCACAGATTAGTTAATATAGCTAACCTCATAACTGAATGCCAGCTCATTAATCTAATACTCAGATTATGATTGGCTAATATACTTGTATATATAGTTAACTAACTGATTGTACAGTAAGGTATGTGTATAGAATGAAAAAGGCAGGAGAGATGATTGAATGCTCTCTGCATTTTCCAATACAGCTCTTCTCAATTGATTTTGATCTTCTTTATTCCATTACTTGCTGGACTCTTTGATTCTCAGCAAGGAGAGATTATGAAGTCTTCTTTTATCTGAAGTGCGGTTGGTTGAAAAGTTTCGGAAGAAATTTTAGATTCCCACCTTTTTGAGAAATGACAACATGAATTTATTAATTAATATAAACTTTCTATTATCTTATTTGTTCCAATAATTTTGACTCGAAACGAATATCATACCTATAATTGCAAGATACTTCTACGCAATCTCTCTTTAACAAAACAATGTGAGTGATTCCAGCTTTTAAGGTGAGAAAGATAGCAACTGTTAGTTATCCTTCTTGCAACAAGCACTAACCATCAGAATTCAGTTTACACTTGAAAAATTGGAAAAGTTCAATCCCATTGATTGAGTGGATGGAAAAACTCAAAAAAAAAAAAAGAAAAGAAAAAGAAAAAATAATAACTTCCCAAGAATCTTACTTGCAGTACTTGTACATTTTGTATTTGTACTTGTACCATCGATATAAATATGTGGAATGTGAGCAATCTTGTGCCAGTCAACACCAATGTTACTCCGACATCTTGATGACAGTTGAGGACAGTTATCGATGTCCAACACTTGTAATGCGATTAGGTTGTACATCCACTCAGGTAAACACTTCAAATTAGGACAACTTATGATGTGGAGTTTATGTAGAGTGGGAATACATTGAAGTCCCTTGGGGATGGATACCAGTTTGGTCATTTTTTTAAACAGGATCTCTTCAAGGTTTCTAAGACACTCCCACTGGAGGACATCAGTTCAACGTCCAAAAAATCAAGCTGTTGACAATCCCATAAGAGAAGAAACTTAAGGGAGGTTAGATGCTGTAAAGCACGAGGTAGAGTTGTTATTGTTGGGCAACTCCACAATATGTACAGTCCAGCTTGAGGGGGGGGGGGTGTAGAAGTATAGTTAATATGTACAGTCACTGTAGTTATATCACAGATTAGTTAATATAGCTAACCTCATAACTGAATGCCAGCTCATTAATCTAATACTCAGATTATGATTGGCTAATATACTTGTATATATAGTTAACTAACTGATTGTACAGTAAGGTATGTGTATAGAATGAAAAAGGCGGGAGAGATGATTGAATGCTCTCTGCATTTTCCAATACAGCTCTTCTCAATTGATTTTGATCTTCTTTATTCCATTACTTGCTGGACTCTTTGATTCTCAACAAGGAGAGATTATGAAGTCTTCTTTTATCTGAAGTGCGGTTGGTTGAAAAGTTTCGGAAGAAATTTTAGATTCCCACCTTTTTGAGAAATGACAACATGAATTTATTAATTAATATAAACTTTCTATTATCTTATTTGTTCCAATAATTTTGACTCGAAACGAATATCATACCTATAATTGCAAGATACTTCTACGCAATCTCTTTTTAACAAAACAATGTGAGTGATTCCAGCTTTTAAGGTGAGAAAGATAGCAACTGTTAGTTATCCTTCTTGCAACAAGCACTAACCATCAGAATTCAGTTTACACTTGAAAAATTGGAAAAGTTCAATCCCATTGATTGAGTGGATGGAAAAACTCAAAAAAAAAAAAAAAAAGAAAAGAAAAAGAAAAAATAATAACTTCCCAAGAATCTTACTTGCAGTACTTGTACATTTTGTATTTGTACTTGTACCATCGATATAAATATGTGGAATGTGAGCAATCTTGTGCCAGTCAACACCAATGTTACTCCGACATCTTGATGACAGTTGAGGACAGTTATCGATGTCCAACACTTGTAATGCGATTAGGCTGCACATCCACTCAGGTAAACACTTCAAATTAGGACAACTTATGATGTGGAGTTTATGTAGAGTGGGAATACATTGAAGTCCCTTGGGGATGGATACCAGTTTGGTCATTTTTTTAAACAGGATCTCTTCAAGGTTTCTAAGACACTCCCACTGGAGGACATCAGTTCAACGTCCAAAAAATCAAGCTGTTGACAATCCCATAAGAGAAGAAACTTAAGGGAGGTTAGATGCTGTAAAGCACGAGGTAGAGTTGTTATTGTTGGGCAATACATAATTTCAAGCTGTTGGAGGGAAGTGAGTTTTTGCACCATCTCCTCTGCCAAAAATTCTAAACCTTCTATGTTACAAATACACAAAAATTTCAATTGAGAGACAGTTGGGGAAAACAAAGAAGAAGAAGAAGAAGACACTGAAATCTTCATATTCATTATGTACTCCAATGACTTCATGCTTGCATTCTTCACTACCAATTCATCGACTGATGGAATGAGTGGCATTGAAGTCAGATTAGGAGAAGACTGTATATCCAAATAAGCAAGACAATGAAATTGGTGCAACTCATGCCACCGCCATCCCTTTAGATTAGGGCAATTGACGAGCCATCTTCCTCTGGCTACTAAATATCGAGTTTCTTCTTTAACACAATTAACGTCAGCGTTTAAAAGAGCATTCTCCTTTCTGGCTACTAACACTGCAAGATCATATATCAAATCATGCTTTTTACATGTTATTATATTTCCGAAGTCATCTTCCTCTGCTTCTTGAAAGACGGACCTCCACAAGAGTTCCTTGAAATATTTTAAACCCATATCTTCAATATCTGAATTATTGCCTATGATTTAATAAACCCTTGTGCCACCCACTCACACACCAAAAGTTTCATGCTAAATATGAAACCTTTTGGAAATAATCTACAATAAGCAAAACAACATTTTAGATGTGAAAGAAGATGGTTATAACTCAACTTAAGAGTTGATAAAATACGGTTATCTTCAAGATGTACATTTAAAAGTTCTCTATCTCTGAAGGATATCCACTCTGATATTGTTTTTTTTTAAAATACAATAAACGTCCTATTACTCTTATGGCTAAAGGAATTTCAACACACTTTGCTACAATCTCCTTTCCAACCAACTCATATTCAATACTTGGCGGTTGCCCTTCTTTAAAGGCAATACTTTGAAACAAGGACCATGACTAACTTCAAGAAGACCTTCTAATTCATAAATTGAATCTGATCTAATAATTCTCTCAGCAACAATTTTAGAACGAGTGGTTACTATTATTCTACTCCCACTTGCACCTCCAACTAACAAATTTTTCCAGTGAAACCATTTTTCATCATCTTCATTCCAAACATCATCTAACACAAATAAGTATGTTTTCTTATTAATTTTTTCATGGAGAAGATTTTTCAGAGTCTTCATTTCACAATTTGGTATGGGTTTCTCACCAACAGATTCTAAAATCTTTTCAACTATTGCTTTCACATCAAAATTATCAGAAATACAAACCCATAAACGTAGCTCAACTTTTGATTTAATTCTCTTATCATCACATTTAAGTTGAGCAAA
The DNA here is from genome assembly GCA_947685225.1 of Garcia nutans. Taxonomy (NCBI): domain Eukaryota; kingdom Viridiplantae; phylum Streptophyta; class Magnoliopsida; order Malpighiales; family Euphorbiaceae; genus Garcia; species Garcia nutans. The sequence goes on along the minus strand of CANTUV010000066.1, from coordinate 10,397,316 downwards.
TGTAGTCTTTCCTAGTCCTTCAATGCCAACTATGGAAATGATTGACACACTCTCTCGATAATTGGAAGAGAAAGAAATTCTATAACTTTGTTCTTATCATCTTCTCTGCCAATAACATCTTCAGGTAAAAAAGAGTGAGTTTGCTACCTTTCCTCACCCATAGCAAATGTCTTCTCAGGAAGCTTATCCAAGTGAAATTTCTTATTTTCAACAATCTCATCTAATTTGCTTCTAATATTCTTAATCTTATGAGCCATCTTAAGATTATAAGCAATTGAGGTTGAGCTTGAAAAGAATAAGCATACCTCTTTTACCATTTTATTGCCAGACATCACCTGCTCCTGCAAAGCCTTTGTGGAGATCTCATCCAATAAGTCATCAGCGTTATAAAATGCTTGTTTGAGTGAATCCACCCAAACTTTGACTTGATGACTGTGAGAGTACTGCTCCTCTGCATCAAGAAGCACAGCTCGGATAGTTGAAACTGTGATCTTGAGTTTGTCAAGCTCATCCTTAACACCACACCACTGTTTAGCCTGATGAAGGACTAGAGAACCCAACTTTTCAATGTCTGAAACTGCAATACTGAAGAGGATTGCTTCTGCCATCTGTTTCTCAGGTAAGTGGAAATTATTGGAAAGTAATAAAAAGCAACAAGGCAAGATTGCAAAGTGTTTAAGGTTTAATTTAGAGAAGGACGATGAGGCATTAAATAGAAGATGGACTTAAAATATTTACAACTTGGTTTTTCCAACACATCCTTGAGAGCAAACCTCTACCGAACCTTGGCAGAATTATATATTATTTGCAAGTTGGCATCTTAAAATTTACAAAGAAATATTATTAAACTTCTTAATTAATCTTATTAGATATTGCCATCTTCCCATTTTCCTCAAGAGAAAAAAAAAGCATTATATCATAGTATTATACAATATTGGCGACTGCATAGTCTTTTGAATGAAATTTCCTTCACAACTGGCCCATAGTCAACAACTTACAACTACCTGCATTAAAAAATAAATAAATAAATAAATAACAACTTCCAACTATGAGTTATTTTTTATTAATATTTGCATTTTTTTTAACTGGGAAAAGAAATTGGAACCTGGGTTTACTACGTGCGCAGATTTAGGTACTCTGTTCCCCAAAATTATTTATATATATTCTATTCAACTTGCACTTCATTTGATACTCTGTTCCGCTATAGTGCTCCCTGCTCTGTTATTAAGAAATAAAAGTAGCCACTTCAGTATTAGAAATCAACACTAATAATAATGAAAGTAGCCACTTCACTATTAAAAGTAGCCAATTCACTATTAAATTCACGAATTAAGAAAGGCCTTAAATTCAAATGTAATAATTGTTGATGCTTTATGTCAATTTTTTTTAAGCTCTCCTTAACTTTTAACTTACAAATGCAAAACTTTATTTTAATTAATTATAAAATTTATGGATATATCTGGAATAGTTGAAAAATAGTAAGAATGTACTTAGTTTTACATTTATATAGAATAATAAAAGTTTAATTTAAATAAGCTTCTTAAAGCTTTAATAGCCAATTTCAACAAATAAATTGAATTTTTTTTTAAAATTATACCACTTTTTTTTTTCGGGAGATCTTATGCCAAGACTCCAGCAAGATGTAGCTGAAAGAGCATTCTTAGCTTTCCAAGCAAAGCATAAAGGAGAAGCTCCATAAAAAAACAAAAGGAGGATGAAGCTGAAAGTAAATATTGCAATGTCAAAAGAAAATTTCCACCTTGTGGTGGTACTTATGGGAAAACAAATCATTGTAATAATAAACAAATTTGTTTCGAAAAATGAAAATGAAGGATGATCTTTATATATATTGGTGAAATGGATTTCCTTATCACTCCATTGACTCACATAATAGCTGTAATAGTGGAATTGTCTTGTCGCAATAGAGAGTAGCTAGGGTGAGTGATTGTGAAAAAAAAAAACTAGATAAATTGGTTTTGTTATGATCAAAACTGCTAAAAAATTGAGCCTTTCTCTTGCACTACAAGAATGGTGTTTCCATGGTTTCAATTTTGGAACCTGACCTCTCTATATTGCAATAGAATAACCTTAATTACCGCTATACTAGTGTTTGTTAAACATTAAACTTGAAATTAAAGAAAAGTTATTATTGAATAAATGGTGAGTTAGTGTTAAATTAATATGAACTTAAGCTAGAAAGAGTTAAATAAACTTAAGTTAGAGCAAAATAAATTAGCTTTAAGTTAAAAGTTCATTTATTTTTGTATTCAATTCAAATGTTAAGTTTCTTTTGAGAAACTAGTATAAATAGGTGTCTTGTAAGCTCATTTTTCAACAAGCAACTTGAAGAGTTCAATATACAAACATATTTGAGTTATCTCTTCTTCCTTCTTTTGTGAGTATTAATTTAGTCTACATGCCGACATGCCTCTTTTGGAGAAAAAGTAGAAAGTGCGAGACAAAAATTACCATTGATCCTGCAATAACATGTAGAAATTAAGCAAAAGATTGGTAATTGAATTTCAGAGAGTAATTAGCAAAATTGTATCAACCATATAAGTTCATTACGAATAAATTTAAGATAAAATTGAATATGAATAATTTTTTTAACATTATAATAGTGCAATAACTAATTTTAACTATTGGTTTGACAATGATATTTTTTTTATTGAAATATTATTATAAATAGGAATAACCTGTAAGGGCTAAAAAAATTTAAGTATGCATTTTTTCTGTTATTATCTGATGATCTTTAATTTATTTATCAATTTATCATCCAATTTACTATTTCAATACTCTCAATCTTAGAGCTATAAATGAGCCAAGCTACTCAAGTTCGGCTTGAGTCTCGGCTCGGTAAAAGCTCGTTCATGCTCGAGCTCAAATTGCTCGTTTGTTAAATAAGTTAAGCTCAAATTAAAAAATACTCGGCTTGTTAGCTCGCAAGCTAGCTCATTTAAAAAACTTGTGAGTTAAGCTCGTAAGCTAACTCGTTTAGTATATTTAATTAAAAAATATATTATTTAATATATATATATTAAATTATGTATGTGAATATATTAAGTTTTTGATTAATTTAATTTATATAATTTATTAATATATGATATATATGATAAATAAATTAAATAATATACAATATAAAATAAATTATTAATTTATAGTAAAATATAACATTATAGTAATACAATATTTTATTTTTATTAATATATAATCATATTGTTTATCTTTTATAAAAATATTAATTTTAATATATCTTTTATGAAAATGTAGAAAAGATGAATGCAAAATGAAAACTGAAATAAGTTTATTGAGTTCGTTAAATTTATTTAAATAAAGTTCGAGTTTAAGCTCAAAATACATGATATATAAGTTGGCTCGATATATATTCGGATTCGATTTGAGTTCGAGTTCTAACTCGACTATTTTATAATAAGCTGAGCTTGAGCTTTCCAAAGCTTAGCTCGGAAAGCTCAAGCTCAGCTCGGCTCGATTACATAAATCTTAAATCTTTCTCAAAATTATTAGGTGAAAATTTTAACAAAAAAAAATAATTGAAATTATATCTCAATTAAAAGTATGATAAAAAATTAATAATTAAAATAGTAATAGTTATTTGAAAAAATTAAGACTAGAATTCTAGAACACAATGAAAAAATTATAAATTTTTCAGAGAAAGTTATTTTTAATTTCTCCTATTTCTAATATCAAGTATACATATATCATGGTATAGTTGCTTAATATTAAAAATGGTTTAAAAAATATAGTGCAATATAATATAGTTTTCTTCATAACCCATTTCTTATTTTGGATTCTGATTCCTTATTTGCGAAATTTCAAAGAGTGATAGAGAAAATTTGTGCATCTTGAAAATGGTGGATTCATCATGTAGAGTTCTTGTCTAGTGTAATTAACTGCCACAGAACATAATTTTAAAGAAGAAATGTAGAATCCAGAAAAACAATTTTGCCCCTGTTTCATGCAATGTTACAATACAAGTCACAAGCTCCTTTGGTATAATTGCAAAAGAGAGATTAAAATTGTTGGCCGTCAGTTTTGACAAAAGAAAAAAAAATATAAAATTTAATTAATTCTTTCCTACATCAGGAAAGAATAGAAATTATGCTCAACAATTTCCTATATAAGGAAATCAATGTTTAGGTTTTGAAATATACCAAAATACAACAAATGTGTTTTATATTAGGGATTTAGAGTTAGTCTCTTGGAGTTCCTTGGAGTATAAATATTTGGGGTGTTTGTGGGTTTCGGGTAGAAAAATATTTTGTAGTTGTGGTTGTAAAAATTTACCGCATAGTGAATATTTTTCTTGGTTGTCGTTAGGCAACGACCGTGGTTTTTCTCTATTCTGGAGTTTTCCACGTTAAATTTTTGTGTCTTTATTCTCTTTAATTTCTCAATTGTTATTTTATTTTCTCATTTATTCCTGCTTAAAGATGGTCCGAGGGGAGGGAAAATAGCGATTTTCCCAACAAGTGGTATCAGAGCTTAGGTGTTATAATTTTTTTTTGTCAAAAATCTTAGTATGCTCTGTGGTTGCAGCTTGGTCTGATCTTCCATATCAGAAAAAGATTTTTGTTAAAAAAAATTATTTTGTTTTTAAGCTGGTGGAGCCTTGGAAAAGGTGAAGCCGTTTTGTTTTGGTGTGCTTGAGTATTGGTGGTGAGATAAATAATTACATGTCTAGGTAAATTCTGTCAAACGACACGAATTTAGTCTAAGGCAAGTGGATTTTAAGTGAGACCATTGTGACTCCTCCTCTTACCTGGGAATTTACCTGGTGTAATTATTTATTTCTAGTCCTTTATTAGCACAAAATAAGCATGTCGACGATGAGATTTGATATTGAGAAATTTGACGGGAGAATGAATTTTGCACTGTGGCAAGTGCAAGTCAAAGATTTGTTGATCCAGTCTGGACTGCATAAGGTTTTGCAAGGTAAACCGGACAGCGAAAAGAATTCAGGAAAAGCCGATGGTAGTAGAGACTCAGAAAAATCCAAGATTAGCGACGAAGAATGGGAGGAGCTGGATATCAAAGCAGCAAGTCAAATTCGTATATGTCTAGCAAAAAATATTCTTGCTAATGTGCTTGGATTGTCCACGACAAAGGAGCTGTGGGAAAAACTGGAAGAATTGTATCAGGGGAAAAATATATCCAACAGGTTATATTTGAAGGAGCAATTTCACACGTTGAAAATGGCAGAAGGTACAAAGCTGTCAGATCATCTGAGTGTTCTTAACGGCATCGTCTCTGAATTGGAAACTCTTAGAGTGCAAACCGAAGATGAAGATAAAGCTCTCCGGCTTATCCTGTCACTTCCTTCGACATACGAGCACATGAAGCCTGTTCTGAAATATGGTAATAAGGAAGTGGGTGTATGTGGATGTGGTCAGTAAGCTCATTACTGAGGAGAGAAGATTGAATGAAGTGAAAAATAAATCATATGAGAATTCAGCTTTATCTGTCAGTAGCAGGAAAAAAGGCTTCGGAAAGAGAAAGATTATCTGCTGGGGTTGTGGTCAAACTGGACACGTGAGGAAAGATTGCCCGAACGGTGGAGCTGATTCAGCTAGAAGCTCTAACGTTGTTGCTGCCAATGTAATCTCCTGTGGCGAAGGAGATGATACGGTTGTTCTGTAATGCAGGAAAGTGTGTCCTCATGGCATGATTGCTACCTGTTGAGATGCCATAGAAGAGGACAAATTATTGGTAGCTGATCCACGGAAATACGCACGGCATTGGTTGACAGTTAATGCAAAGTGTGTGGTGGAAAAATTATGTCGATAGCTAATAAACTCTCGGAAAAGTCAACAGGAGGGTTGCACCATAAATTATTAGCGGGATTGATATGGCCGATGGAAAAATTCTTGGAGTTTGTGAAGTAATTCCAAGTGGTGATACTCTTTTATGGTAGGGTATGATAATTTTTGATGTTAAGAATTATAATTGTCGGTAGCAGACAATGTTGTGTTTTTTTTGTCAAGGTGGAGATTGTTGGCCGTCAGTTTTGACAAAAGAAAAAAAAACAATATAAAATTTAATTAATTCTTTCCCACATCAGGAAAGAATAGAAATTGTGCTCAACAATTTCCTATATAAGGAAATCAATGTTTAGGTTTTGAAATGTACCAAAATACAACAAATGTGTTTTATATTAGGGATTTAGAGTTAGTCTCTTGGAGTTCCTTGGAGTATAAATATTTGGGGTGTTTGTGGGTTTCGGATAGAAAAATATTTTATAGTTGTGGTTGTAAAAATTTACTGCATAGTGAATATTTTTTTTTGTCGTTAGGCAACGACCGTGGTTTTTCTTCATTCTGGAGTTTTCCACGTTAAATTTTTGTGTCTTTATTCTCTTTAATTTTTCAATTGTTATTTTATTTTCACATTTATTCCTGCTTAAAGACGGTCCGAAGGGAGGGAAAATAACGATTTTCCCAACATAAATGTGAAAGATGAATTGTTTGGTCATCCAAAGCATAAATTTAAATATTTATACTCATATTAAAAATTAAGAATAATTATTAATAAAATATGTATACGTAAAACATTTAAAAAAAAGTCCAAAAACTCCAAAATAAATATACAAATGGACTTCTTTGATACACCTTAATATCATAATTCAAGTTGAATAAGAATGTAGTTTAAACATTCATTTTTCAAGTTTATTTTCCAATTTAAAAATCAATTGCCATACTAGTGTTTGTCTTGGTCTCTTTTTTTTTTTTTTTTTTTTCCTCCTAAGGATTTCAAAGTCTAAAAACTTGGAAATTTTGTACCAGAAATGATTTCTATCACACACCAAAAACTATGTTTTTTTAAGAGGTTTTTTCAAAAATACCCTAAAAATAAAAATATTTTTAAAAATATCCCTTTTTAATTTTAATTTTAAAAATACTATTTTTTTAATTTTTAATGAGAAAAATATTCATAGGTATATTTTCAGTATATATTTAATATATTAGAGATATATTTTATTTTTAAATAGATACATTGAATATATATTAAGCATATAAAAATATAATAAAATATAAGATATTTTTAAAAAAAGTGAAAAAAAAATTGTGTTATAGAATGTAATTTTCTTTAATTCAATTGGCTCAATAGACTGTTGAACAAATATTGACACAGCAGACGAAGGTGGGTACAAACTCGGACATCGAAACATAAAAGGACAAATAGTTAAAGTGGCAACAGCCATTTTAGAAATCAGCCCAAGCAATAAAGGCCTAATAGAACAAGACCATCCACCAATAAAAAACAAAAGGTAATTACAAATATAATCTAAAATAAAGCTACATTTTTTAAAATACTATAATATTTTTTTTTTAAAATTAAAAAAATTATATTTTCAAATTTTAAATATATAATGACAGCTAAACTTTAAAAGTATGAAGTGATATAATTATAAAAATATCATTATTTATAAAGATATATAAAAATATATATAATATATATCAACGTATATCTATTATCTTGAAAAAAAAAATATTAATATACAACTCTTATATTTTAGTATTTATAAATATATAATAACTATAATTATATATATCTAATTGCTTTAAAAAATGTAGAAATATAACTGTAATAGCACGGTATATAAAGGAATATATAACATATATATATATTTATTATCTTAAAAAAATATCAGTATATAGTTATTATATCTTATTATATTTAGGTATATAGTAACTATAACTACATATATCAATTATTTTTTAAAAATAAATGTCAATATGCAGCTGTAATATCTTAATATATGAAGGTATATATAATATATATCTACATATATCTATTGTCTTGGAGAAAGAATATCGGTATACAACTCTTATATTTTAGTATTTATAGGTATATAATAACTACATATATCTAATATATATCTTTAAAAAAAATGAAGGCATTATATATGTCAAAATGCAATTATAATATTAAGATATATAAAGTTATCTGTAGCATATACTTACATATATCTATTGTTTTCAAAAAATATACCAGTATAGAGTTATTATATCTTATTATATTTAGGTATATACTAACTATAATTATATATATCTATTGTCATTAAAAAAATGTCAATATACAGCTATATAATTTTAGTAATATCTAGATATACCTATTATTTTAGAAAAAGAATATTAATATACAGTTGTTATATCTTAATATGCAGTTATAATAAAAACTTTTTTTAAAACATTTTATCAAGTATTTTGTGTACATTTAGATTGAAGGACAAAAAATTCTCCGATCATTATATTTAAAATCCAAAAATTAATAAAAGAAAAACTAAAAAAATTATATTCTCAGCAACATATATATTTTTTTCTTTTACAAGAAGCAAGATCATTTCATTCCCAAGATGATAATAATTATATGAATATAAGTACAAGAGTTTTCCCTCATAAACAACACAAAAGAATATTTTAAAATTTTATTTTTAACACACTGATCTTGTAAACAGTATAGCAGGCAATCTCTGCAACTCGAAATAATCCAGAGACTATACATGAAAAAGCAATTTAATTACAACAGATTATGCAAAAGGCCAAGGTGATTATTTCTAATGGCTTTGTAAAGCAGTTAAAAAAAATGAAAACAACACTGTTATAAACTCTAGACTTCTGATTCTGAGACACGAAATCTGATATCAACATCAGACTTAATCAAAGGATTTTAGGCCATATAAACTATTAGTTTTAATGATCCATTTGACTATGAACTTGATGGATACAGTAGAGCAGTGAATACTAGAGAGAGAGATTGCAAGGCTTCAAGTTCCATATTATCAACAACAGTAGAAACATCAACAGTAACATATTAAACAAAAGCAAAAATAGAAGCCAAATATCCATGGAAGCAGTGTGTGTAAAAAAAAGTCGATAGAAGAGAAACAGAAAGAAAAAAGAAACAAAAGAGAGGAATCACCGTATTTTTTAAAAGAAAAAAAATAAAAACTAAGTTAAAACTGAAAAAAAAAATAATAATTTAGAGTAGTAAAATTAAAAATTAAAATTAAAAAATAGTATTGATGTAATTTTCTCAAAAGAAAAACTAAAAAATTAGTTTTTAACAAAAATATAAGAAAAAATAAAAAATAAAAAATTATTAGATTTTCAAAATATATTCAAATATTATTAGAAACAGAATTAGTTTAGTATTAGAAGTAGAAATAAAATCCAAAATAGACTAGGAAATATAATCCAAATATAAGTAGGATTATTCAGACTTGTATAAAAACAGAATGGAGAACAAAGATTGGTATTCAAGCCAAGATTAATAAAAAAGAATTCTTATATCCAAATCTCTTTCTTCGCAATATTATCATAGAATTAACATGGTATCAGAGCTCCGGGTTCAAACCAGGGAGTTTATCATCTACCTTTGAACTCAGATTTTTCTCATCATCATTGTTCAAGCCATTGGAGCCCAGAGCAATCTAAAAGACTGCTTCAATGGACGAACCAACAAATCCAAGAGAGGGAAAGTCTACGGCATCACCAGAGAAAGTTGAAGTAACAACAGAACTCCTCAGCCAAATCTTGAACCTGCTGGGAAAACAGAATCAAAATCAGGAATCACATACAGAAACACCTCTGAAAATTGATTACAAACTGAATCAAACCAATTACACAGTGTGGTCAAGACTTATGACCATAGCAATCGGAGGCAAAGGAAAATCTCATCATATTTCTGGAAACCAAGAACCACCAAGCACAACGGATCCATTATATGAACAATGGCACAGAGTAGACTTGCAAGTCTATAGTGGAATACTAGCAAACATAGAAGGAGAATTATTGAGTGGCATTACCGATTTCCCAACGGCTAGGGATCTTTGGAAAGCACTTGAAGTTACCTACAGCAGTGGAACCGATTCCCTTCAAATTTACGATCTGGAAACCAGGGCTTCAAGGCAGATCCAAGGAACCCTAACCCTAGAACAATACTGGCTTGCGCTTCAATCCGTATGGAAGGAGATCGATCGAAGACGGGCAAACCCTATGGTCTGCTCCACCGATATTGCTGCATACAACAAAATCACAGAGGAAACAAAGCTTTTTCAGTTTCTTTCAGGATTAAACAGTAATTACGAATCAGTAAGAAGGGAACTGTTGAAGGAAACTCCCTTGCCGTCGACGGAGAAAGCATACGGTGAAATCAGAAGGGAGTCGGCGAGACAACAGATCCTGGCCACCGAGAACACCGATCTAATTACGGGTTCTGGACTCGTAATCAAGAACAAAGGGAAAGTAGCTGAGGCCCGATCAGATACTGCCGGAAGAAATAGTGGCGGGACATCATCATCTCGGGAAAAACCTGACAAATCTCATCTGGAGTGTACACACTGTGGACAGAAAAAGCACACAATCGAAGAATGCTTTGAACTCGTCGGATACCCCGACTGGTGGGACGAGAAGAAGAATAAGAACAAATCCACAAAAAGGGCATCTGCCGGCGGCCGCTCAGGAGGAGCTACCAGCCAAGGCAGCGGCAATAATCGATCGGGAAAAGCAGCGATGACAAAGGAAGAAGAAGAAGGAGGCGCAGCAGGTAAGGCCTTCCTGTCTCTAACCTTAAAAAGGGGTAACTATACCAACAATGAGGTGAAGCCCGATCCACTAAGAGACAAGCCCATGAAGGAAATTAAATGGGCCCTTGACAGCGGGGCCTCTAATACCGTAACACATGATCGAGGAGACCTAAAAAATTCAATGACACCAACAAAGAAATTTCTCGAGATTGCGGACGGAAATTTAGCAAGAGTGGTTGGGTCTGGAACAGTTGAAATAACACCAAACATAAAACTAAACAACTGTTTATATGTGCCTTCTTTTTCACACAAATTGTTGTCTGCAAGTCATGTAACCAAAGAACTCGATTGCACTGTATTACTTACACCCTCTTTTTGCATTTTACAGGACACACCGACAGGGAAAATAATTGGGCGTGGTACTGAACACCAAGGACTCTACTATGTGGATGAGATGACTCAACAAGGAACCACGTTACTTGCTCATGGGACTGTTGATAGGCAAGCATGGCTATGGCATCGAAGACTTGGACATTCCTCACCAGGGTACCTCAAACACTTATTCCCTAATTTTTTTGGAGATAATAAAGACTTTAGATGTGAAACTTGTGTTTTAGCTAAAAGTCATAGAAAGAATTATCCTATTAGTAGTACTAGAAGTGATACGATTTTTTCTTTAGTTCATTCAGATGTATGGGGTCCAGCTCCAAACAGTAATAGTTCTGGCTTTAAGTATTTTGTGTTGTTCATTGATGACTTTTCTAGAATGATTTGGATTTATTTTTTAAAACAAAAATCTGAAGTAAGTGAGAAATTTATAGAGTTTCATAAAATGGTCCAAACTCAATTTGGAAAAAATATTAAGATACTTAGGTCAGACAATGGAGGAGAGTTTGTCAACTCAACCCTAAAATCCTTTTTTATCACACAAGGCATTATTCATCAAACATCTTGCCCAGATACCCCTCAACAAAATGGTATAGCCGAAAGAAAAAATCGTTTTTTACTAGAAATTACTAGGGCAATAATGATAGAGTCAAATGTTCCAAAACATTTTTGGCCTGAAGCCATTAGAACAGCAGTTTACCTGGTAAATCGTCTTCCTACCAAAATACTACAATTTAACACACCTTTAAAAACTCTAGCAACTCAAACATCAATACCATCTGTCCTAAACATTTTGCCTAGAGTTTTTGGATGTAGTGTTTATGTCCATGTTCAGAAAAGTAATAGGACTAAACTTGAACCTTGTGCTATAAAATGTGTGTTTGTAGGATATGGAGTAAACCAAAAGGGATATAGGTGTTATGATCCAAAAACTAGGAAAGTTTACACTACTATGGATTGTGATTTTCTTGAAACAGAGTATTTTTATAAATCCCAACCATCAAGTCAGGGGGAGAAGGATAGTGACTTGTCTGGTTGGATGCCCAGTATGCCAAGTTCGCCAGAAACAGTCCAACAAGAGCAAGCTAGTGATTCCACCGACGACATCTCAGAAACAGATCAGAACTTGGATGATTCAGAACCAAGCCCGGAAAATTCCCCGCCGGACACTCCTGAGGTAAGTACCCCTACTTCTCCTAATACTCCTATTTCTGGTTCTACTCCTTCTTCTTCTGTTCCTATTACCACTATGGAAGAAGACACCATTCCAAATGAAATTGAGGAAGAGAGTTATACGCTTCCACCCAGACGAAACCGTGGAATTCCACCAAGAAGATATTCTCCAGAACTTGTGACCAGGAGCAGTAAATACCCAATAGCCGAAATAGCTAGAGGAAAACTGACAAAGGAAGGCCGAGCTTTCTCCTCAATATTATACAATGAACAGATTCCTCGTACAGTGAAAGAAGCAAAAGAGAAGAAGGAGTGGAAAGAAGCTATGAAGGCTGAAATTGATGCACTAGAGAAAAGTCAAACTTGGCAAAAATGCAAATTACCAGAAGGCAAGAAACCTGTTGGATGCAAATGGGTTTTTTCTATCAAACACAAAGCAGATGGAACTATTGAAAGATACAAAGCAAGGCTAGTAGCAAAAGGGTATACACAGACATATGGAATAGACTATGAAGAAACCTTCTCTCCAGTTGCGAAGCTTGATACTATAAGAATTCTGTTCTCTATTGCAGCAAACCGAGACTGGCCACTATCACAGTTTGATGTGAAGAATGCTTTTCTGCATGGAAATTTGGAAGAAGAAATTTATATGGAAGCTCCACCAGGGTGTGAAACGAAATTCAAAAAAGGTGAGATATGTAGATTAAGGAAATCTCTTTATGGTTTGAAGCAATCTCCAAGAGCGTGGTTTGGAAGATTTACAATGGCAATGAAACAATATGGGTACAAACAAAGTAACTCTGACCACACTTTATTCATTAAAAGAAGAGGTTCCAAGATCACATGTCTCATAATCTATGTAGATGACATGATTATCACAGGAGATGATAAGGAAGAAATAGAAACTCTGAAGAAAAATTTGTTTTCTGAATTTGAGATGAAAAACTTAGGAGGACTAAAATATTTTTTGGGAATAGAAGTTCTTCGTTCAAAACAAGGAATTTTTATTTCTCAACGGAAGTATATTTTGGATCTCCTTGCAGAAACGGGACTTATGGATTGCAAGCCTGCTAATACTCCAATTATTATGAACCACGGTCTGCAAATTAAAGAAGATGCTGAGATGGTGGATAAAGAACAATACCAACACTTAGTTGGAAAACTCATTTATTTGTCACACACTCGACCTGATATTGCATATGCAGTGGGGGTAGTAAGCCAGTTCATGCATCATCCTCAGAAAGAGCACTTAAATGCAGCATTGAGAGTTGTGAGATACCTCAAAAGTTCACCTGGAAGGGGAATTGTGTTCAAAAAGAATGGTCATCTAGAAGTTGAAGCTTACACTGATGCAGATTGGGCAGCAAATCTAGTAGATCGTAGATCAACCTCTGGCTATTTTACCTTTGTAGGTGGCAACCTAGTGACATGGAAAAGTAAGAAACAAAACGTTGTGGCCAGATCTAGCGCAGAAGCAGAATTTCGAGGAATTGCAAGAGGAGTCGCAGAAATTCTTTGGATTCGAAAGCTACTCAGTGAGGTAGGCTTTGAACCCAGAGAAAGATGTGTGTTGAAGTGCGATAACAAAGCAGCAATCAGCATCTCAGAAAATCCAGTTCAACACGATCGTACCAAACACATAGAGGTGGACAGACATTTCATCAAAGAAAAGATTGAAGAAGGGATTGTTACCCTTCCTTTTGTCAGGTCAAAAGATCAACTGGCTGATATACTAACTAAGGCAGTTTCTGGAGAAGTGTTTCACAAAGCACTAAGCAAATTAGGCATTGAAGATCCCATGACCTAATTTGAGGGGGAGTATTAGAAACAGAATTAGTTTAGTATTAGAAGTAGAAATAAAATCCAAAATAGACTAGGAAATATAATCCAAATATAAGTAGGATTATTCAGACTTGTATAAAAACAGAATGGAGAACAAAGATTGGTATTCAAGCCAAGATTAATAAAAAAGAATTCTTATATCCAAATCTCTTTCTTCGCAATATTATCATAGAATTAACAAATATATTCAAATTTATGATTAGTTTATCAATTTATCAAATTTACATAGTTTATTATAAGTTTATTATGAATTTATTATGAGTTTATTACACACATGATAATTTTTATAAATTTATTATGAGTTTATTTTAAATTTATTATATACTTTTATAAAAGAGAAAATTACGACATATACTATTTTTTAAGTTTCATTTTCATTTTATTATTCTTAATTTTTTTTCATTTTTAAACTTTTTATATTTATATTTTTATATTTTTCATATTTTGTATTTACAAAAATACGGCCTTCATTTTTTCTGCTATTTTTGCTTTCATTCAAAGTTTTCTCTTTCAACTTTCGCATGGTCACACCCTTAATATATAGCAAATTGTGGGACTCTTGCTCTATTTTGTTAACACATTTCTGCCACTTGTTTTTTTTTTCAATATAAATATTCTTTCTTAATTACTCTTTCTTATCTTTGTATCTTTATTTATATTTCTATTTTATTTATTTATATATATTATGTTTTTCTATTAAATATATAATTAATACTAATTAATACTAATTATTTTAAATGAAATAATAACTATTTTAGATAATACCTTATTAAAAATAAAAATAAATGAAAATGAAAATAAAAAATTATATTTCGTTATAATTTCATTAAAAATTTTAAATTTATTTATTTATTTGCTATTATTAAAATTGAAGTCATTTTTAAAATTAAAATATTTAAATTTTGAACGGAAGTGAAATGATCTATATAATTTTGTAATTAGCTACTAATTAATTAATTATGCTAATTAAATTTAAATAATATATTCTATAAAAATATATTAATCAAAATAGTTTCCTTTATTTTAAATTATTTTAATATTTTTTATACTAATTATATGTATAGTTATATATGAGTATATGTTACGTATAATTAAATATACCAAAAAAATATGTTGATATATGTAAACATATAATTAGATATATGGGAGTATATATTATAAAACCATAACAACATATCTTATATGTATATATGTATATATTTGCATATTTTACATATATTTTAATTAAAGAATAACATACATGTGAGTATATTTAGTTGTAGGTCGGTATAGAGTATATATAATAATATATATGTGTTAAAATTTTTAAAGAATAAGAGTATAAACTATTTTATATTTAGTTACATATTATATATAATAACATATACTTGTTAAAATTTAAAATAATATGAGTATAAAAATTTTATATGTTTAGTTATTTGTCAGTATATATTATATATATGTTAGAATATATTAGCATATGTCGATATATGTGAATATATATTGGTATAAGTTACATATAAGTAGATATATATATATATATGTTATATATAAAGGTATATATCGGTATATATTGATATATCGGTATATATTACATATAACTAAATATATATATATATATATACATATTACATATATATAGATATATGTCGGAATGTGTTACATATACTTTAACTATAGAATAATAATATATGTTTGTATATGTCACTATACATTTCATATAACTAAATATATATATATTACATATATGTAGGTATATATCGATATATGTTACATATATTTTAACTAAAGAATAATAATATATGTGGGTATCTGTGGATATATTAGTTTATAATTATTTTATATATTTATTATTTATGGATATATGTTATATATAACTAGATATATTAAAAAGAATAACAATAAATATTGGTATATGTTATATATAATTAAATATATATGGATATATGTTGTAAAAGAATAACAAAATATATTGCATATATATTGGTATATATTGGTATATGTTAGTATATGTTGATGTATATTACATATAGTTTAAATAAAGAATAACAATATATGTAGTATATATCGATATATATTAATATATGTAAGTATATATTACATATAATTTAACTAGAGAATAACAATATATGTGAATATATCGATATATGTGGATATATATAGATATATGTCGGTATATAACTATTTTATATTTTTATTTATATGTGGATATATGTTACATATAACTAGATATATCGAAAAGAATAACAATATATATTGGTATATGGTACATATAACTAGATACATATTGGTATATGTTGCAAAAAAAAAATAATATATGTTATATATATATATAGAAATATGTAGGCATATGTTAGTATATGTCGGTATATATTAGTAAATATCGATATATTACACATATTTTAACTAAAGAATAATAATATATGGCGGTATATATACATATATGTCAATATATGTTATATATAACTAAATATATATATATATATTATTGGTATATGTTAGTATATGATACATATAACTATATATATGTGTGTGTATGTGTGCGTGTGTGTGTGTAGGTATATGTGGATACATATCGATATATGTTACATATAATATCAGATTTAAATTTTAAAAGAATAAAAGTATAAAAATAATATATATTTTGTTATATGTTAGTATATGTTATATATAACAATATATACATGTTATATTTTAAAAAAATAAGAGTGTAAAACTATTATATATTTAGTTATATGTCGGTATATGTTACATATAACAATATATACTTGTTAAAATAAAAGTGTAAAGTGATGTATGTTTAGTTATATATGTCGATATATGTTATATATAACAATATATATATATATATATATATGTTATATTTTAAAAAAATAAGAGTGTAAAACTATTATATATTTAGTTATTTATCGTATATATTTCATATAATAATATATACTTGTTAAAATAAAAGTAAAAAGTGATGTATATTTAGTTATATATGTTGGTATATATTATATATAATAACATATATTTGTTAAATTTTAAAGGAATAAAAATATAAAAGTCATATATATTTAATTATATGTCACTATATGTTATATATAATAATATATATATTTTAAAAAATTTAAAAATAATAGTATAAAATTAATATATATATGTTTAATATAACAACATATACATATTAAATTTTGTTACTTGAAAAAATGAAAAACAATTATTATTATTATTATTTTTGATTTTTTTTATTATGAACTATAATGATTGAAGATTTTTTTTTATTCAATCTAAATGTATAATATATGTTTGATGAAATATTTTTAAAAAATAATTTTTTATTTTTTAGATTTTCATCAAATTTACAAATTATATTAACTTATTCAACTGTTACATTTATTTAATTAATTTATATGAAAATGTATTAATTAATTTATGATAATTAATTTCTATAAAAATAAATTGAGATAATAAATTAATTAATATATGATATGTTACATATAACTAGATATATAAGTAGTCAAAATTAAAATTTGAGCCTTATAAAAAATTAATATATTTTATTATTGAAAAATAATTTAAAATACTAATTATATTTAGCCTTATTTAATTCTTGATTATTTATTGAGTTAACTATAAAATTATCTTAAAAAGTAAAAATATTTTAAAAAATTACTCATTTTTAAAAAAATCTCAAATTTGAATTTAAAATTATATATATATATTAAAAAAACACTAAAAGTCTATCTTTTTAATAATATTGTCTTTGTTAGCAATGTTCCATATTTTTGTCTACTATTATAATTAATTAATTTATAGTATTTGTGTCCAGTGATTGCCAAGAAAGCCTTTTGTTAGTTCATTTGCAATAAATTAATTAGTTTATAGCATTTGTGTCTTGCTAAAAAGACCATTTATTAGTTCATTTATAAACTTGTAATAACACGTGGACTAATACAAATAAGTTGCTTTCATATTTTTGCAAATTAAAACAATCGTTAAATGTAAAATTAAAATTTTTTGTTACATACTGTAAATTTGAAAACATATCTTGTTTTTATATTAGTTTTGTAAATAGCCATTTATAAAATGATTAAAGTATTTATAGTGAAAAGCAAAAAAAAAAAAATATAAAAAATGATCAACGATATAATTTTCCTAAAAAATTATGTAAGATTTCACATATCACATGCAGTTGTGCAAAGCCTAAATAAAGTGCTAACAAAAATTAAGAGGAACTACCTCCGTTGGTTTTTTCCAAGTTTATGCTCCATTTTTTTTCATGTTTACATTTTTTTTCAGTTTTGTATTTTTTTTTATTTTTTTTAAATATAAATCTCCATCAACATTTTCTTTTTCTCTTCTATCCATCTCTCTCATTTTCTTCCTTTCTTTTATTTTTTTATTTGTAGAAATTTTTTTGATATTTCATTTTTTTTTTGTAAAAATATCTATATTTTTTTCAAAATGTTAAAGGTTCTGTCGTTCTTTAATGGTAATGTACTCTATATATTTAATAAAATACTTCAAATAGAATTTTCTTTTTATTTTGTAATTTTTTTATTTATTTCTTTTCAATTTGTGTTTTTTATTATTGTTATATTTTTTTTATTTGTATTTGTTCTATTTTAATGGTTATTTGAGTTATATTTTTATTTCAATGTGTGTGTTTAACTTTTTTAGCATATAGAAAATACATAGAGATATATTCACAATATATATTCAATATTTGCATGACATATATAATATATACACAATATTCATAAAATATTTGCACATCTATATAATATCTATGCAACATATATATGAAGATGTTGTGTAAATATCATAGATGCTGCGTAATACCATTATACCCTATATATATACAATATATATATACTGTTGGGAATGTGAATCCCACATCGGTAAGGAATGAGCAGCTCCAGTCACTTATAAGACTGGACAATCCTCTTCTTGTCAACTCGGATTTTCAGGATGAGTTAGGCCCAGCTCTAATATGATATTAGAGTAATTAATGCCCAAACGGGTTAGATCTTGAGCCAAACCCCTACATGACCGAAGCTGATGAAGAGATGCCAGCCGGTCCGCCAAAACGAGCTTGTGTTAGCAAGTGTCAACCGAAAGGTCCGGTTGCACTTGAGGGGGGATGTTGGGAATGTGAATCCCACATCGGTAAGGAATGAGCAGCTCCAGTCACTTATAAGACTAGGCAATCATCTTTTTGTCAACTCGGATTTTCAGGATGAGTTAGACCCAGCTCTAATATATACGCTATGTAATGTATACATATATAATATAAGAGTGCTATAACAGTTTATCGTAAACACTCGTTTGATATTATAAAAATACAACATTAAAAATGTATATACTATAATAAAATAAATAAAGTTAAAATATAATTGAATTAGTTTATAAAAGAAAATCTCTGAAATTTTTTTTTCAGAGTTTTGTCTGTACTTTCAATAGTTTCCAAATCAGCAAATTTCAAAATCTATATAAAATAACAATCCCAAGTTTTCAATCCACAAAATTCACCATTACTCCTTACATAATCCAGTAATTAACACATATAATTAATGTACAATATGCTTATTTATAAAACTATACAAAACCTCATTTGTTACAACCTTGCTTACATTTAATACTTACAGGACACAAAACCAAAGTGTCTTAAACAAACTTATATATACAAAGTAGCACAAATAGTTTGGTCTCGTGGCATAAAAACTCTACCATCAAGATTAGCCTCTATCCTAAAACTGCTCAGGACTATCAAAACTTTCCTGCTTTGAACTTTTACCACCTGCACAATACAATTCAGCCACACTAAGTATATAGCTTAGTGATATATATTTTGATAACAATAAATATTTAAATCTAAATGCTTTTTCTCTGAATGTAATATACATCATTTATAAAAACCTTCATTATCTCATAAATCATAAAAAAAAAAACATAACACATACACATACACATTGGCCTAAACATAACACATATACAATATTCAGATTCTAGAAAGATTGATTTAGCCTATCATGACCCAAAGGTCTGATATTGGAGACAAAGTATCACACAATACCAAAAGGTCATCCCCTTCCCGATATCAGAGACAAACTATCCAACATCACCTGAACGCCTTCTCCTCAGCATAAAAGTGCTCAACATCAGTGTGTCCCGCACAAAGGCATATTGAACATTATGATGTATCGTTAGCATGCCAACTCGACAATACCGATATCAACCTTATGGATCAAGTAATTGTATGAAGCTAACAAACATACAATATCTCTTTACATTTTCATATCTTCATTTCACGTTGTCATTTTTCCACAATTTTTCACATATTCCAAAGGATCAACTCATTTCATTTATCGCTTATCAATCACATTTCATAACCATGAGTTGCATTCACAATGTGACTCATTTTCACATTTTATCACATTTCCCTTACTTTCATATAATAACATTCTTTAATTTTAAAACAATATAAATCATGTTTTTTTTTATACCAATAATGCATAAGGAAGTAGACAATGCCACTTCAAAGAACACCAATATTCTTTAAAGTATGCCAAAATGAAATATGTCAATAATAAATTTTCAATATATATGTAATCAAAATATATACTAACCTCCCTATGCTCCAAAATTACTTTCCAAGCTTTAATTTTCAAAAAGTCCTAAATTCCTCCACTTAACAACTTTGGCCTACTCACTTCCTAATTCAAACAATAAGTAAAATGGTTCAATTAAAGTCATACTTATACATAATAATCACTAATTACACAAAATTTAACCAAAATCCCAACAAAACCTTCCTTACTACCCTACTCAAACTTCACTATAATCAACTCTTTTCCACCAACCAACTATAAAATCACCACATATAAATCAAAACAATATCAAAGCAATCCATTACAAGAGTTACAATTACCTCCATCAAAAACCTAAATTTCACATATTCACTTATAAACCCTAGGTTAGCAATTCAAGTTTACTTCGATAATTTAATCTCAAATTCAACATATTCTTATCTCAAGCATATCATATCCATCTTCTTTTCACATAAAAATCAATTTTTCTCTCTATCCATAACATGATATAACTCATAAATCCAAAGAAAACAAAGCTTTAAAAAGAGTACTCACTTGATTTATTTGATTCATCTTCAAAGCCAACTTGATTCACTGTGATTTCTTTGTGAAATTTGATGTATGATTGAAAAAAACACTCCCTCTTTCTTCTTTGAAAAATTCAGCCACCAAGGGAGTAGGAAGAAGAAGAAGAGTTGTTTTAATTTTCTTCCTCTTCTCCCATCCATATATATTAGTTAATTAAATATTTAATTAATTTTAATATTTTTCTCTTTTTTTTCCAACCATATGTTTTATTTCTTTCTCTAACTTTTGTTTTCTTTACTATTATTATTATCTTTCAATCATAAATATATATTTATATATCATATATACTTTATGTATATGTTATGTATATCTTTATATATATGTATATATCATGTATATTTTAGATATATAATATATAACCAATGTTTATAGTAAGTATATATTAGGTCTATATCTTGTATACACTATATATATCTTACATATATATTAGGTATATACTATGCATATCATTTTTCCTCCACTCTAATTATCCCTCCTTATTAATTATTTAATTGTATTAAAAATCATGGATGTTACATATTATATAAATATTATATAAATATTTTATTCTTTTTTTTATGTATTGTTTATTTTTACTACTGAATCATATAATATTTTTTAATTTTAAAAAAGTAAGATTATAAATTTAAATTATAAGATACTGATTTAAATAGCAAAATGTATATATAGTAATTCTTTTAGTTAACATCTATATAACACTTGTCTAACATACACAGAAACTTGAAAGAAGAGGTGTTTTCAAAAATTTAATACAATTTTTTCTAAAAGTGTATTAATTTGGTGCCATATTTAAAAAAACAATTGTTTTTTTTAGGTAGTTTTGTAAAAATTCCAAAAATAAATACAAATTAGGATCAAGCAAATTAATCTCTCAAATCACAAATCTAGACTTCGATTTTAAACCAAATAATTCAAGATTTCAGACAATTTAATTTCTTTGTTTAAGAAATTTCTATTAGGGATAGCTAATGCCTTTAAAAATAAAAATTAAAACACAAGCTGCGTCCTTTTGGACAGTTAAAGTGGGAAACCAATCATCTCTCACCAATTAAGTGAAGGTTAATTAAAAAGCATAAATTGCTGCAATTTTCATCAGAATTTCTAGCTTTCTTACACAATCTCCCATTGAAGCTTTCAAAATATGTATATGTTCAAAGTGTTTGTTGTGCAGCAGGTTGGTTATAGTCTGTTACATTACATTGCCCATAATTTGCAAAAGTGATTGTTGTAATTTGCCATCAAACTTAATTTATAAACACATTTTATTTTTTTTTATTCTATTAATTAATTAAAAATAGAATTATAATTAAGAAATACAATTGTGAACCACTTTTTTATTTTCAAAAAATAGATTAAAATTATATAACACCTAAAATTTCAGACACTCTAAACCAATAGCCTAATTTTAAAATTAATATATCCATTTTGATTTTACATCAAAATATATGTGCAAGTCACTGCGATAGATAATTCTCAATCTAGGAGTTAAATCTTATTTATATTGATCTTAAGTTGTAACTCCCATCAATATAAATAATAAGAAAAAGGAAAAAAAAAAAGAAGAAGTGACTAAGCACATAAAGAAAAATTTGAAAGTAATCAAATAGTGAAACACAAGTTATGTATTTTTTTTTTCAATCCAGCATGTGCTATAATTAATTTTGATAATTAATAAATATCGAATATGTATTTTAAATATTAGTTTTGTGATTCAAATCCTTTTTTTAATACTACAATACGAGGGATTAGAGAATTGAGTCTGAATCTGTCCAAAAAAGATATACTTGACGCTAGGCACACAAAATTCAAATTCTTATCACTTATAAGGTGGGAGTAAATCAACTAGCCAACTGAATTGAAGACTCTGTAATTTACATAAATTACATTTTATTTAATTATTATATAGATTAATATCACATATATTTCAATATCTTTTTCAATAATAATATTACTTAAATGATCAAACTTTGCTACTTTATGACAGATTAATTAATTTAGTGAATTGTGTGACTAATCAAGCAAAAATGTTGGACTTCCTTTGAAGGCACCCTTCATTGAATGATCTCTATACACACGTAAATTTTCTAGTTGATGAAAGATTCTTTGTTAATGGTTTATCAAAATTAAAAGATAAGGAAACTATGATAATTTATGACCAGTCATCATTTAATGAATAAAGAAAAAGACGAAGGCAGAATATACAATCTCACGCAAAGTGAATGTTGGAAAATTGAATAAGCTATGATAATCATAACTCTAGCAAAATCCTAAAATGGACCAATCCCACTATGCAACCCATATATTGATAGCTAGAAAAGATGGCTGATTTTATTTAGATTGCTTAAAATGATGTGTTACTTAAAATAACATATATATGTTTATAAATAACTAAAAGAGATAATTAAGAGGCAAAATGCTAATTAAATGAGTTTAATTAAAGTTGACTAAATGAGTTTTGTTTTTTTGTAAGTTTTTAGTGATCAAGATTCAAACGTGAGGGTAACACATCTATTTTAATGAAGATTTTACCTTTAATGATGATGTTGATTTATTTATATTAGTAGGGGGATTAAAAAATTAGAATGTAATATATATAATTATGATTAAAAATATTTTTTTTTATTTACATGATCCCATGATTTAAAATGACACAAAACAAAATCAACAACACAAATTTAAGGTCTCATAGGGTGAAAAGCATTTTTATTAATCGATGAAAATCTAATGATAAAATTCAAATTGAGTTGAAAGGTCCCACAGTATAAGTTAATATTTATTTGTACAACAATAAAAACACGTATTCATATCATGCCCCTAAAGATCAAAGCTATAAAGAAGCTTTTGTTTTGCGCAAGCATCCTAAATAAATTATTACTTCATAAGCATCTGTTACCTGAAACCACAAGCAACCCACTTTTTCCACGGAAAACAAAAAAATGTTTGTGATCTCTGTGGTCCAACTTCAACTATATATAAATTCCTAATTTCACTGCTTATAATCTCATGCCAATACAAAAGAAAATGAATCAAGTTCAAGAAATCATGAAAATTCAACATCTTTTGATACTTCTCGTTACAATATTTCTCTTAATAGTCCCTACTACCCCACAAAACTTTGCATGTGACAAGAAAAATCCTGAAACAAGCCAATACCCCTTTTGTAACACATCACTGCCCTATCAAGACCGAGCCAATGACCTTATTTCCCGTTTAACTCTTAAAGAAAAGGTGCAACAACTAGTAAATCATGCAGCAGGAATTTCCCGGCTAGGTGTTCCCGCCTACGAATGGTGGTCGGAGGCACTTCACGGGGTATCAAATGTTGGCTTTGGAGTACGATTTAATGGAACAGTGCCGGGTGCCACTAGCTTCCCAGCAGTGATTTTGTCTGCAGCTAGTTTTAATGAGACCTTGTGGTTGAAGATGGGGCAGGTAGTGTCAACCGAGGCTCGAGCCATGCACAATGTGGGTCTAGCCGGGTTGACTTATTGGAGTCCTAATGTTAATGTGTTTAGGGACCCAAGATGGGGCCGTGGCCAAGAAACACCAGGAGAGGACCCATTTGTGGTGTCAAGATATGCAGTTAATTATGTTACAGGCTTGCAAGAAGTTAGTGAAGAAGGGGGTTTTTCTACTGGTGATAAGCTTAAGGTCTCAAGCTGCTGTAAGCATTATACTGCTTATGATCTTGATAAATGGAAAGGTGTTGATCGATTTCACTTTGATGCTAAGGTACGTATACGATGCATAAATGTAACCCAAGTACTTAAAATTGTATTATCTTCATGATGAGACCTTTATGAGATCTTGATTTGTGCCATCGGCATGTCATAGTTAAATTAGATTATTTGGATTTTGGGCAGGTGACAAAGCAGGATTTGGAGGACACATATCAGCCACCGTTTAAAAGCTGTGTAGAGGAAGCACATGTCAGCAGTGTGATGTGTTCATATAATAGAGTGAATGGTGTTCCTACTTGTGCTGATCCTGAACTGCTCAAAGGAATTATTAGAGACCAATGGAATCTTGATGGGTTAGTCCTACTATATATATTTCAGTTTAATACAATGAAATGTCACTATGCTTTATTCATTTATTTAAATGACGTAGCGGAAGTAAAATAAGCAAAGGTAAAAGGATATTATTACTGTTTAGTCTGTGAATACCCAGGAAATAAACACAAAATGAGAAAAAACTTCTCATCTAAAATTTTATTGAAATATGAAAACTAGCTCATTATCACCTCCTAAAAGGTTACATTATATAGAGTTAGAGTTATTTAAATCTTTATTACAAATAAGTAAACTTAATAAATTGATAACAAACTGTCAAAAATAGAACGGAACGTAATATGAAAATAAAATAATTATATAACTAGACAAATCTCTAAAACAATGCCTTGATATGATATTTTTAAATAAAAAAATAAATATTTACTTCATCATTCTCCCTTGCTTGGAAAAAATTTGATCTCGAGTTTTGTAGTCCTGAAAAATCAATAACTGAGATACTACAATAACATGTTCATTATTCCGTAGAAATCGTGAATTTTCTAGCAAATTGTCATCAATTAACTCTTTCAACTCTTTAAATGACTGCTGAATTTTAACATAATATTGAAATACTTCCCAAATCGGGTCACATATTTCAGAAAATATGTTTTTATTGAATTGACTGATTATGGTATTTGTAGAATTATCAATCAATTCCTTTGCTTCTTTCTCATTCATTGTTGTTGAAATATTAAGTTTCTCTATCTCTTCACAATAGTTATAAAAAATTGGTTGTGATTCTTCAACTTTCTCTGTCTCATTATTATATTCATAAAATACTAATTCTAATTCTTCAAAATTATTTTCTAAATAATCATCCGTATGTAATTTTTCATGCGAGTTAAATACTTCAATTTTGGTTCTTTCACTATTTAAATCAAGAGCATGCAATAATCGTGCTTCCAATTAATCCTTCATATGTTGCATCATTTGCTCTGTTAATCGGTCCATCATTTGTTCGAGTCGATGCTTAAGGTGGATCATGGGATCACGCTTATAAACCTCCTCTATACGCCGTTGTGGTTGTCTTCGCAGTGCCATAATTCTCCACGAGCGAACACCGCTCTGATACCAACTGACGTAACGAAAGTAAAATAAGCAAGGGTAAAATGATGTTATTCCTGTTTAGTCTGTAAATGTTCAGGAAATAAACACAAAATGAGAAAAAACTTCTCTTCTGAAATTTTATTGAAATATGAAAACTAGCTCCTTATCATCTTCTAAAAGATTACATTATATAGAGTTAGGGTTATATAAATCTTTATTACAAATAAATAAACTTAATAAATTGATAACAGACTGCAAAAAATAGAACGGAAAGCAATATGAAAATAAAATAATTACATAGCTAGACAAATTTTTAAAATAATATCTTGATATGATATTCTTAAATAAGAAAATAAATATTTGCACTATCATTAAATTATATATTATCAAGTGTTGATTGATTAATTAGTGCTGTAGAAAAAACAAACAAAAACAATATGATGTGTGACATAATAGATAATGATTTTATGCTGGTTTTAAATCAGCCACCGTTTAAAACCAGCATATGAGCCAATTTACAGAGAATATAAATTGCAATAAAAAAGTTTGGGAAAAATGATGTGTGACGTATGAAATACTCTTAACACTTAGTGCATATGAATTACCTTTTATAATGATTTCTCCTAGTTAACAATGAACTTTTTGCAATTTCTTGGCAGATATATTGTCTCTGATTGCGATTCCATAGAAGTTTATTATGACAGAATCAACTATACAGCTACTGCTGAAGATGCAGTTGCTCTTGCCCTGAAAGCAGGTACTGCAAAATTGCACAATAAATCCAAAAAAATTCAAAAATTGAAAGATTCTTTTTTACTGGAGTAGTCTCCAGAACTATGAGATAACAGTTTGAATCCTAATTTGAAGTCTCTAATTAATCTAATTTTTCACTAATTATATGATCATTTGTAATTAACATGCAGGTTTGAACATGAATTGTGGGGATTTTTTAGGGAAGTATACAGAAAATGCTGTGAAATTAAACAAAGTGGAAGAATCTATTGTAGACCAGGCATTAATCTACAACATTATAGTACTAATGAGACTTGGTTTCTTCGATGGAGATCCGAAATCACTCCAATTTGGAAATCTTGGACCCTCTGATGTATGCAGTAATGATCACCAATCACTTGCAGTTGATGCTGCAAGACAGGGAATAGTCTTATTAGACAACAATGGAGCACTTCCTTTGTCTAAAGACACTACCAAGAACTTAGTTGTTATAGGGCCTAATGGCAATGTCACTACAACTATGATAAGTAACTATGCAGGTATCCCCTGTTTTTATACTACCCCTTTACAAGGCCTTGAAAAATATGCATCATCAGTTACATATCAGGCTGGGTGTAGGACAGTAAGTTGTACTGATGACACACTTATCGGGGCCGCGACCAAGGCTGCAGCTACGGCTGATGTGGTGGTGGTGGTGGTAGGACTCGATCAGTCGATAGAACGAGAGGAATTGGATAGAGAAAATTTGACATTGCCAGGATTTCAAGAGAAACTTGTAACAAGTGTTGTTAATGCTACAAATGGAGTAGTCGTTCTCGTTGTTATGTCTGCTAGTCCTATTGATATTACTTTTACTAGGAATAAGAGTAAAATTGGTGGGATTTTGTGGGTGGGCTATCCTGGTCAAGCTGGAGGAGATGCTATAGCCCAAGTCATTTTTGGAGACTATAATCCAGGTAACTTACTAACTTATCTTTCCAATTTTGAAGCCCAATATTGATTCGCCATGCAAATGCATTTCTTATAAATATACCAACTAGTTTTATTAAGATTTAATTGAAATTTCTTATTTTTAGTGGATGCATGAAAATTGGACCTTCTTATTAATATGTATTAATTTTTTTAATTAATAAAAATATACACTTTTCTTTTTCTTCCAAAAATACTTATTTTTCAACTTTCAATTTCAAAAATTTTCTATTATAAGATAGCACACTAAAGATATACTCCATTTCTAAAGATATACATATACATATAGTATATACTTAGTTTACTAAAAATATGTAAAAACTGTAGAATATTTAAAAAAATTAAAAATAACATATAATATAATTTTTTCTTTTTTTTTCCTCTTAAAATTTCACTCATAAACTAACTTGAAATTTAAGATGAGACTTTTAAATTAAAATTTATAATTGATTATTAAAAGTTTTCAGCCCAAAAATATTTTATTTATTTGTTTTCCATTATATAGAAAGCATTTTGATTGATTTTTTTACTAAATTGACAATATATCACTTAATAAGTTTCAACATATATTAATTTATTCATTCATTTTGTTATTTGGTTTTTAGCTGGAAGGTCTCCATTTACATGGTACCCACAAGAGTATGCAGATAAAGTACCAATGACAAACATGAACATGAGAGCCAATGCCACTGAGAACTTCCCTGGAAGAACCTACAGATTTTACACAGGAAAATCTCTATATAATTTTGGTCATGGACTAAGCTATTCAACTTTCTCCAAGTTCATAATTTCAGCTCCATCTACTCTAGTAGTCCACTTGAGTTCTAATGCCAACAATAACCCACACAACAGCATTCTCTCAACTGAACAATACCCAGAAGCAAATGGCCAAGCAATTGATATTTCAAATGTGAATTGCACAAGTTTAGAACTTACTCTTGTAATTGGGGTGAGAAACAGTGGACCCATTAGTGGAGATCATGTGGTGCTAGTGTTTTGGAAGCCACCAAGCTCTAAAGAAGTGAGTGGAGCACCAAATTTAGAATTGGTAGGGTTTAGTAGGGTGGAGGTGAACAAAGGGAGAACACAGAACTTGACAATGACAATAGATGTGTGCAAGAGACTTAGCCTGGTGGATAGTGAAGGAAACAGGAAATTGGTCACAGGACAGCACACTTTTATAATTGGTTCTCCTAGTGAGAGACAGGTGAAGCACCATCTTGATGTTAGACTTAGCCAAAGTGGAATTCAGACAGATATAATATGATGTCCATATAATAGCATTCTAAAAGAAATTTGATGAAGCTTATGTTTTGATGTTGGTAATGAGATAAGCACACTGTCTTCTGATTCTGATGTTTTAGCATATATAGGTGCGCTAAGTTATGAAGAGGAAATGAGTTTGTATTAATTATTATATGTATCATTTTTATAATTATAGTGATAATTTTAGTAAAGAAAATGGCATCCATGTTTACTGCTGTTAAGAATTTACACCTCTGATCTTGTTACTATGCAATTTTGTTTATTAAATTAAAATATTTCTCTTCAGAAATTAGGAGGAAAAATTAATTGATATTGTTGCTGTTATAAAAGTAGAATAAATCATTACTGCTATAAAAAAAACAGAGAAAAAATATCTTAACATTTTATTTCAAACCAAGCTAATTATTATTATATATGTAATTTTTTAAACCGTACTGCGCGAGGCGACGACCTGCACCCCACTCGGCTCAAGCCCTCTGCTACCAATACAGACCTCTATTTTTTCCCTTTTTGGTTCGCACCACAAACTTTTGCATTAGTTGTCACTTGATTATGCTTGGAAAGTTTAATAGACTTGGTTTATTCTTGGAAAGTTAGAAATGGCTTGTTAATATTGACACTAATGGATATCTATTTTCCATTTTTTTTAATGCATCTCCACCAAATTATGCTTACGATATAAATATTATTTATGATAAATATGGAATCTCTTACTTAGTGCAAGACTTTGTTTCTAATTTAATTTTTTTTTTAAAAAAAAAAAACAGGAAGTAGCAGAAATTGAACTGATTAACGTTATCATATGTCAGAATCTGTATTATACGTACAGAGATGATTAAAGATGATGCGTACAATTTTCAGATCTCAACTTACAAAAGGAATCTTGACCATTTCTAATGATCTTAACAAACAAAAAGGTAAAATCATATAATAAAATCTCATCCATTCTTTGCCATTTTCTTGAACTAGCTGGCTAGACTATTTCAATTTAATCAGATCAACACTTATAAATTAATTAATATACTTAGAAATAAACTCAAGAAAGCTTCCAGTTCTAAAATCTTGCAGAAATGAAAGAAAGATCAAAGCTTACCACAAAAATCTTGGCCATCTTTTTCACAATTTTAGTTCATTCTTCCCTTGTCTACTCACATGAGCTAGTGCAGTCTTCTTCACCTTCACCTGCGCCAGTAAGTGCATTCGCCCAGCAACTCATATTATATATCTTAATTTTATTTTTATATTGGAAATGCTTGAATTCCCATCTGCAAATTCAGAACTTGCAAAAATTTAATTAAAATAAATTTTATTTTATCATTTTAAAATTATTTTTTATACCATTTAAATCATTTTAAAATAAATAGAAATCATGTCATTTAAATTTAATATGTAAGAATGCAGTATAATTGAACTTAATTCATAATTAATTTTTTTTTAAAAATATATTCTTATAACTTATATTCTAGTCTTCTAAAGTGCTAAATAAAATCATTAGTTATTTTTTAAATCAATAAATGTAATTAAATAAATTAAATTCTTACAGAAAAAGAAATTTACTTGAATTAAACTTTTTCACATGAATTTTTTTTTTCAAACAGAACAAAAAAAAAAAAAAGAAGTTATAAAAATTTAAAACTTGAATCTTTGGAGTACAGAAAAAGCGGTCAATAATTGAATAAAATTATTGTAGGTGGGTGGTGAGGTAATTGTGAAAGGATTGAAGGTATTCAAAGGAAGAAGTGGAAAGGGAATGAGAGGGTCATTTCCTGCTACATGCCATTCAAAGTGCAACCAGTGCAAGCCTTGTATACCAGTTCAAATCTCAATCAAAGCAATGGATTTGAAAGAGAAGGAACATTATTATCCCCAAGTATGGAAATGTATCTGTGGAAATGACATGTTCTCTCCTTAATTACTTCTTTCACGGCAGCAATTCTCTGTAGATTAGCCAAAATAAAAGAGATTGTTATAGCTTTCTTAAAAAAAAAAAAAAAAGGATGTACGGAAAGAATAAATTGTACCATACATTTTAATTTGCTACTACGGAGGGCTTGAAACTATGATCTGATTTGTTTTGGACGGTGCATAGACAATGCAATAATATAATTTCTTAGTGTTGGTTCAGCGTCTTGTTCAAATTGCTTTTAAATAAACAGTTTTTTTTGAACTCTATAGGACTTGGAAAACTGTAATTTTTTAAGTATAATATACGTGCACAAGCATTCCACTTTTATTGTTTTGTACAGAGATCTTTTATGAAAATTATATATAATTTTAAAAATAATTGATAATAATTAAGATAAAAATTTTGTAATAGGAACTAGAAAGATATTTGATGAGAAATAAATCTAGCTATTGCCTTTAAAATTTGAATATGGCACTGAGGCACATTGCTTATGAGAGTATAAATTTATTCAGAAGGTGCAAAAGACAAAATTTTCGAAGACAACTTATGAAAAGGATCTCTCGAGACTCATCCAAGATGAGACCGCTTCTGTGAAAGTAACTCACCAAAGTGCTCATTCGTTGGATCAAATCTTTCTTTGAAGGTCCGCGGTCCCTGCCCATACTAACTTCACCAGAAAATGAGTTGAACCTTCTCACATGCTTAATCATGCCACAATGCGCATAGTTATCCGCACTGTAGCATTGGCACACTATTAAGATATGTTGGCCATTGGCACACTGATAAGACAAATTGTCTAATCCTAATATAACTGGGCAGCCTTCACACGTGACAAACAACATAATAATAGGAGCCTAACACCGCTTTCTTCCTAGATCCTGCCCTAGGTGGCCTTTTATTCTGTCACTCATGTTAGATTCTTATATTCCAAAGGCTTCTCCTTGGTGGTGGAGCGATTATGAAGGCTTCTCTCTCCTGTGGAGTTTGGGCAAAGATTCGAATAATTATACAATACAACCGTTGTATTGCAACAAGCCAATCGAATATCGACATGTGGCAGTGTTTTGATATTCGATTGACTTGTGAAAACTTGTTGCAATACAACGGTTGTATTGTATAATTATTCCAAAGATTCAAGGCTACACAATTTTTTTTAGAAGAAAATCGATCTTCCTCTAAGCTTTCACAGGTTGTTGTGCGATCTTTCCTACCTTTGGAGTTTCCTTGGTAAGCGCCTCAGTTTTTCGATAGGTTAGTGGAGCTGCATGCTTACTTCCTTCAGCTCGTTTTTAATTCTTTATTTGAGCTATTTTCCCATAAGTCCCAGGTTAGGTATTTTTGGCCTTTTCTTTCCTTGTTTCTTTGTTTTCTGATATCTAAGGTTGTTCGGGACTCTTGTACTGGCTTTGGGATTTGCCATAGGGCAGTTACCCTTATTAAATTAGTAGGCCTCAATTCTTATTTAGGCCATTAATTTGCAAGGGATTTTCTCTTTTTGATTTGAAGGTTGTAAGATCTGGGGGCAGATTGGTGTTTGTTCTGTGTTTTGAGCCTTGAAGAAGCAAGGCTTCTTTTAATGCTTTTTAGTTAACGAAATCTTTCATTACTAGAGAAAAAAACTCTTTCTTCTGGGCATATAGCATCAGAGAAACATTCTCAATGTCACTATTTTCAACATCATTCTATAATTTCTTTCTCTCTTCCCCCATTATGACATAGGTGGGTTGTCATCTTTTTTGACGGCCTAAAGTAATTAAGCCATTATTTAATTCAGGCATTCAAGAGGCCTTTCCAAGTTGAGATTTTGATACTCGTTTGTTCATCTTGCAAATCTAAAAAGTTCAAAGCCCAAGCACAAATAGAATAGATCCGTCGCTTTTTTTTTTAAATCTTTATATCATCAAATGGTGCCGTCCATGGAAAATATATAGTTCAATCATCAAACCTCTTTTGCATTCCTTTTATTTCTTTTAGAATTGTAATAATTACAGCTTATATCTTTCTTAACAATTCCTTCTTTCTTAGACCTTAAGAAAATCCATCTTCGTAATCTCTAAAAATGTCTTTGATACGCCTAATCCACCCATTTCAATTCAAGTACTACTGTCAAAACTCAAACTCAAAGGCACTTGATCGACACTAAAAAATGAGAAAGCACGTAGCTTCTGGTATCGTAGTCAGCTTGACAATTCAAAATTTGAGAAAAAATGAATTGTGACAGCAGTCACTATTTAAAAATGGGGCTACAAGCTTACTCATTGCGTGCGATTAATACAATATTTTATCATCACCATCAGATATCAGTTAACAGATACATGTAACGAAACATTGAAACTAAACAGAAAAATAGATAAAGAAAAAAAATACCGTGCGGAGTTCTAAAATACAAACATGATAAAATAGTTATATAATAAAATAAATAATTGAATAATTCCTGCCGAGGGATAAAAAAAGTGAGATGACTCAAATAAGTAGTACTCTTATGCTCAACCTGCAATTTGAAAAAAAATGGTGAATAGGAATAAGTATTCGACTCAATCAGCTATATAGCAATTAATATAATATATCGATCTCATGCAAATAATGCTTATGCAAATATTAACTAGAAAAATAAACCACATAATTATACAATGATAGAAGCAAGTCAATAGGACTACACTAAACTCAAACTAGGGAGTCGATCTCTCTATTTAGCTCTCTTAGTCCACACATTTCTCTTAGAATCTAATACATAGGGTCCGCCATCATAGCCACAGCCAAGCAGCGCTACCTAACTAACAAGCAACGCTGAGCATGGGAATGCCCTCACCGTCACACTAGTCCTAATCTCATCATCATATAGTACTATCATACCATAATTTGTATCTCTGATCATGTGTGGTCCCACATCATCCTAAATCTATCTGGCAAACACATATTATACACATTAAAGACCATCAATTTATGTAGTGACATACTGTGAGTGGCAGATTTTCTCCCTCACTTCCAATTGGAATGGTTCTTGCGACTTCAACACTCTTAGGCTCAGGACCTTAGAGAACATGGGCAGAATCACAGAGAAAATGGAGTCACCACCCAGACAAGCCGAAAAAAAAAGAAAGGGGTGGATGACTCGATTCCTAAGGAATCCCCAACCCCCTAATGGATTCGGAAAGTTGAGTGAGCATGGGGAAGGTGAGAATGACCTAGCACCTGTATAGCGCCAGGTTCATTGGAACCAACCTCCTTTTCATGTCTAAATATTATTAAATTCTTAAGCATTATGATATTATCCATACTATATGCAATTTAAAATAATTAAACATTAATTATATTAAAAATAAAAAGTCCAAACAAATAAATAAAATAGGCACTCATACAAGATAGAAACATGTCCTTACAATCATATTCAATGACCAAAACTAAATAAAATAGGACACCCACCATTTAATGAAAACATGCCCTTTACATCAATCCCAAAACTCAAAAGAAATTAAATTACATTGAACTTAACTAATGAGTTACCTACAAAGTGAAAACATACCTCTTATATCATTGAAATTAAAATAATCAACATTAAAATAATTAACCAAATAAATTAAATCATTCGAACCTTTACAATAAGCAAAAGCAAATCATTCTATGATAAATATAACATCAATAAATCACTCATCATAAATTTGAAATAATTAAATCTAGGCTTTAATATTTAAATTAGACATAAGATATATTAAATTAGGGTTTAATATATGAGTTAGGGTTTATAAAT
Source organism: Garcia nutans (assembly GCA_947685225.1). Classification (NCBI taxonomy): domain Eukaryota; kingdom Viridiplantae; phylum Streptophyta; class Magnoliopsida; order Malpighiales; family Euphorbiaceae; genus Garcia; species Garcia nutans. The sequence continues at coordinate 10,362,509 of CANTUV010000066.1, read as the reverse complement.
GAAAATTATAGTTTTGGTACTCAAACTAGAGTTTTTAGGGTTTTAGAAAATAACATTAGGGTTTTAGAAAACAATATTAAGGTTTTTGGTTAAAAACTAGGGTTTATGGATGAAAATTAGGGTTTATAGATGAAAATTAGGGTTTTATTCTTAAATTAGGGTTTTTAAATATTGAAAACTAGGTTTACTTATAAGCTTAAGGTTTAGAAAATAATTTTAGACTTTTAAACAAAGGCTAGGGTTTTAGGTTAATTAAATTAGGGTTTTGGTTCTTCAAACATGTAGCTAGGTTTTGAATACTTAAAATTTAGCTACTGTAAGCAGGTTCATAAATTGATGATTACTGTCTATTGATTTTACTAGATTACTGTCCAGGTTTATTAAGGTTGCAATTATAAACTTTAACAAATTAATTGCTATTGGTTGAAAATAACTACTGCATAGGAATATTATTTTTAATGAATAAGGGTTACCACTAGAAATTTAAATAATTGCAACACATTAAATGAAACAATAATCAAAGTGACTACTATAACCTTAAATTAATTGAGTAATAAAATCAAACCTCAATTTATTGGCTCCATTGAATTGTATGCTAATCCAAACCTCATGCTTGTACCAGTATTTAAGTCTCGGTTGAGCAAAGTGAATGCAATGTCCACTGCCTTCTTGCTTATTAATGATGGTTAGTATTCTGTGTAATTTTTGTTTCAATTGTTGGTTGCTCTTGATAACTCAAGCTGCTAATTCTCACTCTGCTCCCTGATCCAAAAAGATCCCTCCTTAATTCTTTTTAATCCTGTATTTTATAAGGAGTGAATTAGGTTAAAACCAACGTGTCACCAAGCCTCATTTTGATTTCCAAATTAAGCATGACTCCCATTTAAAGCATATCAAATTAAAGTCTTTTAAACTCGAGTGAAATCGTGACCATATTGGATTAAAACAAGTTTAATCCGATGTGAACAAAAGTCCATATCGAATTAGCAAGTCTAATTCAATATGGACATGCCCCATATCGAATTAGAATTAATCTAATTCGATATGGGCCTTACATATCGAATTAGAATCAATGTAATTCGATATGAATATATGGTTATGATTTATATCGAATTAGAGAAATTCTAATTCAATATGGACCATCCATATCGAATTAGGCATGGTCTAATTTGATATGGATCACCCATATCGAATTGGACAAGCCTAATTCAATATGGCATGATCCATATCAAACCACGCTTGCTTCAATCTCAAATCGGACCTTTTTCAGTGCTTTAAAAACTAGACTGGACTGGTTTAGGGCCAAAATCAAGGGTCTATAGTTTGTCCCCTTCTTGAACAATTTTAAATTTATTCAGAGAGCGAAAAGCAATGTAACTTTGGTCTAATTTTGTATAAGGATGGGTTCTGGACCTGGGGAATTAGTTTATTGGGTTTTGAACCTGAGTTTGGTTGGGTTCTGAACTTGAAACTAAATTAGTTGGGTTCTGGACACGAAGTTGGTTGGGTTCTGGACCTGAAGTTAGTTGGGTTTTGGACCCGAAGTTTTAAAAGGATGGGTTTTGGACCCGAAAAATTGATTTGTCAGGTTCTAAAATTGAAACTGGATTAGTTGGGTTGTGGACTCAAAACTGAAATGGTTGGGTTTTAGACCTAAGACTGAATTGGTCGGGTTCTCTACCCGAGACTTAAGCTCTTCTAGCTTGATCGTCCCTTTGTCGTTTAGGAATTCTAACTTTCTTCTAGACATTTGGTTCCATTCTTTAATGGATTCTGCTGACCTTCTGTCATTGAGAGTGCGGGCTTTCTTATAGCCAAATAATTTTAGTTCTTCTAACTTGACTGACCTTCTACCAATTGAGGGTTTTGGCTTTCTTCTAGCCAAACAATTTCATCTCTTCTAGCTGACTGAAATTCTATCAGTTGAGAGTTCTAGCTTTCTTTTTGTCGATTTTTCCATTCTTCAATGGATTATATTGACCTTCTGTCATCTGAAAATTTTGGTTTTCTTCTAGCCATCAACTTCACGTCTTCTTTCACAATGAATCTTCAAATATTGAGTCTTAATACTTCATAATGGATCTTCATCCTCTAGGCATTTGTCCTGCATTGACTTCAGATCTTCTAGCTAAACCAATCTTTTATCTTTTGTATCTTCATTCTTTTGGGGTTCTTACTTCTTGTTCTGTTCTTTTTGCAAAAAATTTAGCTATTTTTTAGCTAGTCCTCATATCATCTCTTTGCCTCCTGCGTGGAAAAATATTAAAAGTGAGTCTGAAAATATTTTATACACACATAAACTTAAGGATTGAAAATGAGAAGTTTTACCCCTTGTGTAAGCTCAAACCACTAATTTCTTTTTCCATGTAGGCTCCGATTGATGTTTGCGTTTTGTCTGTTTTCTTGCATAAGCATGTATCTCCATTTTTGCAAAGTGACTAGATCTTTCTCAAGCAATGGGCCTTCTATACCTCCTCATTCCATATCTGCTTCATGTTTGCTTCATAGAGTATTGTTGTTTCCTTGACAAAAATGCAATGTGATATGCTTGTGTATGCATATTATACATGGATGATACTTACAGTGTTTCCATTGACTCACATACCAAGATAGTAAGCCAAAGCACTCTCATTGGTTCTTTCCAGATGTTCAATCAGATCTTACATTAGAACAAAAGAAGTCTTCACATCTATTGCTTTATTTCTAGAATGTTGGAAACATGAGTAGTGGAGGCCCAAGCATGGTAGCCAAAGACATGGGAGATATCTGTTTCAACACATTTGGTAGGCAACTTCTTCATGACCAATATATCCTCTGAGGTTTGACAATGCAATATACTTTCCTTAACTTGAAGGCTTTGTATGACAAAAACATATTATTATTATTATTATTATTATTATTATTATTATTATTATTATTATAAATCTTAAAATTATATTTTGGCTTTGTGAAATCAGTGTCATTGTACATCAAGACTCAACTTTTAAATTAACATATCTATAACATGACAACCCTAGTTACCATACTAAACTTGGAAATCATTTCCATTTGAGCAAAAATTATTGCACTTCAAATAGGCACATACACATTACTTGGCCAAAGGTCTTGTTGAGTTTAAATATTATCTATCTCATATGCATGCTTATTCAAACTATCTCCACTAATAGACTCCACCTACCATGAGAGATCATCAGGTCTTTAATATACTTGAAATGGGGTCTATAAGGGACACGGGTTAAACGGAGACCATCTTTGAGCTGGAGTTGATGTGACACTGCTGATAAACCTTCACACTACAATCTTCTTATTGGAATCATCTATTGTTAGAGGTTCCATTTTCACCTTCTGGGCATCACTTTTATCTTCTGACTTCATAAAAATACAAAGTTTGAATGTCCTTCCATCTTATTGGAAGAAATCTGGACCCAATCAGTATTATTTTGATCTTAAGACCACCCTTTTTTCTTACTCTTTCTTTTCATCCTTTTTTCCTTTTGGAGTATTAAGTCTAAGACTTTCAATATTGCTAACTTGGAGCTATGTTGGATAAAATGAAAGATGGTCTTTCCCCTAATTCTATGATTTTTTTTGAATCTTTGGCTGGACTAGACCAATTCAAGTCAATATGTCCTCATAAACTAAGTGAAAGTTTTCTGCTTGCTTTAGGTAAAAAAGAACTCGGTTGACTTTTTGAACCCTTTTTTTTTTGGGTTAACTGCCCTTTTAGGTTTCTTTTCTTTTCTTTTTCTCTTTTTTCTTATTTTCAAAGCTTTAAGAGAATCTTCTTGTCTGTATTGCTCTATGCTTCTAACTATGGAACCGTATAAGTCTGTTTCAATGAGGATGAATCTTTTGTAATCTTGATGTCGTCAGACTTAAATTCAAGTAAACTTCAACTTTCTTCATAGTCTTGATTAAGCATCTCTTTCTTCAGTCTTATTACTTTCTTGGTAACTCAGTGATCATTAGATTTGTCATAAGTGTCATAACAACTCATGGTAGATTATCAAGGTTTATAAGCCAATGAAAAGCAAGCTAAAATCTCATAAAGGTTCAAGGGGACAAACTAGGGATTGATAATAAAATGGTGGATACTAATTATTGGCTTACCAAAAAATGTCTAGATCATCTCTCTCTTAAATAAGCAGAGTTCAATTTCGCCTCGAAAGTTCGTTAAAGCATATTCTAAGATTGACTAGGACCTAGACAAAGGTCATTATGGATGAGCCCTCTCTAAGTAAGTATACACAACTCAATGCAATAGAAACATTTTCTCACCTAGTAAAGTCATTTGAATTATAATGCATAGATACACTAATTCATGAATATTAAGCTAGATTCATCATTCGTCAAGCACCAAAATAAGACCAATATAAAAAAATTAATGAAAGTAATTTATTCAAACAATCTTATTTGAAAAATATAATTGTTTCAGAAAACACCAAAGAAAGAAAATGAAATAAAAGCCAAACAAGCCAAGGAAAGTTTGTTGAGTTGGAGTCGAAGATGCTTCATTTATTTGGGCATATCAGGGGCAAGGATTTTTTTCATCATCAATGATAATCATCACCTCATCATCCACAGTTGGTCCAAGCTTAGTTAGTAGTACCTCCTCTTTAGCAATTCCTCCATCCACGTCTTGAAAAGATGATAAGACAAAACTTTTCTTCATTTCTCCCCCTATCATGAAGGTTACTAGTGGAGGCACTCTTCCAAATTTAGGCAAAGAATTACTCTTGGTGTTAGGTTTATCAGGCTCCGATAATTTTTCACTGTCAATCAAATCTTGGATTTCATATTTTAGCCGCAAGCATTTATTTGTCTTATGTTTTTGTGTCTGATGAAATTGACAAAAGGCTTTAGTATCAAAATTTGATGGTAAAGGATTCAATAAAGGTCGAAGGCCCTAATGGTTGTAACAACCATTTCTTCTGTAGCTTGTTGAAAATCGAAGACAAAGGTTTCCCCAGATCTGAAAACTCTCTTTTATTTGCTTGACCTATTGTATTAACATCTGTTGCATTCTGTGTACTCTGACTGCTGGACTGATAATTCCCCCTCTCATTCTTTCTTCTAGAAAAATGGCTCTTCTCTTGCTCCCATTCTTCTATTTGTAAGCTAGCTTAGAGAAGATCTTTAAAATCTCTTAAGAGAGTGTGAGACATCCGTTCACACAAACTGGATAGGACAACCCTTACTATCATTCGAATATGATCGGATTCATCTGGTCTCTTTTTTAGAACAGCAGCCTTATTTCTCCACCTCTTTGCATAGTCAACAAAATTCTCATTCTGTTTCTACCTTACCATCTCTACCTCCATCAAAGTGACTTCCAAGTTGGCATTGTACCCAGACTATTGAATGAAGGCCTTATACAATGAATTTCAATCCTTTTGAGTACTATCTTCTAAGATGTTGAACTAATTCTGCACAACATGATCTAATGAGAGCAAAAATTACCTTAGAGTTTGAGCCTTAGTAGCTCAGACAGACTGCATGGCTGTGATTTATTACTTGACATGTAGATGAGGATTACTAGTCCCATCGAACTTACCGAAGGAAGGCATCTTGAATTTACAAGGAACTTCCTCATCTTGTTCAAATAGTTTGTCCACCTCTGACGTCTTATCAACCTTCAATTTTTTTTTTGAACTTCTTTTTAAAATCAGCAATCATTTTTTTCCATATCTGAAGTTTCAGTCTTTTTCACAGTTTCCTTCTCCATAGTCTTTGGTTCCTTCTTCTTATCTTGTGAATCTTAAAAATACTGGACCCAATCATCATCATCCATCATCACCTTGTCATCATCCATAGCCACTTCACCAACCTTGGCATTTTCCTTGTATTTTTACTTTTTCTTACTAGCTAATGCCTCAACAGTGTTCTCCAAAAGTGCATCCAGTTGGCTTTTCATGATCTCAGCCAAGACCCCCTTTAGTTCTTCCATCTTGGCATTGAGAGCATCATCCACCATTTTTTGAATCTGTTCAGGTTCCATTGCTCTTAGTGAGGAGCTGACCAAGTAGTTACTAGATTCTACATCACTGACATAGGTCGGATTGTCGTACGCTCTTGAACTGCTATGCTCCAAGTCTGTGAGCTGGAAAGGATCAATGCCATATAATGCAATGCATGTATGTATGTATGCATGAATGCGCAAGTAATATATAAACAAGGATAATTAGGATGTTCCTTATAACCTTATATCTTCCATATACGAATGGCGAGTCTCCTTTTCTAGGCATATGGTCAACAAAATATCAATAGGGGACATCTTGTTTTTGAAAAAAAATTTACTCGGATGGTTTAACCAATAGTTATATTTTCAAACATAGAAGTCGGTCCATAATAATTCCCATTAATTAAGCTTTAATCCATTGGATCCACTAAAAATAACTTTTATGTTATATTATGAATTAAAACTAAATTAAAGCGTTTATCATAAATAGATTTTCCATTTGGAAAAATAACTAATGATTCATGCCACAAATAAGCTCATGATTAATAATTTTTTGGTATAAATTAGGCCCACAATTAATTTTTAGTATTCCATAATTGGCATAAATAGTTATAAGCTCGTTTAAGAAAAAGGTTAAGAAAAGTTGTAATTTGAAAAAAATAATTTTATTTAAAAGTCCATTATAAAAATGTTTGTCTAAAAATAAATTTTGAGCTTTATATTTGAGCCATTAAGTAGAAAAGAATCTTTGACCAATTTAGAAAAGTTCTATGTCCAAAGACTATCTTGAAAATTTAAAAATGGTTTTGGTCTTTTGGGCTTTAAAGGAATAAAAATTATTTTGAGCTTATAATATAATTAGGTCATATTAGAAAAAGAACAAACCAAATAAGTCATGGTTTAAACTAATATATGTAGATTCATAGTCAAATAACAAACACTAAGAAAACCTAAGAAAAGTAACTAGATAAATTAAATGAGCTTTAGTCTTTCGGTTGAAAAGTTTAGGCTCCTATAGTAAATATATATCAAAAGGTACAAGGCTATGAGTGGTTATGCCATGCTTGATCTCCATACCTAGAGTGAAAGTATGGTATCACTTACATGACACAACACGGGTTACACGGGCATTTTGACAAATGCACACAATGCATTCTTAATGGTGCAATGGATAATATCATAATAAGAAATAATAAAATAATATAAAGACCAACGGGATTAACTTTTCTTATCTCTAGTTGAGTCGCCACTGTGAGCGGCTGATTTTTGAACCCACTCCCAGATGGAATGGTTCTTGCGACTTTAGCACTGTTAGGCTTAGGGCCTTAGAAAATACGGGCATAAACTCTGAGAAAATAGAGTCGCCATTTTGGCGGGCCGAAAAAAGAAAGGGATAGATTACTCGATTCCTAAGGAATCTCCAACCCCCTAATGGGTTTGAAAATTTAGGTATACATGGGGAATGTAAGAATGACCCAGTACCCCGATAGCGTCTGGTTCATTGAAACTGACCTCCTTTTCATGAATAAATAAACATTCATTGTATTAAAATAAAAGAAGGTCCAAATAAACAAATAAAATGAACACCCATACAAATGGAAACATGCCCTTACAACCATATCCAATATCCAAAACTAAATAAAATAGGACACCCACCATTTGGTGGAAACATGCCCTTTACAACAATCCTAAAACTAAAAAAAAATTTAATTACATTGAACTTAACTAATGATATACCCACAAAATGAAAACATACTTTTTGCATCATTGGAATCAAAATAATCAATATTAAAAATAATTAACCCAATAAGTTAAACCATTTAAACCTTCACAATAAGCAAAAGCAAATCATTCTCTAATAAATAGAACATTAATAAATCACTCATCATTAACATGAGATAGATAAATCTAGGTTTTAATATTTAAATTAGGCATAAGATATATAAAATTAGGGTTTAATATATGAATTAGGGTTTATGAATAAAAATTAGGGTTTTGCTGATCAAACTAAAGTTTTTAGGATTTTAGAAAATAACATTAGGGTTTTAAAAAATAACATTAAGGTTTTTGGTTAAAAACTAGGGTTTATGGATAAAAATTAGGGTTTTATTCTTAAATTAGGGTTTTTAAATATTGAAAACTATGTTTTCTTATAATCTTAGGGTTTAGAAAATAATTTTAGGATTTTAAACAAAGGCTAGGGTTTGGGTAAATTAAATTAGAGTTCTGGTTCTTCAAACATGTAGCTAGGTTTTGAATACTTAAAATTTAGCTACTGTAAGCAGGTTCATAAATTGATGATTACTGTCTATTGGTTTTGCTAGATTACTATACGGGTTTATTAAGGTTGCAATTGTAAACTTTAACAAATAAATTGCTACTGGGTGAAAATAACTACTGCGTGAAAATATTATTTTTAATGAATAAGGGTTAACACTGGAAATTTAAACAATTGCAACATATTAAATGAAATAATAATCAAAGTGACTACTATAACCTTAAATTAATTGAGTAATAAAACCAAAACTCTATTTGATGGCTCCACGGAATTGTATATTGATCCAAACATCCTACTTGCACTAGTATTTAAGTCTCAGTTGAGTAAAATGAAGGCAATGTCCACTGCCTTCTTACCTGTTGATAATGGTTAGTATTTTATATAATTTTGGCTTCGATCGTTATTGCTCTTGATAACTCAAGCTGCTAATTCTCACTCTACTTCATGCTCTAAAAAGATTCCTGCTTAATTCTTTTTAATCCTGTATTTATAAGGAGTGAATTAGGTTAAAACCAGCGTGTCACCGAGCCTCATTCTGATTTCCAATTTAAGTATGGATCTCATTTAAAGCATATCGAATTAAAGTCTTTTAAATTCGAGTGAAATCGTGACCATATTTGATTATAACAAGTTTAATCTGACATGGATAAAAGTCCATATCATATTAAAACAAGTTTAATCTGACATGGACAAAATTCCATATCGAATTACCAAGTCTAATTTGATATGAACATGTCGCATATTGAATTAGAATTAATCTAATTGGATATGGGCCTTCCATATTGAATTAGAATCAATCTAATTTGATATGGGTATGATCCATAACAAATTAGAGTAATTCTAATTCGATATGGACCATCCATATCAAATTAGGCATTGTGTAATTCGATATGGGCCATTTATGTTGAATTGGACAAGCCTAATTTGATATGGCATTATCCATGTCGAATCAAACTTGCTTCAACCTCAAATCGGACAGTTTCAGAGCTTTAAAAACTAGACTGGACTGGCTTGGGGCCAAAATTAAGGGTCTACGCATACATTATGCTTTATAATAATAATTGCATATGTACCACACCATAATTAAATGTGTATGCAAATGTAGCTATTAATATAAATTAGGGGAGTAGGGTATTATATTAATCTATATAATTCACCGTAAAAGAAATCCAACTACTTCATTTGACTAAGGATGGAAAAGCACCAGTCTTACTTGAAAAGGATGTCAAAATTGGCCGAAATCTTCAAAAAAAAACTCTCGGGAGGCGGACCAATCGGATAGCACATAAGGGCTTCTCTAATGTCGGACGGTGACGATTTTGCTGGCACTGGACTCGTCATCGAATAACTAACCTCCCTGGCTGGTGTGTGTCAACGGGAGGTGATTTGAAGATGGTAGATTGAGCAAAAAGTAGTCCAACCCCTTTCTCTCTCTCTCTCCCCTCTCTTTTCTTTGTCTTTCTTTTTTCGTCATAAATGATTTGTCTCCCTCAATTAATGCACAAATCGAAGTGCTTTGACTTTTATATACACTTATTACAACTTTAAGCTTAAATATTATTAAAGTGGGAATTAAATCAAGTATAGGCTATTTAGGCTAACGATAAACTCTCTTGTACTGTAACCACTTGCCCCAAGTTCAATTTGCACCAGCGTTAAACATTTTATTTTCTTTTCATGTTATTATTATTTATATATATATTAATTTTCTATGATGAATAAAATAACAAATTATTTTTATTCATTATTTTAAAAAAACTAAATTTCATAATTTAAATAATAAATAAAAAATTACATATATATGTGTGTATTTTTTTTATAAAAAAAATGATATTTTAAAATGAGTAAAAATCTAGTTATCAAAACTACTAAAAGAACCCCAACCCTAGGAGACCATGTCAACCTATTAGGAACACCTTAAGATCCCATATCGTTAGCCCATTCTCAATCCCCTAACTTAGCCAATAACTCCATTAACATCCAACTTTTTTCGTAACATAATCATTTTACGCTATGGCATTGACCAAACATTATAAGCCATATCCCCTCTGATACACACCTCATTCCAAAAATAAGACAAGAACATTGAGACTATTAACTATAGTGCAATAAAACACCTAACTTTTAAAGATAAGCATCGGTTAGGGATAAATTAGGTAGAGGGAAGAGTAGAAGAGGTTACTAAGGGAAAAAGTACAGTTGAGTAAGAGGAGGAGTGGCTTAGAAAGAGGGGAAAACTCTAGCATAAGAGAGAACCTAAAGAAGAGGCGTGGGAGAAGGAGATAAAGATTTGAGAGGGAATAATTCGAGGAGAGAGTCAAACATCCTTCAAAAAGAGGACATAATATATCATCTCAAAGGAAAGGGGGTAAAAAAGGGAAATAATGGCCTTAGAAAGAAAATGAACGAAGGTCTCATAGATTGAAAAGTAACGAAAAGGTCCAACAAGACAATGTGAGGGAGAATGAATGAAGAAGTGGAGACTAGTGAAATAGAAGAGAAAATGGAAGGGAGGAAATGGCTTATATTAATGCAAATCCTAGGATGGGGAGGAGCTAAAAGGATGGCGACAGTCGATATAAAGCTCTGATTGTGAGGTGAACCTATAGAGAGAGTGAGAGGAATTTATTCAATATAAACTCAATAACATTAGGGTACACTACAAGAATGTATAAGATTACCATTGGAAAAATCCATTGGTACTCCTTATTTTTTTTTGTCGGTGATCATATTAACCGATAGATAAAATTTATTGTCGTATTCTTTGCCGGTAATAAAAATATTGATGAAAATAAATATATATCGGTAAATTGATGAGAGAAAAATTTATGTCGGCAGTTTTGACAGAAATGTAGTTGGCAAAATTTTTTAACAGAAGAAGATACTTTGTCAGTAATACCTACAAAAAAGTATTTTTGTCTGTAATACCAACGAAAAATATGTCGGCCATTACAATATATAAAAAATTAGATTGCTGACAAAAATGATTTTTCTCAGTAATGCCGACAAATTTTCTGTTAGTAAATTCTGTCGGTATTAGTTAATTGGTAATTCCAACAAAACAAAGTCTTGAAAATTTTGCTAGTGTCAGCAACACAATTGTCAACATAAAAGGGTAATCTGTCGGTATATAAATCAATTACTTTTTTTAATTTAATTATTTTTGAATCTTAAAATATATTTTTTATTATGCTTTTTAATTTTTGTAATGTATATATAAATGTATGAATGAATTGAATATTAAAAGAATAAAATAAATTAAAATTAAATCTAATAAATACATAAATAAATATAAAATAAATATACATAAAAATAATAAAAAGTATATAAAAAGTATAAAATTAAAATATAAAGTATATATATAAGAAAAAATAAAATCAAGTAGAAGCAGGAGGTGTGAAGGTGGAGGTAGAGGAGAACCACTAGGTGAAAACTGCCATGATGAATCAAAGGTCCCTCATATAAAGTTAGCCACAAACTCATTAAGCTGTTGCTGGATCAACCTTTGCATCTCGGTCTGCATCTGCTTCTGGATTTGGGTATGAACCTGTGCCTCTATCTGCACCTACTCCTGGATCTGTTGTTGAACAGTCCTATCACGCTCCGCTAACTGCTCCTTTAAATACTTGATCTTTTCTTGTAAAGAAAATGAATAATAGACAAAGAAGAAGAAGTTGTCCTGACATACTGTGTCTAACACTCTTATGCCTTGTATACGTACTACATATACACCTAGTATATGTAGAATATGTATACAAAATATAAAAATCTCATAGTTCGGTTTTTTCAAAAATTTTCAATATTTTAAAATACTTATTTTAAAAACTTAAAATGTATCTTAATAAATACATAATAGTATTCATCGGTTATTTAAAGAGTAAAAAAACATATTTTAAAAAGGGAATCTTTGAAAAAAAAATTCGTCATAGTTTTGTCTATATTTTGGATAATCTCAAATTCAAATTCATATAACCTACAATAAAACACACTCCCAAATAACTACTTAGCACATCCATTCCTCTAAAATTAGCTTAATGTCTTAAATTCACCAATATTTTATAAAATGTACATCCATCAACATATATATATACCCCATTTTTCAATTTTCAACATTTAACACAAAAGAAAATTTTTATATTTACATATTATACATGTTTATACATATAATGTACAATCTTAAATATGTTTCAAAAAATTTAAAAGTATATACATGAAATGCAGATGGCACTGGGCTGTGGCAGGTTTCAAATCTTCACAACAACCAATTATAACCTAGACCTGGCGTGGTCTAGCAGCACTCTCCGGATCCTTTGGATCTGTCTAATCACCTGCTCAAATATAATTCATTCGTAATAAGCATTTCACCTAGTGATACATACTTTGATATAAAATAAATGATATTACATGCATAATGCCTATAATGCACTATAATTCAAATGTCACCCAACACATATCAAAGTTTATTTAACATATTATTCATGTACATGCATTGGGTCCTAAAATCCTTATATATTTATTTAGTTTCAGAAATATTATCTTGGGCTATCTTATTCATCTGTTATATTAGCGTGTCTCATCCAAAGGCGTAATGAGTCTATGACACTAGTGTGTCTCACCTGAAGGCATAATAAGTATATGATATCAACGTATCTCACCCGAAGGCATAAAAATCAAACAACAATAATCCAAAACTAGACTCTATATAAGGTGACATGCAAACACGTTTTCTCTTATTCTACATTTCTCAATTTTTTTTTATATTGTTGACTCTTAAAACATATCATCATCACTTTTAAAATAAATATGGCTTACTTCCATAGTTTAGTGCACATTTGCACTTTTCACATTTTTCACACACATTACATTTAGCCATTCTCCAATGGCTTACCATGCCTAAACAATACAAATCAAACATTATCACTTCAAATAATGTCATACACACATATTTACATAAATCAAGTAGTGTAGTACATTCAATAAATATAATGTATTATACTTAAAATTAATTAAATTAATTAAATTTAATATCAAAGTATGTACTAACTTCTTTAACCCATTAATGTGAGCCAAAGCTCCATTCCACTTCAAAACTCTTCCAATACTACTAGGTTGATAGAATTTTTATCTACTCAATATCTATTCAAAATGTAAATGTATATAATTAATTAGTATTGTGAACACTCGAATTTTGAGGCTCGGAAGGCCGACTGCAAAAGACCAAGCCAGACCGGAGGTCCACGGTAAAGTTCACCGAAAATATCAATATGGTACTTGAAATGTCCGGGACGACGTGATGATCACGGATATGGTCCCGGAATAATTTTTGGAGGTCTCTAGCTCCCGAAAAATCAATTTGAGAGAAAACCGGACAAAACCGGCGGCTCAGCCGCCAAAATCGGCGGCCCGGCCACCAAAATTTTTCGTCTTTTCGGCTTGTCACATCCAAGGCGGCTGAACAGCCGGTCTCGGCGGCCGACAATGCCGTGGATGTGACAAGCCGAAAAGACAAAAAATTTTGGCAGCCGGGCCGCCGATTTTGGCGGCTGAGCCGCCGGAATTACGGCGGCTGAGCCGCCGGTTTTGTCTGGTTTTTGCTCAAATTGATTTTTCGGGAGCTAGAGACCTCCAAAAATTATTCCGGGACCATATCCGTGATCCTCACGTCGTCCCGGACATTTCAAGTACCATATTGATATATTTTCGGTGAACTTTACCGTGGACCTCCGGTCTGGCTTGGTCTTTTGCAGTCGACCTTCCGAGCCTCAAAATTCGAGTGTTCACAAGTATCATATTTCTAAATGTTTTAACTACTAAACTTTAATTAAAACACATTCCTTCAATTTTTCCTTTTATTGCTCTAATGGACTTTAAACTTGAAAGTTAATTTTACTTATTTCCAAATTGAATTTAAAAGCTTATATATTACTAGAATTACATTTTAACATTTCTAGGCTCACTGTATCACATTTTCTTCAAAATTCTAAAAGTTTACCCTAAGCTTCTTTAATTTTGGTTATTCATTTTACTTAATTCTAATTGTCAATTTCAGTTCATTTAATCATTTACTAACATGCTTTAAATCATAAAATTAAATGATTATCCATACATTAATAAAACCCTTCCAAAACTCTAAATTCAATACTACTTCTTCCAAACTCTAACCAAATCTATCTTTTTCTTTAATCTAACTTAAAAATCATAATTCCTACATCAAAAGAATACTTTCTATATCCATATAACAAATTAAAACACATCTCATCAAAAGTTCAATTTCTACATATTCATATATTCAAAGAAAACTTAATAAAATTTTAAAAATCCTTACCTGTTACTTGAAAATCTTTCAAAACCATCTTTAATCCTTAAGAACTTGGTGAAATTTTGAGTATTTGGAAAAAGAAAATCCTTCTCTAGTCACCATGAAATTCGTCCAAAAAGAGAGAGGAGGAAGAAGATGATAAATATGTATTTTTCTAATTTTCTATCTTTTTTTCCTAGCCATATATATTAATAATAATAATAAGTTAATTAATTAATTAAATACTTATTATTTAATAATATTTATCATCTTACACTCAAAAATAATTTTGATTTTTATTTATTTATTTATTTATTTATTTAGTTTTTACCATTTTGCCCTTCTTTACTATTCATCTTTTGTCTTCTTCTATTTAATATTTAACTTTATATATTATGTATATTTTTCTTATATTTCACATATATATTACATATTTTCTCACTTCCAACACCTCATTTAACTCTCCAACTTATTAATTTAATTTAATTTTAGTAAATTATCAGATATTACACTGCAAGCCAATTCTATACAACTTTTTCTTCTTCTTTCCGCCTACAGTAACTATAAATAAGCTATCATTCTCAACAAGTATGTCAGATTGAAAGGCTTTCTCCTGAGATACAATGAAATGATCCTGGTAATATAAAAAAAATTATTAACTTTATATTTTAAATTTACATTTTAAAAATAAAAATTATGAAATTACTTACATTTATATCTTGGGATCAACGATCCATAAATGAATGTCCGTCGTAATTTCGGGTGTGCAAATGCACAAATAACTCATAGCTGCTCAACGGCCGACCCATGATAGACCCCCTATTTTATGAAAAAATGTTAGTTTGATAACACAAAAAAAAATACGAATTAAAATATTTTTAAAAAAATATAATTAAATTTACGAGTGTACGGGCATGATCATAATGTGATCTGCTACCTCTCGTATGTTTGGATGAACCTGCACGATCCACAACACAAGACATCCTGTTCTGAGAAGTAGTGACAGAATGTGCCTACCCCTTGGAAAAGTTCCACTGGACCTGGAGGTTGGCCCATAATTAATCATCAATAAATGAAGGCTACTTTCCCGTAGCATGCACCTCGCTCAGCATATCGCTATAGCGAATAGGCCTTCTTCACGAAGGCAATCTGGACCAGGTTATCAATAGCCTGGTCCCAGTAAAAATATTTCTATAAAAAAATCAAGATAATTAGTATCTGATAATTATAAATTTTTAACTTTTACATATATATTAAATATTAAAATTTAGTTAGATTTTTTGCCTTAAACTCTTCGAACCAAAAATTCTTCATCTCTGGAGAGATGGCCTTCCAGAAAACTCCTACATGGTCCATCTATTGTGTCATAATCTTCTGGATGTGTCTTGTGGAAGATCTAACTAGATCCATCATGTAGCTGCAAAATGAACAAAAAGTACTTAATTAAAAAATATCCATTGATTAAATTTTTAGAATTTAATATAAGTAATGCAAAATAGTAAAATACTTACTCAGACTTTTGAATAGTTAGACACTGCATCCTGCCATCAGGACATGCAGCTGTTGTTGTAGTATTAGCATCACCCATAGGGGCATCTATTGTGGCCGGGAGAGAAGAAGCAAGATCCTCTGTAGGGGCCAAGTGAGAAGTAGAAGCAGGATCCTCTAGAGGCATATCATTGTAACCATGTCAACATGAGGATCCTCAAGCAGGACATCATCTGGGACATCGCGCAGTTACAGATGTAGCTGTCCTGTACCACTAGAACCTCAACCTCCACTGGATCGACTGCTAAACCCAAATCAATCCAATCCTCTTCTAAGTTCGCAATATATATCTAAAAAAAATAACGTTAAGAATAATTGGTTTGAATAAAACAATAAATATAGAAATAAATCAAGTAATAGTTATTGCCTAACTATATATACTTATTATTTTTATTCATCGCTTTCATCTGATTGGGATGATTCAGATTCAAGTAATGATTTATCCAATTCAGATTCTACATCTATAGCATCAATATCCATGAGTTGTTCAGTTGGATCATTGAAATGACCTGGATCAACATCATTTGTCCTATCAACAGTTTTATATTTTAGGACTATCTTCTTAAAATGCAGTATTAAACTCCTAATTATTAGCATATTTTTTAGGTAGATCAATCCATGATCTAGCTTTTATTTTTCAAGCCGCCAACCAATCAAAAGTATCTCCTAGTGTTAGGGTAAGGAACGTAATACACTTGGGCAGCTTGACTGGTGAGAATGAATGATTCATATTTAGCATATGTTCTTTTTTTTATTCACATCCACTAAATTATATACTAAATGGACTCTTGTGCTATTTATGGGGTCATACCAGTCACATTTAAATAACATCACCTTTTAATTGGTAATTTCAGATATTTAATCTCTATAATATCTACTAATCGATCGTAGAAATCATATACAAACATCACTATTTATAGTTTCTCTCAAAGTATAGTGAAATTCAGTGTGGAATTTATAACCATTAACAAAATACATCTTATAACATCTAACAGTTGGTAATGAACCTTGGGCTAGATCATTCAGATCCTTCAAACATTTGTCAAAAATCATATGGCCATTTTCAGTTGCCTAAATCAATAAGAAAATATGCATAAGTTCAAATTGTAGAAAAATTAAACAAATGACAAAGATTTAAAAAATGTTACTAGCAATGAAATTAATACTTACATATTTTCGGATCTATAAGGGAAAATTACTCTCGACCTCAACATCAACTTGTGAACTCATTATATTTTCATCCAAATCTCATAAATATTCAATGAATATGCTGAAATAGATTATAAAAGCATCATTATCATTCAAATTTTGAACATTTTTTGTTATATAACTTTAGAGTTGCTAACTGACTTGAGATAATGTGTAACTTCTTCACAATTCAATAATATGTAAGTATGAGATGCAGAATATTCTCTCTATTTCAATCTTCGCTCGGTTGATTTGCTATATGGTCGACCCGAATGTTTGAAAATATATAAGAGACCCTCATATTAGTCTTATATATATCCATCATCATTCTGAGGGACTTCATGTAATTTTGTTACTATATGAGGCTCGAAATAATAGGAACATAAAGTTGATGCCTCTTCCACTATAAAGGCATTACAAATTGATGCTTCTAGTTTTGTTTTATTTTTGACATTTTTCTTCAGATATTGCAGATATCTTTCAAAAGGGTACATTCAACGATACTATACTAGTCCTGCAATTTTGGTTTCATATAGCAAATGAAATGGCAAATATTTCATTGAATAAAAAAAACTCAGAGGAAATATTTGCATTAATTTACAAAGAATAATTGGAATTTCTTCTTATAAATGCTCCATTTGGGAAACTTTTAGAGATATGACAATAAATTCTTTAAGAAAATAAGCTTAACTCCGTCAGAGCTTCCCAAACATTTTTTTGCAATAAGTCCCTAAATGCAATGGATAATA
Organism: Garcia nutans; assembly: GCA_947685225.1. NCBI lineage: Eukaryota > Viridiplantae > Streptophyta > Magnoliopsida > Malpighiales > Euphorbiaceae > Garcia > Garcia nutans. Next base: position 10,344,489 of record CANTUV010000066.1, on the reverse strand, counting down.
ATCTATGCATAAATACATGACAATCATGACTCTTCATCCTGAACAATTTATATTTTTTCATATCAACATACCTTGACAAATTTGAGAAATATTCGTCCAAAAACTTTAAATTTTTTACCCATTGGCATATTAATTATTATTTTTTATTGCGATCCAAGGTGCAATTAGCTTTAAGATACCTTTCGGTCATTTCATCTTGTTTCAAATATGGCCTTTTACAAAATATCCTCAAGTCTTTTCTTGACTTTGCATTATCTTTTATTTTATCCGGAATATCCATGATCATATTAAACACATTCTCAAAAAAAAAAAAAAAATTCAATGTGCATGACATTAAGATTTTGTCTTATAAAATTTGAACTCCAATAAGGCAAATCCAAAAAGATATTTTTTTTTTCATCCATAATTTCAACATACACTACTACTGAAATTTTTATTATATTCAGTTATCTTTTAAAGCCCTAGTTGCTCAATCTGAAATACAAATCATCCCCATTCAATATAGGAGGAGCATCTCTCCTTACTATAATATTTTTTTGAAACATTTTTTATTCCTTCTGCATGGATAATCTGTCTTTAAAATTTTTTTATGATTATTAAACCAATTTGTTTTCCCATTCGGAAGAATAAAAGATTCAGAATCAGTCATGCAGCAAAGGCATGCTAATTTTTTTGCAGTGCTCCATCCAGATAACATCGCAATACAAAAAAATTACTTATCACATAAGTGCTGCTCTCAAACAAAATTCTATTTTTTCAAATAATTGTAAGTCATAACGCCATCTTTCCATAACTGTTTCAACTCTAATATCAACGGCTAAACAAATGCATCAATTTAATATTTTGGGTTATTTGGCCCAGGTACGAGTACAAACATGAATAAATATTACTCTTTCATATACATCCATGGTGAAAATTACAAGGAGTGAGTATTATCGGCCAACAAGAGTATTGTTATTCTGATGAGCCAAAAGGTTGAAAACTATCTATACACAGACCCAACCTGACATTACGACATTCAACTGCAAAATCAGGATGCAGTCGATTAAAATGCTTCCATGCCTCAAAATCAGAGGGATGACACATGACTTCATCTTCTTGCTCATGCTCATAATGCCATCCCATATGCTCTACTATAGCATTTGAAGCATATAATCTTTGAAGTCTAGGTTCTAGCAAAAAATAATATATTCTTTTAAAAGTCACAAACTTTTGTCTTCCTATAACAAGACTTTTTATTACACGACTCTGTTTGTGTAATGTTTGAAATTTTCAAGATATAACTTTCAGAAACATATAGATATTAGACTGTGTATAATAGTTAGAGTGACTCGAATATTTGAAAAAGATGAAAAAATATGGTTAATTAAGCCTTAAAAGATTGAAAGTTAAATCCGGATATAGACAAAATCAGTATTTTTGAGAAAGAATCTTTAAGCGATAAAAATTATAAAAATACCCCTATAGCGCTAGAATTAAATTCTGCCATAATTGAGATATGAAATATTGACAGTGGGGCTTTACAATAATTAAAGAAATTATTTTTAACAATTTTACGAAATTAAAAGTTGAATTTAGAAAAAAATTAAGAAAATGGATATACCAAAATTACGGTGAGCACATCTTATATGATTAAAACCCTAATAAAAATATATATAAATAAAAAAATCATTTTTTTTCTTCTTTATCCCATAAAAACTGATTTACCTTCTCTTCCATAGCCAAAGTTCCACTTTTCTTCTTCCATCCATCAAACTTAAGTGAAAAATTAAGAAAAATTCATATATAACCCAAATTTTTAGTAGAATTCATTAGAATAAGTGAAAAAACCTAAAACTATCACCATAAATTTTAGGAAAATTAAGAAAGAGAGATGAAGAGCTATGTTGAAAAGAGGTTTGTGCTTGTGTATTAATAGTTTGCAATTGTTTAATTTTCTTTTGATTTTTAATATTTATAGAAGCTAATTGAACCATAGCAATTGAATTAACTGTGAAGTATCTTTTGTCCAAATTTTTAGACTAACCTAGAAAGGTTTAAAATTATAAAATTTTATTTAGGAGTTTATCTATATGTTAAAAGATTATGTATAAAATTTCATAATTTTTAAAAATGATTTACTATGAAAGAAAAATAGAAGAACACAAACTGTCATAACTATGCCAGTAGAGTCAGAATTTTAAAGTTTAAGAAACTCAATTGAAAACCATAGTAAAATAACTCGAAAAAAATTTGAAATTTAACATAAAAGATCATATATATGTTTAAGACATATGGTTAAAATTTTATAAATTTTAATAAAGTTTTAATTATAAAAATAAAATAAAAAATTAAAACTACTAGAATAGTAACTATAAATTTAGAATCTGTAAGGTTAAGTAAACATATTTTAAAAACAAGGTAAATGAGCGTAAAATTTTTTGAAATTTAGGTAAAGGTTCCTATATGTGTTAATGTTATATGTTTAAAAATTTATGAATGTTTATAAAGGTTTGATGCCTAAATAAAATTGAAAAATGTGTACTACTAGTAAAGTTATTGTAAAAACAGCATAAGTAGGTTTGGAAAACATAAACTTTAAATATAGTAAAGGATCTTTGAAAAATATGAAACTTTAAATATAAGTTTATGTATGTACTTAAGACTTATGCTTAAATATAGTTTTTAATGGTGATTTAGTACTGAGAAATTTAAAGGTTTTAGAACTAAAAATGATTGTTTAAAATATGTTTGGTGAATATGTTTTAAATATAATATGTTTAAGTTTAATTTAGTAATTATTTCTTTGCAAGTATGGTTAAATTAAAGACTATTTAATAAAAAAAGAAAGGAATAGTTAAGTTAAAGAATAGTTAAAATGGATATTTTAATCATGTAATTGATTAATAAGAAAATAAAGAAGTTGTTACCTAAGAGTGATGCTTTAGTAAAAATTTATATAATTGAAAAAATTGATTGAAATGAGAAAAATAATTAAGTGTCCAATTTACTGATGAAAAACCTAGTTATCAAATTGAATGGTTAACCAGAGGGAGTGGGCATCTATAGTGTTAGTGGGTACTTTGTGCTATTATTGGACACTTTGTGTTTCTAATGATAATGGACATTCGTGCTATTGGTGGACACTTTGTGTCATTTGTGATAGTAGGCATTTGATGTCATCAGTAGGTCATTGGCCATATTCTCTACAATGAGCATTTACTTGCCATTAGTAACTCGTTATCCAAATCTAGCATTTTAAAATCAATATATAAGGGCAAAAAAATAAAATAAGATTTAATGAAAATGAGAAAAGTGTAATATAAGTATTTACAAAAAAAAATATGTAAAAAATTTGATTGTGTTATGGAACTTTTATCTTTGTTAATAACGTTTTAATCGCTAGCTATAAAGCAATTATTCTTTTATCTTAATTAATAATATTTTAACAACTAACTATAAAAGTGATTATTTTCTTTAAAATTTAATTTAAATTTTAGAGTTTATTATAAATAAGGTAAGTAATTTGAATTTGATTAAATTAATTATTAATTTACTTTATAAAAGTGAAGATTTTATTTTCATTTGTTATTATAAATATTTTCTTGATGTTATAATTTTGGCAAATTATAAGTATGCAAGCACCACTAAGTATTACTTAGTATGTTAGATTATTTCTGATGTGCCGATTAGACAGGCAGAATATATTTAGCTGAGCGAGTTCTAGCATTTCAAGATCAATTGTAAATCAGAATGTGGAGAGTTTTATATTATGTATTTAATTTTATTCATATAGTTGTATTGAACTACAATGACAATTGTATAAATATTAATAACAAGAGTACTGCATACTTTATATCTATAGTTTGGGTTAAACTTTATATTAAAATATATTAGTTGTAGTAAATATCTAACTAAAATATGAATAAATCAAAGGTATTTTATTTAAATTATGGATGATAGATGCTGGATTATGAAAATTGGAGGTGAGGTTGAATGAATGAAATATTGGGATTGTTTTCTTCTCCAGGTTGTGTATATGCATTATATGACATCCCTTGATAGTTCTTTATAGGATTATCAAAGGGGGTGTTATAGCTTGAATCTCGGTTCTTTACAAAATCTATATATTTTGTCTTCTTTGTAAACACCCTAATATAACATGCACACATTTCTACAGCAGTCAATAGTTTCTATTGGCAGTCCAAGTATTTGAAGAATTTTTTTTGTTTAGTAGAAACTATCAAATATTTCATTATCTTCAGGTATCATCTCTTTGATAAATTGGATCCATTGATCAAAAGACTTTTCAATCGTATACTGCTCAGACTTCATATTCAAACAGCGTGCCATGGTAGATAGCTTAGTATATTTTTGATAGCCGGGCCATAGTTCTGTATCCAATGAATTCAACAAATTGTAAAACTGTTGAGCTTCTGAGTTAGGAACCTCATCAACTGGTTCATCCTGGATCTCACTTCTTCTAGCTACACCAGCATTTAACATGCCTCAGTCAAACACATTAGACCCAACAATATCATATACCATTTGTTGGTATGAATTTTCAAACATAACTTTAAATGTATATTATTGTGGAACCAGTTGGTCGACTGCATTTTCTTCACCATATCTATTTCAAATGGTGTTTAATGGTATTTCACTAAATGATATTTCACTTTATCTATTTCTCAAAATCTACGATTATGACATTTTATGCAAGGAAAATAAATCTTATTGTCTTGCATATAATTCGTCTGACTAGATGCAAAAGCAATAAACTGTTCTACCCCATTGATAAATGTGATATTAAGAGTGCGATCCGAATTGAGTCATTCATACATCCAAGCTCGATTTGTATTCATTTTTCCTATGTATATAAAAGGATAATGTAATTAAATACTACAAATTAAATCTCCTTATTTTTCCATCCTAAAGGGTTAGGCCCTATCCCGTTCAGAAATAAAATATATATATTAATTAACATAATGCAAGATTATACAAATTTTGGTAAAAATTTGGCAGCATTTTCTCTAGATTCTCTAATTGCACGACATCAAATAATATAAATATTTAAAAAAAATTAAAATTTGAATATTTATATTATTTGATATGCCCTCAGAGAATAAAATGAGAGAAATACTATAAGTTTTTTTATAAATTTTGCATACTACCATCTCTCGCATTGGTGTTAATTAAAATAGATATATATTGTTATTTTTAAACTGTCCAAATAGGACAACTTAATAAGTTCTCATTTTGTAAAAAAAAAAATAACTCACCAAATGAGTACTAAGGTTTATTTTATATTATGTGAATTCAAAGTAAATGTCTTATCGATATTTAAATAGTGCACCCTTATATATGCTCTTTAGATATTTTTAAACTTATTTTTACATATTATTAAATTTCATATTTCTAAATATTTACTCTTTGAATATTTTAAATTATTATTTATAATATATTATTAAACTTCATATGCCTAAATATATGTTTTTTAGATATTTCAAATTATTATTTATTATATATTATAAAATTTCACACTCATAAATATTTGTTCTTTAGATATTTATAATTATTATTTGTTATGTATTATAAAATTTCATAGACCTAAATATATGCTCTTTGAATATTTTAAATTATTATTTATTACATATTGTAAAATTTCATACTCCTAATTATTTTAACTTGTTGAGTTTCTTATATAAAATATATTAGAATTTACCATTAAATATCGATTTACTAATTTATTTCTTATTCACTCTAATAAATGTTAAAATTAATTTAATACATTTACATATTATATAAATGAATAATTTTTGAAAATAATTATCTAACTTTTTAGAAATTATTAATTCAATAGATATATATGGGCTTATAACCAAATTTGATTTACATTTAGTACAAATTAATTGGTTAATTTATTTTTCACATTGTCTAATTTTTTATTCTAATTTTTAAAACTGTTATTTTTTTAAACTTTATGAATTGATATTACAAATTGTAATAAAAAATTTTGTTAGCCAAACCCTTGGCATGATTATTCTATTTTTTTTTATCTTGGGCAATCAAATTGAATAACACTAACATTTGTATCAAGTTACACTTTGCAGCAAAATAAACTTTGAAGAAATCTTGAAAAGTACGATCGAACAACACAACGACTGACCAAACCTTTTATACAAACATGAGCAAAATTTACACAGAGAGGTTAACTGTAGAAAGTACTCTCATTTTCTCAGAGTACCAAAGAAGTCCGATTGGACCCTCAAGAAGTCCGACTGCACCATTGGTTGTGAAATGTGAAAATTCTCACAATAAGTTTCACGGTCCCAAGTACTCCCGTTTTCTCCGAGTACTAGAGAAGTCTGATTGGACCATGAAAAATTTTGACCGAACTTGTAACACCCTTATACCCTATATACATATAATACATATTTTCAGCATATGTAAAATACGCATATATGGTACAAAAATAAAACAGACCGATTTAATAAAAATTTTCACATTTCTAATTTAAAATTTTAAATACTAAATATATAAAATTAAATAGTATATAAATATTCTTTACTTTTTATAGGAACCCAAAATAAATATTTTATATGAAAATCTCTGGAAAAAATTTGCCAGAGTTTTGTCTATAATTTAGATATTCCAAAATTTATTAATTACACAACCTGCAAAAAGAACACTTTCTATAAACAATAAATCACAATTTCACCTTAACTTCTAAATTTTTCCACAATTTTCTCAAAATATTTATATATATAGATATATATATAATTTAGAACACATTTAAACCCTCATTTCAAATAACTTAACCCAAATATTCTTTATAGTTTACAATATATAAAATCCAAAAACATGATATAATATGCATAATACTCAAAATATACAATAACATAAAATATATGCATGTTGCTGATAGTGTTTTTGATCTTGTTATCAATTCCACAAGCACAACCATGAGTCTAGACCCGGCCTGGTCTAGAAGAACTCTCCGGCTCAGCCGAATCTACCCTGTCACCTGCTCGATGCAAACAATCGCGCTAAGCCAAAAGCCTAGTAATATAAACTTGATAATAATAAAACTCAAATGCAATGCTAATGCACAATGCATATGGATATCACATCATTCCATTTTCTCATACTTTTTAAATATTTTACAATTCACATAAAAACAAACACAAACATGGGCCCAAAGATAACTAATATGTTATTCAAATTTCAGAGTTACTGTTTTGGTCTATAATGACACCATGTGTCCAGCCCCCGTAGGCAAAATATCAATACAATAGTCAAACTAGGTCTGAAATTACGACCTGGTCATTTCACCCAGCCCAGCTTCAAGGACTTGTTTTTGAGGCTTACGACCCGGTCATTTCATCCCAAAATTATTTTCACAGTGACGCCCAGCGTCTAGCCCTTAGGCAAATCATAGGCATGCCGCCAAACACAGAACTCTAAAAATTGAATAACATACTAGGCATACAATTTATTCATATTTCTCATTTATATCGATATCAATTCATTTCATTATGTTTCCACATATCTCATTATATTATACCACATTTTTGTATTTATAACATATTACCCAATTACTTCAGATATTTTCACATAATTCCCATGTTAATCATATTTAATGTAATCTAGCCAATACCAACGGCTTTTTAACAATGCACTTAATACATACACAACAAATGGCATTACCAAAACACTTTGGGTCATTTTCACATAATACGCATATTTCATATTTTACACATTCACATAATACACATATTTCATATTTTACACAATTTAGCCATTACCAATGACTTTTCACAAAGCATTTAACATATATATGACATTATAAATGTCATAGCACATTATTCATACGTAACCAACGTATCAAGTAGCTTAACACATTTTTCAACCAAAATGTGTTAAGCCTAAATGTCATGAAAACATAACCAATGTATTCAAAGTTTGTACTTACCTTAAATAACAACCAAAATAAGCTTAAAACAACCTCCAATCCTATCCTTCCAACTTGCCCTTCACCACTTGGATGAAGCAAATCAACCTCCCTCAATGCCTAAACCAAATGTGATAGCAAATAATCATTTAGTATCACATTTAATGTCATTTTCAATATTAAATCATAATTAAACCCCATCTAAGCAAAAATCCAAAATTTAAGGCTAATCTCACTTTAACTTTGGATTCTCATACTAGGCCATTCATTTTAATATATTAAGTTTATTTATATTATTAGAAACATAATTTAATACATTTAAATCATTTACATTGCAAAAACACTCTCTTATACACAAAACCCTAAAATGGCATAACCTTCCTCCATTGAAGGCTTTTCATTCCATCACAATCCATTAATCATTTTAAGCTTATATTCACCACTTATATCACTAAACAACAAGACTAAACCAATAATATTATACAATTCAATAACTTTAGAAAAATTATTTTCCAAAATCCTAAATCACACTTCCATTCTCAAACTCCAACCAAACACAACCAAATCTAATATTTGACTTAAAAAAAACTTGTTTAAGCACCAAAATAACTCATTTAGAACCAATTTGCACAATTAAAAATCAAGATTTCTCAAACCCTAAAGTTCATAACCCTAAATTCTCTCTCTTCACCATTCTTTATCTAAATTCAACCATTTCTTCAATCCAACTTTAAAATCATTAATAACTACCCAAAATAATTCATACACATCAATTTCAACAATTATAACACACTACTTCAAATAATCAAAACTCACATATTCAAAATTTCTATGGAAATCCAAAGAAGAAGCTAAAGAACTTACTTTTTCAAGTGAAAATATCTAAAAATTCTTTTTGAACCTTTGAAATCCTTCAATTCTTGGAAGCTTGGAAGATCAAAATCCTTGGTCTTGAACATCCATGGTGGCCGGCCATGAGAGAAGAAGAAGAATAAGAAGTTTAAAATATAAATTTTCTCTTTCCTTTCATCTTTTAATTATAACCATATATATATATATATATTATAATAATTTAATAATTAATTATTTAATTATTTATTAAAGAAATTAAAAGACTAAAAATCAATTATCCATTCAAAAATAATTTCTTTTTGGATTATTTTATTAATTTTTAATTTCTAAAATTTATTTACAAAAATACCATTGGACATTGACTTTTCTTTTAAAAAGTGTTGACTTTTATATGTTATGTATATTTTACATATATATATCACATATATATTCCACTTTTTCATTTAAAATTTCTTCATTTTTTATTTAAAATCATTAATTTAATTTATCCAATTTAATTATAATATATTTTATCAAATTTTTAAAAATAAAAAATTTTTAAAAAATTTTGGAATATTATAATTTTCTCCCCCTAAAATAAATTTCGTCATCAAAATTACCTGCTCTCAAGTCTGGAATAATTGAGGATACTGACTCTGCATCATCTGCTCACTCTCCCATGTCACCTTCTCAGTGGCATGATTCTTCTAAAGGACTTTCACAAGTGGCACCCTCTTATTCCTCAAATCTTTAACCTCTCGTGCCAAAATCGCCATGGGTTTTTCCTCGTAAGTCATATATAGACTCACCTCAACGGACTCCACTGACAAGTTATGAGATGGGTCAGAACTGTATCTCCGAAGCATCGAGACATGAAAGACATTATAAATTTGATCTAACTCAGGTGGCAAAGCTAGTCTATAAGCCACTGGACTAACTCTCTCCAATACCTCATATGGTCCTATGAAATAAGGACTCAACTTCCTTTTGCGGCTAAATCTCAAAATTTTCTTCCAATGAGACACCTTCAAAAATACTTTATCTCCAACACTAAACTCTATGTCTCTTCTTTTCAAACATGAATAGGATTTCTGTCTGCATGAAGCTACTTTGAAACGACCTCAAATCACCTTCACTTTCTCTTCTATATCCTTAATCAAATCGGCACCGACCAGTTTACCTTCTCCAACCTCATCCTAATACAAAGGTGTCCTGCATCTCTGCCATACAAGGCCTCATAAGGTGCCATCCCAATACTAGACTGATGACTATTGTTATACGCAAACTCAATCAGTGGCAAAAATCTGTCCCAATTCCCGATAAAATCAATGATACAGCTCCTCAATATCTCCTCTAAAATTTGTATCACTCTTTCTGACTGCCTATCTGTCTGAGGATGGAAATTAGTACTAAAATGTAACCGAGAACCCAATGCATCCTGCAAACCCCTCCAAAACCTTGATGTAAACCGGGGATCTCGATTCGACACCAAAAAAACTGGGACTCCATGCAACCTCACTATCTTACTGATATATAGCTTAGCCAACCTCTCAAGAGAATAATCCATCCGAACTAGAAGAATATGAGCTGTCTTCATCATTCGATCAACTATCACCCAGATTGCATCATGCTTCTTCTGGGTCAAAGGCAGTTCAGTCACAAAATTCATTGTCACTCTCTCTCATTTCTACTCAGGCACTGATAAAGGTTGGAGCAACCCTGAAGGAACTTGGTACTCAGTCTTCACTTTCTGGCAAGTGAGATATCTAGATACAAACTCTGTTATGTCCCTCTTAATACTTGACCACCAATAATGTCGCTTCAAGTCCTGATACATCTCGGTACTCCCAGGGTGCATAGCATAAAGTGACTGATGTGCTTCCTCTAATATTATCCTTTTCAATTTTGCATCATCAGGAATACACAACCTATCTCTGCACCATAGACTGCCATCATCCCTCACAAAAAAGTCTCGACTCTCCCCCTTCTGACAAACCAACACAATTTTCTGAATTCTCTCATCTGCCAACTGAGCCTCCCTAATATGATCCAATAAGACTGGCCTTAGTTGCAACTGAGCCATCAAAGCACCATCATCACAAGACTCAAATCTAGAATGCAAAGCTCTCAACTCAACAAGCAACGAGAGCGAATAAGCAGTCAAACCTGCCAAAGACTTCCGACTCAAGGCATCAACAGCAACATTTGCCTTACCAGGATGATAATCAATCAAACTATCATAGTCTTTAATAAAATCTAACCACCGTCTCTGCCGAAGATTCAACTCTCTCTAAACACCCAGGTATTTCAAACTCTTGTGATTCGTATAAATGAAACACTTTTTCCCATACAAGTAATGCCTCCAAATCTTCAATGCAAAAACTATAGCTGCTAATTTTAAATCATGCTTCAGGTAATTCAGCTCATACGGCTTCAACTGTCGAGAGGCATAAGCAATGACTCTACCCTCCTGCATCAGAACACAACCTAAACCACTATGTGAAGCATCACAGTAAATCACATATGGTTTACCTTCCACAGGCAGGGTAAGGACAGGAGCCTGAGTCAACATCTCCCTCAGTTTCTCAAAACTCGCCTGACACCGATCTATCCACACAAATCTAACTCATTTTTGAAGCAATCTGGTGAGTGGCATAGCTATCATAGAAAAATCCTTCACAAACAGATAATAATAGCCTGCCAATCCCAGAAAACTTCCAACCTCTGTCACAGTTTTCGGTGGACTCCAATTCAAGATAGTCTCAACCTTACTCGGATCAACTCTAATACCATCTGCTGAAACTACATGACCAAAAAAAGCTACCTGATCAAGTCATAACTCACACTTGGACAGCTTAGCATACAACTACTTCTCTCTCAGAGTCTGTAATACAATCCGCAATTGCCTATCACGATCCTCCTCATTATGCGAATATGCCAAAATGTCATCAATGAAGACCACCATAAACTAATCTAAATATGGTCTGAACACCCTGTTCATCAAATCCATTAAAGTTACTGGTGTATTCGTCAATCTAAAAGGCATCACTAGAAACTCATAATGCCCATACCTCGTGCGAAAAGTTATCTTGGGTACATTCACATCTCTGATTCTCAACTGATGGTACCATCATCTCAGATCAATCTTAGAGAATACTGTTGCTCCCTTCAACTGATCAAAGAGATCATCTTTCCGAGAAAAAGGATACTTGGTCTTGATGGTCACCTTATTCATCTGCCTATAATCAATACACAATTTTAAGGTGCCATCCTTCTTCTTCACAAATAACACAGGTACTCCCCACGGGGACACACTAGGGCGGACGAACCCTTTTTCTGACAACTCCTGTAACTGCACCTTCAACTCTCTCAGCTCAGCTGGTGCCATCCGATAAGGAGTAATAGAGATAGAAGTGGTACCAGGAAACAAATCAATACCAAACTCCACTTCTCTCTCAAGAGATACCCCTAGCAACTCATCAGGGAAAACATCTAGAAACTCGACAACTGTGGGTATACTGTCAAGCTGGAACCCCACTACTCTGGTATCTACAATATGAGCAAGATAAGCCTCACATCCCTTCTAAATAATCCTCCTAGCTGAAACAGCTGAAAAAACATGGATGAAAGATACCTCTGCTCACTAGATACCATCGCATCCCTACCATTACGTGTTCTCACAGTAACACATATCTTCTGACAATCTAGCACCGACCCATACTCGGATAATCAATCCATGCCTAAAATCAGATCATACTCCCTGAAAGGCATCTCAATCAGGTCGCTAAGAAATTTTTCATCCTGAATAATAACAGAACTATCTTGGTGCAACCTGTTCACCACAACACTATGCCTTAAAGGATTTGTGACCAAAATATCAAATCTTAAAGACTCAAAATACAAATCACTCACAGGCAAGATAGATACACTGATGTAAGAATGAGATGACCCATGGTCTAATAATACAAGAACTGAAGTACCAAATAAAGTAAAAGTACCAGCAATAACAGCTGAAGCATCCGGTTGCCTCTGCTTCACATAAACCCTTTGTGATGGCCTTGCCTCATCTAATCTACATCTGACTGTAGAACCTCCTCTTTGACTAGTCCCAGATCGACCACCTCTACCAAAACCTCTCCACCAGCAGACACCTCAGTGTACTTTACCACAATGAACACAAGTAGGTGGAGCAGGTCTTTGAGCCACTGGGATCGGAGCACTAGCCACTAAAACTATAGGTCTCTGTCTTTGTCTCTACTATTGCACTGACCTGCCATACTACCCCTGACTCTTACTAAACCTTTGAAAATATCTCCCTCGGCCTCTCTTCACTGATGAAGACCCTGCCTTACTCCGGGGTCTCCTAGCTCTGGTCTCCTCAACCCTGGCAGTTGCTGCAAGACCTGTGCTCTCTCTACACTCCTGGCAGTTGCAACCAACTAAGAAAAATTTTGATACCGAGAGCCTGCTATGATGCACATGATAGAGGGTCTCAGTCCCTCCTCAAACCTCCTGCACCTATCAATCTCTTTAGAAATGATCCCACCAGCATAATGACTCAACTGAATAAACTCGATCTCATACTCTGTCACTGTCCTGGTATCCTGTCTCAGACTCAGAAACTCCATCTTCTTTGCATCCTTTTACTCCCTCAGAGTATACTTTTGTTCAAATTCCCACTGGAAATCATCATAAGTTAGGACTGGTGGATCATCCAGAGCATGTGGAACCGTCTTCCACCAATCATATGTATCCCTCTGCAGAACAGATCTGGCATAATCAAACTTCACTTCTGGACTAGCCTGCAACTAAATGAATACTCTCTGAACCCTGTCTAGCCACTGCTCTACTATAGCATGGTCTGTAGTACCAACAAAGTCCTCACCTCTAAATTTTCTCAGCTTATCATACTTCCTCGCTGGCAATTGCGGTTGCGGCTGCTGTGGCGGCTGCTGAACTGAAGCCTGCCTCAACAACTCTACCATATGCCATACCCAGCCATGCGGAATCTCATCAACTGCTGATCTCACAGGCACAGAAACAGATACCTCATCAGCAGACACAACTCTAAATCCATCTCTACCCTCATCAGAACCCATACTCTCTGCACTACCCTCTGCAGACTGATGCATCCGAGATGTCATAACTACCTATATATGTAAACACAGTAGATATTATTATATCAAAGATCAAAAACTGCAAGTGCCAATGCATGTATTACAATTGAAAACTATTTTTAAATCTCTCATTTTCTCTCTCTATCAACCCATCTAGGTTGAGAACCTCAAATCAAGGCTCTGATATCAAAATAAATGTAACACCCTTATACCAAATATACGTATAATAAATATTTTCAGCATATATAAAATATGCATATACGGTACAAAAATGTCACAGACCAATTTAATAAAAATTTTCACATTTTTTATTTAAAATTTTAAATACTAAATATATAAAATTAAATAGTATATTAATATTCTTTACTTATTATAGGAACCCAAAATAAACATTTTATATGAAAATATCTGAGAAAAATTTGTCAGAGTTTTATCTATAATTTAGACATCCCAAAATTTATCAATTACACAACCTGTAAAAAGAACACTTCCAATAAACAATAAACCACATCTTCACCTTAACTTCTAAATTTTTCCATAATTTTCTCAAAATATTTATATATATAGATATATATATATATAATTTAGAACACATTTAAACCCCCATTTCAAATAACTTAACCCAAACATTCTTTATAGTTTACAATATATAAAATCAAAAAACATGATATAATATGCATAATACTCAAAATATATAATAACATAAAATATATACATACTGCTGATAATGTTTCTGATCTTGATATCAACCCTACAAGCACAACCACAAGTTTAGACTCGGCCTGGTCTAGAAGAACTCTCCGGCTCAGCTAAATCTACCTTATCACCTGTGCGACGTAAACAATCGCGCTAAGCCAAAAGCCTAGTAATACAAACTTGATAACAATACAACTGAAATGCAATGCCAATGCACAATGCATATGGATATCACATCATTCCATTTTCTCATACTTTTCAAATATTTTACAATCCATAATTCACATAAAAACAAACAAAAACATGGGCCCAAAGATAATTAATATGCTATTCAAATTTCAGAGTTACTATTTTGGTCTATAATGACACCATGTGTCTAGTCCCGCAGAAAAAATATCAATGTAATAGTCCAACTAGGTCTAAGCTTACGACCTGGTCATTTCACCTAGCCTAACTTAAAAAACTTATTTTTGAGGCTTACGACTCGGTCATTTCACCTCAAAAATATTTTCACAGTGACGCCCAGCGTCTAGCCCGTAGGCAAATCATAGGCATACCGCCAAACACAGAACTCTGAAAATTGAATAACATACTAGGCGCATAATTTATTCATATTTCTCATTTATATCGATATCGATATCGATATCAATTCATTTCATTATGTTTCCACATATCTCATTACATTATACCACCTTTTTGCATTTATAACACATTACCCAATTACTATAGGTATTTCCACATAATTCACATGTTAATCATATTTAATGTAATCTAGCCAATACCAATGGCTTTTTAACAATGCACTTAATACATACACAACAAATGGCATTACCCAAATACTTTGGATCATTTTCACATAATGCACATATTTCATATTTTATACAATTTAGCCATTATCATTAGCTTTTTCACAATGCATTTAACGCATATATGACATTACAAATATCATAGCACATTATTCACATATAAACAATGTATCAAGTAGCTTAACACATTTTCCAACCAAAATGTGCTAAGCCCAAATGTCATGCAAACATAACCAATGTATTCAAAGTTTGTACTTACCTCAAATAACAACCAAAACAAGCTTAAAACAACCTCTAATCCTATCCTTCCAACTTGCCCTTCACCACTTGGATGAAGCAAATCAACCTCCCTCAACGCCTAAATCAAATGTGATAGCAAATAATCATTAGTATCATATTTAATGGCATTTCTAATATTAAACCATAATTAAACCCCATTCAAGCAAAAATCTAAAATTTAAGGCTAACCTCACTTTAACTTTGGATTCTCATACTAGGCCATTCATTTTAATATATTAAATTTATTTATATTTTTAGAAATATATTTTAATACATTTAAACCATTTACATTATAAAAATATACTCTTATACACAAAATCCTAAAATGGCATAACCTTCTCCCATTGAAGGTTTTCCATTCCAACACAATCCATTAATCATTTTAAGCTTATATTCATCACTTATATCACCAAACAACAAGATTAAACCAATAAAATTATACAATTCAACAACTTCGGAAAAATCATTTTTTAAAACCCTAAATCACACTTCCATTCTCAAACTCTAACCAAACACAACCAAATCCAATATTTGACTTAAAAATACTTGTTTAAGCACCAAAACAACTCATTTAGAACCAATTTGCACAATTAAAAATCATGATTTCTCAAACCCTAAAAGTCCATAATCCTATATTCTCTCTCTTCACCATTCTTTATCCAAATTCAACCATTTCTTCAATCCAACCTTAAAATCATTAATAACTATTCAAAATAACTTCATACACATCAATTCCAAACTTTAAAAATTAAAAACTCACATATTTAAAATTTCTGTGTAAATCCAAAGAAAAAGCTAAAGAACTTACTTTTTCAAGTGGAAATCTCTAAAAATTCTTTTTGAACCTTTGAAATCCTTCAATTCTTGGAAGCTTGGAAGATCAAAATCCTTGGTCTTGAACATCCATGGTGGCCAGCCATGAGAGAAGAAGAAGTTTAAAATATAAATTTTCTCTTTCCTTTCATCTTTTAATTATAACCATATATATATATTACAATAATTTAATAATTAATTATTTAATTATTTATTAAAGAAATTAAGAGACTAAAAATTCATCATCCATTCAAAAATAATTTATTTTTGAATTATTTTATTAATTTTTAATTTCTAAAATTTATTTACAAAAATACCATTGGACTTTGACTTTTCTTTTAAAAAGTATTGACTTTTATATGTTATGTATATTTTACATATATATCACATATATATTCCACTTTTTAATTTAAAATTCCTTTATTTTTCATTTAAAACCATTAATTTAATTTATCCAATTTAATTATAATATATTTTATCAAATTTCTAAAAATTAGAAAATTTTTAAAAAAAATTTGGGATATTACAGGACTTGTGAAGCAAAATTTGTCCAAAAATATCCAGTAGAGTTCACGATCAAAGGTACACCCAGAAATTAAATGTATCACAAAAAGTATGATAGGACCAGATGCAAGTCTGACCGAACTATTTAAATATTCTTCAAATCAGAAGTCGTTGTATCTCCACTCAATTAGTGGATGACATGAGGATAAACCGTTGAGGGAGCATTAGGCATATTCTCAAAAAGTACAACCAGACCTTTATTAATCTGACCAGCCTTATGGAGTATGACCGGATGATAGTCTGACTATGAAAATGCTATGAACAATTATTTAGTGGAAGACAAGAATTAAACATGTTGGCTCCTACCCCAAACGGCTAGTTGAAAACATAAAGGCTATAAATACCTCAAAAAACTTCATTTTTATGTAACATTATGATTGTAATTGCCAAAACTAAACAACTTTCATTTTCTTGCATCAAAACTACTTTTGTATTGATTGAGTGTTGGGCGTAAGCATTAAACACTATCATAAATTTGAGTGTGAGCTTAGAAACACTTAGGTTGTGAGAGTGAGCCTGGAAAAACTCTTGTAAGGGTTGTGAGGATTAATCTCAAACCATTGTTGTAGTTTAGTGTGAGGTAGTGAAAATACCAAGTTAGAGTTAAGCTTGTAAAAACTCAAGTCAAGTAGAATCTTAACAAGTTGTTAAAGAAGTGGATGTAGGATTGAGGTAAATCAGAACCAAATTGTTAAGGAAGTTGTTAACTCTTTCACAAGTCCAGTGGTGAAATTTGAAAATTTTGAAAAGTATGGTCGGACTATGTAAGGACTGAATAGTATTTAACTTTTAAGCATAACGGTCATAAAATTTTAAAAAATTTCAGTCGTACCATAGAGAGTATGGTCGTACTTTTGTAGAAAAATTAAAATCAAGAATTTTCTAATAAATGCAGTCGGACTTAATGTTGATCCGATCGGAAAACTCTCAAAATCAAAATTTTTTGAAGAAAATGATATTTTTAAAATAAAGATACAAATATTTGATCAAAAATAGATATTGATTTGAAATTTGTATGAAGTAGGTTTTCAAGCAATTTTAAGCTTATGAAATAGTACTCCCATTTAATATTCCTAAGTATTGTTTTGTGAAGTTCATTCTTTCTTCATTTAAGGATTTGGTGAATATGTCAACAAGTTGATTTTGTATATCAATGAACTCTAAGACAATATTTTGATTTTGGACATTGTCTCTTAAGAAATGATGTCTAATATCTATATGTTTTGATCTACAATATTGAATTGAATTTTTGGATAAATTTATGGCACTTGTGTTATCACACTTAATGGGAATGTGTTCAAAAGTTTTTTCATAGTCAAATAATTGTTGTTTCATCCAAAGGACTTGATTACAATAAAAATATACAGCAACATATTCGGTCTCCATGGTAGATAGGGTAACCGACACTTGTTTCTTGCAAAACCCACAAACTAGGTATTCACCAAGAGAACAACATGCCCCGATCGTGCTCTTTCTATCCAAAAGACTGCCGGCATAATCAGCATTCGAAAAGCGTAATATGTCGAATGATGTATTCCTAGGATATCAAAGTCCTAAATGCAATGTGTCATTCAAGTATTTCAAAATATGTTTAGTAGCATTCAAATGAGATTCCCTAGGGTATGATTGAAATCTAGCACACAAACAAACATTATATATTATATCGGGTCTAGATGCGGTTAAGTAAAGTAAAGATCCGATAATACCTCAATATTTCTTCTCATCTACTACCTTACCTCTTTCATCCTTGTCAAGCTTTAGAGATGTGCTCATGAGAGTTTTTCTAGACTTGCAATCATCCATTCCAAATTTTTTGAGGAGTTTCCTTGTGTACGTGGATTGGTTAATGAAGATTCCATCTTTGCATTGCTTAATTTGTAGTCCAAGGAAGAATTTGAGTTCACCCATCATGCTCATTTCAAATTTTCTAGTCATACAATAAGTAAATTCTTTGCATAAGAATTCATTAGTAGCACCAAATATAATGTCATCAATATAAATTTGCACAATCAATATGTTATGCCTATTCTTTTTGACAAGAAGAGTTGTGTTAATTTTGCCTTTTGAAAAATCATTTTAAGCAAATATGCTCTAAGTCTATCATACCAAGCTCTTAGAGATTGTTTCAATCCATATAGTGCTTTTGTAAGTTTAAAAATATTATTTGAAAATTTATAATCTTTAAAATCGGGAGGTTGTTCAACATAAATTTCTTCATTGATAAATCCATTTAGAAATGCACTTTTAACATCCATTTAAAAACGTTTAAAATTCATGTGACATGCAAATGCAAGTAGTATCCTAATAGCTTCTAATCTAGCAATGAGGGCAAATGTCTCATCATAGTCTATGCCTTTCTTTTGGTTATACCATTTAGCTACCAATCTAGATTTATTTCTAGTGATGAGACCATTTTCATCAAACTTATTCCTATATACCCATTCACATCTAATAATTGGATAATCCTTAGGCCTAAGAACAAGTTCTCACACATTATTTCTCTCAAATTAGTTGAGTTCATCTTTCATAGCAATCACCCAACACTCATCAATTGTCCTTGGCTCAATTTGAGAAACAAAAGCAAAATTAACATCTAAGTGTTTAAGTTTGGATCTAGTAGTTACTCCCTTTGATGTTTCACCAATAATGAGATATTTTGGATGATCCTTCTTGTATTCTCAATCCTTAGGTAGCTCTTGAGTCTCGTCATCTTATTCATCATGATTATTCTTTGGAGCATCAATTTGTTCAAGTGTACCTATAAAATTATCAAGAACACTACCTTTCCTTTGATCAAGTTTAGAAGATTCATAAAAAACAACATGCATTGATTCTTCAACTACTAGAGTTCTTTTGTTAAATACTTTATATAATTTGCTAAATGATGAATATCCTAAGAATATGCCTTCATTCTATTTGGATGAGAATTTTCTAAGATTTTCTTGATGTTCAATATAAAATATTTGCATCCAAATACTCTAAGGTATGAAATTCTAGGTATTCTTCCATTCCATAGCTCATAAGAAGTTTTATTTATCAGAGGTCTTTTATAGACTCAATTTGAAATGTAATAAGCGGTATTAATGGCTTCTGCCTAAAAGTAAGATGGCAGTTCATACTCATTGAGCATTGTCCTAGCCATTTTTACTAAAGTTCTATTTTTTTTTTCAACCACACCATTTTATTGTGGTGTTCTAGGAGCTAAAAAGTTATGTGAAATACAAAGTTCATTGCAAAAGTTTTTAAATTTTACATTTTCAAATTTTTTGCCATGATCACTTCTAATAGATGTGATCACATAGCCTTTTTTTTATTTTGAACTCTTTTTGCAAATACTTTAAAATGGTTAAAAGCTTTATTCTTTTGAGCTAAGAAATTTACCCATGTAAAACTTGAGTAATCATCCACAAGTACAATTATATATAATTTTCCACCTAGGCTAGCAACTCTATTTGGTCCAAATAAATCTAAATGAATAAGTTCCAAAGGTCTAGATGTACTTACAATATTTTCAGATTTAAATAAACTTTTATGTTGTTTACCAAATTAACAAGGTTCACATGTTCTATCTTTGTTAAATTTAACTTTGGGAAGACCATCAACTAGCTCTTCTTTACTAATGCATTGCAAATGATCCATACCAGCATGTCATAGTCTTCTATGCCACAACCAAGCATCATTATTAATAGAAATCAAACATTCAAATGCATTATTGGAATTTATGTTAATTTTATACGTGCTACTAATTCTAGCTCCTTTGAATGCAATTTTAGCATTTAAATCTGTAACTTTACATCCTTTGGAGTCAAAATTTACATCATATCTTTTATCACGCAATTGACTTATACTAAGCAAATTGTGTTTCAACCCATCAACAAGCCAAACATTTTCAATCAAATTTTTACCGAGCATGCCAATGGAGCCAATGCCAATTATTTTACATTTAGCATTATTTCTAAAAGTAACATTAGCTCCTTGCTTATAAGTGAGAGTTGTAAAAAGCTTTGCATTCCCGTCATATGCCTTGAACATTCACTATTCACAAACCAAGAACTCTCATTGATAGTAGATTTTAGACATACCTACAAAAGCAATAATGTTTATCTTCTTTTAGGTACCCAAATGAAGTTGGGTCCTTGGGGGTTAGTAGTAGAAGGATTCTCTAACTTGAGATGAGCCTTCCTAATATAGCAAAATATGCTCTTATACCCAAAATTCATACAATATGTGCATTGATACAATGTTTTATACTTATGCACTTTTCTATTGAAATTCAATGAATTATGCACACAATTAAAAGTATGTGCTGAATGAGTTTGTTTTTGTGTTTGTGTTCATGCCTAGTGTACATGAATGCATGATTTGATCTTGGAACCTTAGTTCTAGAGTTTTGTGTAACCAATGTAATCCTTTTAGGATTTTTGGTCTTAATTTGTGCATTGGTATTCTTTACAACTTCAATACTAGAGGTTTGAGTTGTATATGCTTTTACAAATATAGGTGTTCTAGATGTGGTATTGGATGATCCATTGAATTCTAAACCATGTTTCAAGGAAGGTGACCTTTGATTATCCATTAATATATCTAATGCTTCTTTTTCTTTATGAAATTTTGAAATTGATTCCTTAAGTTCCTTTAGTTCATGCTTCAAATTTTCATTTTTCTTAATCACATTTTCTAAGCTATGTGAATCTTTATTCATTGTATCAAGTAATTTCAACAATTATTCATTTGAGGTCTTTAATTCTAAGGTAGAATTTTTTTAAGCTTACGAAGTCTTTTTCTAGCTTAGAGCATTTATCCTTATAAAATTTCATCTTAGAAAAATATTTTTCTATCTTAAGATTCATATGTTCAATCATATCACTATCATCCAAAGCATTATCATCATATCTAATTAAATTCAAGGGTTGAGTACCTACCTCATTGGAGTCTTTTCATCCTCAATAGCCATGAGACATAGATTATCAATTTCTTCCTCATCATCTTCTTCTTCTTCACTTGAGGAAGAGTCATCCCATGTAGCTTTGAGTGATTTCTTCTTTTCTTTATCCCACTTCTTTTTGTTCTTCAATTTGAAGCAATTCGACTTGATATGGCCAGATTTGCCACATTCATAGCATTTTACTTCATTCTTTTTATCTTTAAAGGAAGTTTTAGAAAGTGTACCTTTGTTAGTTTGCAATCTTCTCTTTCTCTTCCAATCATTCATCCTTTAGAAAACATTGCCATTTCTTCTTCATCATTACTATCTTCATTGCATGAGCTCTCAACTTCTTTGATTACTTTTAGAGCTATTACTTTCCTCTTATCCTTCTCACCTTATTCTTCATCTCTTTCGGTTTGCAATTCGAAGGTGAGTAGTTTTTCGATAAGTTCATCGGTTCTCAAGGAACTTAAATCATGAGCTTCTCCAATTGAAGAAACCTTAGACTCAAAGTTCTTTTTGGCTCTAAGAGCTCTCAAGATTTTGCTATTGAGTTCATCTTAATCATATATTTTTCCATATTTCTTTAATTTGTTGATGATGGCAAATAATCGATTTCTCATGTCGGTAATATTTTCATTGGGCTTCATCTTGAATAGCTCATACTCATGTATATACATTTGCTTCTTGGTGAGTCTCACTTGGGTAGTACCCTCATGATAGTTCTCAAGAGTTTTTCAAATGCAATGAGCATAAGTGAGATGTTGGACTCTCCCACCTTCTTTTCTTGAAATAGAATTCAACAAGATGGAGGCTGCCCTATGGTTTTTGAATCTATCTTTTATGTTGGCATTTGACCATTGTGATTTGGAAAGAGGAACTTGGACACCCCCAACTTCATGAGTAGGAGGTTTTCACTCTCTTTCAACATAGTCCCAAAGCTTTATTCCCTCACTATCTAAAAATAAAAATATTTTATGTTTCCAATAGGAATAATCTGTTCCATCAACGTATGGTCTAAGAAGAGAGTTAAGATTTCCATGAGAGATAGATGAAGAAAAGGTTGCCATTTTGGATCAAATTTCACAATTAAGTTTAAGAAATTGACAAGCTCTGATATCAATTGTTGTCCCAAGATAGCAACCAATAGGGGGGTGAATTGGTTTGGTTTAAGAATTGATGGTTAATTCAAAAATTCAAATATTAAAAAGAAGTATAGAAGATGTAGAAGACGATCAAGTAAAATATGGAACACAAAGGTTTATAATGGTTCAAATTTACTTTGATCCTACTCCACTTCCTTAACAACTTGTTAAGGTTTCACTAGTTTTGAGTTTTTACAAGCTTAACTCTAACATAGTATTTTCTCTGGCTCGCACCAAACTACTTACAATGGCTTGAGATCACTTCCTCACAACCCTTACAAGAGTTTTTCCAGGCTCACTCTCACAACCTAAGTATTTCCAAGTTTACACTTAAACTTGAGGTGGCGTTTAATGCTCACACCCAACACTCAATTAATACAAAAAGTAATTTTGACGCAAAAGAAAGAAAGATATTCAAGAAGGCTATTACAATCATAAAATTTTATAAAAATGAAGTTACTTAAGGTATTTATAGCATAGAATTTGTGGTGTCAAGCAAAAAGATTCAGAGAACCTTCATGTGTATTGGGAGATATTTAAGCAATTATGCACAAGTTACCCACAACATAGAATTTCAAAGCAAGCTCTCTTCTAATATTTCTATGAAGGGTTGTTGCCTACAGAAAGGAGCATGTTGGATGCCATTAGCAGAGGTGCCATAGTCAATAAAACTCCTTAAGCTGCTAAAGACCTCATCACCATTATGGCAACCACCTCCCAACAGTTTGGGAGCAAAAAGGAAACCTCAAGGAGGGTTAATGAGGTAAGTATCTCTTCATTTGAGTCTAAAATAAATCAACTAACAAATTTGGTGCAAAATATAGCTGTAGAAAATGTACAACCATTAAAAGTTTGTGTAATTTGCACATAATCGGGTCATCCAACTGATATGTGTCCCACACTCCAAGAAGATTGAGCAACAACAAGTGAATGCTATAGGTAGATTTCCTAATCAACCCCAAAGGAGATATGAACCCTGTGTAAACACTTATAATTTAGGTTGGAGAGATCATCCAAACTTTAGCTGCGGGATAAGAGCACCAAATTCACAATAATTCCAACAGAGAGCGCCACCACCACAGCCTCTACCACCACAAAAATGAGGTATATCTCTTGACAACATGTTCAAAGCTTTCATAACTAATACATAGCAATTTCAACAGGTGGCCTGCTCAACATTCAAAATTTGAAAAGTCAGATGAGTCAGTTGGCCACATCAGTTAGTAAACTAGAATCTCAAGGGAAACTTCCTTCTCAAACAATAGTCAATCTAAAGCAAAATGTAACTACCATAACTCTAAAAAATGGAAAGGAGCTGTTAGACAAAAACCAGCAGGAACTTACCCTTGGGCAGGGGTTAGACAAGACGTAGATTTTGAAATAGTTGTTCAAAGATAAAACCACCTGGCATAGCCAAATCAAATCAGCCTATACCCATGATAATACCACCTCCCTTCCCACAAAGACTTATTAAATCTAAGAAGGAGAAGGAGGAGAAAGAAATTTTGGAGGCTTTTCACAAAGTCGAGGCCAATATACCTTTATTAGATGCCATCAAGTAAGTACCTCGATATGTAAAATTCCTGAAAGAGTTATGCACAAACAAAAAGAAACTCAGTGGTAATGAAAAGATAACTGTAGGAGAGAACATATATGCTATGATAAAAAGAAAGTTACCTCTAAAGTGCAAAGATTAAGGTATGTTCGCAATTTCCTATAAAATAGGTGATTTAAGGGCTATGTGTGATTTAGGAGCTTCTATAAATGTCATGCCATTATCTATTTACTCTTCTTTAAAGGTTGGTCCTTTAAAAGAAACTGATATAGTTATTCAACTATCTAATAGGTCTGTGGTTTACCCTGAAGGGGTGTTAGAAGATTTTTTAGTTCAGGTTAATGGGTTTCAGCAGATTTTAATATCCTTGATATAGAGGAGGATAAATCTTCTAATTGCTCTAATATTTTATTAGGAAGGCCATTTCTTAGTACAACTAGAACACGATGGTACATTAACCATGGAGTTTGATGGGGGAAATTGTAAATTTTAATATTTATGATGCTATGAAGTACCATATTAATGTATCATGTGTGTATGGATTAGATGTTATAGATTCTTTAAGTCAAGAAATTTTTTAGCTTAATATTTCTAATAATTTAAACATTATTCTTTGCAAAAGTTTTGATGTAGGTAGCCAAAAGAATCTAGATGACCAGTTTGTTATAGGTGAAAATCTTCAAAAGGTGGTGTGCAAATTGGGAGCCCTCAAAATTATGAAGGAAAATGCACCCATTTGAATTACCAACATCCCATACTAAAATTTTACACTCTGTCATATAGGCACCAGATCTGGAGTTGAAGCCGCTGCCCAAACATTTGAAATATGCATTTTTAGGAGAAGAAGAAAGCCTATCAGTTATAATTTCCAATAAAGTCAGCAATACTGAGCAAGAAGATTTGATTTGCATGCTCAAAGACTATAAAGAAGCCATTGGATGGATGATTGCTGACATTAAGGGTATTTCGCCTTCAACTTGCATACATAAAATTCTTATGGAGGAAGATAGCATGCTAAAAAGAGAAGCACAAAGGAGACTGAACCCACCAATGATGGAGGTAGTGGAAAAAGATATTTTAAAGCTTCTTGATGCAGGTGTGATTTATCCCATTTAGATAGCAAGTAGGTGAGTCTAATTCAGGTAGTACCTAAGAAGACAGGCTTGACAGTAGTGAAGAATACAAATGATGAGTTAGTCCGTACTCGAGTTCAAAATGGGTGGATAGTTTGCATCGAATACATGCAAGAAGCTAAACGGAGCCATGAGAAAGGTCCATTTACCTTTCCCATTCATTGACCAGATGCTAGAACATCCTGCAAGAAAGACCCATTACTATTGTCTTGATGGCTATTCAGGTTTTTATCAGATTCTAGTAGTACTAGAAGATCATGAGAAAACTACTTTCACTTGCCCATTTGGAACCTTTGCCTACCGACGAATGCCATTCGATCTTTGTAACCCTCTAGCCACGTTTCAGAGGTGTATGGTGAGTGTATTTTCTAAATATGTTGAGAATATTATAGAGATTTTCATGGATGATTTCACCATGTATGGAAATTCTTTTGGTGAGTACTTAGCTAACCTGACTAAAATTCTTGAAAGATGCTTGGAGCAAACCTCATGTTAAATTATGAGAAGTGTCAATTTATGGTTGATCAAGGATTGATTTTAGGGCATATTATGTTAAAAAGAGGAATTGAAGTTGATAAGGTTGATGTAATTAAGTCTTTATCTTACCCAGCAATTATGCAGGAAGTTTGATCTTTTCTTGGACATGCAGGTTTTTACAGGCACTTCATCAAAAAATTCTCAAAGATTGCTCATCCTTTTTGCCAATAGCTATAAAAAGAAGTGGAGTTTAATTTTGAAGATTCTTACAAGAAAGCATTTAATGAACTCAAAGACATGCTGATCTCTGCCCCAATTATACAACCACCAAATTAGAGTTTGCCTTTTGAAATAATGTGTGATGCTTGCAATCATGCTATGCTATAGGAGCAGTGCTTGAGCAAAGAATTGGAAAGGAACCTCATGTCATTTACTATACATCAAGGACCCTTGATGAAGCCCAATTGAATTACTCAACTATAGAAAAAGAGCTTTTAGCTATAGTCTTTGCTTTAGAAAAAATCCATTCTTATCTTCTTGGTACTAAAGTTATCGTTTATTCTAATTAAGCAGCTTTGAAGTATCTGCTCAAGAAGAAAGACGCTAAGCTAAGACTTATCCAGTGGATACTCATGCTACAGGAGTTTGATTTGCATATTAGAGACAAGAAGGGGTTATAAAATTTAGTAGCAGATCATCTCAGACGACTATTGATAGACGAGGGACCACTTCTAATAAAGGATGAGTTTTCAGATGAACACCTCTTTTCTATCCAGCAGTCAATGCCTTGGTATGTTGACATCATTAATTGTCTCTCTTCTAACATTTTTCCAGATGATATGTCAAGAGTTGAAAGGGATAAAATTAAGGGGGAAGGTAGATACTATGTCTAAGATGTTTTTCCGTATCTATGGAAGTATTGTTCTGGTCAAATAATTAGAAGATGTATCAATGAAAGTGAGATTCCTTCCATTTTAATTTTTTCTCATTCATATGCATGTGGAGGACACTTTGGTCCTAAATAAATAGCCCGTAAAAAACTAGAATGTGGTTTGTTTTGGCCTTCCCTATTTTGTGATTTGCATATGCGTTGCAAGTCTTGTGAGAGTTGTCAAAAGACCGGTACCTTAAGTAATAGGAATCAGATGCCTCTTATACCTATTTTAATTTGTGAAATTTTTTATGTATGGGGTATTAATTTTATGGGTCCACTTTCTTCATCTTTTGAAAATTCTTATATCTTGCTTGTTATTGATTATGTTTCAAAATGGATAGAGGCTAAAGCTACCCGAACTGACAATACTAAGGTTGTTGTAGATTTTATCAAATCACATATCTTTGTCAGGTTTGAGATTCCAAGAATTCTTATCAATGATAGAGGGGCGCATTTTTGCAACAAGGTGATGGAAGCTCTTCTTCAGAAATACAATGTTATTCATTGCACTTCAATAACTTACCATCCGTAGACCAATGGGCAAGCTGAAATTTCTAATCATGAGATTAAGTCCATCCTTAAAAAGACAATGAACCCAAATAGGAAGGATTGGAGCTTGAGCTTAAATGATGCATTGTGGGATTACAGGACCGCTTATAAAATGCTAATCGGTATGTCTCTATATCGGTAATTGTTCAGAAAATCTTGTCATTTACCTCTTGAGTTAGAACACAAAGCATATTGGGCTATCAAATAGTGTAACATGAAGTTAAAGGCAGCAAGGGACCAGAGAAAATTGCAACTCCAAGAATTAGAAGAAATCTGAAATGAGACTTATGAAAATTCAAAGATTTACAAGGTGAAAGCAAAAGCTTTCCCTGATTAGATGATCTCCAGGAAATAATTTATGGTGGGATAAAATGTTTTACTCTATGATTCAAAGCTTAAATTATTTCCTGGCAAGTTGAGAACCATGTGGATGGGACCTTTTGTCATCACTAATTTATTCCATCATGGAGTAGTAGAGATCAAGAGCTTGGATACTAGAAAAGTTTTTAAGGTCAACGGGCACCGGTTGAAACCATTTTAATAAGAATTTCATACATCTACTATAGAGGACATGCGGCTGTAATGCTCTTTAAAACAAGTTTGAATGAAGAATAATGTCTAGCCAAAGTCTTTTAAAAAAGGCGCTTATGGGAGGCAACCCATTTTCTCTTTCTCTCACTCTTTTCTTTTAAAAAAAAATCTCACGATCACACAAGAAGGCACGATCACAACAACCAGCAACATAAGCTATTGTCGCGATAGCACGGAATGGGGTGATCAAGACTAAAGGATGACCAAAGGAGGAAGATAGATGGAACAAGCATGCAATAAGCCTCTGTCGCATGCCATCCTGCACAATCATAACAGAAGCAGGACTTGACTTCCCATCACGAGCAATGCTAGCACACTGCGAGGATGCAAGCAACTGTCACAATCGCACCAGTCAGCAAGATCGAGACAGGCCAATTAAAAAAATGAATGAAGCTACTATTCATCTTCTTCCTATAGGCCAAGTCTAACATTTTTCCCTATATTTTTATTTTCAGCCTCATGTGGAAGTTAAAATGGGCTGTGATGGTGATTGAATTTTAGTGGATAGTAACTTTACAAGTTTTTGGCACATTGATGCAAGAAGAAAAAAAATATCAATAACTGGAGAGCATAATGGGTATTTGAGTTATTCCATTACTTAAAACCCAAAAATAATTTCCCTCTCTCTCAATTGCTTCAGCTGCCGCACTCCCATAGCCCCTCCACCCTCTATTTTCTCTTTATCGATCGACTGGCACCATTTCCGAGTGAACCAGCGCGATTGATCAAAATCGCACCATCCATCCCCTTCTCCAGTCAGATCGAAGCCCCATTCAGTCACCACTACTAGCAGACTAAACCCAATAGTCGCTCGAGCTAGCGATGTTCCAGTGCAAACACCCTAACTTATCAGCAATTTCATCCCCCTTTGCTGCTCATTGACCAAACCATGCTCTCCATTGAGCAACAACCACTGTTCGTACTACCATCTCTACCGAGAAACCCATAACTCAGCCCATCACTGGGCCTAGAAACTTCCATATTAAACAAATTCAGTGATGTGGTTCAAAGGCTATCAGCCACTCCCACTATCATCAGTTATGAGAACCAAGGCAGGTACGAGGTGGGGTGCATCGTCTTCAAGCTCCTCACCAAAATGCCCTCGATTGATGATGAGTGCTCCGATGAAGAAGTTGGCCACCAACAACCATCTTCTAGCTACGACAAGGAAGCACAAAATCTAATCGATCAACCATCTACTAAACTAAGGAAGAGTCATTTGAGTGTCAAGAAGGGAAGGTTTATGGGCAATAATTCAGCAACAACTTTAAATTAGAATTCGGAGTTTGAAAATTCCACATAACAATAGGGTATGAACAAATTTGTGAGTTTTTCATCACCCTAGGTAAGTATGCTCATTTTCCAACCCTTAGTTCTTTGAATATTATGTTTGAATGTGTTGATTTGATTAGAGGAATTGAGTGAGATTCATTTTTTGTGATGAATAACCCAATTTATGTGGAATTAGTTAGAGAATTCTATACAACTTTTGATTTTATCAAAATTGATCTGTTTAATTTAAAATCTTCAAATTTGGTTAAATTCTGTTTGATGGGTCAAAAGGTTTAGATTCTCATTGACTGAATTTAATAAGGCTTTGGGTTTCAAAAAAAAAAAGCAACATGCTGTGATTTTTCTGATGATTTTAGCAGCCACTGATGTTAATGCTAAATTTTATACCTGATAAATTCAACAAAAGCAAATCGAAAGATATGTATTTTAAAGAACCAAAGTTTTATAAATATTTATGGGTTTTCAGCTTGTTTTTTTAGTAAGAAAGATGCAGCATGTATCATGTTTTTAATTGAATTATTTTTATCTATAGTGCACGAGTTAAGAAAAAGAAAGTTACCTTAGGATTTGGCTAGCGACACAATTTGATAATGTTATTTCTTTTAAAATGTCATTAATCCTAGGTTGAGTTATCATTTGGCTACTCATGAGCAAGTTAGTTTATTTAACAATGATTATTTGCACTTTTGCATCTTTGGATTGGAAAATTTTGGATGAGATGGGTTTGTTGTGCAAGGAGAATCGTGTTTTTTTTTTTTTTTGCTTAACTCTACTAGGTCTAATTGCTTTAAGAGATAAAAAAAATGTTTAGAAAAAGCTAAAAGAAGTGTCACCCCTATTGCTACACCTGCTGCGATATCAGACAATCTTTTGATGTGCTCCAATTGTAATTATGACAACTGGAAAGAAAAAAATTAGAAGGTGGGAAGATAATGGTGGTCAGTTAGAAGATAATGGTGTTCAGTTAGAAGATAATGGTATTTAAATAGTGGCATAACCCACTAAGATAGAGCAAATACTGATAAGTATAGCATGAAGCTTTTTCTGACTTCCCCAGCAATACTGACATACTCTCTGCATCGCTCTCCCTCAAAGAAATTCAGGGGAGTCCTCTGTACTTATATTTCTTTTATATTTACTCTTACATTGAGGACAATGCAAGATTTAAGTGTGGGGGAGGGGTATTTAATGTTTGGTTTTAACATTTTGAAAATTTTGATCTTTAATACTTTTTGGTTAAAAGTTTTTAAAATTTCTTGAGTTTTGCTGCTGTCATCTTTATCACTTAATAATTTTTAATCAAAAGACTCAGTGTCTTTAAAATAATTCAAATGTGATACTTTGAAAAACAAATTGTTATGGCAACCCTTAGCTAGTTTTTCTAGATTGATTTTCATTTTTTCACCTGTTATGAATGGTTATTTTTTATAGGTATTATTTACATGAAATATTTTGAGTTTTACTCTAACTAACCTAATTAATCAATATTAAATAGTCGCCAATGCATAGTTTGACATCACTTAATTTACTTTGATTTGTGCTTAAAATTTTAAAGGACTTATGTTGAGAAATAAAACAAATGAAAAAATAATAATAATAAGAGCATAAAAAGTTCAAAAATGAACAATTTACTTCGCTAGTCAAAAGACTATGAGTAGAGCTAGTAGCCACTTAAAAACTATAACCAATTGAGTAACCGGGTGTCGGCATTCAAAAGGTTATTGACATTTCAGGCAAGCCTTAAAAGTGCTCAACTAAACTAAACTGAAATTTATTAGTTCTTGGCATAAGTCTAACATATGAAATATATATATCTTAGTGGATTGGGTGTTATTTTGCTATGTATTAATTGACTTTCAAGTGAAAACTAAAATACACTCTAACATTTTTATAAGACAATTTTTGCATTTTATGTTTGTAAGATTTATCAAATTAATCATTCATTCTTGTGGAATTATGAAAATCTTATTGCTATGAGTTGTTACTTTTTGGTTGCCTTTCCATTTGAGTTTTGAAATATTGTAGGTTGGGTTATGATTGGACGAATGTGGGTATAATGGTTTGAGATTGTAAATTGCTTAAGGGCAAGCACGATTTAAGCGTGGGATAATTTGATAATAAGTTAAATCTATTCATATTTGAGGCTTGTTATTAGATGATTTTATTGATTTTAGTGTGATTTTGCAGAAAAAATAACTTAAAGGAGTAAAAAGAGTAAAATAGTGAAAAGTGAGCTGATTGAGGAAAAATATATAGAAAATTGCTGGAAAAAGCCTTGGGTGTAATCCTTAGGCAAGGCTTGTGCCTAAGAGGGCCTGATACCAGAAGATTACATGCGCTAGCTAGGAATTCTAGTTTACATGAGACACTTGAGATATGATTTTTTTAGCAGATTTCTAGAGATATTAGGATTTATTTATTTCCTTATTAAGTAGATAATACTTAGAAATTTTAATAATTATTATTTTTTATTATTTGTATTTCTATTTTCTTAATTAGGCTTTAAATAGGAAACTTCTATTAGAGTTAGAATAAGATTTTAATTTATGAGTTATAAATAGAATATATAGGCAACAACCCTAGATGAATTTGGTTGATGACTTTAGTCCAAACTTCTGTCCATTATTTTTCTTTATTGTATTTTAAGTTGTCTTCTTTCAAGTATGTGTAACTAAATTCTTAATCAGTTGAAAAGGTAATCAAGGTTTTCAATTTGACAAGATTTGTGATATCTAATCAATTATTTACTTATTATTATTTTGTGTATATTCTGTAGCTCAATCTTATTATTATTTTGCTAATTAAATAATAGGGCTTATTGCTTGATTAGTTGAATAATATATAACCATTCAAAACTAAGAATCCGTAATTATTCTTAAGCTTTTGATACTTGTGGCAATTAGGCGCAGTACTGAGAGGGTGCAAAATCTAATTTAAATAAATTCTGTGGTAAAATTTATTAATTAAAATTAAGTCATTCTAAATCTTAAAGTTATTAGTGGATTAAATCCTAAAGGGCATCTATGTAAGGTTATTTAATAATAAGGGTTAGTTATAGAGCATCTCTTAACTAATTTATCAACTGAGGAAGGATTAGCTAATGCGAGCATCTCGATTAGCTATAACTAGTCTATTGAAACATTAAAAAAAATATTTTTGTATCAATGATTAGATATAAGAATTGAAACCAAGATTATTCCCTTTGACTGAAATTAAAACTATATAAATGGACAATGAAAAATTAAATTTAAAAAATCATAAAACTCCCCATTTAATTTTATTTAGCTTTTACTTTAGGTTTTCAAGAGAAATTAATTTAAATAATCAATTCCATAAGGATTCGATCATATTCACTACTTTTACAATTTTATTTAGTCCAAGAATATGTTTTTATTTTTGGTAGATTCGACAACCATCAAATACCACCTCAATCATTGCACATTACTAAGAGAAATATTTCTTCTCTCGGTATTACCAAAAATTTAACCTTTTTGTCAGTAAAATTACCAACACATATGTCTTTTCTGTTGGTAAATTTATCAATAAACACTAAAATCTATAAGTAATACCTATATAAAACTTTATGTCAAAAAATTTTATCGCTAAACATTTTCCCTAATAATTTGCTCTAAATATTTCCAACTCTTTTGCATTTATGTTGGTAAGTTTTTACGATAATAACTTATGTCATATTACGATGCCATTATTGCTGATAAAATATTTGTTAGTAAATTTTTCTATCGGTAATCTATCAGTGTATTTTTATTTTTATTTTTTATATTTTTTCTCATTATTCTGTTGATATTACCAACAAAATATTTTTTGTTTGTAAAATTCTCTCTGTAATCAACTACATTCTTGTAGTGGTAAAAGTGAAGAAAGATTTTAGAGGAAATGGGAGAAGCAAAACAAGAAAATGATTATATAAGAGCATGTCCTTAGCTCTCAAGCCTCCTTTCATCAAGGAGATTCAAGAATATCAAATGCCAAATAAATTCAAACCACCTACATTGAGAAAATACAATGGACAAGCAAATTCGAGAGTTAATGATCTGGATTATAAATATGTAGTCAAGCTCCATACAACTAGTAATACACTATTGTGCAGGGCCTTATTTAAGGAGTCATAAAAGAAGACCAACAAGGTGATTTGATGGCTTGCTAAAGGAGATCATTCACTCCTCTGAACTCATAAAACTCTTTATAAAGAGGTTCATCTCAAGCAAACCAGAATAAAGAATGGCATAATTCCTCAAGATAATGAAATCAGAAAGAAATCAAGTCACTACAAAGTAATAGCCAATTCAATAGAAAGCCCTAAAAATCACTAATTCAACCAAGCTATAGCAATCGAGGCCCTAAAAAATAGAATAACTCATCATAACTATTTTAAAGTCCTTTGTAAACATGCATCGCATAGTTTAAAGGATGCATTGATCTCTATAGAAAAACATATCAGGAAAGATGATGCCTGCATCTTTAGCCAGTTCTAAATAAAGGAGGGGAGAACATATTGGTGAGATAGGAAAGAGGAGCAGAAGAAAGAAAGATGAGGAAAGTATGAAAAAGAAGAAAATAAGAAAGATAAACATGCTTCAAAGTATCAAGAGACCTATAAATATACACAATTGGAGGCCCATAAGTACATACCACTCAATGCCACACTTATTGAATTTTTTGCAACCATTAGAAGAAACAACCATTGATCCTTCATTAGTAACCCTAAAAGAAGAAATAAAGACAAACATCCATTATTTTCACAATATCAATGGGCACAATACAAATGATTATAGAGAATTCATAAAAGGAATTGAAAGGTTGGTTAATCAGGGTACCTAAAAAATTTATGAAAGGGGAAAGGCAGGGGGAAGGAAAGAGAGTTGAGCCAAGCATAGACAAATAGAAACTTTGTCAATGGTAAATTTACATGAGTCATTCATTATCTTACTAAAGGCCAGATGAAAAAACACTTGAGTAACAAAAAAGCTAAAGCCCATGCAAGGATGAGAAGAATCTAAAGTCACATTATTTAGTGGAACAAAGCCTGGCAACAAGACAAGATATGAGCTATTTAAGAGCTTCCCATGCAAATCCATTAGTCATCTAGGCTATAGTGGCAAATTTTATTGTGAAGAGGATAATAGTGGATGATAACTCAATTAGTTTGTTCCCTTTAAATTTGGCTTAATTCAACTTCAACATGACTCCTTAATTCTGGCTTAATTCAACTTCAAATCAATTTTAAGTGACATGATCGATTTTAAATTCAAGTGGATTCAAATAGGCAGAGAGTTCTTCTAGCAGGATTAGGATCGATAAACCTTATTAAACCTTAAAGTTGCCTATAAATACAAAAAGGGAACAAGCAATTAAGGGAGGTAGTAAGAAGATATTTAGGATGGCTACAATTAGCAAATTAAAAGTAAGAGAAAGAGAAAAATAAAAAAAATAAGGAAGCAAAATAAAGGAGAGACACAACAACCGAAAGAGAGACAATAGCTAAAACAACAATTAATCTGCGAATAATTTGACTCAGCCAATGCTTGATTTGATCGAAGCAGGCAGTAGCATCATCAAGCTCTAGCTTATGTGGATTGTGGTGTTCAAACAAAGTTTGGTTCAACAGAATTAATTTGGTGGAGCCAACAAACGAAGGTATGATTTTCAATGTTTATTAATTCAAATGATCATCTTCACAGTTTAATCTTGTAGCATTTGTCATTATTTGGTTTATTGATTTGGATTTGCTCAAACCTTATTTTGTAAACCAAAACCTTATTTTACATACTTAAAATTTGATTTCATAACTCTAGACCCTAATTTTGCTATTAAATCCCTAATTTGTACATAAAAACCTAATTTTAGTTTAAACCCTAATTCCCGAATTCCAAAACCCTAATCTTGTATATTTAGCCTTAAATTTAGAATCAAACCCTTACTTTACGTATAAAATCCTAATTTGGCTTTACAAAACTAGCTTTAGGTTTAAAATCCCAATTTCACTCTAAAACCTTAATGTAGCCTTCCAAACCTTAGTTTTAGGTTAAAACCCTAGATAGCATGATTCCACACCAATTTGTAAATAAAACCCCAAATTACATAATTAAACCATATTTTTTAGGATCAAACCCTAAACTGCATATTTAACCCTAATTTTTAGGATTTAAACCTTGACTTTACATGTGTAACCCTAGCCTTAGGACTTAAATCTAAATTAGATACTAAACCCTAATTTTATTAAAGTTTAAATTTTATTATTATTTTGGTGATTATTTGTGTGTTTAAATCAAATGCTTTTCTTGAATAATTAAATTGCATTTACTTATTATTGTTTAGATTTTGAGAACGATGTAAAAGGCATGTTTCCACTTGTTAGTGTCTTATTTAGTAATTTTATGTTATTTAATTTATATTATAGACTTTTGGGACTATTGTAAAGAACGTGTTTTCACCTTTTGGTAGGTGTTCTATTTTACTTAGTTTTTATGGATTTTGGATAGTGGTAATGACATGTTTTCATCTTATTTTATTGGTTTCTTTTGATTTATGATATAATTATTTGTTTCAACGATTGCATGTAGTATGAATGACATCATAATAACTTAAGAATTCAATAATATTTAGGCTTGAAAAGGAGTCCAGTTCAATGAAACGGGTGTTATGTAGGTGGTGGGTCATTCTCACATTCTCCATGCATACTCAACTTTTTGAACCCAGTAGAGGTTAGAGATTCTTCAGGAATTGAGTCATCCATCTCTTTTTATCTTCTCAGCCTGTTTGGGTGGAGACTTCAACTCTTCGATTTTAGGCCCGTATTCTCTAAGGCCTAGTGCCAAAGTCGTAAGAACTATTCCACCGAGAGAGGAGGCAAAAAGAACCGCTCACAAATAGTCTTAAAATAAGAAGGCCTAGTATGCACCACAGACAAGTCAATAGTCCCAGCAGTTGGAATGGCAAGACTCTCATTCACTATAGGATCCTCACCATATTGTAAAACTAACACTGCAACATTTGTGGTAATCAGAGTAGCATTAGCATACAATCTTTTACTGGGATGACTTCTGCTATATTTTTTAGAACCTACACCAATATAGATATGAAGGGAAGTATATTCTTGAGGCAAATGGAGGAGAATTTTATGTTTATAGATCTCAAATGTCTCGGCAAAGGATAGTTAATAAAGAGAAAAGGTGAACTAAGCTCATCAAAAAATGAAGAAGCTCAAGCATTAGAGTTAAGAACCATGCCAGTTAAGAAGTTAGACAAGTTTTGTTTGAAAGAAGAACCTATACAGATTTTTAATTATGAACATGAGATTAAATGGTGAGAAAAGAGAGGTAGCTCATAGAGTTCACTACAAGAGTGTAGCAGATTACTGAGAGAAATTTACCGATAGAAATATTTTTATTAGCAATAGCGACAGAATACCGAGAGAAACTATTAAAAAAATAAATTAGAAAATACACCGACAGATTACTGGTAGAATAACGACAAAAAAATTCATCGACATATATTTTATCGACAATAATGACGCCAGTAGATGATACCAACGACTACCAATAAACTTTATCGATAGAAATATCAAAGAGTCGATAATACTTGGCATGAATTATTATCAACTTTTTAGTGATAAAATTTATCAACATAAAAATATCTGAATATTCTCTCGGTAGCCACACTTACCGAGAAAATATGTTTTCTATCGATAATACCGACTAAAAATATATTTTCTTAGTAATACAGACAGAAAAATTATTTTTCTCGGTAAATTATATACATTACAAACATCTTTCCATTTACCGAGAGAATATATTTTCTATGGTAATATCGAGAAAATATATTTTATGTCGGTAAAATTACCTAGATAAAATATATTCTCTCGATAATACCGACAAATAATTATTTTTCTTGGTATTTTATATACGTTACAAATGTCTTTCCATTTACTGAGAATATATTTTATGTCGGTAAAATTACTTAGAGAATATATTTTCTGTTGGTAATACCAAGAGAATATATTTTATATTAGTAAAATTACCTAAAGAAAATATTTTCTGTCAGTAAATTACTTTAGTAAAATTACCTAAAGAAAATATTTTCTGTCAGTAAATTACTTAAAGAAAATATATTATGTCGGTAATATCGACAAAAAATTATTTATCTCGGTAATACAGACAGAAAAATTATTTCTCTTGGTAAATTATATACATTACAACCTTCTTTCCATTTATCGAAAGAATATATTTTTTATCAATAAAATTGCCTAAAGAATATATTTTATGTTAGTAATATCGAGAGAAAAGACTGTTCTCTCGCTAAATGAATAGTCGTAACCTAATTAGGTGGGCAATAATTTTATCGCCAGTAGGTGAGCCGTTTACTGAGAGATAATATTTTTCTATCAGTAAAAATTACCTAGAAAATATATTTTATGTTCGTAATATTGAGAGAATATATTTTATGTCGGTAAAATTATCAAGAGAATATATTTTTTATCCTTAATACTAACATAAAAGACTGTTTTTTCGATAAATGAATAGTCACAACCTAATTAGGTAGGCAAAAATTATACTGCTAGTAGGTGAGATGTTTACCTAGAGAAAGTATTGTTCTATTGGTAATATCGATATAAATATATATTTTATCAGTAAAAAGCAGTATAATGGGCGACATATTTTCCGTCTCATTATGTCCATTTATATAGAAATAGATGATTCTGTCAAAAATATTGAGAGATATTTTTTTCCTCTCAGTGAGTATAAAACTAGTAGCGGCAATTTTATTGCCTAAATTATATATTTGCAAATAGACTGTTCTTTTCATTGGTAAATTTACCTACAGACGCTTATTTCTTTTGGTAAATTTTTTCTATAAAAATAAATTCTTTTCTCTCCTCTGCCATTTTCACCGTCCCTCCCCATTTTCACCATTTCTCCTTTGCCTCAATTTGTCTCTGTGCCCTTTTCTGTATTTTTTTGCTTGAAGAATAAGAAGAAGGTATTTATTTTAATTTATTTTAATTTTATTAAATTTTGTAATTTATATTAAATTTATGTTATTTATTTTTTGATTTGTTGTTATTTTTTATAAATTTGATATTTTATTTTGGATTTGTGACTGCTTTAGTTTAGGTTGATTATTTATATTTTGCTTGTGTCTTGTTTGCTTTTTAGGGTATTTTTTTATTTATTAAAAAATTTTAGGTAAATTTTATTTTTCTTTAATTTCCAAAAAATAAATTTGTAAATTTATTTTAATTAATTAGAATATTCTTTTAGGGATTTTTAAAAATTTCATAATATATTTAGAAATTTTTTGTATTGAGAATTTTATTTAGGGTGTTAGATTTTTTTTAGGATATTTTTATGATTTTTTAAAATATTTTAGGTAAAATTGATTTATTTTTATAAATTTTAATTTTTAAAATTTTTTAATTAAACAGAATATATTTTAAGGAATTTTAAATTTTTTTTATATTTTTAGAAAGTTTTTGGTAAATATAAATATTTTAGGGTGTTGAAATTTTTTTAGGGTATTTTTATGATTTTAACAATTTTTAGGTAAAATTAATTTATTTTTATAAATTTTAGAATAAAAATTATAAAAAATTAATTTTTTTTAATATATTTTTTAATTAAATGGAATATATTTAAGAAAATTTTAAATTTTTTTATTATATTTTTAGAAATTTTTTAGTAAAAATATATCAAAATTTTTTTAATTTTTTTAAATTTTATATTGGTATTATCGACAGAATTTTCTGTCAGTATTACCGATAAAAAACTAATTTTCATTGGTAATACTCGACAGAAAATCTATCTGCAAATAATTTTTGTTAGCAATCCCGTTGATCGTGTACTGTATTGGCCGACATATTTGTTGTCTGTAATACCGACGAAAGAAATTTTCATCGGTATTATCGACAAAATATCTCATTCTATCAGTAAACTTTGCCGATGAAATTTCTATCAGAAATGCTTATAAAAAAAATTTCTCTCATCAATTTATCGACAGAAGATTATTTTCATCGTTATTTTTATTACCGACAAAGAATATAACTACAAAAATTTTCTATTGGTAATAAGTCAGTAAATCTGATTGCCAAAAAAAATAAAAATTACCGACATTTTTTTCATCGGTAATTCGGTATATTCTTTTAGTGATTAGCAACGGGTAAGGTGTCCGTAAAAATTGTCATACCTAAATCTAAACCTATTTAATTTTTAAACTATCCAAACATATTTAAACTCGATTATATTTATATCCATAATCGTCGCAAATCTTTTTAATACTATCTATTTATTACTCGAACATGTTTAATTACTCGTTTAAATATAAAAATATAAAAATATTATAAAATTTAAAATATAAATTATAATTTTTTAATTAAATAATTATAAATAAAAATTTAATATTAACACAAGTTTATTAAAAATAATTTCATACCACATAGTTTTATATTTAAAATAAAATATAATAAATATATACTTAAAATTTTAATAAAATATAATAAATATATAATTAAAATATTAATAAAATATAATTAATATATAATCAGATTCGGATAATAAATATTCAAAAGTCTATATTTTAATTCGTCTTAAATTATAAAAATATTTCTCATATTCATCCAAATCTGTTTATAAACCACTATTACTTTATACAAACAGATTGAAATGGATAGGAGTCCGAAAATATCCGTGCCATTGCCTTCCCCATTTCTTGCGATTTCTTAAAGAAAAACAAGGAAAACTTTGCATTGGAATCCACTAAGATGAATGCAATTGATACCTAGGTGATAGACCACAAGTTCATTGCTCAATAACATAAGGCCTGAGATACGGAGTCAAGAATATCCAAATTAAAACTGACAGCAATAGTGATTATGATCTTGTCATGAAGGAACATTCAAAGCTACATGGACACTTAGCACTGGGGCAAGAGATTCGTAATATTTAAGCATAACTTTCAAGAGAGCTCCATACTTTCACCCTAGCACTCATTGATTGTTGCACCCACCACAAGTAGCCTTATATTGGCTCTCTTGGTCCCCTAAAAAAAATTTCTTACATCAATTTTGACTCCTAAAAATTTTAATTTGGCTCACGCTTGAATTAATTGGAAGAACGTACATTACACTTTTTATTTTGTTCTATTATAATTTTACTTTTTATAACGAATAAATATGATTATGAATTTCCAGTTTGATTTCTCGTTGGCCCTCATTCCAATTCCAATTTCCCATTCTCTTGATATTCATTAAGCAAAATATCTATTTTTCTTTTCAACCATACAAAAACAAAATGATCTATACAAGAATAAAAAAAAATCAAATATGATAGAAAATGTATAACGTCAAAAATATCTTATTCATTTGGGAAGTAAAATGATATTTGATAAGAGTTAATATGGGTGGTAAAAAAAAGTTTATTTATTTTTTTGAATTTCAAAGTTAAATCATAAATAATATTTTTCTTATTATTTACAAATTTCCTAATTATTCGTAATGTCGCCTTATTGCTAAAAAAATGATAATTTATAACTTGAATTAGTGTTTAATCATGTTATATATATGTATATGTGTGTGTGATGTTTAAATTTCAATTTTTTTCAATTTTTATTTTAAATCAAAGGAAAAATAAGCCTGAAAATCTTTGTAAAAATAATAATGGATTAATATTTTCTTATTCTTTTTATATATTTTTTTTACCAAGCAAAATAACAAATTGCATAATCGAAAATTTCATTTGATATCTGAAACTAGAAAACAATGGTGTTTGTAATTTATTTGTAACAAATTCCAAAAAAAAGCTTAAAAAAAACAATATATAAATATCTTTTATACACACACACACACACACACACACACACATATATATATATATATATTAAATGCATGCATCTAGACCTACCAATATGCCTGAAAAATCCACACAATGATTTGGTATGCTGTCATTCACAAAATATTAACATGTGACTAAATTTACCTTTGAGTTAAAAATTTTAAAAAAGAAAAAAAAAACTAAGTAGAATGATTTTTAAAAAAGAAAAAAGAAAAAAGAAGTTCAACACTATAAATGAAGGGAAAAAAAAAAAGTGCTGCGTAGGGACACAATTTATTGGCAAAAACGACGCCGACAGGCCGCACGTTAATGTCCTCTCTGTGCTATAATTATAAGCAAGTTAAACAAGAGCACGAGGGGGAAGGATCAAAAATCTAACCCAACCAAAGAATTGTGCAGAATTGGTAATAAATTCTTTTAATTTTTTTTAACAACACCAAACAATATATATATATATATATATATATATATAGGAATAAATCTTTCTGATCTCAAGTTGCTAACTTGTTTTTTTAATCGGCAATTCCCTTCAGCATCTTTTTTTTATTCTAAAAGAATCATATAATCTCTTAAAATTTGCAATTATATGGTTGAATTTTAAATTCAAACTTTTAATTTATTATTATAAAAATTACACAGACTCGATTTTGTATATAAGTTGGTGAAATAAAAATGTATATATAATCATTAAATTTAGAATAAGAATTTTTTATTTTTATCAAATTTTTATTTATACGCATTTATAAGCTGTCAAGTGTTAATAATTAAATTAAAAATTGATTTTTTGGGCTAAATTATTACCCTAAAAATCATAATGGTCCTTTAATATAGTTGTTGCTGTGTCATAATAGCTTCACTACTTGGGCAATACTTTATATTATTATATGTGCAAATCTGGATGAATAGTGAGTAACTAGGAGATCATATCCATAGCCAAAGTGGTTGGGAAACTTGGGTAGCATCTCTTCGCAAAGCAAGAGTTGAAGGATTGTAAGGAGGGAAATGAAGAAATGCAAAACATTAAATGGAAAAAGGAGATTTTGATAGGAGAGATTAGAGGTTTAATTATCTTAATGGAAAAAATACTCATCATTTTGATATATATGGCATCCCAAGTTCCATAGTTAAAAACTCAAAAGGAATTATAGATATTGAAATAGTGAAACAACTAGGTTTATATCCTTATAGCCTAATGAACTATATATATTATTGTTTTTTTTTTTTACCTTTAGTTATTTTACTTTTCCATTCTTTGAAGAGGTCAAAAAAAAAAAAACTCCAACGAGGCTTTCTTACTGCATTTAATGAGTATAATGGTTAACTAATACACTTCAAAAATCTTAAATGCAATTCTTTTAAAATAAATTAACTGAAAAAGCACATTTCTCTCTTTTTTTCACTTAATAAATGACTTGTATTTTCTATATATATTTGGAAGTTACAAAGTAATCACTATTAGTATGAATTTTTTTAGAACAAATTATATATATATATATCATTATAAAAAAACATGCAAATTACTAATAGAAGATTTCGTCAGCAACTATAAGAAATTTGTCGATAATAAACTTTATCAATAGATTTTTGACAAAAATATTTTGTCTAAGAAAACTTTATTTGCATTCCATTTACCAACAAAAGAAATAAACCATCAGCAAGTACCGATGAATTGCTGACAAAATATTTTATTATGACAAAGATAACTATATTGAGAGAGTAATTAATTGATCCATAATCACCGATAGAATATCCATCGGTAAATAAATATTAGATATATACCAAGTTCAGAAGTTTGTCGAAAATCTGTTGGCAACATATTTTAAAATAATATTAATTATTTCATATTTTGTTGATAAAGCAGTCGATAAAATATTTTAATATTCTTTTTTCTGTAGGCAAATATGTCATTAATTTTATATTATATTTTAAATTTTATAATTTATTAAAATGTATTTGTTAATTATATTATTAATTTAATTATTTTAATATTATTATATTATATTTAATAATTTATCTTTTATTTTATGACAATGATATATGAGATAAAAATAAATATAAATAAAGAAATTAAAAATTAAAAATTAAAAATTAAAAATTTAATAATATATTCGTATAAAAATAATATATAAATAATATATAAATAAAATGTTAGTATAATATATATAAATAAATGAAATAAAAAAATATTAGGTAGGGGATGGAGGCAGATCTTCATCAGGTAGAGTAGGAGGGTTAGACGCTAAACGTTAGGAGATAAAGATATTGGAGATATATTGTCATAAAAACCGATCAAATTGTTCTTAAAACTCTCTACATCTGATCTGGCATTGCACACTCCCGCTCAAGTCGATCTTCCATACCTCCTCTTGTCGTTGTGAGCTACTTCTTAAATTTAACATTCATCTGCTCCATTTGTTGCTGCAGTGCTGATGAAAAAGCTAAGGCTAAAGATGATGTACCAACATTAGAGACATATTGAGAGCCAGCTTATACACATCTTCTTTGTCATCCTATCAATAACCTCAATAAATAGCTAAGTCTCATCAATAAGCTCATCTGTCTGAAATTGCAAGTCTCGAGCTAATATAAAGCGATCATATAAAAAATTGATTAATACAATTAAATAATTTATTGAAAATTGTAAATAAAAATGATACACATACATGTACTTCTCGAGAGTGTTAATTGAAGAAAATCTATCTGTCATTATTTTTGGTGTATGTGTGGACAAACAACTCATGCTCAATATGGCTCGCCCCAACTGCTTCGCCTAATAAATAATGAAAATTTAAATAACTTATTAATTTAGCATAAAATTATTAAATA
The DNA here is from genome assembly GCA_947685225.1 of Garcia nutans. Lineage (NCBI taxonomy): Eukaryota > Viridiplantae > Streptophyta > Magnoliopsida > Malpighiales > Euphorbiaceae > Garcia > Garcia nutans. Next base: position 10,300,180 of record CANTUV010000066.1, on the reverse strand, counting down.
ATAAACACACATATGAACAATTAAATTATATTTATCAATCGACGGGCATGCTCATAATGTAATCTGCTGCCTCTTATATGCGTAGGTGGTCATGCACCATTAGTAAGGGTATGAAGCATGATACAGAAGACAAACTAAGAATAAGCCTTATCTACTAGGGATGCCTAATGAGCATGAAGGGCGGCTCATAACTTATTACAAAAATATTTTAGTTGCTTACTCTTCTCCTTATATTCATTTACCATATCATTGTAGCAAATAGTATCTTTTCTCACGAAGGTAATTTTGACTAAATTATTGATCACATCCTCCCACCAAAAATATTTTTGAAAAAAAAATAATTAAATTCTTAAATTCATTAAATATTTTGGATAATTATTTTAATCAAATTAATTTAAAAAATTATTATGCCTTAAATTTCTCAAAATAAAAATATTTTGTTTCTCTAGAGACCGGCTTCCTATTTATTCATTTTATCTCCATCTTCTTAGTAAATATTTGTCTAATCTTCTGTGATATAGGATCAGATGGCTCCATAATCTTACTATAATTTTTTGATAATATTCATTAATATGTACTTAAAATTAATTAATTACTGGCGTGCACGGACAGTGACCTATATTCTCTCACTGGGTCTAGTCGATATTGATGCTACTGTGCTAGCATCAATACCTGCAGGTTCTGCTTCCACAGATGATGCAATAAAAATAAATAGAGCTGGTATTGAAGTATCCGTCGAGATGGAACGAGCATAATCTGATAGTAAGTCGGTCCCTAACTGGGTGATATACATTGCAGATGGAGAGGAATGCACTACTTAGACCTGTCCTGAGAATATCTCCTAGTTGGATCCCTCTTGTCTGACATAGAGCTAGATTTGCCTCCACGAGTGCTTTTTTGACGCCTAATCATATCAAACAAATGGTTTTGAATTTCAAGAATTATGTTTTTCCTAAAATCATTAAATTTATAATAAACATATAAATTTAATATATGATTAATTTATATTAATATAAGATTTCAATCATATTTCCATTTAATTTTTTATTAGTTAAATATATTAATTTTTAATGTATAATTAATTTATATTAATATTTAATTTTTTAGGTAATATAAAACTTATGCAATTAAATTTTATTAATACTAGTTTAAATTTTTCAGAAGAATTATTTTTATTAAATTTTTACAATAAAACACTAAATATTAAATTTTTGGTGTTGCTTCAGTCGTTTATTTCATTTTTTTAGTGGAGGATCGATTTGGATGGCTTGCAAGTAATATATCAAATAAAATCTTTATTTATTAAATTTTTGATATAACTATTTGTGAAATTAATAATTCTAATTTGATACATTTTATTAAAAAATTATATAAGTTTGATTTATACCGAATTAATTTTCCATCACTAATAAATTTAAAAAAAAATACTGTAATACCTTGTAAATTTTTATTTTTAACTAATTAATTAAACTAATAATAATAATAAGTGAAACAATTAGGCAAAATAATAATAATAATAATAATAATAACAACAATAATAATAATAATAATAATAATAATAATAATAATAATATACAGTGGAGTGGATAGTAATACCAAAAATAAAATAAAATAAAATATAAAGTAAATATAATAATAATTAAAATCAAATCAGAAATTAGGTAATAGAAAACTTTTATTATGGTTCATTAAAATTGGTTCAGTAGATTTTAGTGGATAAACTATTAGGGTTTAGTTTATTAATTAATATGTTATTAATTTGTAAAGAATGAAATTGTCAAAAGAAAAAGAAACAAAGAAAGAAAAGAAAAGAAAAACTTAGAGAGAGAGAGAGAGAGAGAGAGAAATTGGTCTGTGACTGAAAATTTAGAAACAGTAAAGAGGGAGAGAGAGAGAACTTGGAGCAATAATTTTTTTTAGCTTCGTTTGTTGACTTTCGGTGACTTTTTAGTGTCACACGTCTGCCACCGGAAAAGCAAACTCGATAAACTTTCCAACGCTAGCAAAACCGCCGTGATCCACAGCCTGAGACTGTCGCACGCGCCGCGCAATTAGCTTACTGGAGCTCACATCGACATTGTTTTTGGAGGGCTATTTCGACCACTTTTCCGATGAAACTGATATTTTTAGATTCCTCTCTTCTTAAGCTAAGATTTGGTATATTATATGTGATTTATAGATGAGTATTTAAAAAACTATATACATGTGTATTAGGATTTATTTAAACAGAAATATAAAAATAAAATAATAATTTTTAATAATTAAATTATGATTTAATAAAGAAATTAGAATTTAATTTATATGTAGAAATTATGATAAATTAGAAATAAATAAAGAAAATTAGATTTTGAATTATTACAAGTAAAATTTATAAATTGATAAACTAAAAAGGAATTACTAAAAAAATTAGTAAAATTAGTAAATTAGGAATTATAATGTTAATTGATTAAATAACTATAGTTATTAAAGGTAGAATTAAAGTAAAAAATAATTAATTAATATAGACTATAAAAATATAAATGAAATATTAAGTATAATTAAAATAATTAAATATTAATTTAAATACTATTAAGTTATAGAACAAATTAATATATATAAAATGAATTGATGAAATTATAAATCAGTAGATTATTGTTCGTTAGTAAATCTAAATATATTATCAATTATATTTAAGAATTTTATGTATATATATAGGTTTTTAATGATTAATTAATTAAAATAGTATATATATATATATGCATATTAGCTTAGAGTAAATATATTGATAGTTAAATTAAGTTCAATTCTTGAATTATAAATTTTGTTATAATATAAATTAGTAATACTTTTGTTGAAAAGTTATAAATAAAAAAAATTATGAGATAAAAGATAAAAATATATCAATATATATTAAATAGTATATTAAGATATATTAAATACTATTATTAATAAGAGTTTTAAATTACAAAATTAATTAAGTTAATTAAAATATTTATAATTAAATTGAACTAATTAGTTATTAAATAATCAAATTAGGGGTAAATAAAATATACTTTAAATTATAAAAAATCATAAAATTAATTGTTAATAAAGATTTGTATTGTTATAGTTATAATAATTAGGTTATTATTATTAAAGTATGGGTTATGATAATTGCTAAAATAAAAATTATGTTAAGTAATAATTAATTAGTAATATTATTAGTAATGTAGTAATAAAATAATATAATTAAAAATTTATAAACATTAATAATTTTCAAAAATTATATAATAATTAATACTATTAGTATTACTACTGTTATTATTAATATTGAGTATATATATATATATAAATTTGAATAATCCTTTAACTAAAAGTTTATAACTATTATTATAATTAAATGTTTTCTATTATAATAATGTTTAAGATTATAATTACCACTATTAAATATTTACTTAAACTTTATTATTATTATAAAATAGTCTACTAAATTTTTATTTAAATAGTTATATTTTTATTATTATTATTATCATTGATATAACTGAATAATAAATTTAATATAAGTTATTAATTTAAGACGGTAATTAAATAATTATTTAAATAATGTTACTATTTTTAGTAATTTTATCATAAGTAAATTTTAGAAAATAAAAATAAAGTATTATTAAGTAAATAATATTATTATTATTTTCTTACTCTAGCATTGTTATTATTAGCATGAATTTATTTATTAAAGCGAAGAATATATAAATATATTGTAGATTAAAATTTATAATGTATAATACGTAAATAAATAAGTCAGTTAATGAATAAATATTTATTAGAAAAATTTAATAGATAATTGTACATTAGAAATTAGATAAATACTTATTGTAATATTACCTCAAAAAATTTAAAAGTTACAAAATTATTGAAACATCTTTAGAATTTAAGAATATAAAATTATACATCATATTCATAACATACATCTATAGTGACTAGAATATATTTTAAAATAAATAATATTCTTATATTATTATAAGGACGAATCCAGTTGCAGCTATAGAATATCAAAAGAATCATGTTAATTAAATAAATACAGTATTTGGCCCAGGTGAGTAGTAAATATATAACATTGTATTTTTTTAAAAGTATTATATTTATATATAATTTTGAAAAAATATTTATTAAGTGAATTTATTCGTAGTGATGATTTATTTCTGAATATTAATTATTTTCTTATTAAGTGAGAACAAATAATATTAGTTTAAATTTTTATATGTGTAAATGATTGATTTTATTATGTTAGATAAATCAGTTTATACACACTCTTTTATAAATCTGTCTGATCGCACCTTGATGATGGGTGTTTAAATTTAATGATATTATAAAATTACCCTTGGCCTGGGTAATTTTCTCTGCACATATATATTGAAGTTATTTTCTCCTTAGACTTATAAGATAAGTCATCATACGCCCTTGGATTGAAGTTAGAATAATAAAGATTTATATTTGAATGTATATAAAAGATGACTAAGATTAAAATTATATTTATCCAGCTGAGCTATAGATAATGCTTATATTATATATATATATATATATATTAAACTTTATATGTTCTTCCTCATTATATATTTATCTATTCACTGAGTAGTTAGACTCATTCATTATATATAAATAACATTTCAGATATTGAAGAATAAACCAGTATAACATCTCTATATTCTTCCTCCTTCAACGTATAGCTAAGGTCAGGCCAATATAATTGTCTTTTGAAATTATTTAATAATTATATATATTATTGTAGTAAATAATAATAAGTTGTATTTAAGAATATTAATATCTATTTGATTGTGCAATTGAAAAATATTTAGTAAATTAAATTATGAGTTATGTTTATTTAGTAAACTAATATTATGATAGATTGTAAGATAAATCTACCCTTAGATTTGAGAGAATGAGGTGTGACAAATACTACCCATCCTCTTTCTCTCTGAACTCTCATAGGTTTTTCTTATTTCCTAGTTTAAGAGTAAGGTTGTCATCAATTCATTAACAAACAGTAACCCCGTTTATCTTTCTTTGTAATCTACTATTTGATTTTTGTGCTTTTTTTTTGTATGGTTAAAACTCAAATAATTTTCAGATTAGTATAGATATGAAATTTAGCGTTTGTATCTTATTTTCATGTTTTTTTTTTCTTTTTTTAGAGTAAAATTGAATGCTATCTAAGTTTTTATTATGAAGTTTTTATCTTTTTTTTTACTTGAAGGTTGTGTGTCCTCGTCAAATAGAAATTATTTATCATTCTCTAATTAAAAGTTTTTCTTTCTCAAATAGATGTTATTTTTCATTCACTAATGGATATATCCTTCTTATATGGAAGATAACAGATGACAGATGAAATGAGTATCTTGCTGAAAGCCAGATTGCTCATGGACTGTTACCATTATCCATTGGTTGCATTGAAGAAGTTTAAGGAGATCCAGTTCCGGTGACTTCATTAGTTATGTACATCTTGTGTATTTTAAAATTTTATATTTTATTTATACCTTATATATGTATTTTTTGACTTATTAATAAGAATTTATTTGCATTAAAAAAAACTCAATTTCTTATTGTGTGGCAAATTATTATTAATAAATAGTGAAAACGTTGCTAATATAATAAAATTAGAAATGTCAAATAAAATAAGAAATAAAACCACCTTTCAATTTTTTTTTTAAAATTATTTGACCATTCAATCAAAAATTCAAATTTTTACATAAAATACCAATATATATGTGAAACAATTTTTTTATATTTCACCTAATTATCAAAAAATCTAATTTCGATATTAAAATAACACTATAATTAATTAAAAATTAAAATTTTGAATATCCAAATAATAATGTGTTTTTTTACCTAAAAAATATTCCCAAATATATAAATTTAATTTAACCTAAAAAAATATTATTCTACTAACTTAAAAAATATTTATAAATTCCTAAAATATACCAAAACAATTAATTTACCATAATAAATTTCTACATATTTTTTTACTTAAAAAAATATCAACATTTTATAGACAAAAAATATACCAACATTTTTAAAAAATTAATGCTACATAATATAAAAAACAGAAAATTAATTATACAAAATATCAAAAACATAATTTAACAAAATATACAATTAACAATTTCCAAATATAACAAAATATACAATTTAACAATTACCAAATATAATAACATATACAATTTAACAATTTCTATATATTACAAAAAAAAACAGAATTTAACAATTTCCAAATTTAACAAAAAACAAAATTTACCAAAAAATATACAATTTAACAAAATATAAAAACATAATTTTTTAACAGGAATAAAAAATAAAAGCATTTTTATATAGACATGAAAATGTAAAAAGATTTGTTGATAAATTTCATAATAAAATTAATCCAAATAATTACTACACGAATAGAATCAAAACTAATATAATTAAATTGTAAAAAAAAAATAAGAACACATGCCTGGTAATCGAAGCCTGCAGAGATAAAAACCCCAAATGGAAATCCAATAAATTAAAACACTAGAATGGAAAAAAAAAAAAAGCAACTAAAATTAAAAGAAAAACAAACAAAAATAAAAATGTGAAAATAGAAAAAATTAAATAAAAAGAAAGATAAAAAAATGAAAAATTAAACAGACAAAGAAAATTAACTGAAGATAATAAATACAAAACACATACCTCCCAGTGCTCGGTGCTGGTGTAAAAATAGATATATATATATATATAGAGAGAGAGAGAGAGAGAGAGAGAGAGAGAGAAGAAGAAGAAGAAGAAGAAGAAGAGAAGAAGAAGAAAAAGAAGAAGAAAGAGATTTTAGCTAAGTGAAGAAGAAAGAAGAAGAAGAAAAATATATAGATATGGTTAATATTTTACCGATTACTTTAAGTGTATGTCGGTAAATTAATGAAAGTTACCGACTGAAAAGAAACTCTCTCGGCAAACAATAGCGCTCAAAACACAAACTGAATTTGATATTCTTAAATTTTACCGACAGCACCATAATTCTGTTAATAAAAGAGAATATTCATATACCACCATTTATTCTTTTACTGGAAGAACTAGTATTCTCTCGATAAATTGTAGTGCTCAAAATATCATCTAAATTTTATCAATACTATCATAAATTAGTAAAAAAGACTACTCATATGCCACCATTCTCTACTCGTATGCCATCATTCATTCTGTTACCGAGAAAATTGGTATCCTCTCATTAAATAGTGATGCTCAAAATATTGTTTGCATTTTATATTTTAAAAATTGCAGAGAGAAACATAATTCTTTGGATAAAAGAGACTCCTATCGAGAGAACACGGTAAATGAATGACATCCAAAATGCCGCGCCTGCGTTTCATGCTATCTCTATCGAGTATCGGTACTTTTTGCTGGTAAATGTCACCGGTGAATAATAACATCATATTTTTGTTGAAAATTAAACTTGCTATTTTTTAATAATTTATTTTTAACAAATTATTCTTTTGTTATTAATAATGGGTTATTAATTATTTGTAATTAAAAGCCGTTCATTAAAATAGTAGTTTCTTATTTTAGCTTTCTAATTTTGTAATTATTGTGTAGTATAAATACATAAGAAAATAAGTTGTAAGTTGTTGAATAAAATGCAATAAATTTGAGTTTATCAATTCCTCTTTCTTTCTTTCTTTTATTTTTTATTTAGTTTATATCCACCACATTTTCAACAAAGTGGTATCAGAGCCTAGATCATAAGCATGTCTTTAAATACAAATAATATTTCTTTCCAATACCCTCAACTCACCAAACTCAATTATGAAAATTGGGCACTTTGAATGAAGGTCATCCTAGGTGCTCAAGGTGTTTGGGATGTCGTCAATAAAGGTTATGTGAAACCTAAAAATGTGGCTGTTTTAGAACAAGCTGCGAGGGATGTTTTGGAGAAAGAAAGAAAGAAGGATCAATGTGCACTAACTATCATTCATCAAGGCTTGAATGATGAGATGTTTGAGAAAATTACTAACGAGACAAACTCTAAGCAAGCATGGGAAACTCTTTGAAATTCTGTCATGGGAGTAGACAAAGTGAAGAAGGTGCATCTTCAAACTCTAAGGGCTGAGTTTGAATCTCTTATAATGAAAGAAAGTGAATCCATTTCGGATTACTTCACAAGGGTACTGGCAGTAGTGAACCAAATGAAGAGACTTGAGAAAAGTTGGAAGATGTTTGTGTTATAGAAAAAATCCTTCGCTCCCTCAATTTTAAATTTGATCATATCGTGGTGGCAATTGAAGAATCAAAGGATTTAGAAGCTATGTCTATTGGTGAATTAAATGAGTCTTTATGGGCTTATGAGGAAAGAATGAATAGAGGAAAGCAAGAGCACACAGAGCATGCCTTGTAAGCAAAACTTTCACTAAATAGCAAAGGAGAAGCTGGTGAAAGTAGTAGAAAAGGCCAAGGACATGAAAGAGGCCGAGGCCAAGGAAGAGGATATAGTCGAGGAAGAGGAAGAGATGAGCAAAATTCTTATGAGATGATAAATCAAAATTATTTTAGAGGTCGTGGAAGAGGAAGAGCAAGAGGCAATTTTAAGGGGATCAATGAAGCAAATATTGATAAGACCCACATTGAATGTTATTCATATGAAAAGTATGGACATTACTCTTGGGAATGTCAAGTCAAGAGAGAAGAAAAGACTAAGCTTGTTATACAAGAGGAAGATTTGGAGGAGCCAACTTTACTCCTTACATTCAATAAAGATCAAAAATGTGAAAGCAGTACATGGTACTTGGACAACGGAGCAAGTAACCATATGACTGGTGATAAAAATAAATTTGTAGAACTCAACACCAATGTGACTGGAAATGTACAATTTGGCAATGAATCCAAGGTTAAGATCAAAGGCAAAGGAACAATTTTATTTGAGCTAAACAATGAAAGTCATAAACTACTTCCTAATATTTATTACATACCAAAAATGAAAAATAATATTTTGAGTATTGGGCAGCAAATGGAGAATGGTTGTAAAATAGTTATGGAAGATCGTTATCTTTGGCTCAGAGATAAAGAAAGAAGACTTATTGCTAAAGTTTCTATAACCAGAAACCGTATGTTCTTGTTAGATATGAAGAAAAATGAAGCCATATGTTTGAAAGCTTGCATGAAAGATCCATCTTGATATGGCATATGAGATATGGGCACTTAAATTTTGAAGGACTTAAAGACTTAGGAATGAAGAAAATGGTGAAGGAATTCCAAAAATTGACCATCCAAGTCAATTATGTGAAGCTTATTTACTTGGAAAGCATTCGAGAAAGAGTTTTTTGAAGCAGTCCAATTCAAGAGCTACCAAGCCACTATAATTGATTCATGCAGATGATTGTGGAATAATCAAACCTGAATCACTTGGTAAAAGCTCTTATTTTTTGCTTTTTATATATGATTATTCATGGAAAACCTGGGTTTATTTCTTGAAGCACAAAAGTGAAGCATTTGAAGCTTTCAAAAAGTTCAAGGCCCACATAGAAAAGGAGAGCATTTATGAGATAAAATCTTTGAGAACTGACAAAGGTGGTGAATTCACTTCTAATAAGTTTCAAGCATTTTGTGATACATATGGAATTCATCGTCCTATGACCGTTCCTAGATCGCCACAATAAAATGGAGTTGTTGAAAGAAAGAACCGGACAATTCTTAATATTGCACGGACCATGTTAAAAAGCAAGTCGATGCCAAGAGAGTTTTGGGCAGAAGCAGTTGCATGTGCAGTCTATCTTTCTAACCGTTCACCTACTAAAAGTTTGAATAAAGTGACACCTCAAGAAGCTTGGAGTAGAAGAAAGCCAAATGTGTCACATTTACGAGTATTTAGCTCTATACCTTATGCTCAAGTTCCAAAACAAGAGAGATCAAAGCTTGATGATAGAAGCAAGAAGCTCATTTTTATTTGCTATGATGAGAACCCAAAAGGCAATAAGTTTTTTGATCCAAATAATAATAAAATTTTAGTTAGCAGAGATGTTGAATTTGAAGAAAATGGAGCTTGGGACTGGAATAAACAAGAAGAAGCCATTTATGATTTTCTTCCATACTTTAATGAGGAAGAAAATCTACCACAAGAAGATCAAGGTGAAATTACAGACCCAGCAACACCTGCTCCATCTCCTGCAACATCAATAGCAGCTTCCCCTTCATCGAGTTCAAGTGAAGGTCCTCGAAGATATCGTAACCTTACAGATCTTTATGAAGAAACTTACAGAATAGATGACGAAAATTTATTATGTCTATTCTCTAATAATGAGCCTTCAAGCTTTAAAGAAGCTGTGAAAGATAAGAGATGGGTTCAAGCGATGGAGGAAGAAATTCAAACCATAGAAAAGAATAATACTTGGGAGCTTGCAACACTTCCAAGTGGACGTCAAGCAATAGGTGTCAAATGGGTATATAAAATCAAGAAGAACTCAAAAGGTGAAGTAGAAAGATACAAGGCGAGACTTGTTACTAAGGGTTATAAGCAACAACAAGGCATTGATTATGATGAAGTTTTTGCTCTTGTTGCTCGATTGGAGACAATTCGCCTATTACTATCACTTGCGGCGCAGAACCAGTGGAAAATCCATCAAATGAATGTGAAATCTGCATTTCTTAATGGTTATCTTGACGAAAAGGTTTATGTTGAACAGCATGGGTTTTGTTATTAAAAACTCTGAAGATAAGGTGTTAAGATTGAAGAAAGATTTATATGGGTTAAAGTAAGCACTACGAGCATGGAACAGTCATCCCAGTACTTGCAGAAGAATGGTTTCATAAGATGCAATCATGAATATGCACTCTATGTCAAAAAGGAGGAAAAAGACCTATTATTTATTTGTATCTATGTGGATGATCTTATTTTCACAGGAAACAATCAAATAATGTTTGATGATTTCAAGAAGGCTATGGCTCAAGAATTTAAAATGAGTGATAAGAGACTCATGTCCTATTATCTTGGAATAGAAGTCAAACAGACAGAGGATGAAATTTTTATTTCGCAAGAAGCTTATGTGACGAATTTATTAAAAAAGTTCAACATGCTGGATTGTAATCCTGTTAACACACCAATGGAGTGTGGTGTAAAACTTTCTAAGGAGGAAAAAGGAGTGCAAAAGGTTAATCCAACATTGTTTAAAAGTCTTGTTGGAAGCTTAAGGTATCTTACTTGTACTAAACCTGATATTTTATTTTCAGATGGACTTGTTAGTCGAATTATGGAGGATCCAATTGAAACATACATGAAAGTTGCAAAGAGAATTCTCCATTATCTAAAAAGCACTCTTGATTATGGAATTTTTTATTTGCCTTCAAAGGAATTCAAGCTAACTGGATATTGTGATAGTGATTATGGTGGAGACATTGATGACAGAAAGAGTACAACTGGATTTATTTTATTTTTAGCAAATAATCCAATTTCTTGGTGCTCTAAGAAACAACCAATAGTAACTCTTTCAACTTGCGAAGCTGAGTATGTTGTTGGCACTGCTTGTGCATGCCATGCAATTTGGTTAAAAATATTATTAAAGGAACTCTATTTTGAAGATAATAAGCCAGTGAAAATTAGAATGGATAATAAGTCGGCTATTGCTATAGCAAAGAATCATGTATTTCATGATCGAAGTAAGCATATTGAGACAAAATATTATTTCATCCGTCAGTACATTGAGAACATGCAAGTAGAAGTGGAGTACGTAAAGTCACTTGATCAAGTTGCAGACATTTTTACGAAACCACTCAAATATGATATTTTTCAAAAGATGAGAATGATGATTGGAGTTGAAAAAATATCAAGTTTACGAGGAGATGTTGAAAATTAAACTTGCTATTTTTTAATAATTTATTTTTAACAAATTGTTCTTTTGTTATTAATAATGGGTTATTAATTGTTTGTAATTAAAAGCAGTTCATTAAAATAGTAGTTTCTTGTTTTAGCTTTCTAATTTTGTAATTATTGTGTAGTATAAATATATAAGAAAACAAGTTGTAAGTCATTGAATAAAATACAATAAATTTGAGTTTATCAATTCCTCTTTCTTTCTTTCTTTCTTTCTTTTATTTTTTATTTAGTTTATATCCACCACATTTCCAATAATTTTTTCTCTCATTTTTACTGAGCAATATTAATTTTTATCGGTATCCTATTTCTAAATTTTTGATGATTTTTTTTTCTTAATCTTCTGTCGATAAATGCCAATAGAAAAATAGCATTTCCATTGGTAATTCTCGTATTTCTTGTAGTATGTGTGTGCCTCTCTCTCTCTCTCTATATATATATATATATATGTGTGTAATTTTAACTTTATAATAATATATTATAAATTATTTAATGAAAATAAAGGGAATGTAACTTAAAAATTAAAGCTCATGAATACATCATCAACATGACAATGTAGTGAAAAGTAAAATGCATATGTGAAAAATAAACTGCTAAAATGTAAAAAAAAGAAAAGAAAAGAAATTGTATATTTGGTTAAAAATAGTATAAGACATTTACTAAATTATAAATTAAAGATGATTAAAGAATACCATAAAATAAAAATGTAAAATATGAGACTAAATATTTTTGAAAATAATATATGGGTAATACTATCATCATTTTTATAAAGTAAAAAAGATGGAAGAGTATTTAACTATTTCTTAGATTTAAAGTTTAAACAAATTTATGATTTAATGGAGATTGACTGCAGCAAAATATCTTTTATTTTTGTTTTTTCTCTTCAATTTATTAATTAAGTTTTATTTTAGATATTGGCTAGTAATTAAGAGAAATTTTTTTAATATATAAAATAAGTGTAAGAATATATATATTTTTATATTTATTTAATAAGAATTTAGTCTTAATTAATTGATGCATATATATAAATTGTCCTGAAAATATTTATAACGGAAACAAACAAGAAAAAAAAAAGATCAAAACATCACCATCCTTGTACTTTATTGGCCACTTATATCATTAAAATTTTTAAACTACAATTTACAATCAATAATCATTTTATTTTTATTAAAATCCTTAACTCTATTTTTCAATGACTAGATTTGTGATGAAAAATAGAGTTTCATCTTGAATCTTAAATGCAAACTTTAAACCCTGAATTTTGAACTCTCAATTTTTAAAAAACTCAAACTTGAAAAATAATTTATTTTCAAGTGACAAAGAAAACTCTTACTATAGAATAAAAATTGCAACAATCTACTAAACTATAAGAAACACGTAATTTACCGATAAAATTTATTGACAGAGAAATATTTGTTATAAATTTTCGATAGTTTACCGAAAAAACAATGGAAAAAAGAAAAAATAAATGTTGGATAATTCAGAAACATAATACCTTATATTAAACCCTAAAAAATTAATATAAATATAGCAAAAATTTTAAAAATTAGGTTAATCTAAGATTGCATAAAATTTAATACCTTATACTAAAAATTAATCTAAAAATAAAGAAAATTAAAATTTAGGTTAATTTAAGATTAATAAAATTCGATACCTTACGTTAAAAATTAATCTAAAAATAATAAAAAAAAATTAGGTTAATTTAAGATTAACAAAATTTAATACTTTATATTAAAAAATAATCTAAAAATAAAGGTACTTTCATGGATGTTATAAATTGAAAGGATAGGTGTATATATGGGGAAAATTCTATTGAAATTTCGTTAGAAATTTAATTTATTGGAATAATTCATTTTATTCTTAATTTTTTTAAAAGATTTAGTATATTCATACATACACATATGCACACTCATATTTTACATATTAGAATAGTACTCAATACTCATATGCATTCTACACACACTTTTACTTCACTCATTCTTCATTTGCTATATTTTGTCACTATTTTAACTTTTTTATGCCATAGAACTTTTATAGACGGGCCAGTTACCTGTAAGACTATGCCATAGACTATTTGATAAATCGTCAACTTGGCGAGATAATAGTATACAAAACATAGAAATATAAAAATGATCAAGTCAAAAGTAGCTATTCAATAAAGTAGGATGCCATGCATCAATCAAAGTTCAAAAGGGTTGTTAAAATATCATCGATAATCATTGATGAAGCACAATGACTACAACAAAATCCAAACAGATAAACAGAGAAATCTATGTTAATTGCATGCATTATAATCACAATGTTAATTGCATTGCTAGTAAGCACAGAGCAGGACAGTAACTTCTTCCCTTATTCAAACAGTAGATTAGCCTATATATATATAATTCAAATCAAACATTCTCAATAGAGGTAGGACCAAATTCATATCAAGCATAATCCAATCAAGGTTAAACAGTTGAAACAAAAAATAGAACAAGTTTCAAATCAATCATTCTCAATAAAGCAGGATGCTTAGAGTGCAATGCAAGATCGCATCCAAATTAAGGAATGAGCTTTTAAGAAAACAATGGAAGTATGAATTAGAGGATGAACTCAAGAACACAATGCTCATCCCATAATTTCCATAACACAGTGACGGTAACAACTTCATAGACAAAGCAAGTTTCAATAGTTACAATAAGGATTCAAGAGAAGAAATGGATAACACAGTTAATGCTATAAGTGTAAAAAGGCAATATAAACAGCTATAGTGGATAAGCTAAAAGAAACAAAGCTCATCCTCATACAAGGTTCAATAACACAAGAAGAGTCAAACAACTCGTACAAGCAAAGCAATTTCAATGGAAATATAAAGAGTTTAAGAAAAAGAATGAGAAATACATTACTATATCTCACCTTAACACCTTAGCCCTTGATAGATTCTTATCTTGAATAATTCTAACCTTATTTTTAATTATTTTCAAATTGAATTTGATGTAATTTCATTATTTGAGTTAGAATTTCTCTCATTCTAATTTGGAAAGTCAAGATGCAAGAATTTGACTGAAAATGGTGCAAATTGGAAGAAAGTGAGCAAAAAAAAAAAAGCAGAGAAGTCAATTGCCACGCTCATGGCTCTCAAATCCTATGATCATGGATTTCAAATTCAGTCTACCAACTTAAGAAAAGAAGAAAAAGAGAAGTTCCAGAGGAGTTTTAAAACCCACGACCATTCGTGGCAATCAAAGACCACGACCGTGGGATTAAATCGCCCATTGCCTGAATAGAGAAAACAAGAAATCTAAAAGTTCTAGATCCAAATTAAAATCCACGGCCATGTCATCTCAAAGGCCACGCATGTGGGATATGTTTACAATCTTTCTAAAGGAAAGGAAGAAGAAAATCATAGATCTAGAAGACGAACGAATCCCACAGCCTTGGCAAGCCAAAGGCCACGACCATGGGAATAAAAATATTGCTGCCAAAATAATTAAAAGTTGATGAGACAACTCTTGTTCATAAAAGCCATAACTATGGCATAAAAGCCACACTCGTGGAGATAAAAAGGTGGTTGGTAACCTTATTTAAGGAGAAAATTCCTTTATGTTTCAAGAAAATTGATTAAAGTGATTTCTCCCACTAAGAATAAGAGCCTCCAAACCTCTATATAAACAATCATTCTCTAAGTCTTCAAGCATCCAATCATCCAATAATCAAAATATTCTTCCAAATAAATTGAGTTTTTTTAGAATTTTAGAATTTTTTTGGAGAGAAGAGTGAAGATTGATTTCAAAAAGAAGTTAAAAGTTTCAAGTAGAGTTCTTCTTCAATCTAAAGAAGACCTAGAGTTTGATTTATCTTGTTCTTTAATTTACAATGCTTTCAATTATTATCTTTAATTATTTTATTGCTTTTATTTTAATTATGAAGAACTAAACTTTCATTTAGGGTTGGCTCTTTTATTGAATTTACTATGGAGTAATTTATATTTATTTAATTTTATTATGTTTATCCTTCAATTATTTTGTTATATTTGATCTTAAGGCATTAATTATCTAACCAATAATTAATTGATTTGAGATATTATATGATGGAACGAAAATGAAAGCATAACATTAGTCCAATGAGGTAACAATCTTAACTAAGTTTTCACTTAGAGATAAGGTAGACACTTAAGAGGTTGATACAAGATTCTCATAGAACTTAATAAATTAATTTAATTACTTGTGATTACGAGAGTAGACATTAGATTAAACTCAATATTAGTTTTAGTATTTGAGAGAGACTAAGACTTAAATTAGAAAAATAACCATTAATAAAGAAAAAACTAAATTACATATTAAATTAAACCAAAACCATTTCAATTTTAATTACTTCAATTTATTTACTGCAATCAAATTTCTTTTGTCCAAATAATAAAAAGTTTAATTGTTTGGTACTTAGAATTACTTTTCTCGTGGGAACGATACTCTACTCATCATTACATTACTTGTTAATGACTTGTAAACTTGCAGTTAAGATAATTAAGCTATTAAGGCCCTAATAGCCCTTAGCCTTATAATAAAATGCTTTTTAGCTCATTCTTTTTTCTAGAGAGCTTCTATGCCTCTTCACCATACACAAAGATCATATGTATATAGACATACACTATTCTAAACATATGGAAACCTATACATGCTATTATTTTTATGGCAGTCTAAGTTGTCTGTTATAGGTTCTATCATGATCATTGTACCATATAAGTTAAGGAAACTCGAGGTCCAATAGAGATCAAAATCTCATTGGTAGTCGCAAAAGCCAATTGTGAGATAGTGATCGCATTCGTTATCTATATTGTAGTCATGATAAATTAATTAAGAAAGGTCTAATTGTCACAGTAGATATCGCGGTCAGGTTCACAGTCGCTTTGTAGGATGCGAGATGGTGTTTCTGAGATATAATAAGGATCAGATCCTTAGTAGCGATCGCAAGCCAGAGTTCACAAGACAACTACGGTTTCTTCATATTTTTTAAGTTACTTATTTGAAGTTCTTTTGTTTCTTTTACTTTTAAATTTCTAATTGCATCTTTAAGTTCACCTTTATTGGTTTAACTCACTTTAATTTCTATTAGGTCATTATGGTTCAATTCAATATATTTAAACCCTAATCGACCAAATGCACACTTAATTTGATTTTCTTCAACTCTACCCTATCTTTTTTTTTCTTGAACTGAAACTCTAGCCTGTCTAGAAGCTTATATAAACGCACACTTAATTTGATTCTGTTAAACTCTAGCCTATCTAGAAGCTTATATTTAATCATTTCTTTGAAGAGTATCTAGAAATAGAAAGACCCAATTCATTTTAATTAGTTGGTAATTAATTAATTAGTACACCAATATTATTACTCCCAATTAAGCACATTTTTTAAACAAATTACTATTAATTACATTGTGAAATAAATATGTGGTCACACTAAACTACTAGGTATAATATAACTTTTATATTATTTAATTTTTTTTGTTCTTAAATTTTTAATTAACGTTTTTATAGTAAACATTTTAAATATGCAGTTTTTTTAATGTGTAAATTTCTTAATTTTAACTTTTTTATGTTTTTTTTATTAATATTCAACAATGCCTGCTAATCATTGAACCATTATATAACATTTCTTACCCAGCAGATCTATCAGCTTGACTATAATTATATTGAGAGAGATCAATATTACATAATTATCCCAATTATACATGGCAATTTGGCCGCACAAGCATTATGTTTGTGACATTTTTGTGGCATGTTTGTGCCGATTGAAAAAACTAATTATATTGTGTCGTGTTGATCTAAAAAATTAAGTGTACTGCATTGGACAGTACTAACATTTTAAAAGTGACGGCCCAACACGATTTATTAGTCCATATATAATCGTGTCGTACCATACTGGATTGTACCATATTGTGTCAAAGGTTTACATCCACAGAGAAGAGAAATATTATTTATTTATCAAAATATTATAAATTAAAAAATAAGTTATATCAAAAATTTTAAACCTAGGCTATATTTTCATCTTCATTGTAAGAGAATGTGTTCAAATGGAGGATATTTTATTGTTTATGCTCCACGTCAAATCAATCTTTTAAAACTATGCACATTTTAAATAACTTAGCTGATAAACAAGCTCCCTTACATTTCGCACTCTTTGACCTATACCAAAACAACTTTTCGATATAATTGTGGATATAAGAGGAATAAGTAAATCATGTACCATACTGGAAAATACCAGCCAATATTTCTCATTATATTTCCACCATAATAAAATATCTAAATTTTCTAAATCTTTATGTGAAAAACTTTTTTTTTTGTAAATAAAATTGAATTTCATCATAATTTGTATTAAAATGATATTATGTATAAAAGACTAAACAGATATTACTGCAAAAGGATTAATAATTATTGATGTAATCAGTATGTATTTATACAGTTTGCTAAGCCTAATTTTAAATTTAAATCCCACTATAATAGGGATACAATAATATTTACATATATCCTTTCCTAACAGAGTATACAGCTAATTATAGAGTTTATTATCTTCTGATTTCAGATGGGCTTGGGCTTTGGCTATTACCCACCCTCAAGCTTAAGGGCATTTACGAAGCCCTAGCTTAGTCTTATTCTTCAGAAACAACAGGCGAGATAGGGGTTTAGTGAGCATATCGGCTGTCTGATCAGCGGCAGCCATATGAGAGACATGCAAAACTCCTGACTGAACTTGCTCTCTAATAAAGTGAAAGTCAATCGCTACATGCTTCATACGAGAGTGAAAGACCGGATTAGAGCTCAGTTGTGTAGCACCAACGTTATCACAATAAATCACAGGGTGATTCTCCAATTGAACCTTCAACTCAGAGAGAAGATGCAATACCAAGTTTAGTTCAGTCGTTGTATTCGCCACTGATTTATATTCAGCCTCTGTCGAAGAATGCGCAATCGATCTCTATTTCTTAGAGCTCCACGAAATCAAGTTTCAGCCAAAATACACAACAAATGCTCCTATCGAATGGTACCCATCACGATCTCCTCCCCAATCTGCATCAGAGAAAGCATGCAAGGCAGATGGAGAATCTTTAAACAACTGAAGTCCATCATTCAAAGTTCCAATCAAATACCGCAAAAGTCTCTTTGCTGCTGCCCAATGCTCTGTTATGGGTTGATGATTAAACTGAGAAAGTTTATTTACAGAGAAGGCAATGTCTGGACAAGTCAGAGACAAATACTGTAAGCTTCCTATGACTTTTCTATATTCTGCTGGGTCAGACAATTTAGTACCTGTTGTGAGCATTAATATAGAATTGCTTGCCATTGGTATTGATACTGATTTTGCGGTGCTCATATTTGTCTGCTCAAGAAGCTCTAAAATGTATTTGCGTTGTGACAATAGTATCCTCTGCTTATTTGGTATAACTTCAATACCCAAAAAGTAGTGTAGTGAGCCCAAATCTTTTAAAGAAAACCTCGTTGCCAAAATAGTGATATAATCTTGATAAACCTTGTACAACTACCCGCCATTATGATATCATCAACATACACAATAAGTAGCAAAGTACCCTTTGATGACTGATTTATAAACAAAGAAGCATCTGATAAGGAATTGACAAAACCTGTATCCAATAGATGTTGTCGTAGAGCATGATACCAGGCCCTAGGAGCTTGTTTCAACCCATAGATTGCTTTCTGTAAATGACAAACATAATTGGGTTTATCCTTATCTTTAAACCCTTGTGGCTAGGCCATGAATACATCTTCTGTCAATGGTCCTTGTAAAAAAGCATTGTTAACATCGAGTTGATGTAGTTTCCAACCATTGGTAACTGCTATACTAAGAACTAGTCGTATAGTTACTGGTTTAACAACCGAACTAAATGTTTTATGAAAGTCCACACCGGGACACTGATGAAAGCCTTTTGCCACTAACCGGGCTTTGTACCTTTGAACCGTACCATCTGAGTTATGCGTGATCCGAAACACCCACTTGCAGCCAATTAGATTCTGAAAATCAGTAGGAGGAACTAATGTCCAAGTCCCATTAAGAACCAAAGCATCAAATTCTTCAGAACAAGCTTTCCTCCACTTAGGATCTTTGAATGCTTGTGAAACTGTTTGAGGTTCAGTGTCAGTACTTAATGTTAATTCACAAGAAAGATTGAGCTTTTGTATTGGTTTGTGAATATTTTTTTTGCTTCGTATGACCATATGATGACTATTTATTACTGCTGGTTGACTAATACCAACAGCAAAATTTTGCTCTTGATTTTGAGACACAGGAGTTGGAACATCATTTTTAGGCACATGAGCTGTAACACCACCTGTAACATCAATATTAGGCACAGGAGCTGGAACCTCAGCACAAATATCAGTTGATATGTTTGTTCTGTCAAGAATTCTCTGAACAGTGGAACCCTCTTGTCTAAGTGCAGCCGGTACCATAGACGTAGTAATGAGTGGCACGAAAATTTCTATAAAAGCAACAGCATTTGATGAATTTATCCATGCTGAAATTGGAGGCGACGACAAAGACACTGACTTGAAGGAAGTAGCAAATGGGAAAATAGTTTCAACAAACTGAACATGACGAGAGGTATAAATTTTTGAACTTTTGAGGTCTAAACACTGATATGCACTCTAAGAAGATGAATAACCAACAAAAACACATAGTTTAGACTTAGGTTCTAATTTATTTTGTGTGTATGGTTTGAGCCAAGGATAACACAAACAACCATAGATCCTTAGTTTCATATAGTTTGGATTAGAACCAAAAATACATAAATATGGACTTGACATGTTCAAAACTTTAGAAGGTATTCTGTTAATAAGATAAATGTTGTAGAAAAAGCATATGGCCAATAAGAAATAGGCATGGAAGCATGAGATAATAAAGTTAAACCTATTTCGACAATATGGCGATGTTTTCTTTCAAAAATGCCATTATGTTCGGGTGTGTGTGGCGGAGTACTTCTAAAAGAAATATCGTTTGTAGATAAAAAGGAGGCTAAGGCAATGTATTCACCACCATTATTAGAATACAAAGTCTTTATTTGTATGTCAAAGAATTTTTCTACAAGAGCTTTGAACCTAATGAAAACTGATTGCACTTCAGATTTTTATTGTAAGTGATAAAGCCACGTATAACGAGTGTAATGATCAATAAAAATGACATAGTATTTGAAAGAATCAATAGAAATTACAGGAGACGTCCACACATCAGAGAAAATAATTTCTAATGGTTGAGTAGACTGAAGTGTAGAAACAGAGAAAGGCAGTTTATGACTTTTATTAACCAAACATGAATTACATTGAGAAATAGACTGGATTGAATTGGAATTTAATGGAATAGAATTACTAGAAATAATATTTTTGAATGTCAATAATGCAAGATGACCTAGACGAGAATGCCAATCAATGGTAGAAGCAACGGTGGATGAAAAAGCCAGCAAAGGAGTTGATGTTGGCCACTCATAAACTCCATCCTTAGGCATGCCCCTGAGAAGTAGGTTCCCCGTCAAGAGTTCCTTCACAAGAAAGAAATAAGGTGAGAATTCCACTGAAACATTATTACTCACATAGAATTGATAAACAGAAATTAGATTCTTTTTCATTTGCGGAACACAAAGCACATTTTCTAAAGAAAGTTCTTTAATCGTTGTTTATAGAGTAGCATTACTAGTGTGACTAATTCTCAAACCTGAACCATCTCCAATCATCACATCCTCCATTCCTGTGTACGGGCTGTGTAAAGACAGATTATTTAGATCAGCAGTAATATGTTGATTAGCACCAAAATCCAGCAGCCATGGAGTTGATGAGGAAGAAGAAACTGTAGAAAAATTGGCTTGTGGACTACTTACAACTGGAACAACCCCGAAAAGAAGGACACCGTTTAGCTGAATGACCTTGAGTACCACATATTTGACAATGACCAAGGTAAGGTCTACGACCAGATTGCTGATTATTCTATCGATGGAGATTGTGAGTGATGGGATACCGAGAACCCCTGTTGTTCTGATTTCCTTGATTATATAGCTGGTTGCTTTGTTGATTGGCATGGTGATTGAAATTATGATTCCGGTGATTATTACTACTCTTATTTTGAGTTTTCTGTGAATAATTTGCAGTGGCTGGAAAGTATGTTGGGGTAGCAGGAGGAAGAGTTGCCTCAAAGGTTATGAGTTTTTCATGTAACTCATCAAAGGTTATGGCAGAATCACGAGCATTAATTGCCTGTATGATTTCTTTGTAGGCATCTTCCAAACCTTCTAAAATATGATCATTGATGTCTTCCTCAGACATAGGTGAGGCTAACATTGCTAGTTCATCAGTTTTCATCCGAATTGCCTGCATGTATTCTGTAATTGTTGAATTCCCTTTTGTGATGCTTTTAAGTAGAGCTTTGATTTGTTTGATTCTGCCTCTAGAAGGTTTGGCATAGGTAGTCTCAAGAATATCCCATGCTTCTTTGGATGTTTTGGCTTTTGCAATGAAAGGAATAAGAGAAGGTGAGAGAGCACCGATGAAGGCATTGACGAGAAGATGAACTTGCCTAATCCAATGACTATATTCTGGATTGGGAGTGGAAGTTCCAGAAACAGTGGGAGATGGACAAGGACTTGAGCCATCTATATGGCCATGAAGATCATAACTTATTAACAAGCTTTGAAACTGAAGTTTCCAAGCAAGATAATTTGATCATGTGAGCTTTAGAGGAGCTTGTGCAGCTACATTAAATGTTACTAATTGTTTGGTGTTAGAAGTAAGAAGAATAGAGATATCACTCATTGTGGAAGAGAAGAAAAAAAAATCAAGAGACGTTTGTCTTGAGAGCTCTGATACCATAAAAGACTAAACAGATATTACTGCAAAATGATTAATAATTATTGATGTAATCAGTATGTATTTATACAGTTTGCTAAGCTTAATTTTAAATTCAAATCCCACTATAATAGTGATATAATAATATTTACATATATTCTTTCCTAACAGAGTATACAGCTAATTATAGAGTTTATTATCTTCTGATTTCAGATGGGCTTGGGCTTTGGCTATTAATGTATAATTTTGATTTATTTTTATAAATCAAGTTTTTAATGTGTTATCAGTATTATAAAAATTAATTTGTATTATGTCTTGTATTGGTTGATTTATTTGATTATCATAAAATGAATATAATTTATTATTAATTTTAACCATAAAACTATATATGATAATTGGGTCGGACCTTCAAATTCATCGTGTCTGTAATTTTTTCATGTTGTGTCACGTTGTACCGTGCTTGTTCAAAAAATTAAGCATGTCGTGTTAGACCGTACCAAAATTTAAAAAGTAATAGTCCAGTATAATTCATTGACCCATTTTTAATCATGTCGTATTGCATCGGGCCGTTGCATAGGCAGCCCGACCCAATTGCTATTAAAAATCCCAATCTATAAAATCAATAGAAGTAACAAAATTATTTTATAAAAAATTGAATTTAAATCAAACAAGGGAGAAAACATAATTTTACTCAAACTAGTAATTTTTAATATATTATTTAGCTACACATAAACATTTTCAAATATAATTTTAATTCATATTTTGACATACATCTACTATGAATATATTTATATTAATTAACATATGAAATTAATCAAGGGCTATTTGAAAAGTACTATTTATATGATATATTTAGAATCACAATATCAATTAAAATATAAATCAATAAATTGCAGTATAGAGAAATATAATTAATATTAAAATATTATATTCCATTATGTTGTATTATAAATTTATCAAATATAACCTTATAAAGTCTAAACATTTCATTCATGAATTATTAATAATATAATCACAACAAAGAATATGTGATTTAGCATTTCATTTAAAAATTTAATATTATCAAGTGCATGTGAGTGGGGGCATTTTTATTGACTATTGGATTGATAATAATGATCTTAATTTAGAATTATTTATATAATAATATTAATAATTTAATTCAAAAACGATTGATAAGCTAAGTTTGTTGTCAAGTGCATATGGGTTGCTCCTAAGAAGAATTTCAACTGAATAACATTAATTAGTAAATACTTTGTTTTTTTTAAAAAAAAAGTTTTGAATTTTATGATGATCATATTCAAAAAGATCAGACGGTTAGAAATAGAGGGATATCAACATCAGACAAGCGGAGGGGTATCTCATAAATGGGACCCAATTGGATTGGTGAGGTGTCATATCCATCAAAGTGACGTGTACCTCAGGGTTTCTCAAAATCATAGCAAATATGAACTTCAAAATCAAACCCACGTTAGGTTTAATTCCAAAGCATTGTCACATGCTTAACCTAATCTTTGTATTTCGATAAAATTTCCATATAACATTTTATATTTCCTTTATCATAACTTCAAATTGTTATTATATAAAAACTAATTAATAATTAATGATTTTTTTAATATAATTGAGCTCTAATTTTCTCTGATCTTTCTTTTTTTTTTTAAATATTATATATGTTATTCAGCAAAATTTATTATCTTAATTTTATATTTTAATTCTGAAATTAAATATATTTAAAATGCATTATTATTAAATTGCCTGTTAGTGAAATTTTTTATTTATCTCTTAAAAAAAAAAATTCTTCATGGCTTGCATGTACTGTATAAGGTTTTGTTCATGCACCATGAAAAAAGTGGGAAAACAAAAATGGGAAATGGGGGGGGCGGTGTGCTGGGGGCTAGACTAGTTTTGGCAGAAGCCATTAATTATGCTTCTTAAAACCTGACATATGGCTTTTCTGATTTAACTCAGAAGTCATGGTTTGTTTCTCATGTTTATTTATATGTGTATATATATATATATATATAATTTTGGATTCTTTTAAGGTAATCTTTGCATTGAAAATTTTTCAGTTTTTATGAAATTCAAACCATAAATTTTTTAATTTATTGAGTTATTTTTGGAATTAACAGAAAAATAGAATTTCTCATTTTATTGAGTTGAGGAATCTAATTATAAATCACATCCCTCTCCTATATCAAATTTTATGTAAAATATTTGAAAAAATAAATTTAAGAATAATTGTTTTCTGATTATTCTCTAATTTATTTATTATCAATCAAACATTAAAAAAATAGACTAATTTATGACTTATTTGAATTCTCTGGCTCAAAATCAAAATTTTTCAACTCAAAAAATGGCTGAAGATTTTGTATACAATTATATATATACATATATATATATTTCAAGAACATCAATAACAACAACATCATGTCTAAATTAATTCATGGTGGCTCTCTTTCACATCAATTCTCCCAACTTGATCAGTCAAATATAAACACATGGAAACAGCTCAACAAAAAATGAAAAGAATTAAAAGAAAGAATTAAACTATTGCACATCTCATTATTATACAAATTAATACTATATCAACTGAAAAAATTGCAAATATTATGACTATTATATTATAGTATAAAAGTGCCAAACTAATGGAAAAATAAATAAATAAAGTGTTCCCTCTTCTCTTTATTGATGTGTCTTGATTTTTAAAATTAGCAATGAATAAATAACTCACTCACCTCATAAGCACTAAATTTAAATAGTTATATTTATTCATAAAATTTTGTAAATTTATAAATTAAATTATTAACTAAATAAATAAATTATGGGGTCAACTTATTCTTTTAGTATTTATAAGCTAATTTGATTCAACAACCTATTATATTATCCCTATTTATTTTTTTTAAATCTATTCAATAGCCTTTATATCATTGATAATGTAAATTTATATGTTTTTTAATATTTTAATAAAAAATGAGTTTATAAATTATTCTTTTATCAAATTTTGTTAGCTGTGCATCAACCACTTATAAGTATTAAAGCTAAATACATAACTATTTTAAATTTTAAATTTTTATAAATTTTTATTAAATTATAAGTATATAGTGCTTATAAGTGTTTTTGATTAATTTTAATTAAAAATTAATTCATAAATGTTTTTGATTGATTAAAGACAAAGCACGAAGGTTGCTTTAAATTTAGGGTGAGAATTGAAATAAAATTGGGTTATTATTATTGGTGTTATTTAGTTTATTAAAATAGATAGAATGATGTGAATTTTTATTATCGCATGATGAAAATGAGTTATTTTTTATCACTCAGGTATTAATAAATTTTGATTTTTGACTAGAATAGAAATTAAAAAATTAAGGTTGAGAGTCTAGCCTAGTTGGTTAGTGCGCTGTGATGTGACCAGTTGGTCACGAATTCGATTCCCCATTCCGTCATCTTTACGGTGAGTGTTGATCATCCTTGTGATGAGTGTTGATAGGGGAGGACTATCTCCTATTGTATAGTCCATAGGTTAAATCCCTCCAATAAATTTAAAAAAAAATTAAAAAACTCACTTTCGCTACCAATAAAATCAAAATACACAAAATTAAATCAATTCTCTTCATCCATCTTAAAAAATATGTAGTTATTTATAGATTATTTATATTTTTTTATTATATATATTTTCTCATCAATTAAATAGAATGCATAAAATTAAAAAATACATTTTTTAAACGAAATATATAAAATCAAATCTATTCTCTTCATCCATATTTGCATATGTATTTATTTTTTAATTATTTTTTTATTGTATATAATTTCTCTTTTATTAAAATAAAAACACTATATATATTGTCATGATTCCGATCCTATTAATTATAATCTAAATAATTTTATGAGAATCAAGGTTTAATTTTAGACTAAACTAAATAAAAAGAATAAATTATTATTTCCATCTATTTTTATTCCACTTTTAATTTTGATTCTGAGTTTTGAATTAAACACATATTAAGAGTGTTGGAATTTGAATGTTACAAGTAAGATTAATCACCTGAAATAGTGAGGGAAAAAAAGCAAAAAATAAGGAACAAAATTAGTCAAATATTCGATCATATCAATTACTGACCAATTGGAAAAGTAATAGTGTTAACTCTAGAAAAATTGGTGTGAAACAAAAGGAGAAAATTAATGGAATTTGAAGAATTCTTGGCCAATAACATGTTGTGATGATATGATCCTGCCCAATACAATTGTGGTATATGACATAATGGCTGCTTATAAAGAGTGAGGTTAGGGTTACTTAAGGGCCGCCAAGGTAATTATGATATAATATAACGTCCAATAATAAACCTTACGTTGAAAAAATGGCATACAATTATTGTACGTTTTACAAGCAAATCATGGAGTTAAAATTTAATTTCGATAAATAAAAAAATCTAAATTAAGCAAATTGGTCGAAAATATTCATAATTAAATTTTGAGTATTATTGAGTTATTAAATTCATTATATATTAATCAATATTATATTAAATAAAATAAAAGATGAAAAAAAGAAGATTCAAAAAAAAAATTTAAAGAAAAAAAAAAAGCAAGTGCATATGGCCCCATGGTATGTCTATTCATTACTAGTCCAATGATCTGAAGTTGATCTTCCTTCTCCACTCTCTCAAATCATCCTATTCTTTTCACCTTCTTTTTCTTTCTTTTTTTTTTCTTCTCTTTCTCTCTCTTTCACTCTCAGTATCATCTGGTCTCCATTAATAATTTCAGTTAGTTCAGATTCCTTTGCCTTATTAAGAAAAACCATATGATCCTTCATTAGTCTGACAATTAATCAAATTTCTAAAACCATGTCAAGTAGTAGTGATAGAGGAAAAGATTTAGCAAAAGGATCGTTGTCCAATGAACAAGCAGCTGCTACCACCCCAAGTCGATATGAATCCCAGAAAAGAAGGGATTGGAATACTTTTGGTCAGTACTTAAAGAATGAAAGGCCCCCAGTAGCTCTTTCTCAATGCAATTGCAACCATGTTCTTCAATTCCTTAGATATTTAGATCAATTTGGTAAGACTAAGGTTCATTTACAAGGTTGTATGTTTTACGGGCAACCTGAGCCTCCTGCTCCTTGTACTTGTCCACTTAGACAAGCTTGGGGAAGTCTTGATGCTCTTATTGGTAGGCTTAGAGCTGCCTATGAAGAAAATGGAGGTTCACCTGAAACTAACCCTTTTGCCAGTGGTGCTATTCGTGTTTATTTAAGGGAAGTAAGGGATTGTCAAGCTAAAGCTAGAGGAATCCCTTATAAGAAAAAGAAGAAGAAGCCTAGTCCTAGCAAAGGATCAGTTGATGAATCAAGCTCTATGCATTTCTCTTAGATCCCTCCATCGCTATATATGGTAATAATTAACTTCTCTTTATTTATTTTTTTTTTTGTGGGTTTTTGTTTGAAATATAGGTGAATCTATTAAATATACTTAATGAACTAATTGAAAGTCTTATATTTCTTAGATTTGCATTAGACCCTTAATTATATTATAAATATATACACTTATAGCTAGATAAAAAAAACTATATATATGATTCAAAAAAAATTATATATATATGACGACCTTATTAATTATGTAAGGAATAATTTTCTTTTTTGTCTTTTTGGTTGATATATACTTTGACAGGATACAGAAATAATTAGATTCTGGCTGGATATTTGAATTCGTATCCATCAAATAAATAGTTTGTTTACATACAATAAGGCATCTTGATACATGTAGAAAATGAATATTCATCAATTTTCAAATTTACATGCCAAGATCTTATAGTTTTGTTTATACTAGCTAGAGATATATATTGTTCACTCAAACACTACAAGAACCCTAATTTGCATAGGCACTCTATTATTATTTACCCTTTATTATTAAGGATACATAAGAAAAATTAATTAATGACCTTTGTCCAACAATTAATCGGTAGGGCTAATTGTATAATTGAGTAGATATCTCTTATGCACACATAACAGTCTTTTTGTAGTGATTTTACATAATATTTTAATTACATGTTAATTAACTTTTCCCTATTTAATTAGCTCTTTTAATATTCTCAGGATTTTCTTCCCATGAGTGGTAAAGTGATGAGATATCATTCACTTTTCCATGTTAATGCAAATAATATATGCAAAGTAATTAATGATTGATATTAATTAATTAGTAATTAACAGAAGTTTAAGGTTTCTTTCAAATACCTTAAATAACTATATTTGTTCATGATCATGATTTTCTGTTGGTCTTTTCTTATGTAGAATTTTTTGCATGAATAACATGGCTGTGACATCTCCAGGAGGTGGGAGAAAGCAAGAATTAATTAATTAATTAAGCATTATATTTGTTTTAACGTTGGGTTTGTTAATTAACAATATTAATTTAAGCAAAAATCCAATTCAACTAATACCCCACAGATTGCTTTTGCATAGTGGATGATATCTGTGCAAGGGCAGTTTTGAAATTTAGGAGATTGCTCTTTGTACCTTGTTAGATTTGCATGTTGTCCAATATCAGATTTTGTGGGACACTAGGTTTATTCTATTTAATTTAAAATTGATGCCAATGCTTCTGCTTTGCGCATTTTGCATTTGTTTGAGTATCAACTTTTGTTAACTAATCAGGTGATTAGAGCTGAGCTTTATGCTCTTAAAAAGAAAAATTATGCCTTTAATTACTTTGCCTTTCTCTGTTCCTATTATAGTTTTATATACATATAAGTTCATAGCCCTACGTGTTCCAGTGAACTCACTCTCAATGGGTGAAATGAAATGGTATATGGTTCTCTCCTCTCTTAACTAGAGATCTCCAATTCGAATCCTGATTATAGAGCAACTTTAAAAATTTAAAAAGAGGATGTTTTTAAACACCCCCCCCCCCCCCCCCCCCCCCCCCCCCCCAATGAGTCTGCTCTGGTACAAATCTAGATTAGATTGCAACTTCTGAATTGTAGGATACTAGATGATTAAAATATATATATATAGTTAGTTAACTCACTATGGATAGATTTTCAAACACCAATTTCATAGTTTTTCATGATTTGAAAATTTTAGTCATTCAAACAAATTGTTAGACTCCAATTTAGGGTGTAGGAAGAAGAAGAGAAAGTAACTTTTTATCTTATATTTTTTATCTTTATTTAAATTTATAAATCCAAAACTATCCATATACCTTAATAACCACATTTGTAACTTAATTTATTTTCTCTCTTGTGTCATTTAACTTATGACTATATAAATTAATTAGAATATGTAAATAGGCATACATGAATCTAAGGATTTTTGATATATAGGATTATAACTTTTTAATTAAATATAAGAATATTTTATACTTTTTTTATATATATAATCTCCTTCACTATTCTTTTCTTTCCAATTAAAAATATTAAAATTAGCTTTCCATTCTCTCACTTTTCTCAACCAACGTACATTAATATTTTAGGCTCCCCTTCTAAGCCCTTATCTTCCATTTCCTCTTGTTAAATGAATATTTCTCTTGCCTCAATCGTACTGGTTGGAGAGAGATCCAATTACACTGGATCTAAATAAGACTTTTTTTTTTTTAAGAAAGTAAAATATTGTGAATTAGGATTCACTGTTTATATTTCACACTAGGGTTTTCTGGTTCTGTCCTCTTCCAAATTTTATGACCAAAGCACATATTTTTTCTATAATATATATATAAGCTTATATTTAGAACTACTTATATATGTAGCAGAATATTAATTGGAGAATGTATATAAGCTCATACTCCTATAAGTGAAGACCTCTTTAGTATGGTCTAGCAGATGGGAGGCCACATGAGGTGGCTTTCCTTCACTTTTCTCTAAGTAATATGTATGTGTTTGTGTGTATATAAGTCTTAGCTGGGATCCAATATACTAAAATAAAATTATAATATTGCAGATCTTTTTTAGCTTAGTATTGTGAAATTATGAGTTGAACTCCAGTCAAAGTTGAATTTATATATGTAATTTAATTTTGGAAATTAAACAATTAATATATAGTTAATAATACATGGTAATTGGATACAACTGTATCAAATATATAATATCTAATTAATTCATTATCTTTTGTTGCTTTGCTGATTAGTTGGATAGATGAATAAGGATACTTACTGAAGCATACCATACACAAAATGTTTGTAATTGACCTTGCAGGATCTTGTTGATGCATTTGGGATTATTAGAGAGAATCAAATCAAATGAGAGAAAAAAATGTTGTTAGAAGGAGTGATTAATAATCTTTTTTGAAGTTTGTGTTTTCATCTGATATGATCAATATCAAGGGAGCTGATTTAAAGAACTCTTCGAACCATGATATGTCTTCTAATGGGTCTTCTTGCTTGCTATATTATTGTTTCCCTTCTTGAATTTGTAAGATACCTCTTTACATTTATTTACACATTCATATATAAATCGAGTGAATGTTGAACTTTGCACAAATTCATTGGTTTTGTGTAAATGATTTCTGATACCTTATTTATTTGTAAGCTCACGTAGGTTTCATGAACTTTAATATGCATGGTATCAGAGGATCATATACCCAGACGAACTGAATTTTGAAACCTATGCTTAAGCTTCTATTGTTAGACTGATGATGATGATGTCAGTCTAAATCTAAGTTGAAGAAGAGATGCCAGTCGATGTTGGACGTGGCATAAATCAATTGGTTTTGTGTAAGTCGATATATATATATATTATATATATACACAGGTCCATTATAGATTTTAATATGGTATTGCAACCTCATGCTTAAACAAGTTGAATTATAGGACCCATGTTTAATCTCCCATTATTGAATTGATGATGATATCAGTTCGGACCGAAACTGAAGGAAAAAATGTCAATCGATCCCTTCATAAGTATCAATCAGCTTGTTAATGATGGGTCTAGGGTCAATGCCAAGCCAGACTTAATTAAGGATGTATTGAGAAGTTTATATATTTATATAAATATATATATTGATGTAATTTTATTATTAAATTTTTAATGGAAAAAAAATATATTTATGAAATGTAAACGACCCAAAAAAAAAAAAAAAAACAAGGACCCAATAACATATCCAACCTATAATTGTCCCAAAATGTGTGAACAAACCTCAAACCTCATATTACAGAAAAACTCAAATTATATATTTCCAAGTTTCTAGTTTTTGTGGGTCAAATCTTACCAGATGTTGCTATTACATTTAAAATTGAGTATAATTTCAAGTATTAATTTGGTTTTCTAGTTGCATAAGTCTTAGAGAGTTTCAAATTGACAGTTGATAGACAAAATTCCAGTATATGTGGTGAGACCAATCACCAAATAATTGACTTGATATCTCTGTAAACCCATCATTATTAATTACATCACACACTATCAATTTATGTTTGAGATTGATCCTTAAATAAAATGAAAGAGAAATGAAAGGTCACACATCGGGAGTGACCTTGTAATCATATTAACTAGTAGTGATAATAATGTTTTATATTTATGAAGATTGTTAGAGTGAATAGGATCTGTTAAAGTGAAAAGATCTCATTTTGAAATATAATTAAAATATTAAGACTTAATATAATTAAGGTGCACATCTAATAAATACTCATATTTTTTAGATTTTTGGATTGAATTCGAAGTTTTTATATGATATTAAAATTGACTTTAT
Organism: Garcia nutans; assembly: GCA_947685225.1. NCBI lineage: Eukaryota > Viridiplantae > Streptophyta > Magnoliopsida > Malpighiales > Euphorbiaceae > Garcia > Garcia nutans. The sequence goes on along the minus strand of CANTUV010000066.1, from coordinate 10,267,873 downwards.
ATATATCCCAATCTCCGTATGAATAATTGAATTTGAGTTTTTCTGTATGATATCAATACCAACTTTAGACTTATTTTTACGGGCAGAAACATCGGCGAAGGTAGGTGGATGGGAAGGGGGGCAATTGCCCCCCTTAATAATTTTTTTTTTAAATATTCACATGTATTTATTTTTTAAATTTTTAAATTTTTTTATTTGCTTAAAAATTAAAAATTATTTTTTAATTTAAGAAAAAAAAATTTCAAAGTCTTTAATAAATTAATTTTAAATTCATCCAATCAATTAAGAGATTAAAAATAAATTAAAAGTACAATTAAAAAATTAAAAAAGATTATAAAATTAAAATCTTTATTTATTTTATTTTTTAATTTCTTCTCTTTACTTCAAATTTATATTTTATTATTTATAATTCTAATATACTTTAATATTTTTTTTCATCAATATTATATGTTAAAATTTATTTTTTCATATTTTCTTTGATTAATTTTTTTTACAAATAAAAATAGTTTTTTAATAGGTTAATAAATTTATAAAATAATTATTGTATATGAAAAGCCAAGTATCAAGATAAAAAAAAATTTTAAAAAAATTTTGTCCCCCTTATAATTAACTCTTGTCTTCGCCCTGGGCAGAAGATGTAAATATGTTCCAGATTTTTTTAGCAAAGTTACGAATTGGTGTTTAATATTTGTTTTGGCTAATTTGTATATTTAAAGTTTTAAAAATTTGACAAATTTACTATTTAAAAAAAAAGGTACTGTCGATAATTGTGTGTTTAGTTTTCCGATGAAAGTGTAAATATATTTTTGAAGTTTGCCCAAAAGTATGAATTGATATTGAATTTTTTTTAATCATATAATAAAATAATATTATTATCTATTTATAAATGAATTAAATATATTTAAAAATATTTTATAATAAATAACATTTTGATTAAAATTATTATTTAATACTTCTTTTAATTAATCTTTAAAATTATTAATTCACATCAAATATATACATATTATATCGAATGTGTTATATCATTATGATAATATATTTAAGAAATTTTTTTAAAAATATAAAAAAAATAAAAATATTTTGAAATTATTCATTTTAAAAAAAAATTTGCTCTTGATTTTGAATTAAAATTATTTTTTATTTTAAAAATATCAAATTTTAATTACATTTAAAAATATATATTATAGTTAATCAATTGAAATTATTTTATATTTTAAAATATCAAATTTTAATTTTAATTTTAAAATTAAAAATTAAAAATAAATTTTTTAAAAAATGGATATTTCAAAAAAAATTATATTTTTAAAATAATCTCTTAAATATATCTTCATAATAACATAACGCATCTAATATATATATATAATGTGAATTAGTGATTTTAAAATTTTATTAGAAGTATTAAATAATAATTTTAATCAAAATATTATTTAATATAAAATACTCTTAAATATATTTAATTTATTTATAAATAGATAAAATTATTATTTTATTATATAATTAAACAAAAAAATTATTATTAATCTGTACTTTTATATAAATTTAAATGATATATGTATATTTTTTTAATAAAAAATTAAATATATAATTAATGATAATTAGTTTTTTATTGAAATACATATTAATTTTTTAATTTTTTAAAATTTTAAATATGTAAATAAACTAAAATAAATATTAAAAGTTAACACGTACGTTCGCATAAAATTTTAAAAATATTTTTATACATTCTCCATTATTTTTTTTATTTATTTATATTCATATTTCAGTCATATCTATAACTATGCTCGCGCCGCATATTGATCCAAGGAGATTCAAAACCAGACTTCCCTGCTTAGTAGGACTTTTATCTATAAAATTCTCAAGCATACGATATAAACATCAAGTTTAGATCATACATTAAAAGACCAAAAAAAAAAAAAAAACGAGGTTCATTATTTTCTAGTCATATTTTATATTGTGTTCTCGTTTCTCGATTTAGAATTTAATAATCTTTAATTTTTTTTTTATTAAACAATCTGTGATTAATGCAATCTGTTAAAAAAAATAATAAAAGACATGTTTGGGATATCTAACGGTTAGGAATATGATCTTATTTCAAGAATAAGATTTCTTTTTTTTTTATAAGGGTGAGCATCGGTCGGTTTGATTAATTAACTAATCAAATTGGTCAATTAATCAAATTAAAATATAAAAAAATTACTAATCATCAAATTTATATTTTAATAGTTTATTAATCGAATTAAATTAGTTAATTTGGCTAATTAACTGAACTGACTGATTTTTTTAAATTTTAAAATAAAATTATATTTATAAAAAATTTAATATAATTAAATAACTAAATAAAATTTATTATAAAAATAAATAAAATATAACTTTATTTTGTAATAAAAATTTTTATTTATAATAAAAATTTATATAATTAAAAAATTAAATAATGAATAACTATTTTTTTAAAATGATTCGGTTAATCGATCCAACTAAATTAATTAACCATTAACCGAATTAAAAATTAAAATATTTTAAATCTTCAATCGAACCGATTGAATTATACTATCGGTCGATTAACCAAATTAAATTTTTAATCGGTTAACCAAAAATTTAATCGGTTAATTAAATTTTACCAACCCCTACTTTTTCATACTTAAATAAAATTTTCTATTTTAAATTTGAATAATTGCAACCACTCTCATTATTATTATTATTATTATTATTATAATAAATAATTTTATTTAATTATTTAAAATATAAATTTAAAACAAATATTTAAAATATAAATTTAAAACAAATATTTAAAATATAAGGTTTCATTTCACTTCTAGATGGATTTCAAAGTTTATCAACCAACTCCTAGTAGTTCTTTGTACAAAAATTTCTATATAAATCAGTGAGTTTTCACTCAATGGGCAAAGAAAAAGAGAAAAAAGAAAACAACAAAACAACGCGTAGAGCCGCATTAATGGATAAATTTTCTTTGTCAAATACAGCGCACTCAATTGCAAAGTCAACTTTGTTTTTGCTTTTTATTTTTATTTTTATTTTTATTGTTTTCTAGGAATAAAGCTTCCCTCAACCATCAAATTGCTGCAAAAATCATATATACTCTTAATATTTAAATATTTTTTTGATAAATTTATTGATTTTATACTAGTGCTTTTTAACTGTTTTTTAATTAGACTGATTCATGATTTCTTTTTAATTTTTAAGATTGAAAAAATGACAGTAAAATAAATTTATATGAATTTTTAAATATCAAAATAAGATTTTAATTAATAGAACAGAAAAGTTATTACTCTAATACCCAAAAAGTTAAAAATATTGTATATGACATTATTTTAAAAAATTAAAATACTCTTCAACTTTAAAAAAAATTATTCAAACGCTAAAATAATATATTTATAAATAATAAAATATAATTTTTTTAAAGTCAACAGAGTTATTAGGCTTTTTAAACATATACTTCGTCTTATTTTTATAGTCTAATAACTATTTATATCTATTTTTATAATATAATAATTATTTATATCTATTTTATAGTACAGTAATTATTTATATTTATTTTATAGTTCAGTAATTATTAATATATATATATATTAATAAAGTGTGATTAAATTATTAAAAAATTAATTTTTTTTATATTTTTATTAAATATAATATATTTTTAAAATTAGTTTTAATGTTATTTATAATTATTGTAAGATATTATATATTAAATGAAGATATAATAGTAAAATAATAATTTTATTAATAATAAGGATATTGTAATTTAAGATATTAAAAGTAAAAGGGAGAGAAAATGTGTTTCTGAACTTTGACTAAAGAAGGGTTAGAGGCGCCTAAACCATCATCAAATGTAATGATTTTTGTACGGCTTTTTTTGGCTTTGCCAATTGATTTCTATTGAAGAATCAAAACCTTGAGAATTTAATAAGTGAAAATTTTCTTACTAAATTTAATAAATTTTCTTATATATATAGCAAATTTCTGATAAAAAAAATATGGCAAATTCTGAGTTTCCTTTTTTTTCTTGTGGTCAAGTGTAAGATATATATGTTCGGCATAGTAGAAAATTTAGATATGATAAAATAAATAAAACTATTTATGTTTCAACACCAAATTAAAATTTCTAAAATCTCAGTTAAATTTCTAAAATACATCAATAGATAAAGTGCTCAGAAACGGATTTGAACTAAAAGAAATAAAAAATTTAAGAGGAAATATATGAAAATAATAAAAATCCAAGTATTAATTAAAAAAGGAACAAAATTTAATTTGGTATGACATAAAATTGTGTGTGTGTGTATAGCATATAATTGAAGATATATTTTTCAGTCTAAAATTAAAAATTAAAAAAAAATAAAAATATTTCTCATGTAATATAATTTAAAATATTTTTCTTTGAAATTTAAAATTATAATTTACAGTTGAATAAAAAACAATCTGATGTGATAGCAAGCAAGTATTTATATAATAATTTTTGATGTGCTTGACTGATAAATATCAAAGTAATTAATGTGCTGGCAAGCTGTTTAACATTAGCCAAAAGATTTCTCGAATGAAAGTCTAATTTGACAATCATATATAGATTAGAATCTCTTTGACCGTTGACCAATTAATATAAAAATTCATTTTGAAAATTCCAACCTCATATCCTCATCCAAATTGCTATTTTCCTACTATAAAAATGGTTTCATTCTCACATTCATTTGCATATATCCAAATCAAAATCCCTATTCAAAATCTACAAAGTTCTTATTAATCATTAATAATAATTACAAAGAGATTATGGAAGGCTTAATTCCATATATTATCCATGCAATGAAGAAACAAAGGCCTCATCACAATAGCTTTAGGTCTTTCTCTGATGGTTCAGCAAGTCGTAGCTACCATTTGCTAGTTGGTGGCGGTGACTCGTTTAATGGCTCGTCTCATCGGCGAACTAGATCGGAGTTTCAACCACCTAATATGGAGTTTTTAGAGCATCGGTCCGGCCTCGAATATCTCCGGTCAAATGGCTTGAGAAAACGTTTAGCAAATTCTCCTGCAGTGGCTAATGGTTCAAAGTATAGCAATGGTACTAACTATTCTCACCAAGTGAAGAATAATAATATTTCTTACATTAAGCAATAAGTAATTAAAAGACTTAATTAAAAAGGAAAAATATTGTTTTGGATAATTAATTTGCTTGTTTTTTTTTAATATGTTAATCTTGTTTTATTTTTTTTATTTAATTTAATTATTGCAAGATAATTGTATAATAATACGGCTTGTAATGTAATGATGATATGTTAACAATCTTTTAGCTAAGTAATGGAAATTGTAAATTTGATCATGTATGTGTTATTATTGTTTTCATTAATTGTAGTATATTAATTAATGTATTATTTCTTATTTGTTGAATTGAATTGTAAATTATTTCTTTTGTAATTTCCCTTATTTTTCAATGAAGATTATACATTATATTGTTGGAATTACATAGGAAAATAAATTTAATGTCGTGTTTCTTTCAAAAAATTAGAATGCTATAGTTTTTTTTTTTTTTGAAGGATAGAATGATATAGTTCGTAATTTTATCATAAGCATACCTTTATCCCTAAAAATATTCCTTAACGTGTGGGGACTTCTTGACATTATTTCCATTGTTGCATTTTTCTATCCTTGTGCGTGGAAAATTCTCACGAGAATTTTTTAAACAACTATTGTCAAAAAAATAGTTTTGAGTATAGGGTAATTTTATTTTTTTAAGATATTTATAATAAGTCATTGCACTTTAATTTATGGTAATTAATTTTTAATTATATAACAAGAAGTACTAATATATTTATACCTCCTTTTATCTCTCTAAATTCAACAAAAGGCATATTGAAACTAAAAGTTAGTAAAATTACTCTTTTTATTAACAATAATTAATTAATTAATTAATTATTATATCACATCTAAAATTGAAATATAATTATTTAATCATTTCGTTTCAAGGTTAATTAATACTTTTATTTCCTAAGCTATATTTTTAATAAGCGTGTAACATTTGGAGGAATTAAAGTGTTTTATAATATAATAGCACAGAACTATATTGTAAAAATAATTTAAAGAATTAAAAGTATATATTTATATTTAAAACTTTGGAGGTAAAAGTCTTATATAAAAAAATGTTAAGGTTAAAAATGCAATATAAGTTTAATAATGTTACAGAATGAATAAAAAGTTGACTATTAACCAATTTTAAGGGCTAGAAATATTAATTTTTAAACAATATCATGAATTATAGTGCTAACTATGATCAATTTTAGGGTGTTAATTATATATAGTAGTTTATCCAATCTTATTAGGAAAAATGATATTTGTTTAATATTTAGAAAAATCACTTGTGTTTATTTTTATTTTAAAATATATATATATCAAATGAATATATTAATTACTTTAATTTTCTTTTATCAACTTGTGTAAATTATAACAATTAGACATGATATATTTAGTGATCCACTTAGCCTATTTGATTAAGGACGAAGCCATGATTTTAAAAGAATGGGGTAAAATTCTTTTAAAAGTCCTAGCTTCGCCTTTAATAGTCTATTTTTATTTTTTTTTTTAGTAGTCATTATTTCTTTCATACCGTTATTATTTTGTAAATTTTTAATTTATTAATAGATTATTTTCATTTGACAAAAAAATTAAATTAAGCAAAGAAAATATTAGAAGTAGAAATAATAAATTAAAAAATCAAAAGGAATGATAAGAAATTAGAAAAAAAGAAAAAAAAAAGACAACAAACTTAAAAAAAATTAAAGATTCTAATCATGTACTTTTTTTCTCAATTTTTCTTTTTTCTTTATTATGTTTTCAATTTTTCTTAGTTCTTTGATTCATTAGTTGAATTCAAACTAATTTGGTTGAAGTTTATTTTATCTTTTTTATTTTTTATATTTAAATAGTATTAAATTTTTTTATCAATTTTTTAGAAGAAAATTGTATTTACTTAGGAATAAATAATTTTAATAAACTAAATGATACAGGAGCAATTTAAAATTTTAAAAGCGAATAAATAAGAAATTTTAAAAATTTTAAAATATATATATAAATATTTAAAAAAAGAGGATGGGGTAGTTACTCCTTTCTCTATAAAATGGTATCACCCCTGTGTTTGATAAAAAAAATCGAGTTTAGACAAAGATTTTTTATTTTAGCATAATATTATTTTTTTAGGGTCGAGTTGGATAGAATTACAAAGGGAGACAAAGAGTTTAGACAAATATTTTCCTTCTAAATTTAATTCAAACCTAAAAATAACTGATTTTTTGGGATCAATTTTGAAATTCTAAGAATTAGTTTTTATTTATACATAGATCTCACATATATTTTGAAAGTTATCGCAATTATATTATTTTAATTATGAAAGCCTGCAGCGAATTGGGCAAAGCCTGCAGTGGGTTGGCTCAAGCTTAATATAGATGTTGTCCATTTCGGGTCTGACTGGCGAGGTGTGGAAATGGTTGTCCGCAATGATAAAGGTCTCTTATAGTTAAGACTGTAATCGAGCCGAGCGCCGAGCCGAGCTTTGAAAAGCTCAAACTCAGCTCATTATAAAATAGTCGAGTTCAAACTCAAACTTGAATTGAGCCTGAGTCGAGCCTGAGCTTGTATCGAGCCAGCTTATATATCATGTATTTCGAGTTTGATTTAAATAAGTTTAATGAACTTAATGAACTTATTTCAGTTTTCATTTTTTATTAATCTTTTTTAAATTTTCATAAAAGATATACTAAAATTAATATTTTTTTTTATAAAAGATAAACAATATGATTATATATTAATAAAAATAAAATATTATATTACTATAATGTTATATTTTACTATAAATTACTAATTTATTTTATATTGTATATTATTTAATTTATTTATCATATATATCATATATTAATAAAGTATATGAATTAAATTAGTCAAAAAATTAATATATTCACATACATAATTTAATATATATATATATATATTAAATTATATATATATATATTTAATTAAATACACTAAACGAGCTAATTTACGAGCTTAACTCATAAGCTTTTTAAATGAGTCAACTCGCGAGCTAACAAGCCGAGTATTTCTTAGCTTAAGTTTGGCTCATTTAACAAACAAGCAGTTCGAGCTCATGTCCGAACAAGTTTTTATAGAGCCAAGATCTAAACTGAACTCGAGTAGCTTAACTCATTTACAACCTTATTTATAGTTGTTTATGCAAGAAGGATTCGTAGTTCTTTTGCTCCATGTATATTAGAGGCGATGGCCATATGTGAAGCTTTATCCTAGATACGGGATAACGGTTGGTAAAGGACTATATCCTTGAGTCTGATTCCTTAGTTATTATTGAATATCTAACCAACAAAACTCGTATTTTATCTTTTTTAGGTCTTTTATTGGATGATTGTTATGACTTAATCTCATTAATTAGAAATATTGAGTTAAAATATGTCACTCGTTCTGCGATTGTTATAGCTCACCATTTGACAATGGATGCGCTTTCTGAGTCAAAATATAAGGTTTTGTTGAATTTACCTTTCAAATGGATTATCAATTTTTTGGAAGTTGATCAATCAAGAAATTTTACTCTTCCTCTTCAAAAAAAAAATTTACAAATATATACATATATATAATTTTATCATTTTCATTTATAATAATTATGTTTTGTAATAATTTTATCCATAGCAGATCCCAATTAGCTTGTAATTAAGATTTTATTATTGTTATTATTGTTATTGTTGTTGTATTTGTAATAATTATGTTTCCTTTGACATTTTGATTGAATTTAATATAAGCGTATTTTCAATGTTTAACTTATAAATTTTGATAATTACATCATAAATATATTAAATATTAATTAATTAACTTATTATAATTAATAATTATTAATTTATTAAATATTAAATCAAATTTTAATGAATTAAATAAATCCATGTGTAAGAATTATAAATGTAAAAATAATAAATAGAGTTTCACATAAAATTATGAAAAATATTAATATTATGTATTTGTCAAACACATGAAAAATCATTGCATACATATCGTTGCATATTATAAAACAAATTTTAAACTCAAGTCAACTGCCTGACCATAAATTTTTCTCGTAATTTGTTTTTCGTGTCCCTGTGAGAGGCCTCCCTTCAATTTTCAAATCTGTTAAAAAAAAAATTCAATTTTTCAATTTTCAATTTTTTCTTTTAATCTGATTTTTTTATTTGCATTATTCAACATTTTTTTAAATATCAATACTAATTTTGATTTTTTTATAATAATAACTTGTCTAAAATTAAACTCAAAAGTGTCGTAGCTAAAAAGTTATTTTATTATTTTTAATAACATATAATCTATATATCTATGTATAATACTAAAACAATTATTGCTGGCACAATAATATTCTATTTGCCACTATTTCAATCTTATTATTATTATTATTCTAATTTTTAATATTTTAAATTTAATTCATTATTTATTATATAATAAATATGTATTTAACATTTATTTGTATAGTTTAAATAAAATTAAAATATTATATTTAATATTTATAATAATTATATTTATTTAAACAGTTTAAATAGAATTATAGTGTGTATTGATAATAATTAAAATTTTATTTAATAATGAGTTTAATTATAATTCAAAAGTTATATTTTAAAATTTCCGAGTTCATAATTAAAAAGGTTTTATAATTTCCAAGTCCATTATACTTAATTTTATAAGTGAAAAGGTTTTATAATTAGTTTGTACATAATCTTTGATTCAATAATAATAGTAATAATTTTAATTTTTATAATATCGATATTTATTTTATATTTATTCAGAGAGTTTAAATAGAATTAAAATATTATATTTAATATTGATTTATATTAATTTGAAATTTGATATAGATAATGATTATATTTATTTGAAGAATTCAAATAAAATTATGATATTTTATTTTATGTTAATAATAATTAGTTTTTTTTTTTACAAGAAGAAAGATTTTATTTATATCTCAAACAAGGAATACCCTTACAATCAGTATTAATGAGCCTTTTTAAATCATTGGGCAAAGATTGAAAGCTAGAGAAATTGAAGAAAGTATGTGATATCCTTCCCATATGAGCAAGCTTATGGGCAATCTGATTTCCCTCTCTAAATATATGAGTGATACTCGAACCTGTGGATTGAAGGAAATTCGAGATTTCAGTTGAAATGCCATGGAAATCCGGCGGTCGCCATTGGTGAAGAATGTCGGAAGCTTGGAGAGAATCTGTCTCGATATGGATGGAAGAGTAACCAAGATTTAAGCACCAATCAATAACGAATTTAATGGCTGTGATCTCTGCAGAAAGAGGAGAAGAAGCTCGAATAGGGAATTAACAAGCTGCTACAAAGTTTCCAAACGAGTTTCGGATCACCGCTCCTCCAGCCGAGAGCAAAGGCGTGAAAGAGGCATCGACATTAACCTTGAAAGGATGAGTCAATGGTAAACGCCAGTAAACTAGGGAAGGTTTGCGTTGCATTGATCCGAAACCCGCTGGCAGTAACTCCATAATCGAATCAAACCTCTCTTTAGCAAATTTCCGAGTTGAGTTGATAATACCCCAGTTATATATAGCGTGGCAGATGTTGGTGCGGATGTTGGAGATCAAGAAGTCCTCATCTCCCCATGTGAAATTACAAAAAGTACGCCATATGTGCCATAAAATTATTTGCGGAATAAATCTTCGAAGCAAGCCCAACAGGGATTTTGGCTTAGAAACCAACCACCATTTTATAATTTCTAACCTTAATGATGAATGAGTAACATTGGAGCTCAAAACATAACTGCCAAAGAATCTCCAAATTTTCTGAATATGAGAACACAAATAAAAAATATGATCCAAAGAGCTTTCGGCAGAAAGGCAAAAAAGGCAACAAGAAGGTCCTGAAATACCCATTAGTTGTAGCCGATCATGAAGTGGTAGTGCCTTATGAAGCACACGCCAGGTGAAAAGAGAAATCTTTATAGGGAACAGATTATCCCATAGCATGGAAGAGGATAATGTTATACTCTTGTGATTACGCACCCATTCATGAATGGAAGAGAAAGGAACGCTAACAACACTTTCATCATAATTATCTGGTAAAAGATCATTTGCTTCCATAATGTCTAAAGCAAAAAAATGTACCTGACATATTCGTTTCCATGAGCAAGAATCAATGATTTGAAATTTCATGTCTCCATTTCTGGAGTAGCGCCGGCGCATGTAGGAAGCCCACAAAGAATTTCCAAACATATAAGCAATCCAGAGCTTAATAGAAAAAGCATCTTGGATTGAATTCAAGGATCGAATGCCAAGACCTCCTTCATCTGTAGGATAGCAAAGTTTTTTATAAGAGATCCAATGGTGTCGATCGTGGTTGTGAACACTTCCCCATAAAAAGCAAGCCATTTTTGTCTCTAAGATTTTAATGACTTCTGCTGGAATCTTCATAGCTCCCATGATATGAATAGGCAAGGAATTAAGAACATGTTTAATCAACAATAATAATTAGTTATGTGTGTGTATATATACATATAAAACAAAAAAATAACGATTATGTTATTATTTTTTTCTCTATAATACTATTCAACTTTAAAATTAAAATACTATTATTCAACTAATGTGTACAGGTAATATATTATATATTTTTTATATTTTTACTTTTATTTTTGATATATTTTTTTATGTTTTATTTAATCTATTATTTTTTTATTTGTGTTAATTTAATTATCATATTTATAATTATGATAAAAAAATATTATTATTATTTTATTATCATTTCTCGCTCTCTTCTTTGCTTTTCTCCACTATCGGTTGTTGTTTATTGTATTTTTTTAGTATTTTATATTATGCGATTATTTTTTAGATTATTTACTGTGTTGTTTAATTTTGATTTTTTGTTTATGTTAGGATTTTTTTAATTTGTGTAATTAGTTTTCTTCTGTTAGAGTTTTATTTTAATTTCAATTACGTCAATTATTTTATTTTAATTTAATTTAGGTAATACATGCAGTATTGTGCGGGAAACTTTCTAGTATCATACTATAATAGATAACAGTAGCACAATATTATGTTATATGTCTAATTTTTTAAAATTTGAAATTAATTTATTATTTAGATAATTTCATTATTATTTTGGAATCTAATAATAAAAATATTGGAAATTGAAAAAAACAAAAATATTGGAATCTAATAATTACGTTTTTTAAAATTTTAAATTAATGACCCAAATATTAGAAGAAGTCATAGTTTATAAAAATAACTAAAATTATAAAACAAAATTTCAAATTCAATTTTATACAATATTTTGCTAAAGTGGAAAGTTTATAATTTAAATAAAGAAAATAAAAGATAATCTTTCATATTAAAGTGTTCAAATATATAGAGTATTCTATTTGATATTGATAATAATTATTTTTAGTTTGAGCGTTTAAATAAGATTATAATATTACATTTAATATTGATAATGATTAATTTTTTATGTATTATATAAAAAACACAAAAAAAAAAGCTATACTGCTACATTAATATTATCTTTTTCCATAAAACTGTTAGTTTCAAAACTATAAATTATTCTTTTCTTCCACATATTGATATAATGTATTATGTTTTTTATATTTTTAATTTTTTCAATGATTGTTTTTTTTATATTTTGTTTGATTTACTATTTATTTTTTCATTTATTTTCATTTATTTGATATTGATAATAATTAATTTACATATCAAATAAAAAACACAAAAAAAAATATAACCATTTTACTAATATTATCTTTTTTTACAATACTATTCTGTTTTAAAATTTCTACACTATTCTTTTCTTTCACATATAGATAAGATATCATATTTTTTTTATTTTATTCATGATAATTTTTTTATATATTTCATTTGATCTAATATTTATTTTTTCATTTATTTGTTTTTTATTATATTTGCAATGTATTAATTATAATTTTAAAATAATATATATTTTTCTGCAGATAAAAATAATTTTTTCATAATTTTAAGATTAGTTTATCTATCACATCTATACATATGATTTAAATTTCTTTTGCTTAGCAAAATTATTATTTAATTTTTAAAATTTTATTTAGTAGATCCTTTCCATTTATATAAAAGACTCATATTATATATTTTTTTAAACTAAAGTACTATTTAACCATTTGAAATTATCATTATTACATTATTAGTTATAATATACTAATTACAATATTAATTATAATATATGAGTATTTCACCATATTAATAATTATATTTTTATTTATTTTTAAATTATAATTTATTTATTATTTTAATAAGTTAATTAATATATTAAATTTATATTTTGTTTAAATATTACTTAGTAAAAATATTTATTCAATAAATTTTAATAATTATGGATAAATAATTAATTATTTAAAATTAAAAAATTTTAAAAATAAAATATCTGCATATTAATATTTAAAATTATAAAAATAATATTTAATTTTAATAAAATAATAACAATTATTATTGATATTTAATAGTATATGTAAAAATGATGAACCAATAAACTTTTATTTTATATCTTGAATTTAGATTTTAAAATTTATTATTAAAATAATAATAATTTTAAAAGTATAAAGATCCAGGAGATGAGACTCATGAATCTTCTGCATTTACTAAAATCTAAATCAAATATCCTTTGGTGTTGCATTGAGAATTTCAATGACATGCTCAAAAACATTGAGAAGAAATAGCCATTGCCACTAATAAATGGATTTAGAGAAGCAATTTAAGATTACAATTTAAAAGACATGAGGCTAGAATGACATTCCTTAACATGGGAGAAGGGAAGAGTCTATAACAAATTGGTGGAAGAGAGAATGGACAGAGCTCTAGTCAACAACAATCGGTGCACAATCTTCCCAAAAGCAAAATTGATCAACATGATGGTACTAACCTCTGATCACTCGATGCTTTTCTTAAATTTAAATTCAATTAAGCAACATAGCAGAACCTTCAAATTCATGTTCGAAAATATCTGGCTCTGAGACCTAAAATGCTTCACAATCATTGAATACAGTTGGAATCTCTCCAACAACTGTGAGCTAAGTTCTAAAATTACCTCTTGTGGCATGGCATTGCTATCATGGGGTGGAGGGTTTATGAAACGTTCTAAGAAACAAGGTCTCACCCTTAAGAAACATATAGATATGTTACACCCCAAAAGAGATCCTATTTCTTTAGCTCAACTTGATGAAACCACACGCAACTATCAAAAAACACTGTAGGAGCAAGAAATCTATAGGAGCTAGAGAGCCAAGTAGTTCTGGCTCAACGAATGAGACTCCAACTCCAAGTACTTTCATGCAATGTTACTGCATGAAAGAAAAAGAATCACACCATAAGTTAAGAGACGACAATGGCATATAGAGAGATAAAGAAAATGGCTTATCTAATGTCATACTCTAGTACTTTGAAAAGTTATTCCAGCACAAATAGAGTAATAGATGCATAGTTATTAACAATGTACTGCCATCACTTTCAAGTGAACAACAAAGCTTTTTAGACAGCCCCTTCACTAGTAAGAAAATTAAGGAGGCCTTATTCTCAATACACTAGAATAAGGCTCTGAGCCCAAATAGAATGTGCCCATCCTTCTACTAAACATTTTGGCAAATAGTGGGTAAGGATGTTAAGAAGAATTGTCTATACTGCTTGAATAATGGCCATCTACCTATTGATTTCAATAAAACCTTAATTGTCCTAATCCCAAAGAAAAGCACTCCTGCGACTATGGCTGATCTTCGCCCTATTTCTCTATGTAATATGGTATATAAAATAATCTCAAAAGCTTTTGCAAATAGGCTGAAATATTGTCCCCCTTCTCTAATATATAAATTTTAGAGTGCTTTTACTCCTGACAAGGCAATTACGGACAATATCATGATAGCTTTCAAAGTTCTATACTATGTCAAAAAATGCTGCCAAGGAAAGGAAGGGATGGCAGCTCTGAAGCTTGATATGAGCAAAGCTTTTGATACGGTGGAACGGGACTATCTAGAGGAGATGACGCTAAAGATGGGTTTTAGTGACAAATGGGTAGCCCATGTTATGATGTGTGTGAGAACAGTTACCTACACTATCTCTAACTAAGGGGAAGAAATTGGACCCTTTCATCCTCAATGAGGCATAAGACAAGGTTGCCTCCTATCTCCATACCTATTCCTAATTTGCTTAGAGGGCCTCTCTTCTCTTCTACAACATAAGGAAAGGTTGGGCCTCATCAAAGGCTGCCAGGTTGCTAAAAGAACCCCTATTATCACTCACCTACTGTTTGCAAATGACAATTATATGTTCTTTAAAGTAAACTTAAATAATTGGAAGCAACTTCAAGAGCGCCTGTAATGGTAAGAAGAATAATATGACCATTATGAAATTTTAGAAATCCTCTATAGTATTTAGTAAGAACACACTAGATATTATTAGAGATCAAATCACAAGTGGCCTTGGTGTATTATCAAATCACAAGTGGCCTTGGTGTATTAGAGACTCAAACCCTGGGAAATACTTAGGATTTCCCTCTCTTGTAGGTAGAAGCAAAAAAGAGATATTCTTCTATATGAGTGACAAAACTTGGAGTAGGTTACAAGGTTGGAAGAGAAAGATCCTTTCTCGATCTGGCAAAGAAACATTACTCAAATATGTTATGCAAGCAATACTAATCTACACTATGAATGTATTCTTACTGCCACTAGACCTATGCAAAGACCTAGAAATTCTAATGAATGGTTTCTATTGGGAAAAGGTTAAGACAAAGAAAAAGGTATCGGATGGATGCATTGGGAGGGACTTTGCAAGAGCAAGAAAGCAAGTGTTTTAAACTTTAGATAGGTTCATGAATACAACCTGGCAATGCTTGTGAAATAGGGTTGGCACCTTATTTCTAATGAAAACTCTCTGCTTTCTAACCTTTAAATATCCTTTCTGGAAGCTAAGCTTAGTTATAACCCAAGCTACATCTAACGTAGTATCCTAGAACCCCAGCCTTTGCTCAAAGAAGGAAGTAGCTGGTTAGTTAGGAATGGAGAAAAGATCAGAATTTGTATGATGAGTGGCTTCCCAATGCTCTTCAATTAAGACTTGACTATAGCTCCTAACTAAGTAAACATTATGAGTAGTCAGAAGATGGTCTTCTCTCATGCTTAGCAATAAATTGGAATGGGACTCTGAGAAGATAAAAAGAAACTTTCCACCCTCGTGATGTAAGTTTGATTCTTAGTATTCCACTGACCAGTTATGGCGTTGAAGACCACTTACATTAGATCTATGATGATAGAGGGGAATACTATGTTAAAAGTGGCTACAAAAGGTTCACGATCAAAAGATCAAAGGATGAGGATTAGGAAGAAGCACCTTGGACTCTAATATGGAAATAAGAAGTCCCCCCCAAATATTAAGGCTTTGCTCTGGAGAGCGTGTGGTGACTGTCTGCCCACCAAAGACCTTCAAAGACGCAAAGTTGAAACTAATGAGTTGTGCCCAGTTTGCAAGCAAGAACCTATAACAACCACTCATGCACTCTAAGATTGCTTAGCGGCTTGAGAATGCATTTAAAAAAATCTTCCCTATTACCAATTTCAATCATAATATAGCTTCAAAGACTACGTCCACGATGTCCTTTCATTAAGTAAACAAGAAACCCATACTCTAATTGGCTTCATCTGTTGTCTTTTGTGGAAGAGCAGAAATGATGCTCTATGGAATAATCGTAGCACCTTTTTCGATCAGCTAGTGCCCCATATCAGAACACCACTGAACTAATGGGGTGTTAGATCAGAAACCCACCGCACTGGAAAGCTGAGTTGTCTGGTCACCACCAGAAGAAGGATGACTCAAATGTAATACAAATGCAAGGAATGATGCAAATGGCTCAAAAACTGGGCTAGGTTGGGTTATGAGGGAGTCAATGAACTCAGTTATTAGGGCTTGTAGTTTTGGAATCCAATGCATGATAGACACAAAAATAGTTGAGGCCTTTAATTTCTGAGAGGCATTAAGTTGGATTAAGGGCAATGGATGGTCAAAAAATTGAATCAAATTCCCAAATTCTCATTAATGCCATAAAGCGTTGCACATGAGATAACTCATACTTTGGAATTTTGGTTCAAGACTACACCAAATTGATGGAAGACATTTCATTGAACAAGGTTTTATTTATCAGGCGCAAAGCTAATGATGTAGCTCACTTACTAGCTAAAGAGGTTACTCTTTAGTTGGTTTTAAGGATTAGGGCTTTCATCCCCCCCTCCTCAGTTTTGCAAACTGTATCTTTTGATTCTAGTCATCATTAGTAATACATATTTGCCTAAAAAAAATAATTTTAAAAGTATTAATATAAATTAAATAAAAGGAAAAAATATCTATAAATAAATGAAAGAAAAATTATCAACAAAGCTTGCAAATCGGAAGTCCATATAATATAAATATATATATAATATAGTTTTTGTTTGGCGGTTTATGGTTTGATATTTAAGTAAAATTGACATGCCAAAACCCTTCGACGGCTTCAAGAATATTCAAAATCAAGGCTTTGATCCCAAAAATAAAGCCTTAATCAAATGGATCCCCAGCCAGAGCCAGTCAGCTACATCAATAGAGATATGCAATTGATTCTTTGTTTATAGGCTTTAATTAATATTTTCCAATTATCAGAAAATTTTAGGATTTTAAGGGGGGTTTGTTTCAAATTGTGGAATGGAGAATACACTCGAGGTAGGAGATGTTATCCAGTGTGGTCAATGAGACTACCGTATTCTCTACAAGAAATGCACTCGCCGAAGTATATAATTTTTTAACTTTTTTTGTTATTTGTGTTATGGGTTTTGCTTCTAATTTTTGTTTAATTTTTATGAACTATTATCATTATTTTCCATTGAAAGTTCGTACTTCATCTATTTTGGTTTATGATTTTAATTTATATGGTTTTATGTTTTTTATCATTAATTTTATTTTGGTTGACCTAGGCTGTAAAATCATGGTAGTGCCATGAACTCTCATTTGAATTATTAAATATTAGCAATATGTATTTGATAATTTAAGCTTAAGGTGAGCAGGGTTCATTCATCTGAAGACTAGTGACTATTATATGCATATTTAGAAACAATTTTAGAAGATAATTAGGCTGTCAATATTTTAGAAAGGATCAATAGGGCATCCTTGATTTCTTTTTTTTTGTAAATTGGTCATCCAAAAAGGACTACTGATCTATCGAGATTGAGGCTATTATGCATTAGATTACTTCTATGTAGTTTATGCCCTCTGATTTGAAAATCCCCTTGAAATAATCAGTAATAGTTTCATGTAGGCCAGAGTCTTTATCCCTCCATAAGCCAGTAGAATCTCTAATTCTATCAATTATGTTATTCTTTCTTCTTGTGTTGGATAGGCATGAAAGAAGCTAGAGTTGAAGTCACCTTCCTTAAGGCAATGTTACTTAGCTCTTTGGCTCCAGTATATTTCAATCTCATTCAGCACTTTCTGGTATTTAAAAAGGGCTTCTTGTAATCTTGTTACTGATGTGGGATCTCTACCATGTCTCAATTGTGCAATGTGCTTCTTAAGATATTGAGAGTGTTGTCTGGCTTTTTCTTATGAAACTCCCACCCCATTCTTGCAGTATCTGACCATAGCATTTTATGTGTTCCATTAGAGGAATGTTTTTCCTTATGTTCCATGCTTCTTCAACAATAATTCTGCATATGTTATCCTTCAGATAAATGTTCTCAAACTTGAACCTACGTTTTCTGTGTGGCTTGATTAGTGTTTCTAAACAAAGAAATAACATGGAATGATCCGAGCATGAAACTAAAATATTTTCCACAGAAGCTTCAATTTGCCAATGCTATGTCCAGCCTTTCTTTAATCCATCCCTCAGTGCCTCGACCTCTCTCCCATGTGAAGGGGTAACTAATCATACCTAAGTCTATGATCTACACTCCTCAACCACATTTTAAAAACTAGAAATAAGTCAGGTAAGTTGTGGGGCACCTCCTCTTTTTTCACATTCATGGAGAATATCATTATAGTCACCAATACAAACCCATGGTAACTAGAGGCATTACCGATGTTGTGTAGCTACTGCCAAGACTCACATCTTCTAGATCACTCAGGGCATCCATAAAATCCAGTGAGTCGCCATGGTTGTTGATTTCTCAGGTTAACAATGATGTCTATGTGTTGTTGGGAGTAACTTATTAGTTTTGCATTTCTTGTTTCCTTCCAAAATAAAGCCAAACCTAATTCTATCAACAACGAAACTGCCTTCATAGCCAAGTTGCTTCTTAACTCTTTCGACTTTGTCCCTTGCTATCTTTTCCTCCATGTGAAAGATGAAGGTGGGTCATTTATCATTCACAATGTCCTTTAGGACTCTAGCTGTCGATGGGTGGCCCAACCCACAACAGTTCCAACTTAAAGTACTTATGGTACTAAGTGGGCCTGAGAACCAAAGCCCCACCTTTATAATGTTTTTTGGAGTATCAGTTTCCATCTTGGTCACATCTGCCACTATATTAGTTGTGTCCTTTTAATTTACTATATTATCTTGCACCCTTCTTCTTTTAATGTCTATGACTATAATACTTTCCATCTTTGACGTAGTAGCATTATCTGCTACATGATTCACACCAAGATTAGGGTGTCCAATTTCCAAAGAGGAGAGACTAGTCTCCACATCTTTGCATCTAATTGTGTCATTAGAATCATAGAATCTTCTTTTAATAATTAGTTTTGCTGGAATTTTGTCATTTTTCATATACGACTTTGGATTCATTGGTCAAGCTCACCAGTGGCTTTCATTGATGGTGACTGAAGCCATCTTCCCCCTTTAATGTAGTTTTGTTTCTTTGTTGAGGCTCTCATCCAGCTGCCATAGGCCTGTTCATTTGATCCATTGCCCTCATCAAAGAATCTTTCATGGAATTTGTTAGAATGGTATATAATCCTACAGTAAAAGCAAAAAAGAAGGAAGCTATTCATATTTGAAGTGAATCCATGTCCATTCATTGTTCTTCTTCACTACTCTTATTTTCCTTTTAAGAGGTTTACTGACATCAATTGAGACACGGATTCTCATGAAGTGTTTCCAAGATCCCTTGAAATTATTAGGGTTAGAATTAACATATTTTCCAGTATAGTTTCCAACTGCCTTGCCCACCCTTTTCTGTTATGTATCCCACTGGAAGGTCATAAACTTGAACCTAGAATTCAACATTAGTTAGTTGAGCCCTGGTAGGAATTGAACCAACAACTAACCTTTGTAAGATCAGTAGATATTGGTCGAACGTCCAAGGCCCATCATTTATTACTCGGAAGAGGTCCAATTCATGATAAAACTAAAAGGTATATAGGTTTGTGTCTAGCTCTTTCACACATAACCCTTTGACTAGGAACCATATGGATACAAGCGTATTCTTCATGGCCAGTGTGTTTAATACCTTTGTCAGATTTGAAAGTGCCCACCAGAGACCATTTTGAAATTATCTACATCATGATTATCTCCATCATCACCTTCAAATCTTAGTCCATTGGTTGCCTCATCAACCAATGTGATTTTTTCATACATGTTTGCTAAATCTTTTACACTATTGATTGTCCCTATAGATGGTTTTCAACATAGAGAGAACTTTCTTAGGTAAATGAACTTTCTTAGGTGATAGAAAGTTAGTTAAAGAAAATTTATACCACTAAGGGCAAAAACCACTAAGGACAAGACAGAAACCATAACTTGTCAGGACAAGATATCTAAGAGAACTCTATAACATTTTACACTTGTTACCTAAGATTATTATAAAAACTTTAATTAAAATAGATTTTAGTTTTCCAAATTTTAATTTTTTCTTTTAATCTAATTTCTTTATTTGTCATTCTTCAACATTTTTTTAAATATCAAATTTAAATTTTTTAATAATAACTCGCCTACAATTAAACTCCAAAGAGTTGTAGCGAAAAAAAAAAATTATTATTTTTTAATAACTTATAATTTTAACTAATTTATATATAATAAATTTGATTATATATTGATATTTAAAATTTATAAAAAATATATAATTGTAATAAAATAATAAAAATTATTATTGTTATTTAATAGTATATGTAAAAATGATTTTGAGCCAACAAACTTTTATTTTATATCTTGTATTCAAAATTTAAAATTTATATTAATAATAATAATAATTTTAAAAAAGTATACTATAAATTAAATAAAAGAATATTTTCAAAAAAAAATAAAAGAAAAATTATGAGCAACTACACAGGCTTCCAAATGGTGAGTCCATGTACTGTAAAACATAAAATATATTTTTCGTTTGACGGTTTGCGGTCGATATAAGTATAATCGACTGCCAAAACCCATTCGAACGCTACAAGTAAACCCGAAACCGAAACTGATCCTAAAAGCTAAACCCTAATCAAATGGATCCTCAACCAGAGCCAGTCAGTTACATATGCGGAGGTATGCAATTGATTCTTTGTTCATAGGCTTTAATTAATATTTCCAATTATCATAAAATTTTAGGATTTTAAGGGTGGGCGGTTTGTTTCAGATTGTGGAATGGAGAATACTCTCAAGGCAGGAGATGTTATCCAGTGCCGTGAATGCGGTTACCGTATTCTCTACAAGAAACGCACCCGCCGAAGTATGCAGTTTTTAACCCTTTTTGGTTATTTGTGTTTATGGGTTTTGCTTCTGATTTCTGTTTAATTTTTGTAAACTATGATAATTATTTTCCCGTGAAAGTTTGTACTTGATCTGTTTTGGTTTATGAATTTAATTTATATGATTTTATGTATTTGATCATTAATTTTATTTTGGTTGACCTAGGCTGTAAAAGCATGGTAGTGCTGTGAAATCTTATTTGAATTATTAGATATTAGCAATATGTATTTGATAATTTAAGCTTAAGGTGAGCAGGGTTCATTTATCTAAAGACTGGTGACTACTATATGTATGTTTAGAAACAATTTTAGAAGTTAATTGTTGTTAGTACCTGTTGATTAGGTTGTAAATCTCTCAGCAGTGGTGAACATGCTTATATACTTGTTTGTCTGCTATAACAATCGAGGATATTTCATTTATGTTCAAAAAAAGAAGAAGAAGAAGACAATAAGCAGATGTAAAGGAATGAGAAAAGGAAAATAAGTGAAAGAAAAGAGGAAACCAATATATATTAGAAAATCAGAAAGAAGGGGAAGCCAAGTGTCAGAAGTATCAAGAACTAAAGTTTATAATGTTTACCTACTATAGGTGACATTTTGTTTCACTTTTGCCCACAGTTGTCTTTAGTATTTGATTGTCTGCTGCTGTTGGTTATTGTTATAGTTTGGTGGGGATTTGTGTAGATGCTTACATTCACTGCACTTCTTGCAGTATATAAAACAATATAGGAATAGATATGAGAGTGCAAGGATCACTGTATAAATGTGAGTTGTACGACATGAATTAGAATGAAGATTAAAAGCTGCTTTTGTGTTTTAGCTTGCTCTCTCTCTCTTCAACTTCTTGAAGAATGAGGATAATGATTTTTGTTGTCTCTTTTGACATATGTGAAGCTGAGAATGATTTTTATTTATGTTTTGTGCCAAATTTTTTAGAACATCCAAATTTTTGGTCATTGGACATGGTATTGTTTTTCAATAAGTACTGATTGACAGGATTTGCCCTGTAGAATTAATTTCAGATGATGAAGTAATGAATATGACATAAGGCTAGTAGTGATGATACTTTAATCTGGCTTTTGGCCTCTGTATAGGGAGAGAACACCTTCCTCTCAGCTTATTTAAACTAATTTTGCATACAATTTGTGCTTGTTTTAGGTGGTATGTCATTGACATGGGCTGTAGTATATTCTTGTATTATGAGGTCATGCCGCGTCGATTGAAAAATTTACAGAGAGATTTTTTTGTTAAATAATTTTGATTAGTTTGTTTTTTTAATATCTTTTATTCCGACCTAGATACAGTTTTATAATTACTGTAGGATATTAGATTATAATTATTCTAACTTAGTTAATTTGTTTTCTTCCCATTTGCTGTTGATAAGAAATTCTTCTATCATCCTAATGGAATAAGGATAGTCTTTAGATATTTACAGAACCTAGTATTTCGTTGGACTTTTAGTAATAGATATTTTATTTGGTTTGCAAAGCTTGTGTGCTTTTTCAGAATTCAGATGCCATAAAACTGATTTAATCATCTAGTACTTGTATTTCATTTGGCCTTTATAGACCATTATTGGATATTTCTTGCTCGTTTGTTAGAACTTTTCCCCTTCAAAGTGGGCAAACTGGTACCATCTTGTTATCATTTTACAAGTGCAAATTTCAGCAATGAGTTTTATGAGCTGCTAAATGGAGACCATCCCCTTCCATTCTTTTAAATAATTTGTTTAACATGAAAGATTTTGCTTCTTGCAGTTGTTCAATATGAAGCACGCTAAGATCGGAATAAGGATGTACATTCTGTTGGTGGAGCATGTCTTTATCTTACTGCAACTTTAGTAAATGTTAAGAGAATATAAGAACTATTAATATGAATGGTTTGGTATACATTCTGTCGGTATATGAATTGTTTTTCTGCAATCAGTTTCTATGAACAAATTGCTCCAATGCTGGATGATGAATGTTGACATATGAAATTTCTGAATGGTTAAATGGGTTAAAACTCAAAAGTTGGTGCCTTTTCGCTGTCTAATGTGGTATAAAAGTTAATTGATTGTTGTGTTATAGATGAACATGAGCGTGTGTGGTTGTGATATCCCTTTTGTTGTTGAGGGATTGTGATATGAGAAATTCGGATATCAATATGATGAGAATTTGTGAGGGCATTCTTCTACTTGCGGTTAATTTTTTGATAAATTTTTATTGAAACTAATTGGATTCTTTAATTTAATTTAATTGGAGAATCAAAGGCCATATGAATTACCACTCTACCAATTAATCATAAAGATCGTTGCAGCATAATATAAAGCTTCAAATGCCCCTGCATCGAAATCTGACAACTTGAAAACCAAAACACGATTCTTCAACGTCTTCTGCCAAATAAACAATTTTCGTAGGGCTTTCTTTTCCGTCATATTGCAACTTATTGTTATGATATGTTTTTTTTTTTTATCAATTATGGTATGCTATTATGTTTCTGCTTTCAATAAACAAACTATTTTATTTCACATTTTCATTTGGCTTTAGCTATATGTACATATTATAAACATAGCTCAAACCATTTTCAAATTCTATGCTATTAAATCATTTCATCATAATATGACCGATTGTATAATCCTTCATTATTTGAAAGTTCCTTATAATTCAATTTCTTCCAAGGTTTAATTTGAATTTAAAATGCATACACGTACCAATCAGAGGTTTTTAATTTTAATAAATAAATTTGGGGATGCTCTTGTTTGATTATTATTCTTTATTTTAATTTTTTTTATCAATTATAATATTAAAATTTATTTATCCTCGTTATTTAATAATATCTTACAAGTAAAAACAGATTGCATGATAAAAAAAGAAACTATAAAAAAGTATAGTTTTTAATTATTTCATCCTTCTCATTTTAAAGATACAAAATCTCAACATAGAGAACAAAAGATACCAAAAATAGAATAATAAACATACCAACTGTTAATTTCTTTCATTCAATTATTATTTGTTGTTTTTTAATTGTTTAATTAGGTGAAAGAAAACGACATCGTTTACAATCTGAAATAAGTTTTTTTTGCTTCTTCTGAAAATCAGCCAGATTCGTCCCAGCCTCCCGGCCTCAGCCCCGCGGTGAAGACCGTGAACCGCGAAACACTGTTCTGAACAAAACTCAGCCACCAAGATACCTTCATACGGAAAATTTTCGCTTCATGTAACTGTGAATATGGCCGTTGGATCAATTTTCGACGCTCCTGATCTCAGGAGAGAGTTTGAGGAAGCTAACATAAGCCTTAACTTCATCCCCTTCATTTGGAAGTATGATAGTGATATGCATACATTACTTGCTCAATTTACTCCTTTTTGTATTTGTTTTCTGTATATATTTAAGTTATGGGTTTCTTTTTATTTTTTATTTAGAGCTAAATTATATATAGTTTTTTTTTTTTTTGGATGATAACGAAGGCATGTGATCAAGAACCCTAATTGTGAATGGGATGACATACCCAATTTTCCCTCAGCTGCATATGCAATTCTAAAATCAAAATTCAGGATTCTCACCTCCACTCTTCACTCTGTTTTTGAATAAAATGATGGGATCACCACTAAACTTCTTATCAAGCTTCAGGTACTCCTGTATATCTTCCTTTTCAGGTTCTAGTGGAAAAATTGATTAAGATTTTCAAGTTTACAATTTTTTTTTTTATTTTTACATTTTGGTTGAAATTTTTGGTATTTTTGGCCTTCAATATAGAACCCAGAAAGGAAATTGAATTTGGATGCATATCAATTGTATGGTTGTTATTCTTATAAACAACTATCAATTATGCATGTCAAATCCATATTTGCTTATTTGCAATATGAGATCAGGCGTTTTATGATTATTTGTTATTCTTATGAAGAATTCTCAGTGGTTTAGCTGAGACTTTGTCTGCACTAATTTTTATATTTCTTTTTTCCATTCGAAGCATAATTATTGTCATAGGAGGCAAGTTTTCTCAAGATAAATGTTAGTTCTTGCATCCGTGTGTTGTTTTTGTTTTTTGTTAATTTGTGCTTTTATTGTTCTGATTAGAGTGGAGCATTTGTGGAGGCTGTTATTATGAGGTATGACACTCGGTTAGGAAAATATGGTGGCAAACCCCGTCCTGGTGGTCCAAGGTCAACTTTATGCATATCATCCCAGGTATGACCTTTGCTTCTATGTTATTAACAGACATTTAATCAAAGATAAATCTTCCTTTGGCATGTAATTATGTATGTAACTTGAGCAAATTCTAATGGATTCTATCAATTTTCCATGTAGGTTTTAGTCTGTCTGTTTAGTAAATTTTGGCTCCCAGCCTGTTTTAAAAAAATATCAATAATAAGCTCTTCCTGATCTTTGTACATGCTTGCTATTCTTGGCTTATGAACATAAATGCAGCCTGTAGATAGATGCTAATTTCAACCTTTTCTCTTTTCTTTTACAGGTTGGTTGTAAAATGGGTTGCAAGTTTTGTGCAACTGGAGCAATGGGATTCAAAAACAATCTATCATCGGGAGAAATTGTTGAACAATTAGTTCATGCCTCTTATTTTTGCCAAATAAGGAATGTTGTTTTCATGGTAAATACTTTTTACTCTTTCCTGACAATGTTTTGATGCATAAGGTGCCATCATGATTCTAAACTCCATGTCAAGAAATTCTTAATTGTCACCCTGAACAGAACTATGCTTTTGTTAGTATCACCAATTTGATACTACGGCTGTTTGTTTCATTAAGCTGGTCTGGAAGGAATTATTGCCATGCTAATATGTAGAAAGCATATATGGCTGCGGTGAGAGCAGAGATGGCAGTAATGAAATGGTAGTAGCACTGTCGATTGGTCTTTGTTAGATACTTAAGTTGGCAGTTATGTCTAGGGTGCTGTTGAAGAAGGAATATTGACAGTTGAAATGATTACAGAAAATGTTTGTTGTTGCATTGGCACCCTGGTGTATAGGTGCTGGTAGTTGTAAAAGAACAGGAATGATTTTGTTATTATTTTTAATATAGAGAAATTTTTGGAGCTGGAGGGCCATTTAAGGGGACTTCCCTGGCTCCATTGATGAAGGAAGGCATAAATGTTGCTTTTAAAAGCAACATGTTGTGGTACTTATGGAAATTGCTTTTCCTATTTTTTGGCAACATGGGTCATGCACTTTTACATGTATCATGAGATGTTGCTATTCTTTTTTTCTCAAAGTGTATCAGTGAGATGTAAAATAGAGGGTGTCACCATTGTGTAGCTGCTATTGTACAGCATTAAATTCAGCACATCCCTGAGCTTTCAGCTTATGACAAATTATTTATTCAATCTTAGTTGTTTGCATTTTATTTTCTTCTTCTTTGTGTGTGGGTTTTTGTGGGATGTAGCACTCAATACAGCACACCTAAATGGACCGTAAAGATTAGTACGTACTTACAGAAGAATTTAGAATGCTGGAGTTTTCTCATTTTGCCTTTTCGCAAAATTATTAATCCTAGACAAATCACCACCACTGCTAACCTGAACGTAAACATGTTTTTTTTCCTTGACCTCTGCAGTGGTTCAAAATGTGGCTGAAATTTATTGCACAATTTGATTTTCCATGTGTCAGGGAATGGGGGAACCATTGAATAATTATTCTGCATTGGTGGAAGCAATTCGTGTTATGTTGGGATCTCCATTTCAGCTCTCGCCAAAGAGAATTACGGTGTCAACAGTATGTATATTTGCTTGTGGATAAATTTTATTGTTTTCCATTCTATTTTATCATCCTTGAGTTTTGTGTAAATTCTTCTTATTTCAAATTGTTTTACTGGAGTGACTGAGTTTCATTTCCCTGTTCTCTAACATAACAGGTTTCTTGCCAAAACTACTTCCTGTAGTATTGGGGTATTGCTCCTCACTGCTTATATTTCTAAGAATTTCTGTTAACTTTGGGGTAAAAGGGAAAAAAAAGGTGAAATATAATAGTGTATAGAAATTTGATAAGACCTGTATACCAAACTCTTACAAGTTACGATATAGCCTCAACATTGTTTGTCCGAGTTAATTTAGATTGGCGAAATCCAATCTTTTTTAATGTATTATTTTTAGATATATTATAAGCAGGGCCATTCCTCTTATCATTTGTCTTCTCTTGATTGGAAAGCATGCAAGTTTAATTTTTGTCGAAGTTATAAGGTTCCTTCTCTGATTCATCTTATAAGTTATGATAAAAAAAGGCAGCTCAATGCATGAGCGCTCCTGCAATGTACGGGGTCCAGGGAAGTGTTGGACACTCGGGGTCTGAATTATAATATGGCTTCAAAATATTTGTGTTAATTTAGATTGAAATCCAATCTTTCTACTATACCATTTTTAGATATATTATTAATAGGGCCATTTCTCTTATAATTTTCTTCTCTTGATCATAAAGCATGCAAGTTTAATTTTGTGGAAGTCATAGACTTCCTTCCTAATTCTTTCTCTCTCTTTTAATATTTGACCTTGGGGTAATATGCAAGTAGATTAAAGTTGAAAATGGATTCATCAATTCAGGAAATAATTGATTTATAGGTTGAATCTAATAATTTGTAGGTCGGGGTCATTCATGCTATCAACAAGCTTCACAAATATCTTCCTTGCCTGAACTTGGCTGTATCATTGCATGCCCCAGTTCAAGATATCCGCTGTCATATAATGCCTGCAGCTCAGGCTTTTCCTTTAGAAAAACTTATGGATTCTCTGCAAGTGTATCAAAAGAATAGGTAGAACTTGGCTATTAATATTTCTGCAGATAAACATCTGGATTAATGTTTCTTGGCAACTTGTGCTCTCATATGTGATCTTAATTTTCAGTCAGCAGAAAATTTTTATTGAGTACATAATGCTTGATGGAGTAAATGATGAAGAGCAGCATGCCCACCAGCTTGGCAAATTGCTAGAGATATTTGATGTGGTGAGCTATTAAATTTTAGTTGGAGCATGTATAAAATGTATTATATAATGGTGCTATATGCAAGATCTTACAGACATTTTGAACTATTCTGCTTTTGTTTTTCGAAATTTTAGTGGTTCAATGAGTGGATTAGGACCAAAATACCAAATCTATGGCAGGCCTACTAAGTGTTCGTCTCTTGCTGATTACTAAATGAGATATGGTTAAGCCTCTTGGAAAGTAATATATACAGCATTGATAGGCCCTTTTTTTTAAGCATTGGGGAAGGAGATCATATATGCACTTACAACTATAAGTGCTAGAAAACCCGAAGTGTTTAAACCTCTTTTCTTTTGTCCTGTTCTTTTATCTTCAAATTAATCAAGATCTCAATTTAACGGTTCCCTTAAATATTCTATTAGAACTCACCACCTGAGAACCTTTCCCGTAAACAGTATTGCTCATTTTGACAATTTGAGATATTTTTATATATTATTTATAATTATGGTTTTTGATGCTACTCTGAATTCTTTGCCATTGGCATTATGTTGACTTGTTTAATAGCTAAACTGTTAATGGCATTGTGTTGAATGACATCCCTTGCTTGTACATGCAGTTTTCACTTCATAAACTTTGGATAACTGTTGGTTGATTGTATGATTTTCTATACATTTGTCTTTCTCACTTTCCAAGCAGGTTGTGAACTTGATACCTTTCAATCCGATTGGTAGTTTGAGTCAATTCGGAACCAGTAGTGAGGAGAAAGTATCGAGATTCCAGATAATTCTTAGAGGTGTCTATAACATTCGGACAACGGTACGTAAACAAATAGGTCAAGACATAAGTGTTGCCTGTGGTCAGCTTGTGGTCAACTTACCTAATGATAGGGCTGCTGAAGGTATAGATGTACTAACTGACATTGAAGACCTTCATCTTTGATAGATGAACTAATTTAGTGTAGAATTTGAGCATTCTTTTTTCTTTTCAATATGATAAATTTCGTTCCCCTTCATAGATATATTACTGCAAATTTTATGGTTTGCAATGCTGAGTTCTTTCAGAAGTTTTCTGAATATCGTATGTGATATACATCACTTATTACTTGTCTTGCAAAGCCTACAGTAAGGTTTGATTACCAGTAAGTCATTAGATTAAATGGTACAACGGCAAGATGATTCCTGCTTACAAAATTTCTGAAACAATTAAATCAATGATTGCTGAGTTTTTAATTGTAATTACAAAACCTGCTTGCTATCTTCATTCCAATAATCCTGCATCTAATTTCACGCAACACATTAAATCATTGAAATTCTATTTAGGTTTCTTTAAAGGTGTTACGGATTCCATACCTTTGACTTAATTTTATTAATAAATTATAATTTAATCTTAATCTTATTTAGCAAACGTAATTGTTTCTTTCTTCACTTCCTTATCTATCTGTTACTGATCATTTTTCTCTTTCATCTCACTTTTCTTCACTTCCTTATCTATTGTTTCATCATGTGAATTCTTAAAGAGTGATGAAATATAAAATTTTGTGAAAAATAACAGAGGATAGTAGTAAAGTCAGCGTCTTAGCTTACGCTGCAATTTAATTGATTGAAATTTAATGAATTTTAAGTGATTTAATTGGAACAAATTAAAAATAAATGACTCATGAAATTTAGTGCCAAAATGAGTGAAATAATCCATAAAAAAATCCTGGATATGTTTGCCGTACACCTAAAATATAACCCATGATATATATATTAGAAATTGTCTACAAATTAGGAACAGAAAAAGGCTGATGTAGCAGCCCAAATTTGATACCAGTTTGCTCCAAATTATGAAATACCTCATAGCAAATTGCAAATTTCAAATTTCAAGTTGGTAAATTGGCAAAATCGATGGCGTTGCATCAAAAAATCAAGGTCAAACACATGGAATTCCAATCCCAACCCCGTGCCCAACATGTCTTAAAAGACCGCAAATTATCAATGGCAAAAAAAAGTTTCCTGCATTTCTAAATAAACAAAACAGATTGCAGCATGCAGATTAAGGACTCCATCCTTGTGGCTATGATGCCAGAAGTTCTTCAACTTTTGCAATCTGATCCTCTTCATTCTTTGCAGCTGGACTCCTGTTAGTCTCATCAAACAAATCATGTTTCCATTTTTCTACTCGAGTACCACTTGGGCGATAACCTTGCCTTCCACTAAGTCTCTCTCTTCCTCTGTAATTGCTGCCAGCACCACTGCCATTACTATACCTTTCCCTTGAAGGGAGGGCACCCCTCTGTGCTTCTTTCTTGTCATGTAACACTGGCTTCTCAAGTCTATCAGAATAGCGGGGGTTATGATCTCTTTCTTCCCTCCTTTCACTTATTGATGTGGGACGATCAGAATGGCCTGTCCTTGTAAGTTCAGCAGCTTCTTTCTCAGTATTTTCAGAGTCAACTGAGATTTTCTTCTCCCTAAATGCAGGTCTTTTCCTCACAGGTGGTGCCGGTTCTGTCTCCATTTTGAAGAAACCATCATGGCGCCAGACATTCTCATCCTCCTTAGATAGTGATTTATCATCTCTTTGCCGTGAATCATTTGTTGATGACTTATCTGCTGCCCTTTCATTTCGGTCATCTTGTGAATCCCTCCATCGGCGATCTTTAAAAACAGCATGTTAGACATGGAATGTATGTAAAGCTTCCAGCTAAAAAACAAGTAACATGCTATATCATTAATATCACAATCTAATGTTCAGAAAAATATTTCAGCAAAGTAAATTACAAAATAAAAGACAACTCTCAAATTTAACTAGAAATCACAGACATGGACTATTGGCATCTTCTACTTCCCTATGCATGTTGTAACTTAGGTAAGAAAGAAAAATATACATGTAAAGGTAATTTTAAATCAGAGTTCAAGAGATGCAGTCCTAAAAGTCTCAATTGCCAAAGCATGAAACCCAACATCTAAAAACAGTAGTGCTAGTCTATGACTTGCGGAAAAGACAACTTTAGAATCTCTAACAAGTAAATCCCATTGCCAGCTTTAGAATTTAATATCAAATTATACAAAGTGAACTAAGTGATAGAATCAACCTAATAAGTACAACGATTTCGGTGTTCTGAAGCAGCAAATTGGAGAGTGACCAAATCATTATGGGATGATATAACCACAATTATTTTGTAAGATATGCTCAGAGTTGTACAAGTGAGACCCGAGAAGAGTAAAACACGGCAATGGGTAGCCATTTTCTTTAATTGTCTTCCGCTTCTATTCTACCTCTTTTCTTCCTTATTAAACAATTCATCAGCTTAAGCTTACCAGATCAACTAAGTTGCTGAAAAGGAAGTTAATAGAGTGCCTCACCAGGTCAACATTGTTAAATAAATTTGACAAAGAATGACAGTCATGGGAACATTCAAACAGCATCATTATTTAATATGAAGGGGAAAGGCAAGAAGAATTAGTTGCACTTTCTTTAAGGAAAACAATTAGGACTTCCAAAAATCAATCCATAGCAAAGTGAGGGTCATTTGGAAAAAAAAACATAAAGATACACCACAAACGCACTCCAATATGTCTAAATGCACTCCAACATGTATAAAGGAAGAAAAAATAATGTGCATTACTGGAAAAAGTTTATGATACACAGTAATATGTTTATAGCATTATAAATTAGTTGTAAACAAATCCTTCATCTTAAAAAATTACTATGTGTGTATGTTATATATAATTTAAATGCAAGTAACCTAGCCACAATGTGAAAACTACAAACTAAAAATGGACAGAGAATATAGAGAGGAAAAAGAAGAAAATAAATCAAAATAACAAGTGATAGAAAGCTCACCAGTAGCTGCTCTCCGACCAAAGCTTCGACCAACTTGAGCAGCATTACCACGCTCATCGTGCTGTTAAAAGACATGTACAGGCAAGCCTAAGATTGTTATATACAGGGAGGCTTCCCAAGTCAAGGGCCGGACAACAATCCCGCTACATCAGCCCAGAAAAAAAGGTTTGCATACACTGAATGAAAACCAAGTAATTAAGATCTAGAGAAACAATGCTCATTCACCTGTACAAATGATCGGTCTGGAGAATGAAAAATATTCAACCTATTTTTTGGCCCCATATGTGAAAAGATGAACAGAGATCATCATTGTGCTAAAGGTCAACACAAAGGTGCTAATAAGCACATACCTCAGTCATGCTCCACTCATTTGGAGAATTCATGAAACAGGATTAGCTTTTGGTGTAAAAAGCAAAGAAATATCCTCTAAAAAACATTTGTGTAATATCTCTAATATCTTTTACTGTAAGTAATATATTTGCCATGCATAATTCTCCGTTGTCTATTTGATTCATGACGAAACCAAATTTGTTAGAAAATAGTTCTCCAAAATTAGAGACAAAAGGTTGAACTATAGCCACCTTAATGGAATCATTTCTGAAATGAAAGCAAACAAGGAACAGAGAAGAAATAAACTTAAAGTGATAGCAATTTAGGAGATATAAGAAACTATCATGAGCCATTGCCCTTTGAACATGGCTGTTATTTAATACGTGAATGATGACATAATAGTTTGCAGCCTACTTCCTCTCATATTATAGTTCTGGCCTCCTAGTAAACACTAGGTCAGTAATGTTCACGGGTCTATTTTAAAACCAAAGACAAAAAGTATGGAAATTCCACATCTCAAACCATGCCCGATAACCTAACAGTGCACTTGAAATCAAGTAGATAAGGTTGCATGCCTTAAAGCCCAGAGGGTTATAGATGTCCATGGCATTGCCAAAAAACATTGTATGGAGAGATAAGCAATACAATTATGAGAGTATTACTTTTCGCAGCATAACTAGTTAGCAAGATTTATGTCAAAAGGATCATACTAACTAGAATTCAGAAGGATAACGAAGGCACTACTCAAGCAAGCTAATCAAATAAATCTGGATAAAAATATAAGAGAATAACTGAAAGCAGCATATACTCAAATGACGAAAACCTGAAAATAGGATCGAGACCGTGGCACTTGAGTAGGATAGGAAGAATGCTTGCTTTCTTCACGATGTCCCTTAGGCTTCTTTTCGGATTCCTTGCTCAAAGAACCAGATTCAAGAGGTAATGCATCTTGCAGCGTGCGCCGATGCTTTTGGTCCCGACCTGTATGATCTTCAACATCCAAGTTAGTGCTGCTAGGAACTCTCTCTGTTTCTGGTTTTCCATCCCTCCTAGACCTCTTAGGACTACACAATGATTCGACATGGTAACAGAACGCAAAATCAAATTAAACCCTTTACCGAATTGAAGGATAATAGCTGAAACCTCTATTCAAATCAAACTTAATATTCAGTCGAAGCTTACACTTCAAATCATACATCGAAATGCATTGGATAAGGAGCAAACGAGACCACTTCAAATAATCAAGTAAAATTTCTGCATCAAAATTTCAAAACCCTAAAACATTCTAGACAAATAGAAACTTCCAAACACGGCATACCTAGGCTCTCTATCGAAGCCTAAACGGCGTCGTCTAGAGTCGGAATCGCGATCGTCCCGTTCTCGGTCTCGGTCTCGTTCTCGTCGTGACATGATTTGTTGAAGGGAAGAAAATTAGGGCTTTTGCTGCTTCTGCGTCAGCGATGCCAAATCTTAGCGGATATACTGTGCGTGGGGCCTTCTATCCCAGTGCTGCTTTTTTTTAGCTGATTTACTAAATTAAAAATATATTATTTTTCATATATATAGTTAAATTTTTATTACCTATCATATTTTCTTATTATACATCTCACTAAATATCTCATGAAATAAATAATTAAATAATTAAAATTTATTATCTTTATTTATTTTCAATAAAAATTAAATTGTTATGTAAATCAAAATCTTTTATTTATTGTGTTAAACTATTATATTTTCTATATAAATTAAATTTTTTTATTTATTAAATTAAAATTCTTCATGTTTTTATAAAAATTAAATTTCTTTATTCACTATTTCAAATGATAATTATTAAATTAAAAAATTTTATATTTCATATAAAATAAGTCTTTTATTTATTATATTAAATATCATCATATTTTATGTACAAATTAAATTTCTTTATTTATTAAATTAAAATTATTGAGCAATTGAAATTTATTATCTTTATTTATTTTCTACAAACACTAAATTTTCTGTGGAAATTAAAAAAATTTTTATTTATTAAATTATAGTACTAGGATCATTATAATTAAAGGTCAGGGACTGAAGTGCAAAGAAGAGAGACTAAAAAGTGTAAATTTAACATTATTCACACTTATGATCTAAACAACAACATCATGGATCAAAAATGGGAACTGGCCAAAAATTGGGTTTGGGGATTTTGAAGTACTGATAACCATTGATGGATACAAATCCCTTGGCACTTTTTCTTGGTGCCCTGCAACAAAGTGAATAAAAATCCAGTACAGTTACCCTATCCAAAACATGTAACATTGCTGGTAATGAAACTAGCCTTTCAACTAAGTGATGAAAAGTTGTAGAGATCATTTTACCTACATCCAGATTTACTTGAACTGTTAGTTAAAAAGTATATTTTCTCTATCTATATTGTCAATTGTCCTTTAGACTTAACTTGGATTAGTCCAAGTTAATCAAAACAAGCTTCTTCAAATTGTAAGCAGACAGTATAAGAATAATTACTATCCATAACAATAATGTGTTAAATAAATAATAACTTTCAGTTGGAAGTAACTCCAAAGAGGAAGGTAAAACATCTTCTGTTGTATGCATGTTTATGTGCATAACCAACATCCTGAGTGTAGGAAAAGCATTCGTGGAAGTTATCGTGAAATGTAAAAGTTCAAAGCAAGATCACCCAAACAACAGTTGCTGCAAAATAATCTCTAGGGAACTAAATTCAATGTGCTCGAGGCTAAACTAGATAACACAAACTGCATATATATCAGCACAATAACCATGATGATTCTATCAAATTACTCCAAGGAAAAAAAAAAGGTGAGAATCATGAGAGAAATGTGATAGCTCACGTATCTGGTGCAATTTTTATTTATTATTTATGTTATTATTTTTCATTGTTCTGTTGCATTAGAATATGTCAAGTTGTTGTTATTTGTTAGTGGAGCAATTCTTGACTACTTATTTGAATAAGTAGCATTGTGGGTCTTAGTAGTAGCCTTAGAAATATGAGAGATTTGCTGCAAGTTTTCCTATTTAATTCCTATTGCTTCTGCATTAAAAAGGGGAGCAGAAAGTTAATTCAAATTGTGGTTCATTCTCGCCCTAAGCAGAATTAATTATCTTTATTCTTTGTTTAAGTCGTTGGTATCTATCAATGGCCTGATTGGGACCTATCAATTGGTATCAATTCTATGGCAACCGACAAAGATTGCATTGAACTTCTGGAGTCAGGTCTTGTTGGTCTCCAAAATGCCGTCGCTAGAATGAAAATTGGATTGAACAACAAACTCAAACAATTAGAAGATGCAGTTAGCAAAATGTCTTCTTTTTTTCAATCGTGTACATCTAGTCCTACTCCTCTTGACCACTTAAACCAATCTAAGTCACAGGCCCAAATGGATGGAGGTCGGCAATTGTTTTTCTCGAAATTGGCAAAGTTAGAATTTCCACGTTTTTTGGAAGGCGATGCAATAGAATCGTTTTCCAAGGTGGACCAATTCAAATTCCGAGGCACCAGTGAAGCTGATAAAGTGTCATTACCATACTTCCATCTTGAAGGTCAGGCAAATAAACGGTGGCAGTGGCTTAAGCAAGCTTACAAAAAAGGGAAAGGAAATAGAATTCCAACTCCTACAATTGATGTCATGCTTCCTGAACTCCATAATGTTGTTTATTTTACTAAACTTGATTTAAGGGTGGGTTACAATCAAGTCTGAGTACATCAAGCAAAAACTATAAAAACACTTGCCAATATCCGTGGGCCATTCTTGGGCATTATCGCTGTCAACATATGGAGCTACATGGAAAAATTCTTAAAATTTTGGAGCCAAGTTTGTCGATGTAAACCTCGAGGACAAGGTTGCTGTTTAAGGGGAGGGTAATGATAGGCCACGTATCTGGTGCAATTTTTATTTATTATTTATGTTATTATTTTCCATTGTTCTGTTGCATTAGAATAGGTCAAGTTGTTGTTATTTGTTAGTGGAGCAATTCTTGGCTACTTATTTGAATAAGTGGCATTGTGGGTCTTAGTAGTAGCCTTAGAAATAGGAGAGATTTGCTGCAATTTTCCTATTTAATTCCTATTGCTTCTGCAGTAAAAAGGGGAGCAGAAAGTTAATTCAAATTGTGGTTCATTCTCACCCTAAGAGAATTCTTGTGGTTTAATTCTCACCCTAAGCAGAATTAATTATCTTTATTCTTTGTTTAAGTCGTTGGTATCTATCAATAGCCTGATTGGGACCTATCAAAATGTCGTACATGCTTGGAGAGAAATTCAGGAATGACATCTAGATTTGAGCAAGTAATAATTAACTGTACATACGATTACAATATCTACAATACATCTAATGGTCATCCCTTCTACAGTCAACTATGTGCCTGGTATTGTGTTGTATCTAATGACTTACAAGTTAACATTTAGTAATTCATTGAGCCATGTACATAAATAAATATACAGAGTACAAAGCGGCACCTTTCTCCTCCTCCTTTTGGCCCTTGTCGACCAGCTGAATAGAATGTCTACTTATTCCAACACCAGAGCTTAGGAGCAAGCAGGTCCTGGGAAAAGCTCTAATTCAGAGATACCGAGTGCTAAGAGGTAAGAGGAGTGCGTCAGTCCAAAGCCATAACCAAACACAATTCATTTCAGTTCAGGATTTCAGTGCACCATAGGAACAAAAGGATAAACTGTTTAAGCAATTAATTTGTGAACATCAATCTTGACGTTTGAACCTGGTGCACCATTTTTTAAGAAGCTCCTCAACGTCAGCATTCATTCTAGTTCCTATGCCTCCCCAGACCAACATATGAGCAAGGTCTCCAATTGTTGAACCAGTCACTTCATGCACGGCCTTGAACCCAATTCTTTTATAGAACCTAACAAGCTAATAAATGAAGAAACCATAAGAAAGTGTGAATAACTGATTCAGCCGTCTAGGTAAGGGTTCTGATAGTTAAAACATTCTATGACGTAAATTTCTTTAGCTGACTAAGCCCTTGGCTGTAATAGGTCTTTCTTTCTTTTTGGTTAATTAGACTCTTAACATCATTGAGCCAAAGCTTTTTGGTTAGCTAGGTCTTTCTTGCGACCATAGAAGGCCAGTAATTGCACCAAGAGAATGAAGAAACTACCAAATAAGATGATAGTAGTGCTTTCCATTTTAACTTTTAACACCAAATTTAAAGAGTTACCGTACCTATGAAGGAGTTTTCCAGTAATTTTAATCATTTTCTAGTCCTAAGGCTATTCCTTAGTAAGTTCTGAGTGTTAAAATAGCTAAAAGCTCCACAGCAATGTGCAATTTTTTCCTTGATAATGATAGGCTAAAACAAATTGCTAATGATAGGCTAAAACAAATTGCTTACCTTTTCTCTGTCACAGTTCACAGGTTCCAAAACCAGAAAACAGAGACTAAGCAAACATAACTTTTTTTTTTCTAAATTCAGAATTCAATTAGGAAATAGAATGGCTTTTCAACAAACAGTTAAGAAGAATAGCAAAACCCAGAAAAGTACCCACTTATAAGTGACTTAATCAGTAATTTGATTTTGATAAATTAAAAAAGAGGAAAAAGACGCAAAAGGGGAGACAAGAACCTTAGAATGGTAAAGATCAGAGTCATTAATGGCAAGCAACTCAGCAACCCTACACCCACAGTCATATCCATATCGAATAGCAACGGCTCCAATAAACAAACCAATTCCAAAAATTGACTTCTCCATTCCCAGTGTCTTTCTTTTCAACCTAATAGAGTCCAGGTGAAGAATCTTGCCTCCCAACCAGACTCTTATGAACCCCTCAGCTCTGCCAAGCTCATTCTGGGTTTCAAGACTCTTGGCTGTGATTCTAAAGAAAGGTCCTAGTGTTTTGAGCTGAAGATCAAGGTTCTGGGCCTTTGATGAAGCTAAAATGTCAGCCATGGTTGGTATAGCTACATCTTTGATATTGTTACTATTCTTGTTTTGAATGGTAGTGGTTTTTAGGAAATCAGAGTGGGTTTCTTGTGCCATGAGTGGGGAGGTGAAGTGGGCTCTTGCTAGTATTCTTGAATTTGGTAAACAGACCTTGGAGATTGGAGTTAAGGATGTGAATTCCATTTTCTTTGTTTTGTATTTGGACTCTGGAGCAGATTTACAGAGTGGAGAAGAGAATTGAATGGCAAATTTTGACGTCAGAACCTGGAGAGAGCGCGCTTGTGGTCGCCGCTGATAGATACGTAATAATCTAAAATTGAGTTGAACGTGGCAAACACATTATCACCGTTTTTAAATGGCTGTGTTCTAATTCTAATTTCCAGTGTAGTAGTTTTTTTAAGTCCTCTTTAGAAGAAAGACAATGGTAAATATTTTATTATATAATTTCAAAAACTTGAAAATAATAAACTTTATACTTATAACTAAAATGAAAATATAAAGAATAGAAGATAATTCGTCAGATAAATACTCTTCAATAAATTATTAATAAATTTTAGATTTTAATATTTTTAATTAGACTCTTCTATATAAAAATATTCTTAAAAATTTAAAAGCTCACTCATATTTTTAGAAACAGTTTTTTTCTCTCTCCAATTTTGAATTTCATCTTCTACTTCTCATTCTCTGTCGAAGCAAGAATCCTCACCGTCAAGCATTTTCGACTATTTCTTCTATCTATTTTATTCCATTTTAGTATTTTTAAAGTCGAAATTGTTGTCTTCTCTCTACCGTAGCCACTATTTTTTTTACTGTTCCTCATTGCAATATAAAGGTATTTATCATATTTCTCTCTCGATCTCTCTCTTCTAACTCTTTCTATTTT
This sequence comes from Garcia nutans, assembly GCA_947685225.1. Taxonomy (NCBI): domain Eukaryota; kingdom Viridiplantae; phylum Streptophyta; class Magnoliopsida; order Malpighiales; family Euphorbiaceae; genus Garcia; species Garcia nutans. The sequence continues at coordinate 10,228,320 of CANTUV010000066.1, read as the reverse complement.
AGCATGTTAAGGTCGAAGCTACTGTCTTCTCTCTACAGTAGCCGTTTTTTCTTCACTGTTCCTCATTGCGATCTAAAGTTATTTATCATGTTTCTCTCTCGATCTCTCTTCTAACTCGTTGTGCTTATTTTGATTGCGAGAATAAAAATTTATTTGTGAAATGTTTAGTTTTTGGTGAAATTTATGATTTTAATTAGAGATTTTCGCTTTATTATTGTGGTAATATAAACACTTTAGAAGGAAGAACAAATTGTGCATAATATGATATGGTATGAGTTTATATTATTGATATGAGTTAGTATGAGTTAGTATGAGTTTTGATATGGGTATGGGTTAGTATGAGTTTTGATATGGGTTTTTATGAGTTAGTTTAATTGGTATGAGTTTGATATGAGTTAATATGAGTTTGAAATTTGTTGATATGAATTTTGTATGAGTTGGTATGAGTTGATATGAGTTAGTATGAGTTGGTATGAATTTGATATAAGTTGACATGAGTTTGTATTATTGAAATGAGTTTGATATGAGTTTGTATTATTGATATGAGTTGGTATGGGTTAGTATGAATTTTGATATGAGTTTTTATGAGTTAGTATAATTGATATGAGTTTGGTATGAGCTGGTATGAGTTTCATATAAGTTAGTATAAGTTGATATAAAATTGAAATTAGTTTGTATGATTTTGGTATCGGTTTGATATGAGTTAGTATGATTTGGTATAGGTCTGATATGAGTTTGTATGAGTTGATATAAGTTTAAAATTAGTTAGTATGATTTTGGTATGAGTTGGTATCAGTTTGATATGAGTTAGTATGAATCTGAAATGAATTTAAATTATTGATATAAGTTGGTATGGGTTAGTATGAGTTTTGATATGAGTTATTATGAGTTAGCTTAATTGATATGAGTTTGATATGAGTTGATATGAGTTAGTTTAATTGGTATAAGTTTGATGTGAGTTTGGTATGATTTGGTATGAATTTGATATGAGTTAGTATGAGTTGATATGGGTTTGAAATTAGTTGGTATGAGTTTGGTAAGAGTTGGTATGAGTTGATATGAGTTAGTATGAGTTTGTATTATTGAAATGAGTTTGATATGAGTTTGTATTATTGAAATGAGTTTGATATGAGTTTTTATTATTGATATGAGTTTGATATGAGTTGGTATGGGTTAGTATGAATTTTGATATGAGTTGTTATGAGTTAGTATAATTAGTATGAGTTTGATATGAGTTTGGGATGAGTTAGTATGAGTTTGATATGTGTTAGTATGAGTTGATATGAGTTTAAAATTTGTTGTTATGAGTTTGGTAAGAGTTGGTATGAGTTGATATGAGTTTGTATGAGTTTGTATTATTGAAATGAGTTTGATATGAGTTTATATTATTGATATGAGTTGGTATGAGTTAGTATAAATTTTGATATGAGTTAGTATGAGGTGGTATGAGTTTGAAATTAGTTTATATAAATTTTGTATGAGTTAATATGAGTTGATATCAGTTTGATGTGCATTACTAAGAGTTAGTATGAGTTTGATATGAGTTTGTATTACTGATAAGAGTTTAATATGAGTTTATATTGCTCAAATGAGATAAAAATATTATAAATATGAGTTTGAAATGAGTTGGTATGAGATAGATATGATTTTTATGAGTTTGTATTATTGATATGAGCTTGATATGACTTGGTACGGTTTAGTATGAGTTTTGATATGAGTTGTTATGAGTTAGTATAATTGGTATGACTTTGATATGAATTTGGTATGAGTTGGTATGAGTTTGATATGAGTAAGTATGAGTTGTTATGAGTTAGTATAATTGGTATGACTTTGATATGAATTTGGTATGAGTTGGTATGAGTTTGATATGAGTAAGTATGAGTTTATATCAGTTTGAAATTAGTTGGTGTGAGCTGGTATTAGTTTCATATGAGCTAGTATGAGTTGGTATGAGTCTGATATAAATTGGTATGGGTTAGTATGAGTTTTGATATGTATTGTTATGAGTTAGCTTAATTGGTATGACTTTGATATGAGTTTGGTATAAATTGATATGAGTTAGTATGAGTGGATATAAGTTTGAAATTAGTTGGTATGAGTTTGATATGAGTTAGTATGAGTGGATATGAGTTTGAGATTAATTGGTATGAGTTGGTATGAGTTGATATTGTCACAACCCAACCCAATGGCACGTGATCGGCACTAGAAAAAGGGACAAGAACGTGGCTCCCAGAACCCGTAGTAAGCCTAAAAACTCATTTTTTTAATAAATATAGATGTTGATAACAGTCATTATCTCGAATCGGTCTCACTAGCCTACTAATATTATACTTTAATATAATATCACATCATCATTATCAGACATTTATTAACAAATATATTTAACTAAACAGCGAAATTAAATAAATAAGAAGATAAACAAGAAAAAAAATACCATGCAGAGTTCTAGTATATAATTATAACATAATTGTATAATAATATATATATATATTAATTAACACTCCTGCCGATAAATAAAAAGGCATGCTGACCTGAATAAGCAGTACTCCTATGCTCAACTTGCAACTTGAAAAAAATGGTTAACAAGAATGAGCATTTGACTTAAAGAGTTAAGTAGTAATTAATATAATACAACTATCACATGCATAATGTGCGCATACAAATGCCAATCAACCAACAAATCACATAAGCAAACAAAGATAAGAGTAAGTTAATGGGGCCACACTAAACCTCAAACTGGGGAGCCTATCCCCCTATCTGGCTCTCTTAGTCCATACATTTCTCTTAGATTCCAATACATAGAGTCCGCCTTCACAATCGTAGCCAAGAAGTGCTACCTGAGTGATAAGCAGCGCTGAGCATGAAAATGCTCATGCCGTTACACCACTCCTAATTTCATCATATAATATCCTCATATCATAACTCGTATCCCCGATCATGTGAAGTCTCATATCATTCTAACTCTATCTGGCATCACATATTATATGCATTAAGCACAACTAATTCATACTCAACACATATTATGCTTATAACAATAATAATTATACATATATTGCACAAACAGTTGATGCATTGTGCAAATATAATTATAAATATATTTTAAGGTAATGGGGTATTATATTATTCTATATAACTCACAGATTTATGAAAATTCAACGATTCTTCTTGGAACATTTGATTGGAAATAGAAGACATATGAAAGTATTTTCAATCGACAATAAAAACTATTAAAATATAGACGAATATGACTCTAGAGATTTTGCCAAAATTTCGACAAAGTCTCCTCTATAACTATGATATTTTTTCCTGAAACAAAACGAGAACACACTTCAAAAAAATCCACAACAGTCAACGTTAACTCAATTGCCTCATCTAGACCACCATTATAATTCTCAATAACTCAAATATAAGTTCAACGTACATCTTACAAATACAATAGTAATAGTTTATTATATCAATATTAATCTTATTTATTTAATTTATTAATAAAATATTCACTTAAAATTTTAAGATATATGCTAATTCAATTTTAAATAATTCTTAAAAAATTATTTTATAACCGTCTCTTAATTATAATCAATTATCATATAATTTATTTACTCTACTTTATAAAAATAACTTGGTTAATTTAATTATAAAAATATTAATTTTAATCAAGTAATTAGTTTTAAATTAACACCTTCAAAATATTCAAATTTCAATCTATTTACTATCAACTATTAACTATATATTTATTATTATTATTATTATTTATTTCTTTAATTATATCTAAAATTACTATCATAACTCATAATTCATTTTATTATCTAATTATAAATTTTTTACCAATTAAAATCTAAAAATTTATAATAATTTACCTTCAATTATTTATTATACTATTTTTTTATAAATAGTGTCCTCATTGATGAAAAACAGTTACCGAAATAGTGTCGCTGTTGCAAGAAAACAGTTACTGAAATAGCGTCACCGTTGCTGAAAACGGTTACTAAAATAATGTCACCGTTACTGAAAATGATAATTAGAATATGTCACCGTTGACAGAAATGATAATCAGAATAGTTTCACCATTGCCGAAAATGGTAATCAAAATAGTATCATCATTGCCGGAACGGTAATCAAAATAGTATTACCGTCGCCGAAAATGGTTGTCGGATTCCGGCCAAACTCAAAAGTTGTCTAAAATTTACAAATGACAAACCAAAATGAAGCTTATGAAGAGAGAGTTTCAAAAATACCAATCTTGTCGGGAAAAAAAAAGCCTGAAAGTGGCCAAAAAATTAATCAAAAAGTTACTATAGTGGTACACCTCCGATTGACTTTGACCGTATAGCGAGGAAAATTTTATCTTCGGACGACAACGATTTTAGTGGCGTTAGACTCGTCGGGCGATAGACTTTCTAATGGTGTGAGAGATGTCAATAGTTAATCACTTGACTATGATAGATCTGAGAAAAATCAATCGGTGTACTATTTTTCTCTCTCCCTGTCACTTTCTCTCTCTTCTTTTTTGTTTCTTTCTCTTTTTTGTTCTCTTTCTCCTATAAATACATATATATTAATTTTAATTTTAATTTTGTTTTTTATATTTTTTAAATTTAAAATTTGGGTTATTGCAGATATCAATTTGATGTGAGTTGGTATGAGTTTGATATAAGTTTGAAATTAGTTAGTATGAGTTTGATCTGAGTTAGTATGAGTTGATATGAGTTTGAACTTAGTTGGTATGAGTATGATATGAATTAGTATGAGTTGGTATGAACTTGATATGTATTAGTATGAGTTGATATGAGTTTGAAATTAGTTGGTATGTGTTGATATGAGTTAGTATGAGTTTGATATGAATTAGTATGAGTTGATATGAGTTTGAAATTAGTTGGTATGAGTTTAGTATGAATTGGTATGAGTTGATATGAGTTTATATTATTGATATGAGTTTAATATGAGTTTATATTACGAAAACAAGAGTGAAATATTATATATATGAGTTTGAAATGAGTTGATATGAGATAAATATGATTTTTTTTTAGTTTATATTATTGATATGAGTTTAATATGACTTGGTATGGTTTAGTATGAGTTTTTCTATGAGTTATTATGAGTTAATATAATTGGTATGAGTTTGAAATTAGTTGGTATGAGTTTAGTATGAATTGATATGAGTTTGTATTATTGATATGAGTTTAATATGAGTTTATATTATGAAAATAAGAGTGAAATATTATATATATGAGTTTGAAATGAGTTGATATGAGATAGATATGATTTTTTATGAGTTTATATTATTGATATGAGTTTAATATGACTTGGTATGGTTTAGTATGAGTTTTTCTATGAGTTATTATGAGTTAGTATAATTGGTATGAGTTTGATATGAGTTGGTATGATTTTGATATGAGTTAGTATGAGTTGATATAAGTTTAAAATTAGTTGGTATGAGTTTAGTATGAGTTGATCAGTTTGATATGAATTAGTATGAGTTGATATGAGTTTGAAATTAGTTTTTATGAGTTGGTATGAGTTTAGTATGAGTTGGTATGGGTTAGTATGAGTTGTTATGAGTTAGTATTATTCATATGAATTTGATATAAGTTGGTATGAGTTTGATATGAGTTAGTATAAGTTGATATAAGTTTGAAATTAGTTAGTATGAGCTTGGTAAGAGTTGGTATCAGTTTGATATAAGTTAGTATGAGTTGATATAAGTTTGAAATTAGTTGGTATGAGTTGGTATGAGTTAGTATGAGTTTTGATATGAGTTGTTATGAGTTAGTATAATTGGTATTAGTTTGATATGAATTTGGTATGAGTTAGTATGAGTTTGATATGAGTTCTTATGAGTTTATATCAGTTTGAAATGAGTTGTTATGAGCTTGGTATAAGTTTGATATGTGTTAATATGAGTTTGTATTATTGATATGAGTTTGATATGAGTTGGTATGACTTAGTATGAGTTTTGATATGAGTTATTATGAGTTAGTTTAATTAGTATGAGTTTGATATGAGTATGGTATGAGTTGATATGAGTTTAATATGAGCTAGTATGAGTTTGAAATTAGTGGTATGAGTTTAGTAAGAGTTGGTATGAGTTGATATGAATTGATAATAAGTTGTTATAATTTTGATATGAGTTGGTATCAGTTTGATATTAGTTAGTATGAGTTGGTATGAGTCTGATATAAGTTTGTATTATTAATATAAGTTTAATATGAGTTAGAATGAATTTTGATATGAGTTGGTATGAGGTGGTATGAGTTGGTATGAGTTAGTATGAGTTGGTTTGAGTTTGAAATTAGTTAGTATGAGTTGGTATGAATTACTATGAGTTGAGATGTGTATGCTTTTGTTATGAGCTATTTTGATGTTGACTTTGTAATGAAAAAATTGCAGAAAAAAATGGCAACAAGTTCTCATATTAGCCCATCTTCTTAAAGTGAGCAATCTCCCTTATGCGAGGATAAGCCAACAATGCTCCATGGAAGTCCAAGTTTAATGTCATCAACGTCTCCTAAAGGGTAGAGGATAAAAATAAGAATGCCTTGTGAACTAGGTGTGGCTGGTACGGCAAAGAAAGTAAGATTTAGGGTGTTCTTTAATGACGATATGGCCATTTATGAGAAAGAAGTGGGAGATGAACATACTAATGAAGAACACATCGGAGTAAGTAATTATCAAAAATTGTCTACTTCAGTTAACTTTATTTGAAACTGGAACTTGTCAATGATTGAGTAACTAATAAATAGAATATGTACGAGGATGTTGATTATATCATCCCTCCAAGTGATTGGAGGTACTACCAGATTAACAGGGTAGGCCGTGGATTGCAAATAATTCAGCTGATAAAAAATGTAATTGGTTCTAACAAACAAAAGGTTTGTATGATTTAAAATGTGTGTCTCATTGTGATTTATACTGCTACTGTGTTCAATCTCTTTTCATTTATTGATAACACTCTTTTATTATTTTGGTGTAGATAGATGTCTTTAAACGATACAATGTTAGCCACCTTCTTGGGCTTAATGAAGAAAATTTTGATTATTAGTCTAGGCTCTTTCATTGGCTTTTCATACATCAAGTTTCAAATGAAAATAAAAATGAGATTTCATTTAAATTTGAAAAGTTAGTTCTAAAGTTTGGAATTGTTAAGTATTGTTTAGTAACGGGGTTGAAATATTGTGGCCTGAAAAATATTGTTGGGGGACTAAACTCTTAGTTCATCACTCTGGTGGATGGACATGGGAGAGATTATATGATGAATTTAAAAATACAAGAATGCCGAGTTGCAAATAAAATTAGGAGTAGCTTGCTTGGTTAACATGTTGGTTTTAGGAAAGGGTAAGACTACAAAGGTCGATCCCAAAATTTTAGCTCTTGTAGATGATGTTGAGGCATTAAACAATGTCGCATGGGGGTTTGTGTGCTGGAAATTTCTGTTTTTGAAGTTAAAAGAATCCCTAGAAAAATTGAAGAGCAAAGTGGCAGGCACCTATTCTGTCATTAGTTTTTCTGATGCCTTGACCATATTTTGACTGGAGATAATTCCTAATTTACAAGAGATAGTGGTAAAGAGGTGCAGAAATAGATTTTCGCAGTTGATGAACTGGAAAATATCTGCAAAATATCTATACCCATAAATTTTTTTGAAGTTATCATAGTAGGTATTTTTCTTGATTTGAGTTTGATATTTTTGGATTTTTTCAGTACCGATGCTATTATTCATTTACACATATTGAATAAATATGTTAATGTATAGGAGTTGACTCCTGTGAAAATAAAAATAACAAATGTTGAGGCTGATTCTCCTAATCTATAAGGAATTATGAGAAAGGAAATCCACAGACACTTAAAAAAAGAAAAAATTGCTGACCCTCAGGTATTACTTGCATTTCGTTCTATTTATGGTATCATAATGCTTATCAATATTAGAGGTTTTTATTTTGATTAGTGTATCATTTTTTAGAAAAATGGATTTGATAGCAAAGCAGTTAGTGAAACTAAAGAAAAAAGATTCAAAATATTTGAACGAAGGAGCAAAAGGAAGGAAGATCTGAGTGTCATGCATCAAAGAAAAATGCAAGTGGTTGTAGATATGGAGAAGAATAAAATGGATTTACATATATCTCAACTGGAGCGTAGATGCAGTGCATTAGAAAGTGAAAACGCACTGCACACTCAATTGAATAAAGAGTCGAATGCTACCATATCATGGTTGAGTGATAAACTATAGCCTTAGAAGCAAATGAACATAAAAGGATAGCAAAGAAGAGGGAAAACAAAGAAAAGGAGGCCTTTATAACTCAAAAGGAAAAGGAAGAGGCAAATGATGAAAGGGAAAAGATTCATAAAGAAAAAGATAGTGAAATTAAGAAAAGGAAGAGGCTGTGGAAGAAAAAGCAAATGAAAAAGAAGCACTGAGATTGGATTCTACAGTTTTTACACCTCTGGATGAGTATGACGATTATACTAAATCAAAGTTATTTATTGTAAAATTTTATAAATGCACGTATATATAATCACTTAAAATATGACTGCTTGCAGAAAAGAAATTTCAATGGAGGCCGAGGACATGATGCGGCTCAACATGTTATTGGTTGAAGTGACGAAGACCACGTATGAGGAACAAAGGAAGAAACGTTTACACATGCCAAACACTAAATACATTGGTGATGAGTGGAGTCCTGAAGGAAGAGGTCAGTATAGAAAAATGAGCAAACATCTTTAAGTTCTTTGCTAGAAGATGGCGGATGAAGTTACATATGCACCTATTTTGCTCTTGAATCCTTTCTCACCCCCATCCGCTAATCAGTGCAGAAGTTTTAATAACTGGTAGCATATGCATTTTGATAACTATAATCAATAAGTTGCACTTTAATTACAGATTTTAGTTTTCACATTAATATATTTAGATATAAACTAATTATTCTTCCAAAAAAAATAAACATAATAGTATTTTGATTTATAACAATGATCTAAAAGTGGACCATCCTTTGCCGGAGGGTGAGATCTATAATTTCATGGTGCATTTCATGAATTACAAGGACTTTTGGTATCGATTAGGAGTACCCTAAGTTTGCTTGTCAAACGATATAAGATTTTTAATATAATTACATCTTGATGAATATTACATTGCAAATCATTGTATTATCAAATTAATATTAATGAATTTTTATTGAATTGTAGGAAATTGATGTCATATTATATTATGTGTGATAAAAATAGAAATATAATGCAGACTTCTTTGACCAGAGAAAGACATGTAGGTCTTGCTATGTCAATCAAATTTTTATGCCATGTCATAAAGAAGGACTTATAAGAGATTTGATGGAAAAGTATAGAGAGATGAAGAAGGACTTACATATGGTTTTTATTGACTTAAAAAAGGCGTATGATAGAGTCCCTAGAGAAGTTTTATGATGGGTCCTAGAGCGTAGGGGAATATCTATACGATATATCCAAGTCTTGAAGGATATGTATGAGGGAGCTACCACCAGTGTCCGCACCATGGGAGGGGATACTAAGGATTTTTTCATTTCTATTGGATTACACCAAGGTCCAGCTTTGAGCCCTTATCTTTTCGCCTTAGTCATGGATGAGCTAACAAGACATATACAGGATGACATACCTTGGTGTATGATGTTTGCAGATGATATTGTATTAATAGATGAGACTCAAGCAGGGTTAAGCTAAAAGTTGGAGTTATGGAGAAGCACTTTGGAATCTAAGGGTTTTAAGCTAAGTAGGACTAAGACTGAGTATATGCATTGTAGATTTAATAACGAGAATAGAGAAAGAGGAAAAATTATTTTAGACGGAATAGCAGTGCCTCATAGTACTTATTTTAGATACCTTGGCTCAATTCTTCAAGAAGATTGGGGTTGTGAAAAATATGTAAATCATAGGATTAAAGCTAGTTGGATGAAGTGGAGGGGTGCTACAGGAGTTCTATGTGATCGAAAGATGCCAATTAAATTAAAAGAAAAATTTTACCGCACTGTAATACGGCTTGCTATGATATATGGTAGTAAGTGTTGGGCAGTAAAAGGACAACACATGAGTAAAATGCATGTTGCGAAAATGAGAATGATAAGATGGATGTGTAGTAATACTAGGATGGATAGAATCCGCAATGAGTGCATTAGAGAAAAACTGGGGGTAGCACCTATTGATGATAAGATAAGAGAGCATAGATTGAGGTGGTTTGGCCATGTGAAACGAAGACCTAGCGATGCGCCAGTTAGAAAAACCAAACAAGTTATAGTAGATATAACTAAGAGAGGCAAGGGTAGGCCTAAACTGACTTGGTCAAAGGAGGTCCAAAATGATCTTATGATGTTACATCTATCAGAAGAGATAATCTTAAATCGTATTGAGTGGAAAAGAAGAATCCATATAGTCGACCTCAATTGACTTAGGATTAAGGCTTTGTTGTTTGTTTTTCATGAAGAGTTCAAAAGGAAAAATTGGAGGACTCCCAGTTATTTAATTGATTTTCTTGAAGGCAAGCACAAATATTGTAAACATGTCAAGGATGTTGACATTATTTATCTACCAGTAAACCAAACTGGACACCACTGGTTTCTAATAGAAATAAATATACCTGAGTGGTCAATAAAGATGTATGATTCATTGTATGCAGACGCCTGCAGAAGCGATAGAATAAAATTTGTTAAGCCAATTGCGGAGATGTTGCCATATACTTTGAATGATGTTAAAATTTTCAACCATAGGCCCGAATTGGAGAATAAAAAGAGTACGAATGTGACAATAAATTATGAGAGTAATATTTGTCCACGCCAAGATGGGTAAGCTATAAAAAATTGCCCATTCTTAGTTATTATGTAATGATAGTTATGTGTCTTTTAAAGTTGCTAATATTAATATATTATAACAGTGAAGATTGCGGAATATTTGTTGTCAAATTTTTTTAGTTTTTAATAATGGTTGGCCTACACATATAGGACTACAATCAATAAAATATGAAAATATTTAGATACAGCACGGCAGTTCATTTATAGGTGCATGCTATAAACAAGAATAATAACGTTTATTATAGTTAATAACATTTTGATATTTTGTACTCATATTATAAATAGCTTAAATTATATATATGAAAAATATTATTCTCAATTATTTTGTTCATAATAAAAAATAAGCAATTATTTATTAATATGAGATTTTATTATTTGATGTCGGATGTTGAATATTGATCTGAGTTAATACATGATGCTTATTTTAATATGAGTTTGGCATGAGTTGTGGAAGTCTGTTGATACAGGATATTCCAAAGTTTGTTGACACAAAATATTCAAATTTTTTTTTATTTTGGTATGAGTTTACTATCAATAATATTACACTCATACCAAACTCATACTAATTCATATCAATATAAATACATTCATACCAAACTCATATCAATATAAATATACTCATACCAAACTCACACTAACTCATATCAATATAAATATACTTATACTAAACTTATACTAACTCATATCAATATAAATACACTCATACCAAACTCATACTAACTCATATCAATATAAATAAACTCATATCAAACTCATATTAACTCGTATCAATATAAATACACCTATACCAAACTCAAACTAACTCATATCATATAAATATACTCATACCAAACTCAAACTAGCTCATATCAATATAAATACACTCATACCAAACTCATACTAACTCATATCAATATAAATATACTCTTACCAAAATCATACTAACTCATATCAATATAAATAAACTCATATCAAACTTATACGAACTCATATCAATATAAATACACTCATACCAAACTCATACTAATTCATATCAATATAAATAAACTCATACTAAACTCATACTAACTCCTATCACTATAAATACACTCATACCAAACTCAAAACAACTCATATCATATAAATATACTCATATCAAACTCAAACTAGCTCATATCAATATAAATACACTCATACCAAACTCATACTAACTCATATCAATATAAATACACTCATACCAAAATTATTATAACTCATATCAATATAAATAAACTCATACCAAACGTATACTAACTCATCAATATAAATATACTCATACCAAACTCATACTAAGTCATATCAATATAAATATACTCATAACAAACTCATACTAACTCATATCAATATAAATATGCTCATACTAAATTCATACTGACTCATATCAATACAAATATACTTATACCAAACTCATACTAACTCATATCAATATAAATACACTCATATCAAACTCATACTAATTCATATTAATATAAATACACTCATATCAAACTCATATTAACTCATATTAATAATATTATACTCATACCAAACTCTTACTAAACTCATATCAATAAAAATACACTCATGTCAAACTCATACTAACTCATATCAATATAAATATACCCATGTCAAACTCATACTAACTCATATCAATATAAATATACTCATACCAAACTCATACTAACTCATATAAATATAAATACACTCATACTAAACTCATACTAACTCATATCAATATAAATGAACTCATACCAAACTCATACTAACTCATATCAATATAAATAAACTCATACCAAACTCATACTAACTCATATCAAACTCATACTAACTTGTATTAATATAAATACACTCATACTAACTCATATCATATAAATATACTCATACCAAACTCAAACTAGCTTATATCAATATAAATACACTCATACCAAACTCATACTAACTCATATCAATATAAATACACTCATACCAAACTTATACTAACACATATCAATATAAATACACTCATACTAACGCATATCAATATAAATACACTCGTACCAAATTCATACTAACTCATATCAATATAAATATACTCATACCAAACTCATACTAACTCATATCAATATAAATACACTCATACCAAACTTATATTAATTCATATCAATATAAATACACTCATATCAAACTCATATTAACTCATATCAATAATATTATACTGATACCCATACTAACTCATATCAATAAAAATACACTCATGCCAAACTCATACTAACTCATATCAATATAAATACACTCATGTCAAACTCATACTAACTCATATCAATATAAATACACTCATACCAAACCCATACTAACTCATATCAACATAAATAAACTCATACCAAACTTATACTAACTCATATCAATATAAATAAACTCGTACCAAACTCATACTAACTCATATCAATATAAATACACTCATACCAAACTCATACTAGCTTATATCGATATAAATACACTCATACCAAACTCATATTAACTCATATCAATATAAATACATTCCAAACTCATTAATAACATAATAAATAAAATTCAACAATATTTTTCCATAACAATCTCAATATGTAATTATTAATCAACTTCTACTAAAATCTGGAACATTTTACAACAAATCAACATTACAAATAATAAATTTATTGAACAAATAATTCTTGCATGTTGATATGAATATTATTTCTATTTGTTAACCATCGATGCTCCTGAAGAACTGTCCAAACGACTGGGATTTTGGCAAGTAAATCTATTGTGACCATGCTCGCGACATCGGCTGCACCTTGGATGAGTTTTATCCTCACCTAGTGAAGGAATTCTGCATTTTTTTCACCTCCCAATTGGCATATGCACATCTAGTGGTAAAACAGTGACATTACAAATTTGATTTGGGATAGACCAATCATTGATATGAGGAATTGGGTTTATAACTTCTTTGTATATTTGAAACCAATACTCATGTGAGTAATATAGAGAACACAACTAATAAGTGTTATAGCTACTATTTCTAACAACCACAAAAGCATGCACACATGGGATTTGATATAACTGAAACTTTCTGCAAAAATAAGTTCTCTTATCCATATCAACAACATAATTTTTATCTATGTCCTTAACGTCGTATTTGTTGTTACTAGCAGACTCTATTTGCGAAATATAAATAACGACATGACATGACAATATCATAAATAATGACAATTGATGAAAAAAAATTAAAAATCTTGACACTGCAAAAAATAAAGGACTTAAATTCTTTTTTTGTGCTTTAATCATTCTATTACTTTTTTTTCTACATCCGTTGATATTTTATTCGTGGACTGCTCTACCTTATTTTAACATTCATAAAACCATCTTTAACACTTCTTTCTGACTTCATCGACAAAAGCAATTATAGGAAGCTCTCTCGCCTTTACAAGCACTGCATTGACTAATTTGGATATGTTAGTCGTCATGATGTTATATCTCTTTCTATGCATATGAAACCGCGCCCACCTATCCAGCCAAACAAATTCTAGATATTCTTTTGCACCGGGAATACTAATGCAAAATCCACCAAAAAGTTTAGTGAAATCATTTATTGTGTAGGCTTTAGCTGTTTTGTAGTAGTACTTCTCAAGGTCCTTGATTATATGTTTAAATTTACACTTTAAGTTATTTAACAAGTGATACATGCAAATTCCATGGAATGCATTTGAAAAAATCTCTGCTACAGCCTTCTAAATGCTTAAGTGTCTATCAGATATAATAATATTATCTGGTCTTTCATAGAAAGCTTCCTTCAACCTCGTAAAAAACCATGTCCATGATACATAATTTTCAGAATCACCAATCCCGAATGCCAAAAGAAATATCTGCTGGTTTGCATCATGACAAACAGTAGTGAAAAGCACACCTCAATACTTTCCTTTTAGATGACTACCATCAATAGTAATTACAGATCTACAATTTTGAAAACCTTTTATAGAAGCATCAAAAGCAAAGAAAAGATACTCAAATCGATTATCATCTGTGCATTATAGATGCATAACTGTACCCAAATTAGTTTCGCCTAGCATAAGCAAATAGGCTAGTAGAATTGAGAAAAATTATTCTAGAGTACCGAGTATGATATTCTCATACGCATACTTCCATCCCCTCCATACAACAAAATAACTAATCTTAACACCAAATTTATTACGCATGTCTTCGATAATATCCTTGGATTTGAAAACCCTCCCAGGATTTATGAATCACTTCTTAATGCACTCTGCAACAACCCAACTAGTTGCTTGTTTATGTCTACTCTGATCAAAATCGGTCGGACATGTATGTTGAGTGACATATTATGCCACCATCCAACAACCTTTCGAATCTCCAAGACTTCTCGCTCTCAATATCCGTGTACAACTTTTATCAATATAGTGCATGAAAAAGAAAGAAGTATTGGACTTGAATACCTTAAACTGAAATTTCTCACTAATTGCAATGAGGGACACAATTGTCTTAATATCAACCCTTGACTTAAATATTTTTTCCTCTTTAATCGTTTCAGATATATAACTTTTGCCTAACAATTCTGGATTGCTCCTGCATGCTAACAAGTTTGTCATTATATCTTCATTGTCAGTAGTGGCATTTTCTACCTCATTATTGCAATTAAAATGAATGCTATCACTGTGTTCTGCCCCAGTATGTTGAAACTCTAGACTAGATTCATTTTCATAATATTCTGGGCCTACATTGATAGATTCAGCAATTTTTGCAACCCTTGTATCTACATCTTCTAGTTTCGAACAAAAACCTGGCACCTCTACTTGTACAATTTTTTTTCACTAAGAGAATCATTACTGTCATGTCCAGATTTATATGTTCCTTCTTCAACACTAATAATCAATGGATGCTTAAGTCTATCTTCCATTACAATGCCCATGAATATCCTAGGTGACCTATCATCTACTACATCATAAAGAGGATGTGGGTCATCACCAGTAATAAATTTGAATTCCATATTTTATATGTTGTCAATATGAAGCGCATCTGATACTAATTTTTTAAGTTCATTAAAAGTTAGTCATTCTATTCAGAAAAATATATTCAACACCACCGCCAATATATATGCCAATGATGACATCAAATGTTTCACCATAATATATGAGAATAATTATTTCGTCCATAAATTGGATTCGTACTCCGATAAATTTCATGCTATCCATTAATACCTTATAGTCGGAACCATCAATATCAAACTTATATCAACCATAAAAAAATATTACCAAAATAGTACTAACTTATATCAAACTCATATATAACTAGTACCAACTTATATCCACTCATATCAAATGACAACAACTAATATCAAATGTATTTCAATTAAAATATTCTATATCAACCTCATACCATTTATACTAAGTCATAACAACTCATATTAAAACTCATACCAACTCATATCAATAATACAAACTCATATCAGACTCATACCAACTCATATCAAACTGACACCAATTCATACCACCTCATACCAAAATCATACTAGCTTATTTCAAACTTATATTAATTCATATTAACTCATATCAAACTCATACCAGCTCATACAAAACTCATATCAAACTCATACCAATTATACTAACTTATATCGATAATATTTCAAACTCATAGTAGTAATACAAACTCAAATCAAGAATACAAACTCATATCAAACTCATACCAACTCATACTAACTCATATCAACTCATACCAACTAATTTCAAACTCATATATACTCATACTAACACATATCAAACTCATACCAACTCATATCAAACTCATATCAATCTCATACCAATTATACTAAGTCAAAACAACTCATATCAAAACTCATACTAACCTATGCCAACTCATATCAAACTCATATCAATAATACAAACTCATATCAGACTCATACCAACTCATATCAAACTGATACCAACTCATACCAAAATCATAACAACTAATTTCAAACTTATATCAACTCATACTAACTCATATCAAACTTATACCAACTTATACCAAACTCATAATATACTCATACCAATTATACTAACTCATATCAATAATATTTTAAACTCATAACAGTAATACAAACTCTTATCAATAATACAAACTTAGATCAAAGTCATACCAACTCATATTAACTCATATCAACTCATACAAACTAATTTCAAACTCATATAGACTCATACTAACCCATATCAAACTCATACAAAACTTATATCAACATCATACCAATTATACTAACAACTCATATCAAAACTCATACTAACCCATACCACCTCATATCAATAATACAAACTCATATCAGACTCATACCAACTCATACTAACTCATATCAAACTAATATTAACTCATACAAACTCATACCAAAATCATACCAACTAATTTCAAATTTATATTAACTCATACTAACTCATATCAAACACATACCAAATTCATATCAAACTCATACCAATTATACTAACTCATATCAATAATATTTCAAACTCATAATAGTAATACAAACTTAATTCAATAATACAAACTCATGTCAAACTCATATCAAACTCATATTAACTCATATCAACTCATATCAACTAATCTCAAACTCATATCAACTCATACTAATTCATATCAAACTCATACCAACTCATACCAAACTCATATCAACCCCATACCAATTATACTAAGTCATAGCAACTCATATCAAAACTCATACTAACTCATATCAACTCATATCAAGAATACAAACTCATACCAACTCATACTTACTCATATTAAACTGATACCAACTCATACCAAAATCATGCCAACTAATTTCAAATTTATATTAACTCATGCTAACTCATATAAAACTCATACTAACTCATACCAAACTCATATCAAACTCATACCAATTATACTAACTCATATCAAACTCATATCAATAATATTTCAAACTCATCACATCAATACAAACTCATATCAAACTCAAATCAATAACACAAACTCATATCAAATTCATACCAATTCATACTAACTCATATCAACTTATATTGTTACGACCCGAACCCAAGGGCACGTGACCGACACTGAGGGGCGAGAAACCCGAGGTACCAAACTCCATAATCAGCCTGACAAAAAAAATAACAGTAAAAAAAATTCAAACTTTCACATCATTCATTAAATTACATAACTAAATATAATAATTCAACATTTAGGATTTGCAGAATCTTTAAATTTAGAAATACAGTCCAAAATAAAATTAAATATAATTTTCAATTTTTTCATATATAAAATCCACTGCCGGGAAAGAAAAACAGTGTCTCTGGATATTATCATAAATGCTCACCCTGAGAACCTGAAAAAAATAGTGAGACAAGGGTGAGCATCTCGACTCAATGAATGATACCGGCCAATATATCTACCTGGTGTCCTGCTCTGGTTCTATACCAACATTATAAATGTCATGCCAATACATCATAACAGTCATACATTCAATCATATAAACATCCAAGGATAGAATGTAGTCCATGAAAAATCACTCTAAACCTTAAATTAGAGAAGTCGATCCCCCTATCTGGCACTCTTATTCCAATATGGTCTCTTAATTCCAATTCATATGGGGTCCGCCGTTACAGTCTCAGCCAAGCAGCGCTACCCGACTGACAAGCAGCGCTGAGCATAAAAATACTGCTACCGTTATGCCAGGTCTAAATTCATCATATTATTATTATTATTCATGCATTATCATAATCCAATCATATCCTATGTGGTTCCATATCATTCCAATTCTATCCGGCAATTACAATTCAATATTATCACATGTGTGCACAACCATATATAAATGCAAAATTTCTAAAATTATAAATAGTGCATAATATTTATAATATTTATATATGTACATACATTAAATATTAATACATGAAATGCAATAAAGTATATTAGAAAGTATCACTCACAGTTCAAAATGAAAGACATGATCAACTGCTCGGTCCCGGAGTGTCGGAATATGAAATCGGATGATCTAAATAAATTATTAAAAGTTATTACAATAATATAATTAAAGACTCTAGAATCAAGTATTTTATAATTTAAAATTAACTGCACAACTATAATTTTAATTTAGGTTCGATCCTCGAATTTTTGGTATTTACATAATTAATTTATTTAACAATTTAAATTTAATTATTAAAACTTAATTGTCACACTTGTCAATACTATTTATTTAAAGTCCGATAAATTAATTAATTAATGTGCAGAAATTTTTATCAAAAATTAATACTGATTGGACCATCGCTAGCGTTTCACCGAAAAATTTTCGACGGAAGAATCCGGTGGCAAATTTGGTACCCACACGTTCGTTTCGATGAGAGGATTCCAGAAACTTATATCACTCTCCCTCACTCACCAGAATCTAGCCAAAAAAATGGTCTAAAATTTCGGCCTTAGCCAAATTTCGGTCAAATTAAACTTGCTTCAAAAATTACAAAAGATATACCAAAATGAAGCTCATGAGGAGAGAAGTCGAATGGTATCTGAATAGCTGAGAAATGAGGCTAGAAAATGGTCAAAAAGTCTGGTCAAAGTCATCGGCGGTGCACTGCCGTGAGCCATCGTCCGGCGGCCGTTGGTGGCGAGACTGGTGGCATTGGAAGCGTCGTCGAGCGGTGATTCTCCTAGTCCAGCACGTGTCAAAATTTGAGCACCGAATGATGGTAGATCTAAAATTTTCTCCTGTTTCTTTTTCTCTCTTTCTCCTTTTTCTTTTTCTTTTTCTCTCTCTCCTCCTTTTTCCTTTTTAACCGTTACTTTTCTTTTTCTTATTATTATTATTATTATTTTATTATTTTATTATATATATTTAATTAATTTTTTTAAAGGTATTACACATATTAACTCATACCAATTAATTTCAAACTTATATCAACTCATACTAACTCATATCAAATTCATACCAACTCACACCAAATTCATATCAACATCATACCAATTATACTAAGTCATAACAACTAATATCAAAACTTATATTAACCCATACCAACTCACACTAATAATACAAACTCATATCAGACTCATACCAACCCATACTAACTCATATTAAACTGATACTAACTCATACCAGCTCATACCAAAATCATACCAACTAATTTCAAATTTATATCAACTCATACTAATTCATATCAAACTCATACCAACTTATACCAAACTCATATCAAACTCATACCAATTATACTAACTCATATCAATAATATTTCAATCTCATAACAGTAATACAAACTCGAATAAATAATGCAAACTCATATCAAACTCATACCAACTCATTACTAACTCAAATCAACTCATACCAACTAATTTCAAACTCATATCTACTCATACTAACTCATATCAAACTCATACCAACTCATACCAAACTCATATCAACATCATACCAATTATACTAAGTCATAACAACTCATATCAAACCTCATATCAATCTATACCAACTTATATTAATAATATAAACTCATATCAAATTCATATCAACTTATATCAAACTGATACCAACTAATACCAAAATCATACCAAACTCATACCAACTAATTTCAAACTTATACCATCCTATACTAACTAATATCAAAATTCATAAATTCATACTAACTCATACCAACTCATATCAAACTCATATCAATAATACAAACTCATATCAAACTCATTTCAATAATTCAAACTCATATTAACACATATCAACTCATATCAATTCATACCAACTAATTTCAAACTTATATCAACTCATACTAACCTATATCAAACTCATACCAACTCATATCAAATTCATATCAATTTCATATCAATTATACTAAGTCATAACAACTCATACTAACTCATACCAACTCATATCAATAAAAATATACTCATTTCAATCTCATATCAATAACACTAACTCATATCAAAATCATATCAATAATACTGACTCTTCTTCAAACTCATATAAAACTAATACCAGCTCATATATACTCATATCAATAACACTACCTCATATCAAACTCATATCGATGAAAATATACTCATATCATACTAAAAATTTAATCATTTCAATTATACTAACTAATACAAACTCATATCAAATTCATATCCACGCAAAAATAACTCATATATATATAATGGAAATAGAGAAGGAATGAAGGAATGATGAAAACAAAGATATGTCATAATATCATTTTAAAAAATAAAAAAAAATTATTACATTATTTTTCAAATATAAGTCAATGTCTTTTTCGAAACCCGAACCCTGAATGTTAGCTCAACATCTTCTCATGTTAGCTCTTATATTTTTTCAAAGAAAAAAGAAACTAACTCAATTTATCTTTTTACTTGGGTGAGACAAAGCAAATCAGTCACAAAGAACATAAAATATCAACACATCGAAAGATAAAGATGAAATTGGCAAAGAAAAAAAGAGAAAAGTAATCGAATAAGAGAAAGATAAAGAAGAGATCGAAAAATAAGAAAAAAGGAAAAAAAACACAACAAATGATGAGGAGAGAGAAAGAACTCAGGAGAGAGAATATATTGTTTATGCATTTTCTTTTTTTAAGAGATTGAGAGGGATATTTTTATCCAATAAAGTCTAATTAAAATTACTAAAGTCTATAATTTATTAGTATATTACTCGAAAGTATTTATTTTTTAAATTCCTATAATAGAAATGAATGAAAAGATTCACTTTAGAGAAAAAAAAAAGGATGAATCTCCAAGAAAAACAAAACCCAGTAATTAGAATTCCTGCAACTTAATCCACTGCTTAAGAAAATACAATCAGTTTTTACTGAGTTTAAAAATATTATATTACAAAAAAATTGCACCTCCAGTCTACAAATTTGTAAAAAATTATGAGTGAACAAATACAATGTTTTCTATACTGTATAGAACTGTATATATATACAGGACTAAAATATATGAATACAATGCTAGAAATCTATATTGTATAGAACTGGAAATATATAGAGGACTAAAATACATAAATACAGTGCTAGAAATTCTGACAAATCAGTTGGATGAGATTCTAAATTACACCTTGCAGTATCTGTAATTTTCACCTACACAAATGCCAAAAAGCATGGTACAACAACAACAACAAAGCCTTAATCCCAAGTCAATTGGGGTCGGCTATATGGATTCTTCTTTTCCACTCAATACGATTTAAGGTTATCTCTTCTGGTAGATGTAACATCATAAGATCATTTTGGACCACTTTTGACTAAGTCAGTTTAGGCCTACCTATCTACTCTAATTTGTTCGATTTTTCTAACTGGCGCATCGCTAAGTCTTCGTTTCACATGGCCAAATCACCTCAATCTATGCTCTCTTATCTTATCCTCAATAGGTGCTACCCCCACTTTTTCTCTAATGCACTCATTGCGGATTCTATCCATCCTAGTATGACCACACATCCATCTTATCATTCTCATTTTCGCAACATACATTTTACTCATATGTTGTCCTTTTACTGCCCAACACTCACTACCATACATCATAGCAGGCCGTATTACAGTGCGGTAAAATTTTCCTTTTAATTTAATTGGCATCTTTCGATCACATAGAACTCCTGTAGCACCCCTCCACTTCATCCAACCAGCTTTAATCCTATGATTTACATCTTCTTCACAACCCCATCTTCTTGAAGAATAGAGTCAAGATATCTAAAATAAGTACTATGAGGCACTGCTATTCCGTCTAAAATAATTTTGCCTCTTTCTCTATTCTTGCTATTAAATCTACAATGCATATACTCAGTCTTAGTCCTACTTAGCTTAAAACCCTTAGATTCCAAAGTGCTTCTCCGTAACTTCAACTTTTGATTTACCCCTGCTTGAGTCTCATCTATTAATACAATATCATCTGCAAATATCATATACCAAGGGATGTCATTCTGTATATGTCTTGTTAGCTCCATGACCAAGGCGAAAAGATAAGGGCTCAAAGCTGAACCTTGGTGTAATCCAATAGAAGAGAAAAAATCCTTAGTATCCCCTCCCACGGTGCGGACACTGGTGGTAGCTCCCTCATACATATCCTTCAAGACTTGGATATATCGTATAGATATTCCCCTACGCTCTAGGACCCACCATAAAACTTCTCTAGGGTTATTACTGACGGTGCAATGGTGATCAACAATATCCTTTATATGACTGCTGTCTAATGGATCTCTAATTTCATAATGTTGAAACTCATTGCGGCCAGTAGAAAAGGAAGTTTCAAAATAATCCACGAAGGGTTGGTCATTGCAATCTGAGCCCAAGGAGCTTCGACCATCCATATTTTTCCTGGATGCACGGCCTGATATAACAAAGTTGGTGAGAGTTTTTTGTGTTGGATCAGATGGAGCACCAACCTCGTCTTCATTGAAATGAGACACCCGCAAGCCTGACAATAGCAATGCAAA
Source organism: Garcia nutans (assembly GCA_947685225.1). Lineage (NCBI taxonomy): Eukaryota > Viridiplantae > Streptophyta > Magnoliopsida > Malpighiales > Euphorbiaceae > Garcia > Garcia nutans. Next base: position 10,205,160 of record CANTUV010000066.1, on the reverse strand, counting down.
CACTTTATTATTCTATAAGCCCCAAAAAAGCGCAACTTAAGTTTGTTTTCCTGATTAACCAAACCCTTTCCCACCAATTTATGTGTGCTGACATAGATGCACGTGCATAATCAAACATGAATCAAATGCTTGTGAATTATCGTCACTCACATAAAACAATAACCAGAGAATGAAATCTTACCTATTAATCTTAAAGAGACGGGAAGTTCAGCCTTCAGCAGCTTTGAAGCATATTTCAATGTCTTCACTTGAACATATATATTGATACAATGTCACAGCTCTGCTTCGAACCTAAGGAATGACAAACATCAATGAACTTCAGAAAATAAATGGCATATGAATGATACTACAAAGACAAGGCTAGGAATGAGTTGGAATAAGAAACTACTACAAGATAATCTAGTGCAAATAATCATTCTGACACAAAGGAAAAACTCTTAGTCCTCTCTAATCAAAGTAGAAATGCATGTGTTTAAGCCTTAGCAGTTATTTATTGCAAAATGGTGAAGGTCATGGCGACCTCCACAACATCACACACCTTTTTTCCCATGTCCAACATTAGGCAGTATGAATCTACATAATAATTAGAGCATCATCCTTTCCTCCAGCCCCCCACCCAGGGATGATGCTGATCCCATTTCTTTCCCCAGGAAGATTGTGAGAGGAGTGGGGAAAAAATAGAGAAGTCCCTCCAGAATCACTTATTTAAAATTTCATATTCTCTTTGATTAATTCTGTAGAAAAAAATAGGAATAAAGTATCAGAAGTACCTCAAAAGATGCAGTTTTCAATTTTGAGAGTTAATGTCCGACCACGAAGCTCTTCCTTTTTCATGTCAGTGCACAGCATCTCTGCAATATCAGCTGCAACTTGAAGGAATTTTGGTTAATTTTTCACATAATTCTATAGCTTTAAATTATGAGCAAAACTGATTGGAAGAATGATTTCCCTTTGACTCCAAAAAATATATTATTATAAAGTCACATTTAGGTAATGCTTCAAATAAACAATACAACAAACCATAGACTAGCAACCACTCATCTCAAAGCATTATCCAAACACAAAATTCATTGAATCATTAAAGTGTATTTTGCAGTTATTTACCTAATTTCTGATAAAGAAGTGACCCATCATTTGTGGCAGAAATGTTCTCTCACTGCTAATACTTTTTCGAAACTTGACTTGAGGGGTATCTGTCCTCCCAAGTCCCAGTCCCACGGATAGAAAAAATCTGCAATAAATTACCACAATGAACATGAGCCAAAGAACATGGCTCCCCATTCCTTTTGCAAGAGGAGCATGCATATCTGACTATACTATTGCAGTCAACAAACTGCACTCGCAGCCTAAATAATGTTCACTTGAAATGCTTTGTCCAAATCATGTAACAGAACATAAATGCCCTGGTGTCCAACACATGTCAATTCAATAATTAGTTCTCATTTTCTGTACAAATTGACTAATTGTTGCTGTATTTGTCACTCTACTCTCACTTGTTATCTTAACAGAATAATATTACCCATAAGAAAAAGCATAGAATTTCTGTATAAGAACCTCACAAAATGTTAGAAAACTCAACCAATGCACAGACCTGCTGTAGACCAAGAAAAAAGTGCACAGAGGAGCCCACCCTTTTGCAGCATATCCTCACAAGTACTTATTCCTATTGCATCCTTCAAAATATGTTCAGTGACCTTACCAATGCCTCCAATCTGTATAGATTTGAATGATGTGTGTTTCAATCAGGGTGGAAATCATATTATGTATTTCATCATCACATGCCTAGAAAATAGTCTTTTTTAATTTCCTCAAAAGAAGGTGATGAATTCATAAGGTGATGAATTCATTTAAATAAACCAGTAACACTAATGTACCTTTCTTATAGGAAGTGAGGATATAAATGTCATGACAGCCATCCTCTCATTTGGTAAAAGTAAAACAAACTGTCCATTTGGCTTATTTATATCTGAGCAAAACTGTGGATACACATATAGCCAAATGCACAAGGACTTAAGAAAATTTTTGTTCTAAAATCATATAATAAGTACAAAAATAAGGTTCTGCAAGCTTCTACAATCCTTCAACCTAATTTTTATTTTTCTATGGTGCAACTAGCACACATGATAAAGGAAACCACATATGAATCACACAAATAAAATTTTCTTAGCTTTATGACAATAATGCAATTTCCACATTGACGTGAACAAATCAACGAAAAAGTAAATGAAAACCTCTAATGTAATATTGGGCTATCACAGAAATTTCTAAAATCATTTCAACTTCAAAAATACCAACTTGACACCCTTGACTAATCTTAGCTTACTTTATGAACATCTTGTCCCTAGTAGGTCAACAACATCTTCCGTGTTTTATCTGTGGAGTTTCTGCATTGAAAAATCCTTTTATAATTTAACCAAAATAGGCATATTCCAAGAAATTACAGCACATCAAGACATACCACTTCATGAGTTTCAAACCAACATATACATTTTTCTACATTTTTGACATAGATATTTTCAGTGTTTTCCCTCTCTTAAATAGAAATAAAACACACTAAGAGTTGAGACAAATATAGCAATAATACTAAAAGAACTGCTGGAAGAACCTTAGCAAGCAAGCGATTTGGAGCCACTCCAGCACTACATTTTAGACCAGTCTCTTCATACACACTGGTCCTGAGTTCTTCAGCAATCTTGGCACAGAAAAGGAAAAAAATGTCAATGCTATGTAAGATGAGATTAAATTGGAGAACAAAGAAGAATATCCATCAGTATACTTCTCCACCAGTAATGCCCCTTTCTTTGCAAAGGTCAGTTATATCAAGATAGGCTTCATCCAAACTAGCAGCCATGAAATGAGGATCGTATTTCTGGAAAACTACAGAGGAATATATGCATGTCAAAGATATAAAAACTCTCTGGAAAACTACAGAGGAATATATGCATGTCAAAGATTTAAAAACTGACATCAATTCGCATCATAAAATATGTATTAGGAACAATAACAATGCATGTCAAAGATATAAAAACTGACATCAATTCGCATCATAAAATATGTATTAGGAACAATAACAACTCACCTTTCCTAGTTAAATCACTGTAATGAGTATACTTCTTGAAGTCCGTGGGAACAAAAATTAACTCTGGACATAATTACGTGCAATGAAACCAGGCATAGCAGCACGAACTCCAAATTTTCGTGCCTACAGTGTATATTATAAGTGGTTAAAAAGAATTTGACTAATGAATAAGAGATGCACACGTAGTCTTATAAGTAGTCTTTAAATGGATTCTTGCCGTTAAACTAGGACCATTCAGAACTTCAATCATGAATCTCAATTGGAAATCACAGTAAGCAACTCAAAACTCATAATTGGCAGTGGAGATCATAGACGTACTACCCACAGCCATTGGCTTCCCCTTTAAAGAAGGGTTGCTTAATGTTTCAACAGCTGCATAGAAAGCATCCATATCTACATGTAACCAAATCCTTGAAAGATCACGTGTCTTCTAGCTCTAAAATTCTTTTATCAGCTATCTGTGAATAGAATAAGAACATAAATTGCAAGACAGTCGGGATTATCAAAAACTAAAAAAACATATGATAAACCACAGTAAATCCTAGTTGCAAATTCTTCTATAAAATTCAGCATTAGACCCAATTAAACTTGTCTCTCAAATAATTGGTAAAGTGTATTCAGCATGAAAATTGAAGAATGATGATAAACACGGACCAATCTATGAGACACACTACATCCAAAGATCAAATATTTGTGCACGAATTTTGGTGCTATGATTTCCTGCATTAAATAAAATCAGTGTAGTCATAACAACAAAACAATTGATTAAAATTTAATGGCAAAGCATCATTTCTTGAAAAAAGATAAAATTATCATATAGAATGAAACAAAACAAGCAAATAAGCAGCTTCAGTAGTCCAGCTTTACCATCTGGTAATGAGATATATCAGCTGAAGTGAGCTTGGCGCAATTGGCACGCATGTTTTCAATTTTCTGCCTCATATACGCCTCTTTTCTTTCCTCGTTCTCAAATAATTTGATCCCTTGCTCATCTCATACACAATTTTCTGTACTTTCTCTTTATCCACTCCCTCCATACCTAAAAACACACAATTCTAATCTACCGATCAAAAACCCATCTCATGTTGTTACATTTACTGACAAAACTATAAGGAATTTGAAATTATTAATGCTATAAATCGTTGATTAACTAGGTTGAGAATCAATTTAAATTTACCTGCTTTAGCGTTAGTGTAAACAGTGTGATAGGATTGCCATGGCCTTGGATTTTCTCCAGATGACGACGTCGTATCATTCTTCTCCGTCTCAGTCTCTCTACGTTTCCTCTTGTTCGGCCTGATTGAAAATGCTTCCTCGACAAGGAGTGGGGAGAGGAGGGAAACTGCAAAAATGAATATATATGAACTGAAAAACAGAGAATAAAAACTGAAAAGGCTGCCAAATTTACATCAAATACCCTTTTTTTATTTAGTTTTCACAAGCCAAATAATGAAGCCCATGCTTTGCTACGGTTTACAATATTATATATTATTTTAAATAAAAATATATATAATATTAAGAATTTTTATATTTATATATTATAAAAATATTTAACATAAAACATACTCCCTCCGTTTTAATAAGATAGAAAAATTTTTCTTTTTTGGTGTATCTTTTATATAAAAAATATGTCATTTTAGATAAATTTTGGGGAGTGGAATGAGACAAAATATCATTTATACCCTCGCCTTAAAAATTTAATTTGAGAGATATTTTTTTTTCAAATATTTTAGGGATATTTAAGTCAATAGAGATGAAAAAAGTAAAATTTTCTTAATTTTCGTGTCCATCTTACTTTTTCTGTGTTAATGAAATGGAGGTAGTATTTCATATATTAATAATAAATCAATTATTAAATTTTATTTAATTATAGAAAATAAAATTATTTTTTAAAATTATTTCAATAATTTATAAAATAAATCCATTATTTAATTGTAATTATTATTCTTTGATAAAATACATTATTCATTCAAGTTTATCTTATATAAAAAATATTGAAGTACGTTATTTTATGTAAAATTAATTTAAATAACATGATTGGTTATAATTATATTAAAAAAAACCTTTTAAAAGGTTAGTTTTTAATAGTACATGTTATTGAATTTAAAAAAATTATTGATATTTAGATAAATTAAGTTTTTCATATTTAATGGTATTAGTTTTATAATAACAAATAAATATGATATATTTTATTCATATTTTATCTAAATTTTTTAAAGAAAAGCACATTCTATATTGAAAAAAATATTAATTTTAAAATTAGTTGATGCATTTCATAATTTTTATTTTTGAAAATTAATAAAATGACAAAAATTAAATTAAATTAAAAAGTTATAAGATTATAAATCTAAACTGTAATTAGATAATATAAAATTTTAGCACATAATAATAATTTAATATTTAAAATCTTAATAAGTTTTGGAATTAAAATAAAATTAAAAAATCAAATGTATTTTTCTTTTTAAATAATAATGTGTTTAATAATTTTTTGGATATATAATGCAAAATATTCATTAATTGTTTTCTTTAATTCTTGAAACTAAAGCTAAATATAAAAAAAATAATTTTATCTTCTGTTATATAAAAATAAATATTTATATTGGTAGTGAAAAAATTAAAAATTAAAATATTAATAATCTTTCATTTTTTTAAAGTTATTAAAAGATATATGCATAATTTTAATTTATTAAAATTAAAATTTTTATATAAATAAGATTATTTAATTTTTTAAATAAATGGGTAGAATTCAATAATAAAAAAAAGTTAGATATATAAAGAAGATGCCTGTAATTCTAAATTGAGTGAAATTCAATAAAGATGCTTAGTTGGCATACTATGGGTGTATAATTTCAATATGAAGATTTTCAAATTTTAAGAATAGAACTGAAATTTGAATATTTTAAAATTATTGTAACTGAAATTGAACCAAACATATAAAATATTTGTATCAAACTGAATCAAAAAATTCGGTTCAGTTCAAATATTCAATTCCAACGGAGCGATTCCGACTCTAAACGAAAATAAAAATTCAAAGATTTAGAATTATTTTTTTAAAAATTTAAATAATAGAATAATAATTAATAATATTTTACAAGATATTTATATTTTTTTAAATTGGTATAATTAAACAACTTTACAATTATAAATAAATAAATAAATTTACAATCATATAAATTAAAATTTTAATTACATTTATCATCAAATTTAATAAATTTATAATAAGATTAATAGTTTATTTTAACAATAATAATAACTTGTTCAATTAATTGATAATTAATTTATTTTAATTAATCAAATAATTTTAATTAACCAATTTATTTACTTATTAATTTATATATTAAATAATTAAATATAATAAAATATGAGATAATAAAATAAAAATAACTTCAAATTTAAATATCTTAGTAATTTAAATTATTCAATTATAGATATATTTTAACACACAATTCGCAAATAATTATTATTGATCAAATAATTTTAATTTATATTAATTATGATGTAAATTTTTATTTACTACTAATACATAATTATTATATTATATACATACACAAAAATATGATTGTAATTATATCTTCATATTCTTGTCAAATCCATTCACAATTATTCATTTGTTAATTGTTATTATTCATATTCATAAAATTTATATCATATTATTTATATTTACTATCAGTATTCAAAAGTATTAATTATTATTAATATTCATACTTATTGTTATTATTTAAAAACTACTAATATATTATATTAAATAACTTTATTAAAAATAGATTACTATAATTAGTATGAATTACTATTATTGGTACTAGAAAAGTAATAGTAATTATTCATATAAATATGTTAATAAATTATATTTAGTTATAGAATTAGCTTGATTAGTGATAAAATATAAAAATTTCTAAGGTATATATAGAGCATAGTATATAAAATTAGGAATTTTTAATATATACCATGATATAATATAAATTAATAAAATAATTTTAATATATTTTAAAAATATTAAATATTAAATAATGCATCAATAAAATATAATATAATTTTATATTATTAACAATAAATCGAATATTATTTCGGTTATTCGGTTCTCGATTCAGTTATAGACTAATATCCAAAACCGTTTCACTTAAAAAAATCAGTACGGTTTGATTCAGATAAAATCAAAAAGTTAATGAATCTTTTCGATTTTGAATATTTCGATTTAGATATTTAGATCTGTTCGAATATTTTTAGGATCCGTACTCAGTCCTACATGCTATAACATTTATTAATGGATATTGTAAGTTTATTAAATAATTTTTTAATGAGAATCAATATTTTTTACATTACAATTGCTTAACAATTCAAAGTAAAAAAGTAAAAAAAAAAAAAGTAAAAAAAGGGCTGCCGCTTGTAGGTTTTGAAGGGAAAAAAACAATGATAAAATTGAAAGTAAAAATAAAGCAAAAGCAAAGAAAGAGAGAAAGAAAGAAAAGTCAAATTCTGATTATTTTTTTTTTTAAAGAAAAAAGAGTAAAACTGAAAATTTTGAAAATCTACTATTCATTTGTTGTAGCGCTTTTACTACATGTATAATTTTCATGATGATATTTGTTTTTCTTTATTTATATATATATATACTTTTTAGTCTTGTTCGTTTAGTTAATTAACCATTTTAATCAAAACTTAACCATTTCTTTTCAAAAAAAAATTGCTGATTAAATTGACTGATATTTAACTATTATCAATTTGGTTAATTAATTAAATTGAATCAATTAGTCTGATTAATTTCATATTTAACCAAATTCTTTTATCTCGAATCATAATCTTCAAATTTTCAATAGACCACCAGATATAATTTCACACCAACAAAATTTATAAAAATGGCAACAGCAAACAATGAAATTTCAACATTCAATATAATAAAACCTGTCTTAAATTTGCCTTAAAACTACCTTAAAAACCTGCCTCAAACCTGCAAACAATGAAACAATAATACAAATCCACAATAAATTCAATAATACAAACATTCAAGCAACACCAACAACTATAAATCTATAAATTCAAACATTTCAAAGTTAAAATACTAATAGCAGCACTAGCAGCCATAAAATCATAAATCCACAAAACAACCATTCAACATAATCTCATATATCACAACATAAAACAACCATAAAATCTAACAATAATACAAACATTAAACATTCATAAACAACAGCACTACAAACTTTGTTAAATAACAAATTATCATTCTACCAATAGCAATTTATATATGTTTTATTTATTTATTTATATTCCATATGCCAATATCATTATTACATTTCATTTTTTTTATCTACTATTTCTGAAAAATAATTAATTATAATTTTTTAAATAATTATTATAATGCTCATACTGATAATTATAATTACATTGAAGTCAGAAAACTTACCTATAGCCATAGAAAGAAGTGTTTGCCTTTCAACTAAAACAAGGAATATCATTTTGGTGTTCCATAAATTTATTAATAAGTATCTAATTTGATCTTTATTTTTCTAATTTCTTTTTTTTTCTTTAATAAATTTTATTTCAAAAAAAATTCAAATATAATCCATTACAATGATACATCTTACGCAAAATCATATAATTAAAATACTAAATATAAATTATTAAAATAATTTAATATATATAAATTATAATTTTTTTATGTATAATTTATAAATTATATATATAGTTTATAATTATATAATTATATACATAGTTTATAAAATTTATAAATTTCCAATAAATATATAAATTTATAAAATTTATAATATATATATCATTTCTGTTAACAGTTTTTTACTCATAAATATTTAAATCAAAATTGAAAATCAATAATATTAAAAATTTAAATTTAAAATATTGATTCGGTTAATCATAATTTTAATTTGATTTAATTGGTTTCAAGTCAATTTTTGATTTAATCAATTTTTTTTTTATAATAAGCCCTAGTTTTAGATACTAAGTTAAACTAATGTGTCAATAAGCATGGATATTCCACATCCACTAGAGATGATAAATTAAAACGGTTTTATAAAATCTACATAATTATCATCTAATTAACTTGGATTTCTCATTTTAAGTAACTTTAAATTATAAACTAATCAATGTGGGATTATATAATTATATTAAATTTTTATTTTTATTTATAAGTTTAATCATATTTTTAATATAGAGAGAGAGAGGTCGGAGAGAAGAAAATTGATATTCTTACATATTATTATCAAGTTAAAATATTATTTAAACTTATAAGATATAATATATATATACTGTTTGAATATTATTTTACAACAATTAAGAAAATATTAATAATTATGTGATTACAAAATTAAATTAAATTATTATTTAAAAAAATGTTATTTGGATTTATATAGCAAAACTTACTTTTAAATAAAATTGTAAAATAATATAATAAAGATGATGCATAATTTTTAAATATTATGTAATTAGTAGTTTGTTATAATGGATATCTTAATTTATTTTTGAAATACAGCTTAGATTATTTTATTTAGTAAATTAATAGCAAATCTTAATTTATTTTTGAAATACAGCTTAGATTATTTCATGCAGTAAATTAATAGCAAAAAAATATAATTTTAAAATGAATATTGAACTGAACTATGATAATAGTAAGGATTAATAACTCTGATAACACATTAAAAAAATTAAATACATGATATATATTTAAATCATAATTTAGGAATATAGATGAAAAAGTAACATAATATAATTTCTGGTAAAAAATATAAAGAGAATACCAAACATGGACTTCTGATTTTCAAGTATTTATTTAGAAAAAAAATTTATTTTCTATCTTGATATAGAAAATAAATTAAGAAAAATAAAAAATATTCAATTAATAAATTCAACCTTACCAGCACTTTGTATCAAATTTAATAATATTAGATATTAATCAATCATTAATGATAAAATATAATAGAATAGTATAATTAAAAATAATGTGCATAAAATAAAATAGAATAGTATAATTAAAAATAATGTGCATAAAATAAAATAGAATAGTATAAGTAAAAGTAATTAAATAGATTGATAAAATTAAAGTCAATTTAACATCAGCCAACACGCTATTTTGAAATTCCTCTTTCCTTTTAGTCTTTCTCCTTCGTCTACCGGTCTCGTGCCCGTGTTATTTTGTATTTTTGCCTGTGAGCAAATGCCAACACGCTGCAAGGGCGCCGTTAGTTTTAGTAATCCAAATTATTTTATTAATTTAAGTTTAGGCATAGTGAAACAAACAAATAAAAGGCTTCCATATTTTTTTAAAATTTTATTTGCAAAATTTAATTTTATACAACTACAAACACTATTTCAGTCTTACAAAAATTAAATATGAATTTGTAAACTTATTATTAGAAGTGTCAAAATGGCATATCATATTCTCCACATTTATTTATTTATTTATTATAAGAATATTTTTATTCACGCATCTTTAAATATTTTCATTATAATTTATCTTATTAATAATATTTTAATTGATTATATAAAAATAATATTATTTAAAATTACAAATGTTATACAAATTAAGAGAGTCATATTGAGTTTTATGACTTATATATAATTTATTTAAATAATTATATTACATATGTCATGTATCTCTTGAAAAATATAACTCATAATTATTTAGAGTTGAAAAAAGAAATTATTATAATAAACTTCAATTCACCTAGAATTAATGTTTAGTTGGGTTGAGTTAGATAGTATATTACAATTAAGGAATTTACAAGGTAGAAATTATGGATGCTGTATTGTTTTAATTGTATCTTGTACATGCATTAGATTGCATGTATCTTTAATTTTGTTTTCTTTTTTTTGTCATAATATTGCTTTGAAGGAGGTCACTTCCATGGGGCGGGCCGGGTATTATTGGTAGTTTTCCGGCTTTGTGAGAGTTGGATAAGTTCTCCCAAATTCATTCTACATTTGCATTTTGTCTGTGTTTTATTGATTATTTTAATAAAAGCTTAGTCTGTATTTTTTTTTTTTTTAGTATTATAGACGGGGAGGCTAAAATCCATACTGAATTATTTAAGAGAAATACACTCATCGCTAGACCATGTCTCAACGTGTAATTTACTTTGCATTTTTAATTTGCAATAAGTTAACTAATTTTCTAGTGGAGTCGCACATACTATTAATTAACATTGATTTATAAGCTTAATTTTATTAATTTATTTCGAAGATTGATGAATTTATAAGCTTAATTTAATTGTAATATAATTAATTAATCAAGTAGAAGTTTAACTCACATGATTTTTATTTCCAAAAAACTTTGGTTGCAGGTATGTGTAAAACTTTGGCTAATATTAGAGTTTGTTATAATGTTGATTCAGTGGCTCCATCTCCGTATAGAAGACAACTGTTATAGGACTTGTGTATTTTCTAATCTGCCTCATTAATGCCAGATTCTATTAATTGCTTGTTAAGCCTCACATTTCATATTTTTAATTATTTTGTTTTTGTATAACCACAAGTATTGTTGAACTCATTAGGCCAAAATTTTGTTCGCACCGGATCAGCTCACTAAGAGATAAAATACTCCCAATAAATTGAGGCTTCATTCAAAGGATCGAACTTGCGACATCTTGCTTAAGGGATGAGAGTGTCGAACCACTCACACTAACTATTTATTGGTTTAAATTTTTAATTTAATTTATTGAATTTCATCCTTAATTCTTCATTTATCATCAAAAATAAAAAAAATCAACGGTCTCTTATAAAATCCTGTGGTTTCATATCCAAAATAAATTTCACCCTCTTTCTATAGCTTAATTTCTCTATTTATAAACAATTTTTAATTAAGTTGACGCCAAACATGAATAAACTATTCTATTTAAGCCATTGCCTGAATTTAGGAGCGTTTGCAATTTCAATTTTGTAGTTAACTTCAAAGCGAGGGGTAGTTTGAGAATTGAGGCCATGGGAGGGCTGCAAAGGAGATGCGAGTGAATGTTAATGGCCACCATAACAAGGTTGGTGGTGTCGTTACCTCGCCAAATTACCCCGGGCATGCAGGTAATTTCGACAAATATTTTTAAATCATAAAAAAAGCTTTTTAAAAAGATATTTTGACAAAAAAAAAGATTTTATTGGTTATTTTCATTTCAATTTTGAGTAATATAGTATAATTTTAATCAATTTAAAAAAATACAGTAAAATTGTATATATATTTTTTTAAAATGGATATAATTATTGATGACGGGGCTTCCTCAGAGGGATCCTAGCTCTTATTACTCGGGTTTGCTGTTCGTAGCTGGTGTTCAGTGTTGGTGTTATTGTAGCTTTCCTACCTGCAAGATAAGAGAGAGAGAGACGGGACCGGGCTCTCCTAGAAGAGGCTTCGATGCCTAAGTTAGTTCGATCGTTCTGAATCAAGAGAAAAGAGAAAGAGAGAGAAGACCATTTATCTGTGGGGAGAATTTCCTATTTATAGTTGGATGTAGGGAGACAGTCTGAACTATATCAGCGTGATTTACGGGTATGTCAGTGGAGTGTCTGCTGGACATCATGAGCTTGGTGGGCATGGGGATCCCGGTATCGAGGTCTGTCATGTTGACGAGAGCACTGCCACAACAGTGACCTGACACAAGGCCTGATAAGAGGACTCGATACAATGCTGGTAGCATCATAAGTCCCCCACTAGTCCATTGGCATTTATGTCAAGATGCAGTCAAGTTGTGTATAAGAGCTTAGCAGAGCTCGACAGAAGGTGATTAATTATGACACGTGGAGATCATGCGACATGTGGGATTCTAGTGTAGAGATCGATAAGGAAGTTTGAGAAGTAAGGGTGCTATCATAGTCCCCCGCTAGTCATTTGACATTTTTGTCAAACTAAGACATGTCTCAGAGAAGCCAAGCTAAGCTCTGTCAGAGCTAGAGAAAAGTTGAGAAATGCAAGGTAGAGCTCAAGAATGGAACTTGAAAAATGAGGGCTCGAGACACTTGGGAAAGGAGAGCTCTTGAAGCTCTATGAAGAGCTCGAGGAACTCAAGGGCAAAGCCTAGCTATCTAGGGGTAGTACGGGTAGTACCATTACTCCCTCCTGAAAAGTCTTGACATTTATGCCAAGAGGAGTCGGTTGAGATCTAGAAGAACATGCGTCAAGCAGAGGTGAGGTGACACTTCAAAAATTAAGATAACGGTTAGGCAGGTATTGAAAAGACGCGAAGCCCTCATCATTAAAGAATGGCGTCAGTTCGTATAGTCAAAGTATTCTCTATAAATAGAGGTTTAGACAACAACGGTTGCCACATAACAAGAAAGATAGGAGCTCAGATCATTTGATTTACTGAGTGAAACTCTAAGGCTTGAAAGCTCAGGGAGAGAGGTTAGTTTTAAGTTTGTGCTGTTTAGGTTATTACATTTTAGATTAAGTTGTAAGAATGGTGCGAGCAATCCTTAGCTTGGCTCAGCCAGAGGAATTGGGAGAGGTGGGCTCTCCTAGCAGACTAGGTGAGAAGACTTACTAGAAAAAGGAAGGGGCTTGTGTCAAGGTTGGGTCAGAAGTGATCGAGTGACCGAGCCAAACACAAGGAGACAATTGCGACGTTGATGAGGAGGAGGAAGTTGCAGCTAGAGTCCAACTGGTGTACCCGAGTTCAGAGAAAGCTTAGGTAAGAGACATTAAATCAACAATAACAAAGACAGACCTAGCTGGGATCTGAAAGAAGTACAGGATACCAAAGGAGTATAGGATGATCATTCCTGAAGGGGATGTCCAAGCTTACAACGACCTGCCTGACAACCAAATGATGATCTATGAGGAGGATCTAAGGTCAAGAATGTGGTTTTCTCTTTGCGCTTTTTCCCTGGCTTTCCTGCGATACCACAAGATCGCCCCCAGTCAGCTCAGCCCCAACGCATGGTGAACTATCATGGAGTTTGAGATTTTATATGGGCTGCTCGGGTTATGCCTACCCTTCGAGTGCTAAATGTCTTCAGCGTGCTCAGAATACACCCAGGAGCAGATGAGGAATTTCTGTATTTGCAAGAAAGGTCTAGGCTTAGTAAGTTTACAGGAAAACTAGACTCTTTGAAGGCCTGGAAGGATCTATTTTTCATCTTGGAAAACTGCGAGGGGTTCAGCTGCTAGAATATATGGTGGGTCAACCCCAGTGATGAACAAGTTACCAGGGCAAAGCTCGGGGAGGACAAGCTTGCCACTTTTAAGAAGGTGGAGCAAGACATTCTGAGGGGAAAAAAAAGGAATGGCATTGCACTGATAAGGGAGTACTTCCCCCTTGGGAGGGCTCCAAAGGAGATTCGGCCAGAAGACCGGATAGGTATTATATGCTCGAATACTTAATTTTTATTTTTCATACTGGTAATGTCTTTATGTGTTATGTGTTTGGTTAACTTTTGGATCGGTTAAACAGAGAGGGATTCAGGATCAGCGAGTAGAGTACTTAAATGCCTGGCAGAAAAAACGGCCAGAAGGGAGGCCTAAAAAAGTGTCAGGACGGCTTGTGAGCAATCAAGTGATCGAGCAGCCAGGAGCAATTCCACTCCTGAGCAACCAAGAGAGCTGGATGCTAGGACCAGCCCCACTCGGGAGCAGAAGCCTATAATAGATTTGGCTCTTTCCATAGAGATGGTGCCAAAGCCAGAGCCAGAGCCACATAGGGAGGTAGAACAGTTACATCATAGTGGAGTAGGTGAGGACTTGCCTCAAAAAGAGGTGGAGGAACCACTAACCTACCGATACAGCATAGTTCGGCTAGTGGAGGCAGTGAATGAGAAGTTGGCGGGCCTGCACCATGCCACTTATTCGATGCAAGCCGCAGAAGGTACTAAAATAGATATACCGAGCTATACCAAAAGAGAGGCGCAAAAGAGCTCAGAGGATGTGACCAAAGAGATGGTGATGATGTCTCACATAGTAAGGCAAAAACTAAACATATGTACTTGACTAAAGTTTACTATAGGAACTGACTAAATGGAACTCTACAGGTGGCCCAACTCACCCATACTATCGAGGACTGGGTGGCAGGCATGGCAGCAAACTTCGCGCAAGCCACTAGGAACTACTATGAAGAAGCTGCAAAAAGGCTCGAAATGGAGAAGTCCATGAAGGCAAAGGACGAAGAGCTGAAGAAAGCTCAGGAATCTCTGAAGAGAAAAACTGAGAAGCTAAGCTCAGCCAAAGGAATTCTGAGAGCCAAAACTGAAGAGTTGCACTCGGTGAAGGAGGCTTTGAAGAGCAAGGATGCTGAGATGCATCTAGCTGAGGATGCTGTGAAAGTCACTATACAAGAGCTAGATGCTGAGCCCTCAATGACTGACAAGCGTTATGCTCTGTGTGTCTACGCTTATCAAAAGGCAATGTCCAACCGATTGAAGGAGGAGAACCCAGACATGGACTTGTCTTGGATGATGGAGATAGACATCAACTAGATTAGTGCTGAGCATGAGTCTGAGGATGACAGAGATGAGGAAGAGGACTTGGTTCAAGAGGATGAGGTTCAGGATGATGAGGTCAATAATTAACATAGTTTTTTAAAAGTTATAAATTTTTCTTAGGCTCGGTCTATGAACAGTGTAAAGACCGGGCCATTTTGTAATAAAACTTTATGTTTCTATGAATGAAGTGTTTTTTTTTCTTTTTGAACCAAAGTCTGATACTTGATTTTATTTTATCTTTTATGTGTTATACTATTGGTATTAGTCTAAGGATTCTGTCAAAACTGAACTTGAAATAAATAATCTTCTTGCTATGTTATATTGATTTGTTTAAGAGGGTTATTCAATCCGCTCGAGCATGAGGTGCATCAGAGCATTCTATTATTAAAATATGCCTTAGGCACAGTTACAGAGCAAGCTCAGGTTACACTATACACTCTGGCGGCCGTGTACCGAGCGATCTATTAGGCATGGTGGGTTTATTAACCCAAACTTCACTTCATGTTATGCTATGATGTAAATGTAAATATGCACTTTAAGAACTTTGCAAAATAAAAATAAACTGAAAAATATAAAGTACTTACCTGCCCGAGGTATTATCCACAGTGATCAGTTGGATGAAATACTTTGAAGTTTAGCTCTTAGGAGAGCCTTCTTGGAAAGCCTATGGTTCAGAAGGAACTGATTGAGCTCTCTTGTTCGTATTAGATTCTTGGCTCTAGTTGAGTTGTGCAAGTTCTTTTGTTATGAACAAGTTAATAGCTTCTTTGTCAGGTGTGGATCATTCACCTATGCTCGGTTGGCTTGACCATAGCTCTGTTGAACTTGAGTGCCTTTGATAATTCAAGTGTTTGAATGTTGGGGGGTGTCATTACTCGCGATTCAGAGGTGTCACTTTTAAGGCTCAGTGTGCGAGGCACTGTGAGCTGTTTGAGATATACGCGACTAGGTGCTGTAGAGCTCGGTGTGCTAAGCATGATGAGCTGTTTGAGATATGCACGACTGAGCACTGTAGAGCTCGGTGTACAAGGCACGATGAGCTATCTGAGATATGCACGACTGGGCACTGTAGAGCTCCGTATGCAAGGCACGGTGAGCTGTCTGAAATATGCGAGATTGGGTTTTATAGAGCTCAGTGTGCGAGGCATGATGAGTTAAACACAATTAATTATTATGTACTAAATTTATAGTGTTCCCAATAGCACTATATATAAGTTAAGTATGAGAATGTTATGTACGAAAACACTATTGCGCAGAATGGTAAAGTGAGGTATGATTAGTGCTTTTCTTGCAAGAGCTTGGGACGTACCTGAGGTTTATTGTCTCTAGTAGGAAATAGCATTTTTAATGCTCACTGCATCAATAATGATGATGCTTCCTCAGGGGGACCTAGCTCCAATTGCTTGGGTTCGTTGTCCGTAGCTAGTGTTTAGTGTTATTGTTATTGTAGCTCTCCTACCTATAAGACAAGAGAGAGAGATGGGACAGAGCTCCCCTGGGAGAGGCTTCGATGTCTAAGTTAGTTCGGTTACTCTGAATCAAGAGAGAAGAGAAAGAGAGAGAGAGAGAGAGAGAGAGAGAGAGAGAAAATCATTTACCTGTGGGGAGAATTCCCTATTTATAGTTGGATATCGGGAGACAGTCTGAACTGTATCAGCATGATTTATGGGTGTGTCAGTAGAGTGTCTGCTGGACATCATAAGCTCGGTGGGCATGGAAAGCCCAGTATCGAGGTCTGTCATACTGATGAGAGCACGGCCACAGCAGTGACTGGACACAAGACCTATGTAGGTAGCATCAATTATTTTTTTTAAATTAACATTTGATTTTTATATTTAAAATTTGAGCTTATTATCGAGTTAAAAAAATAGAAAACTACTAAACTAACCTGCTATAATTTTTTGTTGCATTTATTGACAGGAAAAAGTGAGAGTAAATTGTGTAGGACTGGAAATTCAACAAATATAAAAGCGACATGCATCTTCAATAAATAAAATTGATAGATAGAAATTGAAAAATCAAAAAGGTTGTGTTACATGGATCACTGGTCTCAGCAATATAGGTTTTTTTTTTCTTTTTCATTTTTTTTTAATTTTTCGTATACTATGTAGTTTTCTTTTTTAAATAATAATAAGTGATTAATGGTTTGAAAGTGAAATAGTAAAATAAAAGGCAAAAGCATAGTGGTAAGTGCATTGAGTCAAATGTTGAGGTAAATGGGAAAATTGTGTTACATTCTTGATGGATATAATTCCAGACATGGAACAATGACCTTAGTTTTCAAGCAGCTGATCGTGTAAATAATATTAGAAGAGTTGATATGCTAATTTGATTTCTTAAGTATTAATATGAATACTTTTATTTATGATCTAAGATATTTTAAGATTAGTTTACATTTTAATTAACCTCATATTTCATATTTCGTTTAAGAATATGATGTCATTAATATACATGTTACTGATAGAAAATGCCAAATTAAATAATAAAATTAGATTTGGTGGCCAGAAATATATGTCATTCCCAATTAGATTTCAAATTTGAGTCTTAATTATTCCCCTTTCCAATATTAATTAAATAAAAAAAGTAATAAAATCAAAATAAATAATAAAGGATCTCATTTCTCAAGCAAGGTAAAACTTTCCTTAAATTTTTTAGGGAATCGAAAGTCATTTTTTCAAAAATTTTAAATTACTTTTCAATACATAATATATAAGAGTTTTTCAAAAAGTATACATAATAATATATGATGGGGCTACCTCAGGGGTGTCCTAGCTCTCTAAGCTCAGGTTTGGGTGTTGCTGTTGCTGGGGCTCTCCTTCTTACAAGACAAGAAAGAAGGGAGACTAGGCTCCCTGAGAGAATACTCCAATGCCTAAGTCAGAGCTCAATCGGTCTAAGCATAAAGAGAAAGTGAGAGAGAATGAATCCGTTTACGTGTGGGGGCACTCTTATTTATAGTTGGTTTAGGGAGACAAAGTTTGAATAGTATCGATACTGATTACGGGTTTGCCAAAGCTGTACAATGGTCATGTCAAGAGACTGTCCATCTAGGCACTAAGAGCTCGGTCCAACCAGGGGTGTTTGGGACCGAAGTCCATCCTTCTGCTGAGAGCTCGATCATAGGACTGATAGAGCAAGGAGCTCAGGCAGAGAGCTCGATAAGTAGGGACACTATCACTAGTCTCCCCCTAGTCATCTGACATTTATGTCAAACTAAGACATGACTTAGTGAAGTCAAATCAACCTTAGTTGGGACTATAAGGAAATTGAGAAACACAAGGTAGAGCTCATTAGAGAACTCGAGGTAGAGCTCAAGAATCTTGAGGGAAGAGAGCTCGAGGAGATTGAAGGCTAAACTCTATTTTCTAGGGGTAGCACCACTAGTCCCCCTCAAAAGTCTTGGCATTTATGCCGAGTAGTATCAGTTAAGATTTTTAAAAGGACACGTGTCAAGCAAAAGGGAATTGACACTTTAGAAACAGTGGCAACAGTTCGAGTAGAGTAGTAGCGCTTCAAATAGCATAACTCCCTCGTCATGCAATAATGACATCGGTTGCTTGCCCGAAACCACCCTTTATAAATAAAGGGTGGGGCAACACCACTTCTTATTCATCTTAAAAGTGAGAAGCTCAGTTGCTCTGATTAACTATTGTGTTTAAAGTTTCTAGAGGCTTGAGAGTTTGGCTCGACAAACTACAGAGGTTAGGTTTAATTTTATATTTAAGATTTTACAGTAAAAATAGTGCGAGTAAGTATCAATTCGGCTCTGCTAGAAGGGTCAGTAGAGGCGGGCTCTCTTAGTGTTCTGGGTGAGGATACTCACCATGAAGAAGAGGCTTGGGTCGACAATGGGTCAGCAAGGACTGAACGGGTAGAGCAAAATATAAGGAGATGTCTAATACTAGCTGACAAAGAGGAAGAAGATGCAGCTGAAGTTGGTGAGGATCTTGCATAAGTATCTAATATCATAGGATTGCAAGATCCTCGTCCCTGGAGAGAAAGTTCGAGCTTATGATGATCTTACCGACAATCAGATGATGATCTACGAAGAACACTTGAGGTCTAAGGTGTGATTTCCTTTGCGCCCCTTCCCCTTGGCTTTCCTATGCTACCATAATATAGCCCCCACCTAGCTCAACTTCAATGCATGGTGAACTATAACAGGGTTCGAGATATTGTGCGGGCTGCGCTTAAGAGCCAATGAAGACTTCCTATATCTGCAAGGGCGATCCGGGCTTGGTCTTTTTATAAGAAAGCCAGACTCAATGAAGGCTTGAAAGGACTAATTCTTCATTCTGGAGAACCGCGAGGGTTTTGGTTGCCAAAATAAATGGATGACCGAGCCCAATGGTGAACAAGTGGCCAAATGAAGGCTCAATGAAGGCAAGATTGCAGTGTTCAAAATTGTGGAGCATGACATTCTAAAGGAGAAGAGGAATGTCATCTAGTCAATAAGGGAGTACTTCCCTCTTGGGAAAGCTCCGAAAGAGATCTATTCTGAAGATTGGGCAGGTAAGTATTACTTATGCTCTTAAAGACTTATTTTTTTTGTTTGCTGAATGTTTATCCTTTTAACCCTTAGTTGTGTTGTATAGAGAGAAGCTCGGGATTAGCTTCAAGAGATCTAAAATGCTTGGCAGAAAAGGATGCTAAGAAGGAAGCCTGGAAGAAGGCAAGGATGTTCGGCGATCCATCTAGCAGATGAGCTACCGGGACTAGTGTTGCTCAGAAGAAGTATCACGTTACTGTGTACGTGACATTGCCTCTTGATGTGGTTCAAGAAAATTTACCTCCTAGAGAGGCTAAAAAATCACTAGCCCACCGTTACAGTATGGCTTGTTTGGAGGAGGCAGTGAACGAGAAACTAGTGGGTCCACATGATACAATCACTCAGTGGAGGACTCGGGTACCTAGAAGGTACTCAGACAGATATACCGAGCCATCCATTAAGAAAGGTGCGAGCATGCGCGAATGAGCTTAGAGGATGTTGCATAGAAAATGATCATGGTTTCTCACATAGTAAGAAGTAATTCGAACTCTTGTGCTTGGATCAAACTTTGGTATAGAAACTAACTGAATGGTATTATGTAGCTCACCCAGCTCTCCCATACCGTGGCAGATTAGGTGGCGGGCATGGTGATAAATTTTCACCAAGCCACTAAGAGTGGCGAGGAAGAGGGCACTTAAAGGCAGAAAGCAAAAAAGGCATTGAGTGTCAAAATTGAGGAGCTGAGGCAATCTCAATAGGCTCTGAAAGCTAAAATTAAAGAGCTGCATATGGCCAAGGAGGTTCTGAGAGCCAAAACTAAGGATTTATGCCTGGCAGAGGAATATTTGGAGGTTGCTCGATAAGGACTCGCAGCGAAATGCAAAAAAAGCTATCAATGCTATTCTCGGGGCATTTATGCCTACCGACAGGCCATGTCAAAGTGCCTAAAAGAAGAAAATTTGGACATGGACTTGTCCTGGATACTAGATATCAATATTGACTAGCTAGCCAAAGAGGCCAATGCAGATGCAGATGAAGATGAAGGGGACGGAGAGGATTGGGACCAGGATGACGAGGCCCAAGACTTGTAATAAAATTTTGTATAGTAGCTGTAGAGTGTCCACTTGTCATGTTAAAGTGCCTAAAAGAAGAAAATTCGGACATGAACTTATCCTGGATTCTAGACATCAATATTGACCAGCTAGCCAAAGAGGCCGATGCAGATGCAGATAAAGATGAAGGGGACAGAGAAGATTAGGACCAGGAGTACAAGGCCCAAGACTTATAATAAAATTTTGTATGGTAGCTGTAGGGTGTCCACTTATGCTCGGTTTGCATAGTTATAAAAGATTGGGCTACATAGTAATGTAAACTTTTGTTCGGTTAATACAACAAAGTTTAATTTAGCTTTAATACCACACTTTATTTTATTCGTGATGTGATATGTTAGTTTCATTAAGGTTGTGGCTCGATATATAAGCGAACTTTGTACAAGGTAAGAATAAGTGTTGATTTTATTCTACCGTGTATTGGATGTGCCCAGGACATATTGTTTAGTTTGCTCGAGTGTGAGACGCATCCGAGAACTCTAATACTGACGTGCTTAGGGTATAACTATGATTTAGTAAACTATGACGTAACGGGATAATTAATGCAAACTTTTTATCTCATGTTTACATATGGAATTATAACATAAAAGAACAAATATAAAAGTAAGTACTTGCTTGAGGCGTGCTGTATATGGTGCCCAATCGGGTGACCTCTTTTAAAGCAAATCTCCATTATGAGTGTTCTTATGACTTAACTTTTGTGGTTCAGGTTGAGCTGCTCAAGATCTTTTATTCAATCAGATTCTTGGTTTCTTCTTAATGCAAAGTATTTATCCATATTGTTGTTATAGTCATAGCTCGATGTTTATGAATGAAAAGCTCTTTCTGGATGAAATATGCCCCCATAGCTTGGTGGATGAGAAGCTTGTTCTTCATAAAATAGGGTACCAGGGCTCAGTACTTGAGAACGTTATTTTGACATTCATGTCGGGTATATTCTTAGCTTGCCTTTAGGCATGGTCAGAATGTCTAGCTATGTACTTTCATACATTTCTTATACAATAATAGAGAATTATCCTTATAGCAAGATAAGGGGCTCGAAAATACACATAGCCCTTAAATTTACAAGATTTGAAATAGTGAATACAGGTTCTTTATTGTACAATTAGGTCATTGATGTCATATACAAATCAAAAAATACAAGTACGGTGCATGCAGGGACGCTATAATAGCTCGAGGTGCGCGAGGCGCTATAATAGTTTGATATAAAATGAGATATTTCCTTTCATTTCTTAGTTTAATTTAGCTCATAACTTTTGTTTGCTTGTTTTCTTGTAAAGAGTTTGATTTACTTAGTTCAGCGTGTGATGAGTGCATGATATTACTTTTTATTACAATGTTCAAATTAATAGTGGAGTGCGCGGCCAATGCGTTATAGCTTGATTAAAGAGTCAAAAGCTTGGTGCACGACCATGACGCTGTGAGATGTATGATTAAAGTGGTGAAAACTAGGTGTGCACAAGGCACTAAGTTGCACAGCAAGTGCTCAAAGCTTGGTGTGCGACCAAGGCATTGTGAGTTGCACGATTAATGTGCTGAATATTTGGTGTGGGCGAGGGCGCTATAAGAGTTCAGCACACGAGGGCATTATAATAGTTTGGTATACACTAGAGCGCCATGATACACATTGAGTAGAATAATATTGCATGGTTAGAGTGTTATTCTTATAAGAGCTGAGGAACGTACTTGAGGCTCAATCCCCTATATCTAGGAGCAGTCAGTCCACGCTCATCGCACCACTGATGCTTGGGCTACCTCAGGGGTGTCCTTACTCTCCAAGCTTGGGTTCAGGTGCTACTGTTGCTGCTGTTGTGACTCTTCCCCCTGTAAGACAAGAAAGAAGGAAAGATCGGGCTCCTTGGGGGGAGACTCCAATACCTAAATCAGAGCTCAACCGGTCTAAGTATAAAGAGAAAGTAAGAGTGGAAGAACTCGTTAATTACCTATGGGGGTCACCCCTATTTATAGTTGGTATATAGAGACAAAGTTTGAATCTTGTCAATACTAATTGCGAGTATATCAGAGCTGTACGACGGCTATGTCAAGAAATTGTCCATCCAGGCACTAAGAGCTTGGTTGAATTAGGGGTGTTCGGGACTGAAGTTCATCCTTCTGCTGAGAGCGCGGTCATAGGACGATAGAGCAAGGAGCTTGGCCAAAGAGCTCAGTATGTAGGGGTACTATCAATAAATTTTTTATTTTTAGAAATTTTATGTATTTATTTTTCATAAAATTCAAGGGAGGTAGGAAAGTTATTTTCAGGCAGGAGTGACATGCATTGCGAGTCTAATGTCTCCATACAGAAGGGAAAGAGATTTATGTAGAAAAATATTAGGAGATTGAGATTTTATTGAGGTATTTATGGATGTTCCTCTTCATAGTTCTGACTCTAGAGATCCTAAGGGTCTTTATAAACTTGCTTGTGCTGGCAAGATTAAAGGTATTTTTTTTATAATAGAAAGTTTTTATTTTATTTTTTAACTTAATTATAAAATTATTCTTAATTAAATTTACTTGCATTTTTATTTCTAATTCCGTCTATTAATTGTTGAAATAATTAATAATGTTGATGCTATTTTGCAGGATTTACTGGCATTGATGATCCTTATGAACCATCATTAAATTGGGAGGTAATAATATTATTGGATTTTTCCAATCTAATAGTGAATTATCTGAAGCATTAAATATTGAATAACACCATTTTACACTAATTATTGTGATTATTTTTCATTTATTATTATGGAAAATAATAGCCTTAAAAAGAAAAATTAAAAAGAATTTTTTCTAACTAATTTAACAATATAATAGCGACTCAATCATAAAAATAATAAAATCCTGTTAAATATAAAACTTTAACTTTTACATATTTTATTTTTATAATGATATTACAAATAATAAAATGACCTGTATTTAAGTCTAGCTTAATAAAATGACCCATATTTAAATTTAGCTTTAAGTCACTGAAACAATTAATATTTAAACTATCTCTGCATGATAATTATAACTTAAAAAATGTAATTTTAAAAATATCTTATATTTCAAACTTTTTTTTTCTAATATCATTGTAAACTCCAAAAACAAATTTGTTATTTTTATTTGGTTTAAAAAATGTTATTTTTATTTACTATTTTATCTTAATTATTAAGTTTATAATTTATTTGCAAATTAAAATTCTATCACTTTTGTAAAATTTAACCAAGTATAATAATTAATCTTGTTAAATTTCAAATTTCAAATGAATTTTCATATTTATTCCAATTTTATGAACACAAATTCTTAATATTTTCATAAATTCTTATTTATATCACATAATTTTGCTATATTATTAATTACTCATGGACATATTGTTATTGCTTGAATTGTTAAATATTTTTACAGATATAGCTGACAATTGATAACAATAACTATGCTTGCCCTAATGAGATGGCTGACAGGCTGAGAAAGTGATTTCTGACCTTGACAAGAATGAAAATCTCCATGCATAACAAAGTTTTTTAGGATAATGCATTTTTCCAAGTATTTTTTTAAAAAAAAAATCTTTGCTTTTATTTTCTTTTCTATGCATAAAGTGGCTCATATATTAATCTGAGCCTTCTATTAATTTTATAATGTGGAATTTGGAACATAGTTCCGCCTATTTTCTTTGTTGAAACTCTATTTTCTGATTTGCAATAATATATAATTTTTTTTTAAAATCTCTTGCCTTTGATGATCTTTATTTTTTTTTCTTAGAAGTAAATTTGGTTGAATTAAAAGATCTGAAAACTCTTAAGTCTTTGTAATGTCTAAAATAATTACAATCTCTTTTTAATAAGAATATATATATGGAATAAAGTTATATGTTGAATATATATAAAATATATGAGTGATTAATATAGAAATAGACTTTCAAATTTTAACAACTAACTTTTTATACTGACACTCTCAAAAGTTAACTAATAAAATAAAATAATAAAAAATCCACGGTGAAGTGATTATAAGAGAATTCTTAGCTATGATATCATGTTGAATTTCTTAATATAAATTTAGGAGAGCTAATTCTAAAAGTTAGCTATTAAGGTTAAATAGTTCATTTCTATATTAATCACTCACATGTTTTATATTTATAATACGGACTGAGTCAAAAGAATTTTTAAAAGTCTAAGAGATATTCTATACCACCCGAAAAGATTGAAAGTTTAAGGGACACTTTATAATGAACAAAGAACAAATATTTAAAAGTCCATCATTGAGAAACCCACCATGGACAAAAACAAATTATGAATGCCTATCATAAGACAAATTGAAAATAATCAAAATTTTAGTCTAAATTTATAAGAAATAGGATTATAAAAATTAATTTTTACTTTAATTCCATAATAAATTCTTTTTAATATAAATTTGGGAGAGTTAATTCTAAAAGCTAACTATTAAGGTTGAAGAACTTATTTCTATATTAATCACTTACATACTTTGTATTTATTCAATATGATGTTAGAATTAATTTTATATTGTCAAAATTAATCCTCTAATTAATCATAAGTGTGGGCTAAATATATTTAAATATTAAATGTGTATTGCAGTCAAATTAAGATAGTCAAATTAAAGTTTTGATCAAATTAGGATTGTTGACTATTTAGGTGTCCTACTCATAATAGGATTATAAGTGTAGAGACCATTAAGTAATTTCTATTTTGATATTTTGTTGAAGGACCAAAATAGAAATTAATCAATTTATTCAGTTATAAATAAGGGGTCGTGGTATCCGGGGGAACATAACAATTTTGAGAGAATATTACGTTCCTTCAGTAGTGCTTCCACATAACCTAAAGTGTGTATCCCCTGGAAGGCGACAAACCTTAGAATTGTCTTCAACATCAACATACGATGATGTCAGGTATGCAATTCTGCCTTTTGCAATTTAATTTGAATAATCTAGTGATCTATGCATGTTTTAGGTTTTAGGAGAATAAGGTTTTCTCCCCCTTTCAATTGGTATCAGAGATCTGTGTTAGGTTGCTAGATTTTTCAATTAAATTGCGGTATTAATTATTGTTTTGATTCTAGAAAATTAATTCAGTGATTGTAATTTTCTATAATTAATTTGGAATCGAATTTAGTAATCTGAAATCAATTTTAGTTTGATTTGATTTTTGGTTAATTAATCAGTTTAATTAATTTTTAAAAAAATTGAAAACTGTTCTTCACGAAGAACAGTTTCGTTTTGGAATATTTTGGAATTAATCAGACTTTGGATTTTCTGTATTTTTTCTGAAATCAAAAATTTTTTTAATTTTATTTTAATTAATTTTTCAAAATAATTAAAATAAAAAAAATTTGGAAACTGTTTTTCACGAAGAACGGTTTCGATTTGGGCTATGAGATTTTGATCGATTTTGATGGTAATTTGGGTTGGATTTGGACTGGCGGTGGCGTAAAGGAGGTCTAACACTCTCATACATTGGTCACCGGTGGTGGAGAGTGGTGGAGAACGGTGGAAATCGTTCGGCCGGTATTGCGATTTTGCAATTTTGTGTTTTTCAGGCGATTCATCGCCGTTCATCACCAACAGAAGATGGCCGGAGGTTGTTCGGTGCTCGAGCAACCGTCTGGAGGTTGTCACCGGCGGTGGATGGCACTGGATAGAAAACTGGAGCGGGCGGCCACGAAGTGTTCTGCTTCGTTTTGGAGACGATGACCTCGCTCGAAAACGACACCGTTTTGAGCCAAAGCGCTGCGTTTGGAGCAGTGTGCAGCCCTAGCTCAAAACGACACCGTTTTGATCCATAACCGTGTCTCTGGACCGGGCTAAAGCGAAAATAAAAATATATTTTTAATATTGCAAACAGGTTCTCCAACTTTTGATAATCCGATTTTGACCCAGAAAGTTTTATAATTCCTATTTTCACCCACAAAACTTTAATTTATTTAATTTTTACCCCAAAATTTTCTGTTTATTTATTTTGGCCCAAATTTTTTTAATTAAAGTTTATTTTTTATTGCAATATTTGATTTTAATTATTTTATTGAGTTTAAATTTAATTAATATAAATATTGCAATTAATTTATTATAATTTGAGAATTTTATTGAGTTTAAATTTTAGTATTTTAGTCCTGATTGTGTCTAATATTTTTAATAATAAATTAATTAAAGCAAAAAATTACCAAAGTGACCTCTATTGTGTAAATTGATTTATTTGGGTATTAGACAGGTGTATTAAAATTCATTGGGGGTAATAAACCGGCCCAAAGGAATGTTGCTATCTGGCTGAATTGAGAATACATGTGCAGTGATAAATATGTGATAATTATTATGTTTTCATCCATGTGGATAATAAATCGGCCCAAAGGAAGATTTAATATTTGACAGGATTGAATTGTCAATATTTGATTGCTGCATTGAGATGCCAATTACAGTTAATGTTTTATATCCAAAGATAAAAATATTAATATTGTGCCGGTATATTGTTTCTGTTATTTGAACTCTATTATTGTTTGTTTTAATTATTTTGTGGATAGTGAGCTTATGTTAATTTTTGTCACTTTCTATGATGTCAGTTAGCATGCCGTATAATCCTAACACTGTCCCTATGCTTGAGGGGTCAAACTTTGGTTCATGAAAATCAAACATCATGATTTATCTGGGTTGTATGGACTTAGACCTTGCGTTCAGGATGGACGAACCTGCTCCTCTTACTGAAGTGAGCACAGATGCTCAGAGGGTTCAATATGAGAAGTGGGAGCGTTTTAACCGCTTAGGTCTTATGATCATGCAGTAGGGAATCCCAGAACATGTTTGAGGAGCCATTTCTGCTGAAGAAAGTAATGCTAAAAACTATCTTGCTGAGCTGGAGAAGGTCTATGTCAAAAATGAAAAGGCTGAATTGGGGACGCTTTTAGCAAAACTCACCTCCATAAGGTATGCTGGCAATGGTAGTATTCGGGAGCATATACTGAGCATGTCCCAAATAGCCAAGAGGCTAAAGGTCCTCGATTTGGTTTTACCAGATGACCTGTTAGTCCATCTTGCTTTGAATTCTCTTCCACCACAGTATGGGCAGATCAGGACTTCATATAACTGCCAGCCGAGCAAATGGACTCTTAACAAGCTCATTGCTCATTGTGTGGATGAGGAGAAAAAGATGTTGGCTACTAAGAGAGAGAGTGCTCATTTGGTCTCTTCAGCAGATAAGGGCAAGAACAAGAAAATAAAGAAGACTGTTGAGAATAAGAATGCTGATAAAGGTCCTGTTCAAAAGAAGCCTAAGGAATTAAAATGCTTCTTCTGCAGCAAGTCTGGACACTTAAAGAAGGACTATCCCAAATATGCCACATGGCGTGTCAAGAAGGGTAAGTACCTTATTTTAGTCTTTTCTGAAGTTAATTTAACTTCAGCTCCTAGAAACACTTATTGGATGGATTCTGGTGCTACCGCTCACATAAGTGTTTCATTACAGGGTTGCCTGAACTACCGAAAGCCAACTGACGGTGAAAGATACGTCTATGTGGGAAATGGCGATCCGGTGGAAGTGGAGGCAATTGGGCATATTAGATTGTGTTTAAGAACTGGATATTTTTTAGATCTTGTAGATACTTTTGTTATTCCGACATTTAGATGGAATTTAATTTCTATTTCTTATTTGGACAAATCTGGTTTTACTTGTTTATTTGGAGACAGTTCATTTACTTTATCTATGGATTCAAAAATTTTTTGTACTGGCTTCTTAAATGCATGTGATAATCTATATATGTTGGATATTAATGATTCTTATAATGAAACCCTGCAAGTTAGTATTATAGGTACCAAAAGGAAGCGAAATATAGATAATTCAGCTGAACTTTGGCACAGACGTTTGGGTCACATATCCAAATCTAGAATAGAACGTCTTATGTCAGATGGTATCTTAAACACACTTGATTACACAGATTTGGACTTCTGTGTTGAGTGTATTAAAGGCAAACAGACTAAACAAAAGAGACTAGGTGCCAACAGATCATCAAACGTCTTAGAATTGATACATACAGACATCTGCGGTCCATTCCCTACAGCAACAAGGAATGGCCAAAGATACTTCATATCATTCATAGACGATTACTCACGTTACGGGTACCTATATCTCATTCATGAGAAATCTGAGTCTCTGGACGTTTTCAAATCTTATAAGGCCAAAGTTGAAAACCAACTCGGAAAGAAGATTAAATCAGTTACATCTGACCGTGGAGGTGAGTACTATGGCAGATATGAAGGTTCGGGTGAACAACGTCTAGGACCATTTGCTATTTTTCTACAGGACTGTGGTATAGTCCCTCAATACACCATGCCTGGTACACCCAGCATGAATGGTGTATCTGAGAGGCGTAATAGGACTCTTATGGATATGGTAAGGAGTATGATTAGTCATTCTTCCTTGCCTGAGTCTCTGTGGGGAGAAGCATTAAAAACAGCAGCTTATCTTCTTAACAGAGTACCAACTAAAGCAGCTACAAAAACACCTTATGAGCTTTGGACTAGACGCAAGCCCGGTCTAAAGCACCTTCATGTTTGAGGATGTCCTGCTAAGGCTAGGCCTTATAGGCCTAATGAGACAAAATTGGACTCCAAAACTGTTAGTAGCTACTTTGTTAGTTATTCTGAGCGATCTCGGGGTTTTAAGTTTTATAATCCTACTTCCAGATCTATTTTTGAGACGAGAATTACAAAATTCTTTGAGGATGTTGATTTTGGGGGGAGAAATAAGGTTAGAAACATTGTCTTTGAGGAGAGATCGAGTCAGGAGCACTCAGTGTCGATTCCCATCATTGCTCCTAGCAGTGTTCTGGTTCCTATGCCTGTCACTGTTCTAGAAGCACATCAAGTTCCAATACAAGATAATGTTGAACAACTTCCTCATCAGGATGAAGAAGTCATTCTTCCTTAAGAACAAGCTCAACAACCTCAAGAATTTGAGCCAGAACCTGTGCCTTTAAGGAGGTCCACTAGAGAGAGAAGAAATGCTATTTCAGATGATTATGTAGTATATCTTCAGGAACATGAGGACACTGTAGACATGGTGGAAGATGATCCTATCAGCTTTCATCATGTCATGCAGGATCCTAACTCTCACAAGTGGATTGAGGCAATGGGTGAAGAATATAAATCTATGCAAGAAAATCAAGTTTGGGATCTTATCCCGTTACCTGAAGGAAAGAAACCTACTGGTTGCAAATGGATATTTAAGACCAAGAGGGATTCTAATGGTAATGTGGAAAGATATAGGGCTTATCTTGTAGCTAAATGCTTCACTCAGAAAGAAGGGATTGACTATAAAGAGGTCTTCTCTCTGGTTTCATCGAAGGACTCTTTTAGGACAATCATGGCTCTAGTTGCACATTTTGATCTTGAGTTACATCAAATAGATGGGAAGACTGCGTTTCTCAATGGAGACATTGATGAAACCATCTATATGGTGCAGCCAGAAAACTTTGTGTCTGGAGACCCAAAGTGACTGGTATGCAGATTAAAGAAATCCATTTATGGACTCAAGCAGGCTTCTCGTCAGTGGTACTTCAAGTTCCATGAAGTAGTTGTCTCTTTCGGTTTTGAGACAAATGCTGTGGAAGATTGTGTGTATCACAAGTTCAGTGGGAGTAGGTTTATCTTTTTGGTCTTATATGTGGATGACATATTGCTTACTACTAACTGTAAGGACTTGCTGCACGAGACCAAAGTCTTTCTCTCAAAACACTTTGAGATGAAAGATTTAGGTGAAACTTCTTTTGTATTAGGGATTCAAATACATCGAGACCGTACTCGAGGTATTCTTGGATTATCACAAAAGGGCTATATTGAGAAAGTGCTCAAGAGATTTAGTATGCACAACAGTAGACCAATTGATACCCCAGTTGCTAAAGGAGATAAATTCAGTCTTGATCAGTGTCCAAAGGGTGAACTTGAGATTCAGGAGATGCAGAAGATTCCTTATGCGTCAGCAGTTGGGAGTCTGATGTATGCTCAAGTTTGCACTCATCCAGATATTTCATTCATAGTTGGCATGTTAGGGCGATATCTCAGCAATTCAGGAATGAATCATTGGAAAGCAACCAAAAGAGTCTTGAGATATCTTTAGAGAACGAAGGGACATATGCTCACATACAGGAGATCAGATCAGCTTGAGATCATTGGGTATACTGATTCTAATTTTGCTGGATGCCAAGACAGTAGAAAATCCACATCAGGCTACATAGATCTCTTGGCTGGCGATGCTATTTCTTGGAAGAGTGTGAAACAAACTCTAGTAGCTGCCTCCACCATGGAAGCAGAATTTGTAGCAAGCTATGAGGCATCCAATCAGGCAATCTGGCTGAGAAACTTTGTCACAGAGCTGCGCATTGTGAATGGCATTGAAAGACCATTAAAGTTATACTGTGATAATAACTCAGCAGTTTTATTCTCCAACAACAACAGAAGCTCTTATCGATCGAGACACATTGAGATAAAGTTTTTGGTTGTGAGGGAGAGAGTACAGAGTGAACAGATATCCATAGAGCATATTGGAACGTACTCCATGATTGCGGATCCGCTCACTAAGGCAGTGATATTGAAAGTTTTTCATGAGCACACTGCTCATATGGGTGTCACATTATTTGAGATTATTTAGTTTTAGTGGAAGTTTGTTCATTAAGTTTGCATTAAGTTTTATGTATGCTCTCTTTGACATTGGATATATTTTATAAAGTACATTCAGTTTCTGCAGAAAAATGAGTTTTTCTTTCATTTTATTATGTGTTTTACACTCTTTATTATATTTATGTTTGATCTCACTTAAGATTGACCAGTTGGAAGCAGGCATGATTAGATCACATTACATGTAGTTTCCATGCTACACTCCTATTATTGATCTATGTCATTTGAGAGTATTGGTAATGTGATTGATGGTGGTTTGAGTCACGATGAATGTGGCGACTGACCCTTCAGTCCTTTATCGATATAATTAATGGACGAGATTGTTTGAGGCACCTTCAGTATGACTGCTTTTATGAGCTCATTAAGGTATATACATTTACATTTAATATATGTTATCCCAAGTGGGAGATTGTTAGAATTAATTTTATATTGTCAAAATTAATCCTCTAATTAATCATAAGTGTGGGCTAAATATATTTAAATATTAAATGTGTATTGCAGTCAAATTAAGATAGTCAAATTAAAGTTTTGATCAAATTATGATTGTTGACTATTGAGGTGTCCTACTCGTAATAGGATTATAAGTGTAGAGACCATTAAGTAATTTTTATTTTGTTGAAGGACCAAAATAGAAATTAATCAATTTATTCAGTTATAAATAAGGGGTCGTGATCTCCGGGGGAACATAACAATTTTGAGAGAACATTATGTTCCTTCAGTAGTGCTTCCGCATAACCTAAAGTGTGTATCCCCTAGAAGGCGACAAACTCCAGAATTATCTTCAACATCAACATACGATGATGTCAGGTACGCAATTCTGCCCTTTGCAATTTAATTTGAATAATCTAGTGATCTATGCATGTTTTAGGTTTTAGGGGAATTAGGTTTTCTCCCCCTTTCATATGAGACTTTATTCCCCATATCCATATATATACATATATATCCTTATTAAACATCATATTCAAATGTACATATGATCATTCGTGGAAACGTTTTACTCAATACTAATTAATTACATAGATATTTAAAATAGCCCAAATTAACACTCTTCTATTAATTTATGGCACTTATCCTTTATTTTTTTTCTACTTAAGTTGACTATCGATTTACAAACCTTTTCTTATCTATTCCAAATTATAATTCATTTATTATTTTAATAAGTTAGTTAATATATTAAATCTCTATTATATTTATATTTAATGTTACTTGTTAAAATATTTAATAAATATATCTCATATTAAAATAAGAGTATAATAGGAAAAGTATATAAAATAAAATTAACAGTAAAAAAGTATATATCAATTTATATTTTTAACAAAAATAATTATTTTTTTATTTTTTATAAAATAAAAAATATGTTTATTAAATGAAGTTGAAAGGGAATTCAAAAGGGATAGCTCAATTGGTTGAAGCAGAGCTAAGCAAGTAGGAGAAGACAAAAGTTCGAATCTCATTAGATACACTATTAGAGAGGGGTAAAGAGGTCTTAATCTGCAAGCTACGCCTCAAATATGATTATTCCTACACCTAGACCGTTAAACGAATAGGAGAGGAGAAACCTATGGGATAACAAAAAAAAATGAGGTTGAAGGGAAAACGTTTTTTTTTTATATATATTTAAAAAGTCTGCCTATGTTTATTTTTTCTTAAATATTTACCGTGCTTATCTCTAACGAAGTGCGAAAGAATAAGGCTGTTCAAAAAGTCCACAGCCCGAAGAATCCGGTCCAATCTGAGTGGTTCGGGCTGGCCCAAACTAAAAATAAGGTTGGACTACGGGTTTTATTGCTTCACCCGAGTTTATATTGGGTTGGGCTTTGGGCATAATTAAAAAATCTCATGTCAATCCGGCCCGACCCGATGGTTTTAATATATATATATATATATATATATTAGGTTCTAAAACCCTAAACTCTTATTCTTTTATAACATCTTTACAGTTGTCACTTTCTCTAGAAGTCTCATTTCTTTTGTCTTTGCCCTTCTCTCACTAGTGACTAAAACGTTTCATTTTTTCATTTATCTTCATCTTTCTTCACCTCTTGCCCTTCTTCAATGGATCAACGCTTCAACCTCGCTCCTCTCTCTGCACAAGGCTGACACATGCATCACTCGGCAAATTATCAAGTGCCTCTTTCTGTGTCTTTGCCTTTCTATTTGCTCGTGATTGTAATTTTTTCTTTTTCGATATTTTTTGTATGATTGTATATCTACTTGTTGAGTTTTTAGTTTTAGTTGAGAATATGAGATGATATTTTATTTTTTTTTGTTTGGTGAATTCAATTTGGGATCTCAATGAGATTTGTGATTTTGATTAGCTTGCTGAGTTTTGTTTTGACCATTTCAATGTATTTGTATATTTGTAGTTTTAGTATTTTTTATTTTTTGTTTGTGTGATTCAGTAAATGTATTGTAATTTATGTTTTTTCTTTGTTTAGTTGTAGATCTATATTTTGTAATTTTCTTTTACATTTTACTATTTTAGATATTTGATTTTTGTTTGATCTTCATAATCCCATATCTTTATTTCAGATCTGTTTGTTGAATAATAATAATAATAATAATAATAATAATAATAATAATAATAATAATAATAATAACAACAACTGTAATATATGGTAATGCTCTTAGAAGTAGGCCCAGAAAATAAATAATATAGTTGAATGCCCTTAGGAGTCTGGCCCAAAAAATAAGAAAACTAAAGATAAAAAAAATCTACAAATAATATTTTTAGTCTGAAAGGCCCGGCCCAACCCGATTGGGTTGGCCCGTGGCCCAAACTCAAATTCGCCAAAGTGTTGAGAGCCGAGCTTTAAATTCGGGTTAGGCTTCGAGTAGAGGTGAAATTCGATCCGAATACACCCCTGCTAAAGAAAAACTTTTAATGTGGAACTTTAATTAGCTTAAAAAGACAAATTATCATGATTCCACCAATAACATTTTTTTATATGTTTTATTTATTTATATATCTTCCACATACCAACGGCGTTATTATATTTCATTTTCTTTTATTTATTACTTTATTTTTTAAAAAATAATTAATGATAATCTTTAAATATTTATTGTAATGCTGAAAATGATCATTATAAAGCCATTGAATTAAGTTAAAAAAAAAAAAACTGATCGATAGCCATATAAAGAAGTGTTGCCTTTTACTGAAACTAGGAATGTCATTT
The DNA here is from genome assembly GCA_947685225.1 of Garcia nutans. Classification (NCBI taxonomy): domain Eukaryota; kingdom Viridiplantae; phylum Streptophyta; class Magnoliopsida; order Malpighiales; family Euphorbiaceae; genus Garcia; species Garcia nutans. The sequence continues at coordinate 10,170,254 of CANTUV010000066.1, read as the reverse complement.
TGGTGTCCCATTAATTTATTAGTAAGTATATGTCTAATTTCATCTTTATTTTTATAATTTCTTTGTTTTTCTTTCCTTTTAATTATTTTTTATTTTAAAGGATCCGTACCAAAGAGCTCTCAGCTTGTTGGAGTCCCACTCAAATAATGTGATTTGCAACATTTATTAAAAAAAAAAAAATCCGACGGCAAGTTGAAAATTGCATTTGTAAATAAGCCACCAAAATAATTTTTTTAAAAAAATTAATTAATTTGTTTTTCTTTTCTTTTAATTATTTTTCCTTTTCTATTTGCATCACTATAAGGATCCGCACCAAAGAGCCCTCAGCTTGAACTATAATTTTGTTGGGAGTCCTATTCAAGTGATGAAATTTGCAATATTTATTTTAAAAAAAATAATTGGACACCAAATTGAAAATTGCATTTACAAATAAGCCACCAATTTTTTTTTTTAAAAAAAATTGTAGACAACTTGCTACATGGAGATATTCATTCGGCTTTCCCCCTTCTATATACATAAGAAAGAAATTTTTTTTAATGATAAAATAGTGATATTTTATTTTGAGATATTTAGAAAATACTCACTATTATTTTTTAATTTATTTTAATTGTGAGTCTTGTGCTTTTAGAATATTTTATAGAAAAATCTATTTATTATAATTTTACTATTTATTATTGACAGAAATTATTCGAAATAAAAATTATTCGAAATTTGTTATGTGGACGTAAATTAAATAAAAGAGTGAACTACATTAAATATTAATGTCTTTTTTCTGTTGATTATTTTTATTTTGATTATTTTTATTTATTTATTTTCAATTTACCTTGGATCTGCATTCCACAGTCCGAAAATATATTTTTTTTATTTTTTTAATTTTCCTAACAAGTTTTAAATAATGCTAAGTTAAACTAACATGTCAATAAGCACGAATGTTCCACAATATTCAATAGAGATGAGAAATTAAAGCGGTTTATTGAATTTCTATGATTATTATCTAATTAATTAACTTGGATTAATGATTTTCAGTAATTTTAAACTATAAAACAGCAGATTATATGTAATTAATATATATTAAATTAAATTATTTAAAGTTAAATAATATTTTTAATATATAGATAGAGGTTGGAGAGAAGAAAAATGATATTCTTACACATTATTATCAAGTTAAAATATTATTAAAAAAATTATATGATATAAAAAATATATACAATTTAAATTTTTTTAATAATTAAGAAAATATTAATAATTATGTGTAACGAGATTGAATTAAATTATTATTTAAAAAAATTATATGGATTTATATATACGTTAAGCAAAACTTATTTTTAATGAAATTGTAAAGTAATATAATATACATTATGTAAAATATAAATTTTTTAAATATTATGTAATTGGTAGTTTATTATAGTGGATATCTTAATTTATTTTAAAAATATAACTTAAATTATTTTATTTAGTAAAATTAATTGTAAAAAATTATAATTTTTAAATGAATATAGAACTATGATAATTGTAAGAATTAATAACCCTGATAACACAAAAAAAAAAATAAATCATAATTTAGGAATCAAAGATGAAAAAGTAACATAATATAAATTTATAGTAAAATGTATAAAGAGAATCCCATACATGAACTGTTTGATTTTCAAGTATTTATTTAGAAAAAAAAATTTAATATTTTATCTAGATACAGAAAATAAAATAATAAAAAGGATAACATAATTATTAATTAATAAATGTAACCTTAGCAAGTCTGAAGGATAAAAAAAACATTTATTTGATAAACGCTACCTTGTAAACTCTTTCTATCAAATTAATAATATTAAATCAATCATTAATAATAAAATATATAATTGGAAGTAATTAAATACATTCATAAAATAAAGTCAACTTAACATCAGTCATTGTGATTCAACATCTCACTTTATTTCTTTCTCTCCAAAGGCATAAAAAGGAAATAAAAAGAAAGGTATTTTGAAATACCTCAATTTTTCTTCTCTCCTCTCCTTCCTACCGAACTTAACAAGCTTGTGAGCCATTGCCAACAAGCTACAAGGGTGGCCGGTGATTCTCTTGTTTCAAAAACAGCTATTTATTTAATAAACAACACTATTTCACTCTCTTATAAAAATTAAATATAATTATTATTAGATGTGCCAAAATGTGTTATCATTTCCACATTTATTTATATCTTTTATTTTTTATGTATTTTTAGAAACATTTTATTGATGCATTCTATAAGCATTTTATAAATAATATCTTAATTAATTGATTATGTAAAAATATAACAATATTTTTATTATAAATTTTATATAAATGAAATTAATTGTATTGGATTTTATAATTCATATATAAATCATTTAAGTAAATATATTATATATGTTGTGTTTATATTATCTGTTTAAAAATAGATATTTATAGTTGATTAATAAATGAATCGTATTAACAATAACCATCCAAGTTTGAAACTCTACTTTTTAAGTATGAGAACAAATTGGTTGAATTTTAACATTCATTATCTATTTATTTATTTTCAAGAGTTTATATATATATATATAACATTCATTATCTATTTATTTTTTTTCAAGAGTTTATATAAATAAATATATATATATATAAAGAAGTTTGGAAGAGTGAAAAAAATATACGAAAGTAACTAAGGTCACTGTTCGATTAACCAAAATCGCCAGTTCGGAACTGCCAGTTCGGAATCGCCGATTCCAGTTCATGATTTCCGTGAACCTTAACCTTAACCTTAACCGGTAAGAGCCGATTTAGTTAAGGTTCAGGTTCCTAAAAATCAGTTCGATTTTGATTTTAATTTTGATTTAAACCATCAGTTCAAATCAATTTTTTTAAAAAATTATATTTAAAAAAAATACTATTGTTGATACATGATGATATTTTTTATGAGATTAAATACCAATTATAAAATTAATAATATTATTTAAGTTAAATTAAATAATATTATTTATAAATATTTAATATTATAATTAAAGTATAAAGAAAAAATTAAAAAAATATTTGAACATAATTACTAAAAATTAATTAACTACATAAATTATAATTATAAATATTTAATATTACATTTAAAATATTCAATAAATACAAATAATATGTCTTGCACTCGACAATCTACTTCTTCTTCATTATCCAAAATATTAATATGTTGTTGTAAAATTTGCTCATCATCACTTATATTATCAAAATGACTAGAACTTGTCAAATAATAATAATAATAATAATAATAATTTTTAACAATGATAACAATAACAATTAATAATAATAATAATAACAAAAAAATAATAATAATTAACAAACAATAAATATTACAAGCAATACTAATAAATAATAATAACTAACAACAAACAATAAATATTACTAACAATAATAACAAATAATAATAAGAATAAATAATAAATATTACTAATAATAATAAATAACAGTAACAAATAATAATAATAAGAATTTAAGAGAGTAGAAATTAGAGAATTGAGAGTTGAAGAATTTAGAGTTAAATTAGATAATTAAAATTTGATGATTGAGAGAAATTGTGTAAAAATTAAAAAATGAATTAAAAAGATGGTGTATTTGTAGATTTTTTAAATTTTTTTATTTTCATAAAATACCCCTAAATTTTTTTTTTAATTTTTTTAATTTTTCGGTTTTTAACCGAAACCGCCGGCCAAAATCTTAAAAGAAAGTTCTGATTCCGATTCTGGACCTTTAATTACGATTTACGATTTGGTTCATTAAACTAAACTGAAATCGTCAATCTAGTTCAACGATTCAACAGAACATTGACCATGGTTATATAAGAGGACCAAAAGAATCACGATATAGACTAATATTATTTACAAAAAAAAAATTAATTTTCATAATATTTATCAATTTAAATTTGAATTTCATTTTCCATTCATATATAACCATTAAACTTACAAAATCAATGTAATTTTCTTGGACATTATTAAGAAAAAAAGGAACAAAACAATTTTAAATTGTTATTAATTAATTAATAAATATATTTAAATTCAATTATCAATTAATAAAATAATTCAAATAATAAGTAAATTGAAATTAAATTTATTATTTTACTATACATATCATTATATGTTTTTTGAAGAGTAGGAGAAATATTTCATCGATCTAAACCAATAAAATAAACTATATGGTATATGAAATATGTGGATCAGTTGATAAAAAATTATTCTAGCTTAATAAGAGATTTTGAGTTTGAGCCCTGAATAAACAACTGTATTAAATTTCGATAAGGAGAGTTTTACTACCTTTGTGGTTTTATCCTGCTTAATTCTGAAAAGATGATTTATACAAAAATAAATAAATAAATAAATTAAATAGTATAGTTTAAACTTTTAACAATACTATAAATAAACATTATTAAAGAACAAACTTATTAACAATTACTAACTCAGCAAATAATAAAATAACTAATTAAAAATAATACAAAGGCAACTTATTTCTTTTAAACTTCTTGAATAACTAATAAAGTTAATCATCAATTCAAAACTAGTGGATTACTCTTTAGAATCACACACACACACACATGATTTATATGACCATTAATTTATAATACACACATCCATATTCTATAATTTAAAGAAGAATTTGAAATCAATGTGGATCAATAATGATTTCAACTTCTTTTATCTATTGTGCTCTTTATTTTTATTAGTGTTATTTTTTTAGCCATTGCTCTTTCTATTAATTAATATTTTATTTTAATTAGTTATTTCTTTTTCGGTCATGCTTTTATCATTAATTACTAGTTTATTTTAATTAGTGTTATTCATTTTTAGCTATTGCTCTTATAATTAATTACTATTTTATTTTAATTAGTGTTATTCTTTTTTAACCTTTACTCTTATTATTAATTAGTTTTTTTTAATTTACTTTTTTCTTATGTATTTACACTTTGTTTTTATGTATTTATTTTTAGAATAGATGTACACAATTGCCTTTCATATAATACTAGGATTACATATTATCTTCACATCAGCTTCTTGTATATTTTATTTGCTCTCCTATTTTATCCTTAACTATTGTAATATATTTTAAATATTTTTTTTACATAATTAAATGACTAGGATTATTTTATAAAAAAATATATGTATATTCTCGAAGCAACGTGAGGGTGTCATTTTAATGATTACACATAATTGAAAAATAACCAAAAAAATGAAAAATTGAATCTAAAACATTAAACTAATAAACCAAAATTTTTTATTTAATTACAAAATTTGATTTTATTTTCAAGTTTCAGGGTTTTTTTATATTTTTATTTTTATCTTTCCTGGCATATATATAACTCCTAGAACAAAAAAAAAACATATGGTAATCTAAGAAACAAAGTGATACAATAGAAGAGAATTGAACTACTGCTATTTTATTTATTTGATTATTTCTTTTAAATTGTATTTTTAATAAATAACAAATAAAAATAAAAAAACTAAATTAGTAGCTAATTATGTTTTTTTTTTAAATTTTCTATGTTTTGATTATTGTGTTTTCTTGATTGTTTTTTCAAATGAAAGCAAGTGAAGGCCAAATTATTTTTTTTTATAAATCCAGAACTTTATTAAGAAGAAGAAAATAATACATCAGCTAAAGCAATATGATAAGTGTATAATTGATAATATTTTTGCCCTATTTCTTAATATATTTCTTGTCAAATTGAGTTTAATTTGTTTGTTAAAGTGTTTATTAAGGTTGATTCTAGAAACTTTTGACACGTTGGGAACTTAAGATTATTTAAGCCGGAATCAAAACGAAAGACAAGGAAAGAAGCTATGTTGGGCAAAATTTTCAATTGACACACCCAATGATATGGGCGTGTCAGTGGTCGTGTCATTCAACTATTTTACAGAAGCTTCGACAAGCTCGGAGACATGGGTGTATCCCTGAACGCGCTATTACTTCTGACTTGTAGAAGTTGTGATATGCTCAATGAGACGGGCGTGTCCTTGATTGTGTCCCTAACTCAGCATTACAGTAGTAACGACATGCCCAAGGACATGGGCGTGTCACTGCCCATGTCATTAAAGCTCGAAACATCACCGTTGACACTCCCACAGATACGGGCGTGTCAGGCAAAAATCTCTTGGCTATAAAATCTGAGCTAAAGAGCGAATTAAGAATCCAGTTTTATTTTTAGAGCCGACCTCCTGAGAAAAAAAGAGTTTTTGGCAGCTAAGAGTGAAGGTGAAGATCCAATTCAGGCGAGATTTAATCCAAGATTTAAGGATTGAAGTGAAGAAACACAAATTGTTCATTATGGATTGTTTGAATTCTTTTACTTATTTCCTCTGTTTTGATTTTCTGGTTATGAACATGAACTAAATTTTGTCTATCTTGATATTGATGAACCCTAGCTTTATTGTATGGATTGAATAGTTCTTATTAAATTAAATCATTTGATTGAGTTGTTTTATCCTTTTGATTCTTACTTTCTTATTTTCAATTGATAATAGCATGCTTATTGATTGATTGCAATTTTCATATTATTGACTTGAGAAAGCTTGATATGAACAAAATTTTCATTAGGATTGAGGGTTGATTGAAGTGCTAGAGATAAACTTACAAGACCTTTTGGTTCAAAGTTCCTTGTTCTTATTGCAATATCTATTTAATTATGCTTGAGAAGAGATTTCTAGCATTCTACTTAGTGATTAGGGATTATTTAACTTAAGAGAGGTTTTAATCTAATTTAGAAAAATACCAATTCAGCTCTATTATTTGATTTAATTGAATTGATATTCATAAATACTTTTTATGGCTAGGAAAATTCAATATCTGGATAGTATCTTCATTATCAAATTTTGTTGCACAACATTCAATTTTTCTTTACTTTAATTTATTTAGTAATTCATCTTTTATTTTAATCACCACACAAACTATTGATTCGCTAAACAATAGTTAAATTTGCACTAATATTTTATAACTTTGTTCCTAATGGAACGATATCTTACTCACTATTTTATTACTTGCGTGACCCATGCACTTGCGATAACACTACGATAGCACAGATTCGCCATCATAATACTAACAAACTAGGAGGAAATATTCTCCATAAAAACTAAAGGCTCATTAAGGTCAGTGCCCCAAGCCGCAAGATTATGAGCTAATAAATTAGCAGTTCTCGGAATAAAATGAAAGGAAACAGAGTTAAATAACCTAGCAACTTGTCAAATATCATCAACAAGGAGGCTGTAAAGATCTAGCCCATCTTTATTAGAGTTCAATCTCTGGATTACAACCATCGAATCTGATTCCACCATTAAGTCTTTAAAGCCACAATCCCAGGTGATTCAAAGACCAAACAATATAGCTCCTACTTTAGCATGTTTCACTGATAAAATGTTAGGTACTGCCTTTCCAGTCGACACCATCACTTGTCCATGATCATTTCACATCACAACACCAAACCCTGACCCATTAGCTTTTACAGCAGCATCAATGTTCAGTTTGTAGTAATGACTCGGTGGAGCTTTCCAACCACTGTAATGAATTGGTCGTTTGATCCTCTCATTACCTTCTTGGTTAATCAATTGCAACATTCTCTTGGTCATACAAATCAGTTTGTCAATTGGAATATCATTCTTACCATACACCACTTGATTACGTGCAAACCAAAGATACCACATGGTAATCACAAATAAGTTAAATTCATCCAGTGAGAGAGAGCAAAATACAGAGAGGCACCAATCTATCACATTAGTAGACATAAATCTATCAACTCTAGTATGCAAATCAACACCTTTCCAAATATGTTTAACAACTGGGCAATCTTTAAAAATATGCAAGTAAGTTTTATCAGGAAAACCACATCTAGTGTAACCCAACTGATTGATTATGGCTCTTATATTCAAAGATTCTCCACAAGGCAGTATGTTCTTCAGTAATCTTCAAAAGAAATGACTAATCTTTGGAGGTACTTTAAGATGCCACACCACTTGCCATATTTCTAAATTATGAGTCGAAGAGGAGGGCATACCTGAAGGAGCTAAACAAATATGTTCAACCACCTTATAACCCATTTTCACAGTGTAAAGACCTAACTTAGAAAGAAACCAAAATAATTGATTAGTAGGAAGTCTAGCACTGATAGGTAGTTTCAAGATGGTGTCAGCTTCAGAAGGCAGGAAAGCCTGCAAGACCAAGTTCCTATTCCAGCATTTGTTCTCGGTATCTATTAGGCAACTAACCATCATTGAGGGTGGGATATGATTTGGTATGAGAGGTTTTAGATAAGATTGACCATAGAGCCAATTGTCTTGCCATATATTGACTGATTGTCAATCACCAATTCTCCAACATAGACTGGAAATGAGCAATGGTTTTGTTCCCCATATACTTCTCCACACATAGTTTGGTTGAAAGCCAATTTGAGCTTCTAAGAATGTGCCTCGTGGATAATACTTCACCTTGAGTACCTGGGAATATAAAGATTGGGGATTATCAACCAGCCTCCATGCTTGCTTTGAAATTAATGCTTGATTAAAAGCTAAAAATTGCAAAAACCCAGTCCTCCATTTTAACTTTGAATTGTAAAACACATCCCAACTTATCCAACAAATTTTCCTCTCATTTATTTTTTGTCCCCACTAAAACTTCCTTATCATACAGTCAAGCTCCAAGGAAAAGGTATTAGGAAAAGCAAAAAAAACTCATTATATAATGTGCAATTGCTTGAGCAACTGATTTGATTAAAATTTCTTTTCCAGCAGTAGACAAGAGTTTCTCCTTCCAACCTTTTAATTTCTTCCACAACCTCTCTTTAAGTAAAGTAAAAATTTCCTTCTTAGATCTTCCTATCATTATGGGAAGACCCAAATATTTATGGGGTTGACCAACTTCTCTGATAGACATCATTTGCTTGATTATATCCATTATCTCCTTTCCCACATTGGCATTGAAAGAAATTTTAAATTTATCAAAGTTGATCCTCTGCCCAAATGCCTTCTTATACATGGTCAATATGCCCTTCAATTGCTTACATTCCGTCACTGAAGCTCTTGCAAAAAGCATACTATCATTTGTAAAAAATAAATAAGAAACAGATGGTCCATGCTTACTAGGCTTCACTCGATGAATGACTTTTAGTGATTTTGCTTTCTTAATCAATGCTGATAGACTTTCTGCACATAATCCATTACAAATTAGATAACTATCATACATTTGTCAAATCAAATGATTAAATAATACATTCCTTTCTTTTATAATCATTCACTAGAATTCTCAAACCTCATTCTCTAAATACATGTATTCCTTTTATGTTTACACATTTATACAATCTCTCAAATCGCCAAACTGAAGTATCTATATACATTTATCACTTATGAATACAATATACACAAGATCTTCATCTGTTCTTAACTTGCTCCGATGTCCTGATACCTGCGTGTCAGAAAACAATTCTAACACGCTAAGCAAAGCTTAGTGGTGCTTGTATACACATATTTTATCACTTAATATTAAAGAAATATATTTATGAAAATATAGTAATAACACTTAGTTTTATGATTAATTCAATATATAAACTAATTTCAGTATCAAATCAACATACCATGTTGATTACACAATATAATAGCTATCCTTGTATAAAAGGTATCATATAATACAATACTTTCGGTATTGCAACTTGTCTCATTAAGAATCATTTTATTCAAGACTTGTTTTCTCATTTGATATCATTGTTCACAATACACTATTTTTGTTTTTCACTAAATCTTTCTTTTCAAGTTCAGGTTCACATATAGGATCATTTTAGTCAAGCTATACTTTTCATTACTTAATTTCAATACTATCCTTTAGAGAACTTTGTATCTCACATAGACACTTTCATTCATTTGAAATACTTTGGAGTACTTTGTATCTCACCACATTATATACATTTTCAATCATTTGACTAATTCAATACATTGAGCATAACATTTCCATTACGTTCATTAGAACTTTCACGTATAAGCAGTAATATATATATATTACAATCTCTTTTTCACTGGAACACAATACTTCAATTTCACGTAATTGACTTATATTAGTATTTTACATTTCTTTCATTAGTCACAACTATTATGTTCACATATATTTTCATTAATTATGCCCAAACATACTAAACTTAGATCATAGATTTAGATAACGTGTTAGTGTAGAAATCTTAAGAATTTATAATGGCAATTATGCCCACTATCACTGATAACACAATGTGTCCATTAATGGCACGAGGTGCCCACTATCACTATGGCTATCCTTCCTCTGATTAGCTATTCAATCCAAAGCTAGATATAAAATTATTATGATTTGGGCTATTCATTAGTTTGTAGTTAACACTGAATTGTATATATCATTTCAATGAAATAATACTTTCATTAACATTTAGTATATATATATATTTGTCACATATTCAAAGTTTATCACCCTTGTCGATGACACAGCCAAGTTATGTTCAATGACTTGGCCATATCTCTCATCAATGAAAAATGAAAAATTTTGACAGAATGTGACACACCCACTGACTTGGCCGTGTCACTGCCCGTGTCACTAGACACACCCACTGACTTGGCCATGTCACTGGCCATGTCTCTCATCAATGAACATAGAAATTTTTGACAGCATGTGACACACCCACTGACTTGGCCGTGTCACTGCCCGTGTCACTAGACACACCCACTGACTTGGCCATGTCACTAGCCATGTCTCTTATCAATGAACATAGAAATTTTTGACAGCATGTGACACACCCACTGACTTGGCAGTGTCACTGCCCGTGTCACTAGACACACCCACTGACTTGGCCATGTCAGGCAAAAATTCTGCATTTCATACACTTAACCATTTTAACTCAATAAAGTCAAAATCTATGATAATAATGAATCAAATATTTTACTCAAACTTTAAGTAATCAAACCTTCAAATATCAATTATGGCTAAAACAACATCAAATTATCCAATTCTTATAAAGATTAAATTAAAAATCAAACTCATCACATATAAGTTCTTTTAGTTCAATTTTCACTCATCAATCCATTTAATCAATATTTTTAAGAAATAATTCATTATAAATGACTCAATCAATCAATTCAAACATTCAAACTCATAGAAATTCAATTATTTGCAAAGTATAATACATAAGCACATACCTTGTTGATAATCACCACTTTTCCAACTTAATCTTCTCAACACTTATATTTAGATGTAATCTTATCTTAGTTTTGATTCAAATCATAGAAAGAAAGAAGAAAGAAGAAACTTTGGTGGTGTTGGTAATGGTGGCGTGGAGAGAAGAACGAAGAAAGAAATCAGAAAATTCTACACAATTGACACATACACACACACACATATATATATATATAATATTTTTAATCTAGTGAGGGAATGCTCATAATAACTATAGTGCACCCTCATTCTTAACCGTTGCTTTTGAATCAAGTTTTAATATCGTAAAACAGTAAAAATACTCTTTTCAGTAAAATTTTAAGATACACAATTTACTCTTCTCTACATATAGCATTTATCCACAATACTTTGGTCACTGTACACTATCAAGTTTTTATTATTAGTCAAAACGTCCCTGTTTAACATCTTGACCATTACAAACCTCCAACACCACATCCTTCTTTCATCCCAAAACCAAACCACCTAACCGACTAATAGAATTAACACAAAAAAAAAATAATAATAAAAGCTTGGGCAAGATAATTTGATACCTTCCAACTCATGTTGATTTTCTAGTCTCTATGAGAAAGAAGACGTCTGGATTATTAATCCTCAATGGTCGCTTGAGGGCTCGTAATGTTTAGGGATTGCTTAGACCCTGAAAATTTCAGCTAATGATCTTCATGGCTCTAGGCGAGACTGCCTAATAGTCTTCGCCTCTTCAACAAAATCTGCCCCTGTTGTGACAGTAACACACAATCGCTTTCCACCACTCACCATCATCTCCCTCACATCCTTCATGACAACATCACCAACTTAATCACATTTCCTTTTCGGCATATTTTTGTTATAGTTGTTGGAGTTAAGTTACAAGAACATCAATCATATTAAGCTCTACTCTCTTACCTTTAGTCCTTTTTCGATCACCTTTCCTCCTATTATGCCTCTTTACTAACTTCTTGTTGTTCACAATAGTCCTGATAGTAAAACCAATAGCATCTGCCTTCCTTATACAACTAAGCTTAGCAACTACTTCTATAGGAGTCTCATACACTGTATTTCTTGATGCATTCTCCCTATGCTCATTACAGACTGCCAAGTTCTTCGCTGAGACCCTATCTTGACTAGCGAAAATATTCTCCTCAGCCTTGTCCTTTTCTGTCTCTTGTTGTTCTCCTTGAGACACCTCTTCAATACCTCTACCAACATTCTGATCCCAACACTCAAGCTCCTAAACATCATCATTAACTCGTATACCCACACCTTTATTAGGAAATAACTGACGTCTGGTACTCTCACAAGACCTACTAACATAATCTATTTCTATAGTAGTCTAAGGCTTACTGGTTATTCTAGTATCAATATACGTTACCCTACGGCCTCTAACTGAAGTTGCACGTAAAGTTGGAGCATAAGGCCAGGTATTAACTTCTACATCCTCAGGCTTAATCTCACAATCCTCATGATTATACCCCAATTTTCCACACCAATAGTAGAAATTAGGTAATTTCTCGTAACAAAAATAGATCTATATATCCTCCCCTTTCATGTTACGTAACATGGTTCCTCTTTTCAGTGGTGCATAAACATTAAGTGAGACCCTAACTCTAACAAATTTCCCCCAAGAGCCAATATCCTCCTCCTGGATACTTTGTATCTCACTAGCCAAATCCCTTTTTTGCTTGTAGTGTGTGATCTCCATGCATGGAAAACTATATATGTAAAGCATTTCTTCAAAGAGAAATCTTGTCTTATTTTTTTTAAACCAGTGATATTTTTAAGGAAAGACTATAATAAATTTTTATACATTTTGATATATATAATTATTATATAAGTTTGTTTTTATTTTTCATTTAAAATTAAATTCATGAAATTAAATTAAATAATAAAATATCACTTACCGGATTTCATATACTTCACCCACCTTTCTAATCATTTATTAAGTGAAATTATTAAGTAATTCATACAAAAAAATTTTGTGCTCTATCTTTCAATGAACAATTTTTTTTAAAGAAAGGTCCCTTATGGTTTTGTTGAAATAATGGATTTGGACATAACTCAATTTAAAAAGTTAGCTTCTGAGGTAAGGATTATTTTAGTCATTATAAAGAGCACACCTTTATTATATTTAATTATCATGAGATATTTAACACATTTCTTTCACGCTCAAAGCCAAACTCATGCTGAAAATATAATAAAATACACTTACTGGTAAGTTCATTCAAGTTTCACTACTCATTGTTAGTATTATAATGAATCTTGAATGGAGCAAACTATGATGGAAGTAAGTTAAGGACAAACTGCACTAAGAAGGACTCATCCATATTCATGCTTAGTGCTTTTAGTTTCACAGCCTTTTCAATCATGTTCAGAATATGCTGTTGAATACTTTTTTGACTATCATATTTCATGGTAATAAGCTCAGCCATCAGTGTGCTTGTGAGGGATTTATTAGTACGTTTAAAGTGCTCCTCAATAAATTTCAAAAATTTTGAGCTGATCTCGGTTTGAGGGAGGGAGATCTTGATATTATTGGCAATGGTCATTCTTATGAACATAAAACTGAGTCTGTTTGGCCTTTTCCACGCTTTTAATTGTTCCACCTACTTCGAAGTATTATCATTGGTAGCTTAAGGTGGCTTTTCAGTTATCAAAGACAGGTCAATATCTAATATACTTAGTGAGAATTGAACCCTTTCATACTACTAAGAAAAATTTGACCCATTAAATGTTATCATTCTAGTTGCAAGGGAATATAAAGAGGTAGAAACTGTACAAAACAAAATAACACACATAATAAGGCCTAAAATAGAAACTTAAAATATAATGATGAACTATTGATATAACTAAAATTTTTCTTTGGTAAATTTTAGAATATCTAGTGTCCACTCGAAGGGAGCTTAAAATTATATTGCCATTTTATGTTATTTATATGTTACCTTTGGGTATCCATATTACTTTTTTAAATAACACAAAATAAAACTATTATTTTATAATTAGTAGAATGTGACTCTACTTTGAGCCAACCCCAATCTCCTGATTATAACTATTTTTAAGGATATTATTTCTTTTATAAGTCTCCCTTAGTTCTTTCATGCAATTTAATAAATATATAGTTTACTAACATAGGTCACTTTGGTAACTATCTAAACTAGTGAACTTTATATCTATAAATTGTTTAACAACATTTTATTCTTTTATTTAGTTTAATTATTGCAAGACTCATTAACTTAGGTTACTGTAGTAACTATCTAAGCTAGTGAATTTTAAGTCATAAAACAACTCAACATAATTCACATTAAAATTCACATACTAATTATGTGAATAATAGTTTCATATCTATATCCTTTTAAAACATATAAGTAATTTAAGTTACTAAAGAAATATAACATACTATGCAAGAATATAATACATTGTATATATATAATTATATATACTGACATATAAATATAATAATACGTCTAGAATATGTAAACCATGCGATGTGAGAATATGTAATATAATATAAAATTTACTTTTGCCCTTTAATTTTGCAATCATTACGTTTATATTATGATTATAAACCAAAACAACCAATTATTAATTCAACAGTAGACCTTGAATTTCAATTCATAATTTTTTTTATTGTTACAGTGCCAAAAACTCCAAATTCAACAAGGATAGATGCAAACATTATCAGTATATGCATGTACATTCATATATGCAAATAATTAGCCAAATATGTGCTTAGCATGTGCTCAATTATTTTGAAATTAACAGTACAATGGATATTGCAATAAGTTGATAATTATAACACTATAATTCTAGGATGCTTAAATTCAATAAGAAATTTTAATGCAGAAATTAACATAATACCCTATTTAATTGAACTCAAAGCATCTTAAGAAAATAATAAATTAATTAAAGTACGGTTCAAAGATGAAGCAACCATTATGAAATTGAATATCCCCTTTTATTTAAACCTTTAATTCTAAACACTTTTCTTCTCTCTATCTATCTATTATGCACAGAAGTTTTAAGAACTTTAATTGATGAAATTTTTACTCTATTAAAAGAGTTTTTTGTGCCCTTTTATAGATGAGAGAAAAGGGCTAGAAACTGTTCAGCAAAAACTGAACATGATAATCATTATCTATTATTTTAAAGATTACCTACTCTATTAATGCATTATCTTATATTAATAATAGTTATCTGTAACTTAATGGGTAGTTTCTACAACTATTATAAGTGGATAAGTTTACAAAAATTAAAATACTAAGTTAGTGGGCCATCCACTTAATTTATGTGGAATTAACATAGTCTTCAAATTGTTGCACCAAAATCAATCTTCCATGGAAACTCTTTCTTAATAATAGCCTGGCTAGAAAGGTTCATCTTGATCTTCTCTGGGTTAGATTTCTAAATAAAGTTCTCTAAAGAAATCATGATAGGCTTATGATCAGATTTTACCCTTGGTAAGTGTTGGACAAGAATACTAGGAAGGCTGACTTTCAAATCCATATTACAAAAATCCCAATCAATTTTTTCCATGACCTCACATCATTCCCAGGTCCCTTAGTGTTAAATTCAACAAGAAAACGTTAGTTAATACAATATGAATATTCATGGAAATGAGAATGCATGATTGGCTTGCCCCCTAACTTATAAGAAGCATTCATGTAGCAATTGAAATCGCCAGCTAACAACATAGATTGCTGAGGAAATAAAAGACATATACTACCATATATGCTTCACATGAAGCAATTGGTTATGATAAATAATGGCTTCCACAACAATCAAAGGATCAAAATAAAAGAAGCCATTTGCCTTTAGAGAAACCTTCAGCTTTTACTTTGACATTGAAACGAAAACCCAATTTCTTGATAGCTTTATAAGCATTAACTGTAACACCCTTATATTTTAAATATGTATAATACATTTACCCTGTATATGTAAAATACATATCTAGGATACAAAGATATTATAGTAAATTCATTTAAAAATCCATAATTTAATATTAAAAACTATTTATAAATTTGTAAAGAAAATTCTCTGAAAAAAATTCACTAGAGTTTTGTCTGTAGTATCATAAAATCCCAAAATAACCAAAACACAACTTCAAATTTAAAAATACTTCCAAAACCACATCATAAACCAACACCACCTCTTTCATAATTTACAAACAATGTCCATCATATATATATATATATGTACATACTTAAATTCATCTCTTATATACATACACGAAATCATACAGAATGTCCTCTATTTCCAATACATCCACAAAATAATTGAAAATATTATACAATACTAGAATGCTTTTAAAACAATTTATACATGAAATGCAACACTACTAGTCTAGTCTTGTGGCAAACTCTACCTTCAAGCTTAGTCCCTAAATTTAGACCTGCCCAAGTCCAAGGCACTTCAAATTACCAGTGAGATTCACACAACTGCGCTAAGCTTAAAAGCTTAGTGATACATATATAATAACAACATACATATGTACATTTAAATACCTTTCTCATGACATAATTTAAATCATTACCATAATCACCATTTATTTATGACTCATTCATTATATATATATATATATATATATCCAAATTAACATCTTATATTGAATTTTAAATATTTACACAACACACACCCATTCACACATACACACCTTACATCAAACTACACGCACATTGGGCTCAATAAGTCCTATACAATTTTCAATTCCAATTATTATAACATCGGTTTCTCAACTCAGCTCTGCTCGGGCCCATTTTCTAGTGTCAATCTCATGACCTAGCTTTGCTCAGATTAAGACCTAACACGGCTCAGGTCTATCAATGCATTCATAATCATTCTCAACATTACTGAATAAATAATTGTATAGGTTACAAACACACAATAACACATTTTCACACTTTTTAAGTGATTAACTCAATCATTGATTACTTACACATTACATCTCTTTATCACATTTCCTAAGTGATCAACCTTATCATGATCACTTTCACATCTCATTTTCATACAATTACCATATTACATATTACACAATCACTTACATAACCATGAGTCACATTTATAATATGATTCATTTCCACATTTTAACACTTTTCACAAGCATATACATATTATATATCACATTACAATTTACTTTTCATCTCATTATCATATTTTCATCACATTTCCTCATTTTGCATAATTTTCAAATATTTTGCTATTTTCCACTTTTTCTTTCTTTTATTACTCTTCATATTATTCAATTTCATCACCTCAAATCATTTTTATCATATTCCACATTTACTACATTATACACATAACCTAACAACAGTTTATATTACACTACAAGAAAAATGCAGTTTAGCTACGGCCAATTCCGTAGCAAGTCCGTAGCTATTACCGGCTTAGCTACGGAATTGTTACAGAAAATTTTCCGTAGCTAAAAACCCGTAGCAAAGCTTTTTTAGCTACGGAAACTGTTTCCGTAGCAACTATAGCTACGGATTAGCTACTGACATTCCGTAGCAATAACCCTTCAAACTTTTCTTCAAAAATTCCGTAGCTAAACAAGTCCGTAGCTAAGTTTCCGTAGCAATTCTGTAGTTGCACTTCCGTAGTAATGCCGTAGCTAAGTTTGTTAGCTACGGAAACATAATACGTAGCAGTTCCGTAGGTGAACGTCCGTAGTAATTCCGTAGCTAAGGTTGTTAGCTACGGAAATATAATCCGTAGCAGTTCCGTAGGTGAACGTCCGTAGCTAAGGTCGTTTGCCTGTAGCAATTATGTAGCTAATTTCCATTCCGTAGCTAAATGCCTGTAGCTAATTTCCAAAGCAATTCCGTAGCCAATAATACCATATTCTGTAGCAAATTCCATAGCATTTGCAAAATAATATTTTTATTAAACCTGCTAAAATTAAACTCCAAAGAACAATTATAATTAAAAAAAAAATCCATAGTCATTTTATAACATAAAAGTTCATATAATCCACATTAATGCAAAGTTCATATTTCTTCAAGCTTTGACTGTCGTTCATTCAAGTTATTAAGCGTTTCTTGTTGAGCAGTTGTAGTTGGTGCATTTGATGAGAAACTTGAAGCATATGACCCTCCCTTTGCTGATCTAAGGCCATAAATATAAAAAAATATCATTTATATATGACAGTAAAAACACTTAGCCAGCAATTTATTAAGCTACATTGCAATTTATTAAATTTATGATATCACAGTTATTAGCCAATTACTACTTGAGTAGGAATAAGCCGAGACCCAAATGAAGAAGCAAATTATCATGAAGATATGAATATCACAGTTATTACCAAATATCATGGAGTCAATCAGCAAGATACAAATTCACACCAATATGTTATTTTTCAAGCAGCTCAAAAACTAAAATTAGAAAAAAAAAGGTGTGAGCAGCAGCTTATCAAACAGAATCGGCAAAATATTGGCAGCATCTCCCCTTATTTATTGATAAATAGAAGATGAAGGAGAAGAACTTAAGAAGAAGAAGAAGGGGGGAAAAAACAAAAAGTAAACAGTAAAAACACCAAATCAGAGATATGCAGATTTGAAGAAGAAGGAAAAAAAAAAGAGTAAACAGAGACATACAATGCGAGAAAGGAACATGATAGCGTCGCATTTGCGTGCAAAATACTTATTTAATTTATATAATTTTGTTTGATATTTTATTATTTTATTATATTTTGTGCTATTTAATTTATATAATTTTGTTTGATATTTTATTATTTTATTATATTTTGTATTATGTTTGAGTATTATTTACAGATAGTGAATATTTGAAGTAGAAATAAATAAAGAAAGGGCAAAAGTTGAAGTGCAAAATGCGTTCAGCTTGCAAGCAAGCGCGGGCGAGTTCCAGTATAAGAGAAACAAGCGCGGGCGCGCAGGGAAACAAGCGCGGGCGCGCTTCCAGTAAAAGAGAAGCAAGCGCGGGCGCGCAAGAAGCAAGCGCGGGCGCGCTACAACATGACGCGGGCGCGCTACAACATGACTCGGGCGCAAGAAGCAAGCGCGGGCGCGCTACAACATGACTCGGGCGCTACAACATGACGCAGGCACGCAAGAAGCAAGCGCGGGCGCGTTCCAGTATTAGAGAAACAAGCGCGGGCGCGCAGGGAAACAAGCGCGGGTGCGCTTCCAGTAAAAGAGAAGCAAGCGCGGGCGCGCAAGAAGCAAGCGCGGGCGCGCAAGAAGCAAGCGCGGGCGCGCTACAACATGACTCGGGCGCTACCGTTTGTTGATTTCTGAATGTAGACTGAACTTTAGAATATGAGTTTCACTTATTCTATAGAATTAGTCATTTTCTATCATCAACAGGAAAAAGAAAAATCAAACTTTATCAAACAAGCTAAGGAGAAATGATGATACTATTACTGCAGCAGGAAACAGAAATTCAGTTGCTTCTACCACATCTTTTATTTTCAAAAGAAGAAGTTGAAGTGGGAAGGATGTTGCAAGAATACCAAAGGATATTTCAGACACTACATTTGTCAAGCCTAAGGCCAAAACAGATTGCAGCGGATCAAGTGTTCATGTGAGTTCTTTTTCTTTTCTTATGTTCATAAGAGCAAATGAATTCAACAATTCATTTCAATTTTTACATTAGTGCAGTGCTGCATGACATGAAAAGACAACAATCAACTACAGTGGTATAAATTTTATGACGAGAAGCGAATTGGGAAAACCTGAAGTCATAGTCTCAGGGAAAAAATATAAATATAATATCACATGCACTTGATTCAGAATATCATACTTTTGAAGCTAGAGCAAAAGCATATTCCGCTACAACTGTCTTTCCAGCTGAGGTGTGAGCTGCCACAAAAACAGATTCTCCCTTCTCCAAATAATATATAGCCTGCAATAACCATTAAATCAAAATGATGAAGAGGAAAGGAGTTGATTAGGCAAGAAGCAATTATAAGAAATTCCATGAGTTGCCCTTCAAGACAAAACACTGGCTGTATGTTGGTGCAACAGAAACTTAATGATCATATCTTGCACTAGATAGAAAGATTGGCTAGTTGATTAAAATCCTACCATCAAGTAACAATGCAATGCCTACTAAGGCAAAAGTTCCAAAGGAAGTTCAGAGGAAAGCAGTACTCTAGTAAAGGCAATTATAGAGTTGTTGAGAAAAGCCCAAGATCCTTAAAGGTGTATTCTAGGAGAATCAAAAAAGCTGAGGACAGCTGAGATATTACCAACACAGTTGGACACATCAGCCCTTTCTGTTAGAGGCAATCATTTATAATGAAAGCAGTAGCAATTTGTAGGCATCTTTTAGCATTCAGTCATTTTGGGCAGGGGAATTATTCTCTCTGTAATCAGGCTTGTACCTAGGAGGTTATTCATTACCTATTTTTGTTTCTCTCTCATTCTCTTGTCTAGTTACCGTACTCATCTGTGTACACACTCCATTATTAATCAAATGCATTCCTGCCATTTTCTTATCTCTGTTTCCGCTATCGTTTACTGCACTCTAATATTCTATGTTACTTACATTACCTCATGGCTCAATAAATGGAACCAGTGGAAACTTGTAGACAAATTTTCCAATCTTCAAAATGATTTATCTCAAACCAAAGTAATTTTTGAATCCCTAATAGATTCAAGTTGTCCTGATTCTATAACAGAAGATTTAAAACTTGTATTGGATAGAAAGAAAAATGCAGCTACATGGATCAAAGCAGCAGTAGAATGTGACTTAAACCCAAAAGCATCAAACAGAACAAATTACACATTTGCTGCTAGGAATTAAAGATCCGAAAATGAATTTTTCTCAGAAATAGTAAATAATCTGCAAAGCAACCAAAATTGGGTGAAGGGAAGTAGATTGAATGTATCATCAGAAATAGCAAATGCATTGAATTGTGAATGTAGGACATGGTTTTTGAATGACATTGAGGATTATTTAGATCGGGTTTGTACCAGAACTAGCAGCAGTTCTACAGTTTAACTTGAGAGTTCAAACATCAAAAACCCCAAATCCTAAGATACTGAAGCATAACAACAATAAAATGAAAGTTAGAGGGAGAAAGATATCAGAACCTTTGAGCTTTCTCTTGTCTCATCTATGTTGTCTTCTTCTGCCAAATTGAAAGTGGTTGAAGATTGAGACACCAGCGATGGAAGCGGCGAATGGAGGTTGTGGTTGGTTATGGCTTGGGTTCGCAAGTCATGAGAGAGAGAGATTGATTGAGGAGAGCAGGCTGCAACGTGAAGGGGAAGATGGAAAGCAAACTGAGAAGGAACAAAGCAAAGGCAGATCAAAGCACGATTCTGAATTTTTTTCCCCTTTTTTTAGAGGAAAGCGGGATTCTGAAATTTGCAAAGGAGGGAAGTAGAAAATTTTTTTTTTTTGAGAAGAAAGTAGAAATTAGGGTTGTATAAGAACTTAAAAACTAAATATTTTTCGCTACGGAAATTCAGTAGCAAAGGATAAATCCGTAGTTAAACCGCAGCTGAGGGAATGAATAATATGTTTGCTATAGAATGGCTACGGAATCCTGCGTAGCTAAAAGGCGCGCCACTGTGGCGCGAAAATAATTGCTACAGAAATCTGTTCCATAGCTAACGTCGCTACGGAATAGCTATGGACTTGCTACGGCAATATATAATTTAATAAAAAAGGCAATTCCGTAGCTATGCCATAGCAATTTCGTCGCTATGTTGCTACGGAATCTGTCCGTAGCAATTTTCCGTAGCTATTTCACAGTTTTCTTGTAGTGTTACTCACTTGAATTCATTTTCATGCTCAATGTATGTTAAACTATCATTATCTAAATAATTTTCATCAAAATTTCATTAAAACTCTAAATTCACCACTTACTACCTTACTTAAACTTCATCCAACCTAACTCATTTTCAACATCTAATATAAAAAAAATTACTAACATACCATGATAACAACAAAACAACTCACTTTCACAATTATCATCACCTCTTTCAAAAATTCTAATTACATATAACATACCCATCAACCCTAACTTCAACAAAACCTACACATATCCATTTTCTAATCATAAAATCACAACATATCCATTAAAACAACATTAAATTATCTAATAAAAACAATTATGTACATCCATACTAAAATTCTAATTTTTCTATAACCTTTCCATAACCCTAAATTTATCAACTTTGTCTAAACTTGCCCATAATCAATTTTATACCATAAAATCATTATACATATATATTAAAAAACATTAAATTAACCATTTATAAGAAAATTCCAATTCTTACATATTTAACTATAAAACCTTAATTTCATCAACTATGCTCATTTCCACAAATTGTTCATCAAACCAACACATATACATCCCAATCACTTCGTAACTATCATCTCTCTTAATTATCCATCATTTTCTCTCACTAACCATATCAAACATAATCTTAATATTAAATAAAAATAAGCTTAAGGAAGAGTACTTACTTGATTTCTTTGATAATCCTTCAAAATCACCTTAAATCTTCTTTAAATCCTTTGTAAAATTTGATATATAAGAGAAATTAATAATCTTCTAACTCTCTCTTAAAACTCACGTTGAAGAAGAAAAGAAGAATAAGAAGAAGAAGTCTTTCTTTTAATTTCCCATCCTTATCCTTAATATATATTAATAGTTAATTAGTTAATTAATTCCACCAATCATTTTTCTTTCTTCTTTAACTTTCCTTTCTTCTCTTATTATTATTATTATTATTATTATTATTATTATTATTATTATTATTATTATTATTTTCCCATCCTTATCCTTAATATATATTAATAGTTAATTACTTAATTAATTCCACCAATCATTTTCTTCCTTCTTTGACTTTCCTTTCTTCTCTTATTATTATTATCATCATCATCATCATCATCATCATCAACTTTTTCAACACTAATTTATACTTCATATATATGTATTATATATTCCATGTATATTTATATGTCTTGTATATGTCATTTATATTTCAAACAATCAATATGCATATCTCTTATATTTCTCTCTTCTTTTGACTTTCTTTTCCTTTTATTATTATTTTATTTATTTACTCATTTGTCATCTTCTCATCACTAATTATACATATACACATTTATATTCCATTTATATGTTATATACATTTTATGTATATGTATATGTAGTGTATAATATATATATATATATATATGTAATGTGTATTTTATGTATACATCAAGTATATATTACGGATATATCATGTATATATTATTTATATATCCTATATATACCATGTACATACCTTGCATTATTCTCACCAATATACTCACTATCCTCCAACTTAATTATTTAACAATACCTAAAATTTATGGGTGTTACATTAACTCCACTTATCCATGTTTCCAACAAAACTAAGACAAGAGGTTTATGAATTCTCATGATATCTTTGCATAAAGCAGTAAACCTTGAACTAGCACAACCTCTGGAATTCCACACAATAATCATTAAGATAAAAATAAAGAGAAAGAATAAAATGCTCTAATTCAGAGCAACCTGTGTCATCACCACATCATCTTGACCATCTATATCATCAATAGCCAATGCATTTGGATCATTAGGGATGATACCATCTCCAATCTCCATATCTCCAATGTTAGACAGATCCCCAAAATGACAATTATCTCGCAATCCCTAGGAAGGGCCTGGGTCATGAGATTGATTTTGTTCAATTTCCTTGGAAGTATTCGAAGAAAGGGAATTCTCCATTTGACAGGTAGT
Organism: Garcia nutans; assembly: GCA_947685225.1. Classification (NCBI taxonomy): domain Eukaryota; kingdom Viridiplantae; phylum Streptophyta; class Magnoliopsida; order Malpighiales; family Euphorbiaceae; genus Garcia; species Garcia nutans. The sequence goes on along the minus strand of CANTUV010000066.1, from coordinate 10,146,367 downwards.
GGCAATGGAAATTAAAGGAGCAAGGATTAATATGGGATGATGGCATGGGTTTATAAGCTACTAAATGAGTTGGGCTTTAAATCCTAGCCAAGTTATTGGGCTTAATAGACTGGATGGACTTCTCTAAAATTTTCTCTTTTAGTAACTACACAACAGAACTACTGGAGGGAATCATCTCATTTATAGTCAGAGAACTTTTAGGCATGAGGCCTAAAACTTATGTGAAGAACTTTTATTAAGTCTTTCCTTTTGCATGAGGCCTTCCAAAACCTTATGTGAAGAAGTAGGGTTTTATTAAACAAGTATATTTTGCCTCACATTAGCAACTTTTGAGTTATTAACCAAAAAATCTTCCGAAACATTATCTAGGATCAAAAATTTTGACTGACTACTATCTTGGACAGGCGAATTTCTAAATGTAGAAGCAAGATCTTTGGAACCCCTACTTGTGGACATGGGATGATCATCAGCTGCTGTTGCATGTTGAATTAAGACAGATGCAAATTAAATTAAAAATATTAAGCATAACAAACATTTTGTTCTTGAAGATAATTGTATTTTGACTGAGTTATTAATATGTTATTGATAGAAAATTTGATAGAAAATATGTTCTATTCGATACGGGTAGGAGAAGACCCCAATTTGGTATTCTTAAAAAAATAGAGAAATCAGAACCAAGTCAAGATGATACGGAAATTAAAAAAAAAATTAGAATTGCTTCTTTTTTGTTTTGATTAAACAAAAAAAAAAAGAATGAAAGAGTTTGTCATTTTTTGCTCTATCAATGGGTAGAATGTAAAGACAAGTCAAGTAAAGATTTATTCTTTCTTTTCTAAAAATGTCCACGGCGACAATTAACCTTTTTTACTACCATCTAAGGTCCAAATTTCTCAAAGAGTTCCGGCTTAGTCTTTTCCATGTCCATTGCAACAAAAGGATCAATATTATTATTTTCCTGGCTCGTTTGCTCTTGTACCACCTCCTATTGGTTCGAGTTTAGAGGGCAAGAGTCAAACCTATGGCCATATATCTCACATTGGAAACAGATATTATGGAGTCCCTCATACTCAACCCTTTGATCTTGTCTTTTAACTGTAAACTTAGAAATTAGGAATTTGCTCAAATCCACCTCTATGCTTATTCTAGCATATATTCCTCTTCATGCTAACAAAGTCATCTCATCAATCTTGATGGCATGACCTAGTATTTCCCACTCCAAAGAGATAATATCCTTATCCATGATTCCAGCCCTGGGAACCTTGGTTGGATGTCTACATAACCCTCTACAAAGGAGGTTTCAGAGCTTTTTTAGATTCATAAATATCAAAATCAATAGGGATGGTGCTACCATCCTCCAACCTAACCTTCTAGCTACTACGATGGAGATCTTTCTCTTGTAAAGAGAGAGCTTCTTCGTGAGCACTCGACATTATATAATTTAAATGAAATTTGAAATAAAGCTATTTCCATTTTATATGTGAGAAATATTGAGTGGAAAAATACTTTTTATATAAATTGGAATTCTTATTTTAATATTATTTCTAATTGAGTGAGAATTTTTATTGAGTTAAGATTAATAAAATATAACATTATAATTAGGAGCATTATAGGAGAAATTTTATGGCTTTTGTTTGACCATATTATTAATTAGTTTTTGTCCAATATTTGAGTTGATAACTTTTGTCTTAAGTGAGTTGTAATGCATTAGAGAGATATAATTAAAAGTGATATAATTTCAATTTTATTTTGAAAGTGGTGAGTACATTAGGTGAATTTATGTCCAAGATTTGAGTATTATTCTCTTTCCTAAATTTTATATCTTTATCTAATTTTTTATGGCCCAACTATCTAATAAACTTTAAAAATTGTAAATTTTCTCAATTTAAACATTTTTTTTTCTCTTGTCAATTGGACCTAGAATTTGTTTTACATCTATTTTATCCTTGGAGAGTCTAGGGAGAAACTCAAGCCTATGTAGCTTGCTGACATGGCAAGCTTGGGTATTTTCAATTGAAGCAACAAAAAAATTATAATGGGTATTTTTCCTTCAGTTTTCACCAAAATGCATTGTTTTTCTTAATTGAATTGAAGCTCAATTGTCTTTAATAAAATTGTGCCATCATTCAACTAGAAGAAAAAGTAAATCCCGCATAGCTCGTGTTAGGTCAATTTCTTTCATACCAAACAAACACTTAGCCTAGCTTTCACCCATATTCCCATCACTCTAAAAATCCCAACTGAACCCTACTTATAAAACAACTTGTTTCCCACAAACTAGCAACTTGTTCCCATAAACTGATACTGCTTTTGATTTTTTTTTCTGACCCACAAATAAGTACAATTTCCATCTTTGGCAACACCTGATAATAATGCTCCTCTCACAATGATTTTTAGAAAATGTCCATCAAAGCATATCGTTGCTCTACATCCCTAGAGGTACCCTTTTTTTTATGCACTAAGCCCCATATAATACCTTTAGAATATAAGTGCTTCTCCTGGTGTGTCTATTTTAATCTCAAGCTTATATGTGCCTTTCATATCAATACCTTTCTCTTTCATTACTATTAGATGTTGCTAGAGATGGAAATTGTACTTATTTGTGGGTCGAAAGAAATCAAAAGCAGTACTGGTTTGTGGGGAACAAGTTACTTTACAAGTAGGGTTCAAATGGGGTTTCAAGAGCTGGGAGAATATGGGTGAAAGCTGAGCTGAGGGTTTGTTGGCTACAGAAGAAAATGACCCGATACGAGCTATGAGGGATTCACTTTTTTATCTAGGACAATGGCGCTTCAGTTTAATTGACAAAAACGGCGCACTTTGGTAAAAGTTGAAGAAAAAATATCTAATATAATCTTAAACAGTTCATATTGTTACTTCAACTGAAAATATCAAAATCTGTCATGTCAGCAAATCATATAGCTCTGATTCCTCCCTAGCATGACAAGGATAAAATTGATAAAAAAAAAAAAAAACTTTTAGGTCCAATTGACAAAAAAAAAGAGAGTTAAATTGAGAAAATCTGTATTTTCTAAATTTTTTTGATGGTTAACCGTTTTTTATTAATGAATTTTATTTTACTTCACTTGTGAATATAGACATACATTGATCCAGATAAATTTATTTTCTCTATTTTTTTTTATTTTATAATTACATCTTTTATATCAATTCATAAATTTTGAATCCATCCCGTAATATAAATTTTTTAAATGATTTTAGTATCACTTATTAAAAGCGGATTGATATAGTCTCTTTTGAAGTCTCTTTTCCTCTAATAGCTTGTAGTTCTGTTTTCATCTTCGCCCAGTTGATAATTGACAACTATTGTTTATCTACTTCAAATAATGCATCTCCCATGTATGCCGTTCAATTCATATATATTTGCTATTTCCATTCTTAAAATAAGGGTTTCCTATAATTTAGCCCAATTAATAACCTCCAAATATTTGGCTTAAGGACAACAACCTAATAAAAATTCTTTGCAACTTCTATATTTGGAAGCAAATCATAGAAAAAAAGTATATATATAAATCTTTTTTTTTTCTTGCTTATGATTTGAATTTCAATGTCTGCCATATTGACAGAAGAAAGTGTTTAATCTTTCATCTTTCCTCTGTCAAAAGGGGAAATCAGCACTTTCTTTTTGCAGCCGTTGAAATTCAAAATTAATACAATGATCTTTTTATCTCAATTTTACATCAATCTAATAAACATGATGTATAATATAATTTTTAAATATTATGTAATTGGTAGTTTATTATAATGGATATCTTAATTTCTTTTAAAAATATAACTCAAACTATTTTATTTAAAAAATTAATTGTAAAAATTTATAATTTTTAAATGAATATAGAACTATGATAATTGTAAGAATTAATAACTCTGAACACAAAATAAAAAAAAATCATAATTTAGGAATCAAAGATGAAAAAGTAACATATGTAATATAAATTTCTAGTAAAATGTATGAAGAGAATCCCAAACATGAACTTTATGATTTTCAGGTTTTTATTTATAAACAAAAAATTAATATTTTATCTAGATATAGAAAATAAAATAAGAAAAGGGATAAAAAAAAACTTTAGTTAATAAATGCAACCTCAGCAACTCTTAAAGATAAAAAAAAATAAAAAACCTTTAATTGATAAATGCAACCCTTATCAATTCTTTGTATGAAATTAATAATATTAAATCGATCATTAAAGATAAAATATATAATTAGGAGTAATTAAATACATTCATAAAACAAAGTCAATTTAACATTGTGCTTCAACATCTAAGTTTATTTCTCTCTTTGTAAAGCCATAAAAAATAAATAAAAAGAGAGATACCAAAATCGAACATGAGCTAACTGCCAATGGGTTTGGGACCTATTGCCAGCAAGGCACAAGGGTGGCCGTTGATTTTGGATTTCAAATAAATAATAAAATAATTTATTGTAAATATGTTTTGGCCTAGTGAGAAAAACAGACAGACAACTACATTTTTTTAAAAAAAATTTTATTTTAAAATTTTAATTATAACTTTATTTTATAAATAATATCTTAATTAATTGATTATGTAAAAATATAGCATTATTTTTTAACATAAATATTATATAATTAAGTTAATTATATCAGATTTTATAATTCATTTAAGTAAATACTTGTGTTTATATTATCCGTTTAAATTTTTTTATCCTGTTAGGATCATAAGATATTCAGACTTATAATAAATGAATCATATTAGCATTAACAGTAACCAACCGATTTTTAAACTCTACTTTTTATTTATGAGAACAAAAATAATCGGTTGAATTTTAACATTCAGTCTCTATTTATTATTTTTTTTCAAGAGTTAATATATATATACACAGACACACTGACACACACACACACACACACACGTATATATATATATACTGTATATATACACACATAATATATATACACAAACAGTGACAGAACTAAAAATTAAATAAAGAGATAAATTTTTCAAAAAAAAAATAATTATAGGTGAATTGAAGCTAAAATTAAATATTTAATATTATAGTAAAATTTAAATTTTTTATTATAAATTTTTATAAAAAAAAACTTTACAATCAAAATTTTATATTACTTATTAAATTTTTTACATATCTTTTTTCATTCTAATTCTTAGATATATTAATTTATTTACAAAATTTTAATAAAAGTCAAAAAATTATTAATATATATATAATTATATATAATTCAAGAGAATATATTAAAAATATATACTTTTATAAAAAGGGTATAATTTTGTATATATTTTTAATTTTATATAATTTTATAATTTAAAATGTATATAATTTTATATAATTTAAAATATAATTTTAATTTAAAAGTATATAATTTTTTATATATATAACCACTAAACTTACAAAATCAATGTAAGTTTTCTTGGACATTATTAAGAAAAAAGGAACAAAACAATTTTAAATTGTCATTAATTAATTACCAATTATATTTAAATTCAAGTATCAATTAATCTAATAATTCAAATAATAAGTCAATTGAAATTCAATTTATTAATTTACTATTCATATCATTAATTACATGTCTTCTGAAGAGTAGGGAGAAACATTTCATCTATCTAAGCCAATAAATTAAACTACGTGGTGCATAGTGTACGTATAGTAGTTAGTAAAAAATTATTCTAGCGTAACCAAAAGTTTTAAAGTTCAATTTTTAGATATACAGCTATGTTAAAATTCAGTAAAATTTTTTTTATTATTTTTATGATCATATCCGGCTCGATTATAAATTGATGATTTATATCAAAAATAAATAAATAAAATAGTGTAGTTTAAACTTTTAACAATACTATAAATAAACAATATTAAAGAACATACTTATTAACAGTTAATAACTCAACAAATAATATAATAACTAATTACAAATAATAAAAAGACAAATTATTTCTTTTATAATTCTTGCATAACTACAATACACTTAATCATCAATTCAAAACTAGTGGATTACTCTTTAGAAACACATACACACAAGATTTATATGATCATTATTAGTTTATAATGTATATATAACTGAATTGAATCTAAAACCATTAAACTAATTAACCAAATTTTTTTTTATTTAATTACTAATTTCTATTTGATTTTCAAGTTTTCAGGTTTTTTTTAATCATCCCTAATATTATAATATATATGACTCCTAGAACAAAAAAATACGGTAATTCCATCGTCAAAGAAACAAATTGATACGATAAAAGAGAATTGAACTACGCAATTTTATTTTATTAATTTTTTAAATTATATTAAAAATAAAAAAAAAAACTGAATTAGTAACTGATAATGTTTTATGTTTTTTTTTTTTTTTTAAATTGTCTATGTTTTGATTATTGTGTTTTCTCGATTGTTTTTCCAAATGAAAGCAAGTGAAGGCCAAAAACCCTTTTTTGCTTGTAGTGTGTGATCTCCATGCATAATAAACTATATATAAAGCATTTCTTCAAAGGGAAATCTTGTCTATATGTATATTTTTTAAAACCAATTATATTTTTAAAGAAAGACTATAATAAAATTTCATAATTTTAACATATAATTATTATTTAAGTTTATTATTATTTATTATTTAAGATTAAAATCATGAAATTAAATCATAATATTTTTAAAATATTGAAATAATAAAATATGATCGCATACAAAATTTCATATACGTCACCTGCCTTTCTAATCATATATTAAGTGAAATAATTGAGTAATTCATTAAAGAAAAAAAAATCTTGTGCTCTATCTTTCAATGAAATTTTTTTTAAAAGAAAGGTCCCTTATATTTTGATTTTTAAAAAAATTGAAAATTTCAATTTGTATATAACTAACGAAATCTCCACAACTTGAATTGAAGCCTCAAGATTCTTGGTTGACATTTTGTGATCATTGTTTCCTCATTTTGTTGCTTCTTTTTCCAAAATTTATATTTATTGTCCAACTGATCAACTTGTCGTAAAAGCAAATATTATTTATCAATTCCATATTTTATATGCCTCGTAATTAGTTGATATATTTTACAATTATTTTCTTTCATATTTCAAAATATTCATGTTTAAGAATTTATTTAAATGATTGGTAATATGAATAATATATGGTATTATGTGCTATAATAATGTAAATATTGTTTATCATATTTAGAATGATGATGTGATATAATATTATTAAATAAACTTTTTATTTAATTTAATGTTATTTTGTAATATTTTAATAGGTTATAAAAATGAAAAATAGACTAAGAATATATTTTGAAAAATAACAAATTTATTAAATATATTTTGAAAAATAAAATTTTAAAATCATGTAAAAACATTTAGTTGAAAATTTACTGAAATTTATAATTTTTAAATCATGAAATCAATGTGAATAATTATTTCAAGAAAATTAAAGTCATGACAAATAAAAAATTAAATCATAACATTTTATGAAATTATAGCAAACCATCATCTAAATGGATTGTAAAATTTCGGCATATAAACTAAAAAATATTAATTAATGATAATACTAAGATAAAAAAAATTAAATTATCGATTTGACATAAATAAATAAAATTAGTTAAATTAAATATTTATTGGAGAAATAAAAAGAAGATAAGGTTAAGAAAAAGTAAATAAATATTTATTGAAATTTTAAAATGACAAATACTTTGTAAAATAAAAACCCTTAAGACAATAAATATTTTAGAATGGAGAAAGTAAAAAAGAAGAAAAATTATTAATTATTTTAGATTGGCAATTCATTATGCTTGCTGGCAATCTGATATAAATATTCAAATAAAAGTGCTAATAAGACTTTTTTTTTTCTAGTATTACAATATAAGAAGGGTGAATCAATCTAGAATCTATCCACACTAGAATCTATCCAAATAAAATGTATTTACCTATCATTTATGGCTTGAATCTCGATGTGCATAAGTGCTAATGAGACTTTACTTAACTAGTGTAACTTAAAATTAAAATTCTCAGCAATTAGTGGTTTTTTAAGTTATTTGATAACATTTGTTTTAAAAGCTTTGATTAATTAAAAATTATTTAAAATTTTTAACTTATTAAATATTACATTTGAATATAGCAAGTGATTAAATTTTTAAAAATTTTTACAATTAAAAATTATATGACTTATTTTATTTAATATTTAAATTTTCAATCCTTAATTTCACTTTTACCAAATATCACCATCTAACAATATCATTGCAGGCGAAGAATATTTGATTTTTTTAGGATAAATAAAGATAGATTTTTTTTCTCTCTTTCTGAATGACCATGATATATATATATATATATTCTTTAATTTTAAATAAAAAAACTCGAAAATGTTAGAATTATAACTCAAAATTCTAATAAAATTTAAAAATAGAGCTTTTTCCCATTTTTTACGTGGGGAATACCCTAAATTAAATGGAGAAATATTTTTGATATATAGTAAATTTTTATTTTAATCTTATTTCTAATTGAGTGAGGATTATTATTAAGTAAAGATTAATAGTAAGTGAAATATTATAAATAAGAGTAATATAGGAGAAATTTTATGGCTTTTGTTCAATTGTATAATTAGTTTTTGTCTAATATTTGAATTGTGAGCTTTTGTTTCCAAGGCGCCAATTATAGTATATTAGAGAGCTAATTAAAAATGATATAATTTTAATCTTATTTTGAGAGTGGTGAATATATATATTAGTATGTCTTTTAGTAAATTACTAAGAAAATCGTTTACTGAGAATATACTTTACATAGATATATTATTTAAATTATATTTTACTGAAAAAGATTATATTATCATATTTGAAAGATGTAATAAAATACTAAAATAATAGATATAGAAAAATGGTAATTTGTTTGATTACGATCTAACTTTATTAAAAAAAGTTTGAATAATACGTAAATTATCTTTATGATATTTTTTTTCTTATTTTATCATATTTTAAAGCGTCTTTTAACACGAAGTCTCATAATCTCATTTTCCAATAAAATAATTTTCATACTTCTTTCTAGATAAAATATTTTACCAATTGATTGGTAAATTTTAATGGCCCAACATTTTATTTTTGATCAAATATAATTATTTTGTCAATTTTTCTATAATTATGATGCAATCAAATACTCTATAGTTGAATTTGGATTAAAATGTTTAAGCATTGTTCTATTTTCTAAATTATTTTTTAATAAAATAAATTTTCATACTTCTTTTTAGATAAAATATTTTATGAATTGGTTGATAAAGTTTAATGGCCAATATTTTATTTAGTCAAATATGATTATTTTATCAATTTTTTCTATAATTATGATGCAATCAAATACTCTTTAAATTTGGATTAAAAGGTATAAGCATTGTTCTATTTTCTAAATTTTGTACTTATCTAGATTAATGAATTTTGTTTGTTTTTATTTCGCTCGTGAATATAAGCATATATTGTATTCACTATTTTTTTTAAATAATTTCAAATTAAACATCAGGACAGAAAATTTTTAAATTATTTTAGTACCACTAATGAAATGCGGATTGATATAGTCACTTGTGAAGTCTCTTTTCCTCTCTTTTCCTCTAATAACTTGCGGTTCTCTTTTCTTCACCTTCTTCATATTTTACAACTACTGTTCATCTACTTTATATATAAGCAAATAATTTATCTCCCACGTATGCCGTTCAATTCATATATAATTGCTATTTTCATTCTTAAAATAAGGGTTTCCTATAATTTAGCCAAATTAATAACCTCAAAATATTTAGCTTAAGGACAACAACGTAATAAAAATTCTTTGCAACTTCTATATTTGGAAGCAAAATCATAGGAAAAAAGTATATATATATATATATATATATATAAATCTTGTTTTTTTTTTCTTGCTTATGATTTGAATTTCATTGTCTGCCAAAAAGAAAGTGTTGACAGAAGAAAGTGTTTAATCTTTCATCTTTCCTCTGTCAAAAGGTGAAATCAGCACTTTCTTTTTGCAGCCATTGAAATCCAAAATTAATACAAAGATCTTTTTATATCAATTTTACATCAATCTGAAGACAGGTAGAGAAAGCCAATCCTTAGCATTAATTTATTTATTATCATGTCATATACATATTGTTGTTTAATTCTGCATTTTCTTTTAATTTCACTGTCATACTGCATTTTCTTCATCTGTTCAATGAAAGAAATAATACAATTATGTAACATGTGTTCAGTTCTTATTAGGTCTATAATATAATTTAAAAAATTTTCAAGCGAAGTTGAAGCTCTAAGGTTCCCTTCAAAATTAGAAAATTTTTGCTTTCTTCCAAGGTAATTTTTATCTTATAAGCCTATATATATATATATATAAATAACTAATAATTTATTAAGATATTTTAATTGATATGATTCTTATGTTTCATTTATTATCAATTGAAAAAATATTAACATATAATTTTCTTCGTATACTTTTTACACCGAATGGACGTAGGTAAGATTTTATTATATTTTATTTTATGGAAGAGACCTACTCTCCAATATCCCAAAATTGTGGTAAGTTGCTATTTGCCATTTCTTCATTGGCCAATTATTATTTGCAGTAACTCCTAGCTCAGCAAATCCCATCCCGACTAATAATTTCTCAAAAAATATAAATGAGAATTATCTAATGCTTTGCAATTAATAATAATTGTGAAAACAATATATAATTCTACAAAAAAAGGGAAAAATACAATATATATAATTACTATTATCACAATAATTCAAGTTCAAATGTGGATGCAGCCACATATTAATTTAATAAGATATGAAATTGCTGGATTAAATTGTAAACCTCCTTTTATAAGATACATTATACTTATGAAAAAAGGGTTGGCAATTCGGAGAATTTATTTTCATTTTTTTAAAATTAAAATATAATAATATAAAAAATTATTAATTTATAATAATTTTACAACTAACAATACAAATTATTAATTTTATAATAAAAAACATAAAAATATTTTAGTTTATTTGATTTTAGAGTTTAAATGTTAAATATTATTAGTTATTTGTATTGGTGTAGGTTAATATAATATGTAAAATATATAATATAATATATTTTTTATATAAATATATTCGGGTTACTGGAGAGACGTGGATGAGAATCCTCGCAGGATGGAGAGTCTTAATACCATAGAATTTTGAGGAGAAGAAAACAATATTAGAAATTGAATTTCTAATTTCCTTGCGTTGTAAAAATAAAAATAAAAATTCAACCATTGAACTATATTTCATATAAAGTTTCATGCTCTGATATATTAGTTAAAATTAATTAAGAAGTAATAGTTTATAAAATAAAGGAAAATCGAATCTCTTTGATTATTTCAAATATTTCGAATTGATTCTCAGTTGATTAGTGGGGTAATTAATGTAAAATAAATGATCTTTTTTTACTTAATAGTAATAATAATAATATAATAATCATATATTTTCTTTCTTACTGATCTTAATAATTAATGAAAAAAATTTCATGTCCTTGTTCATTCACTAATTCCTCTATTTAATGACCTTTAAATTTTGGTCTTAATTAGGAAGAAATGTTTAATAATATATAAATAAAGATTAAGATTAATTGTTTCGTATCATATTTTTGTAAAATTTAAGTCATTAAATTCAAAATCAGTAAAGAAATAATTCATTATGCTATAAAAATTTAAAAATTAATTTTTTTAATAAAATCTCAATATTCCTCATTAATATCCTCTCTCTCTACCTTTCTAATCTCTATAAATAGAATTGTGCATTTTGCTTCAACTTATGCCATTAAAAAATTATTCTTTAATTTTGGTATTATATCATTTCCAAAACTCTATCGGTTTCTTGCTCTTTTTCCATTCTTTCTTGCATATATCTGTTAATAAAAAATTAAAATATATGATAAGATAATTATTGATTAATATATATATATATTTTATTGATCAGATGACTCAGTTTTTCTTTTATTTATTTATTTTTTTTTCAGGGTAAAACAATGAACTCTGCAGAGAAAAACAATATGCTTCAGTTGGCAATATGGTGTATTTTTCTTTTAATAGGTCAATTTTTTGAACTCTTTATTTTGGTTGGAAAAATAATAATGCAAAAGCTATTTTCTTTAAAAATTAAAACCCTTTATGTTGTCTTTCTTTCTCTTTTTTAATGTCTTTTTTCTTTGTTCTGTTATGAATTTGTTCATGACTTTTTGATTTGACATATTCAATTTTAAGTAATCCATGACTGAAGCTTGATTAATATTCTAACAAATTCTACTAACTTTAATCTTCTTTAGTTAAAATTTCATTGTAACAAATTCTAACAAATTTCATTGTATTTATTTTTCAAAAGAAGAAAAACTTTAGCCACAATCATCTTAAATATTTCAATTAAAAAAAAGGAATTACTTTGTGGAACATGTTAAGGAAAAAGGTTAACTGTTTTGGATTTTTTTTTAAAAAAAAAGTAATGATGTTTTTTTTTAAAGGATATAAATTTTTTCCCTTTTTGGCACCAAAAGATTTATGTGTAATTGGATATAAAGAAGTATAAGTTGCAGTTTCAATTTGTTAGAGAGATCGATGCTGTAGATGACTTCTTGCATATATATAATAATAATAATCTTTCATAGGCTGTATATAAAATTTTATGAAAAAAGTTTATAATTTATTAAAATAAAAATATTTGATTGATTTCCTTCTGTTTGAGGAAGGGTTAACAAATACAGTCCAAATAGGTGAAAATGTTATGAGGTATAATAGAATTAGGAAAAATGAATAGATAATTACCTTCTACAGCATAAAACCAACTAAAATAATGTTGTTTTGGCTATGAAAACATTTCGACTTACTAAAAGAAGGAAAAAAGATAATTATTATGAAAAAATATATATATTTTCTTCTATTTTTGAAGTACTTTTCATTTCTCTAATTTAAATAAGGAAATAATATCTTTTAAAAGTCAAGTTAATGGAGAATTTATTTATTTATTTATTCATATTGCCAAATTAAACAACACATAAATTATCAATATTCTGTACCCAAAAAAAAAATCAGAAAGATTAACATCATATATTTTACAGGATATAATGCTAATGCTTTATCCTATGATTACTCTGCTTCCATTGAGGTGAGTTCTCCTTTAATTGCTCCGATTGTTTTTATTGATCTTCTTCTTTTTTTTATTTTTATTTTTATTTTTAAAGGCTCATTATCAAAGTACGCATCAATTATCATTAAATTTATAATGATAATAATCATATAAATTTTTCCTGGTACTTTTTTTTATATGAAATACAACATAAATTCTTTAATGGAAATATAAGTAATAAATCATTAAATTTCTCACTTTTACATTATGAAATAGATATTCTGATTGTTGTTTTTACTTTTTTTTTTCAATGAAATGGATTTAGACCAATTTTTAGTATTTTGTTTCTGTTTTTTTACATTATGAAACAGACATTCTCATTATTATTTAAATAAATGGCATTAGACCAATTTTTTCGTATTTACTTGAGATGCTACTTTCATCGAATTGCCTTGTAATGTAAAATGTGTCGGATCAAATATTCTAAATGCAAACACATCAAATTAAGAAAAAAAAAATTAATTACATGAATGTTCTTACCCTTTAACTTGAATTCACATGCCTTATACTGCAGCATATACAATTATTGATGAAAATTTTAATTTTATTGATTATTTTATTTTCTTTACAATTATTTTAATTTCTTCTATTTGTTTTTCAATATATTTTTTCAATTAGTGTTTGGCAAGTCCTCATAAACCTCAATATAAAGGAGGAATAATTGTAAACCCAGAGTTGAATGATGGGTTGAAGGGATGGTCAAATTTTGGAAATGCAAAAATCAAGCATAAAGAATTGGGTGTCAACAAATTCATCATAGCACATTCCCGATCTAACCCATATGATAGTGCTTCGCAAAAACTATACTTGCAAAACAACATGCTCTATACTTTCTCAGGTATGTACATTACTATCCATTTTCATTCTTAAATTGACTAATGGTTTATTATTAAGATAATTAATTAGCTAAATATTAACAAGCTGTGATTATTATTAGTTTAAGGTTTTTCATATAGTTAAATTCTTAATTAAACTACCATCGAGTGCATAGATCAGTTGGTAAGAGACTGTTCTAGTTTAACCAGAAGTCTTGAGTTTCTGCTCCTGTGGTTCTAGCCGGATCGATTTTGAAAGGGTGATTTAAACAAAAAAATATTAATTAAGCTAATTTGTTTGAATGCAGCTTGGATACAAGTGAGTAAAGGAAGTAATGTACCAGTATCAGCTGTTTTTAAAACAACAACTGGGAGTAAACATGCTGGTGCTGTTGTTGCTGAATCTAATTGCTGGTCTATGCTTAAAGGTGGCCTTACTGTTGATGCCTCTGGCTTTGCTGAACTCTATTTTGAGGTAATACTGTTAATTCTAATATATATTAATGTGACCAAAACAAATAGACAAAATTGAGTTTATTAATGTTAATAGAGCTCTTGTTAATATAATAAACTGTAAATTTGTAATACAATTTGTGTAGAGCAATAACACATCAGTTGAAATATGGGTGGATAGCATCTCATTACAACCCTTCACTAAAAAACAATGGAAGTCTCATTATGTTCAAACAGTAGAAAAGGTAATTAATTTTTTGAAATTAAAATTATCTCCTTAATTAATACTATTTCTTAATCCCCATATTACAATAATTAACATAGCTACTAATTATGAACATATTATTTGCAGATTAGAAAGGCAAATGTAAGAATCCGAGCAGTAGACAGGCAAAACAAACCTATATCAAATGCTACAATTTCCATATCACAAAAGATATCAAGTTTCCCATTTGGCTGTGCAATAAACAAGAACATCTTATCCAACACAGCCTATCAAAATTGGTTTACTTCAAGATTCAAAGTAGCAGTTTTCGAAAACGAACTGAAATGGTATAGCACAGAACCAACTCAAGGCAAAGAAGATTACTCTGTCTCTGATTCTCTGTTTTCATTTGCTCAAAAGAATAACATTCAAGTTCGTGGCCACAATGTTGTTTGGGATGATCCTAAATTTCAGCCTGGATGGGTTAATTCACTTTCGCCAACTGATCTTTCTAAAGCATCACTGAAAAGAATTAATTCAGTAATGTCAAGATATAAAGGGCGAGTTATCGGCTGGGATGTTGTTAATGAGAATTTGCATTTTAATTTCTTCGAGAGCAAGTTAGGTCAAAATTTTTCTTCTGGATTTTATGACTTGGCTTCAAAGATTGATGGAACTACAACATTGTTTATGAATGATTATAATACTATTGAAGAAAGTAGAGATGGTGATTCTTCTCCGGCGAAGTACTTACAGAAGTTGAGAGTGATCAAAGGATTTCCTGGTAATGGAAATCTGAGATTAGGGATTGGACTTGAGTCTCATTTTAGTAGTGGTGCTCCAAATATTCCTTACATGAGAGCCTCTATTGATACTCTTGCGGCGACTAATTTGCCTGTTTGGCTTACAGAAGTTGATGTTCAAAGTAGCCCCAATCAGGTATGGTACCTTCTTTATGCATGTTAAATTTTATGGCTTATATTTAGTAATATTGCTCAAATTTATACTAGATTTTCAATCTCTTTAATGGCTACATGCGAAAATAAGTCACAAATTTTGTGACCAATTTTGCAATTAGAAGCAACAAAAATGATTTCAAAATGCTAAAAGTATGATTATTTTCAACATATAAATGCATTTTTATATATTCAACATATCTTGATGGATTTCATCTGCAGGCACAATACTTGGAGCAGATCCTGAGGGAGGCACACGGTCACCCGAAAGTCGCTGGAATCGTAATCTGGTCAGCTTGGAGTCCGCAAGGATGTTATAGGATGTGTTTGACAGATAACAATTTCAAGAACTTGCCTACTGGTGATGTAGTAGACAAGCTGTTGGGTGAGTTCAAAGCCAAATGCTTCACTACCAAAACAGATTCTGATGGCTACTTTAAGGCCTCTCTATTCCACGGACATTACAGTTTTAAAATTGATCAACAAAGAGCAAAGCTTCAATTGAACGCCTCAAGTACTAGCACAGCCAAAGAAACTTTGGTTCTTAAATTCACTGTCTGATGAGTCTCACAGATTGAATGTTTATTTTATTTTATTGAGATTTAAAAAATAAATAAAAAGGAAAATAGAGTTTTAGCCAAGTACGTAGGCTATCTGAATATTAAACCATAATGTAATTCAATTATTTATAGTTCAATTTAGGCTTCTGAAAATTTGATGATTGTTCTTCAAGAAATAATTATGTTATTTATATGGGCAATGCTTGGAATCTTTGGAAGTCAATTATGCAAGTACTTCCTAAATTAAAAGGCCAAGTAGAAAAATCAAAAAAAGGGATTGAACTCGATATAAAAATATTGTTTTTGTTAAATTAATTTTGATCTTGAGGCGAAAAGCCTCGAGTTCTCAGCTTTTTGCTAATTTTTCTACGTTTGGGAAGGGACAAACTTCACCTTCATCGCTGATATTTTCATATTCAAACCTTTTCTAGAATGGCCGCCCACTACAATCATCACTTACAACACATACCAGAGCATCTTCCATAGTGCCTATAATGCTTACAGCAATTTTAGCATATCTTATATTACTATGCAAGTAAAAGAAAACTTACAAGAACATAAAATAAAATAAAAATAAAACTCACTATATAAAATATAGAAATGTAGAAATAAAATATTATTATCTTTTCTTTCTCATATTATTTCTTTTATAATTCTTAAAATTAAAAAATAAATTTGAAGCATCTACATGTGTAATTTTTGCAAGACCAACAAAAATTATCATCTTTAAATGCCAACTTTATCTCATCATTATCATTTTGATAAATCAAATTTGTTTTCTTATTTTTTCCTTTTCTATTGATCAAGCTTGGATAAACTTTAACAAGATGATCGGTCGTACGATAAATATGTGACTGATGCCTTTTTGCATGAATTTTCTATATTTTTGAGGAATTACTTTGATCACCCTTATCTTTTTTCCTTTTTCCTATAATTATTCCATTTCTAATTGTGGGAAAATTATTATTATTATTATTGTTGTTGTTGTTGCCACTATTATAACGGTACTTATTTCATTTTCGACTATCACTACCACCGATGCTCCAGCTATGACAATGTTTATTTATTGCTGTATTCACTTCAGAGTATAAAGCATATCCCATAGGATGAGTTTTATGATTTTTCATTGATAGCTTGTTATTTTGCTCAGTTACAAAGTAAATGTGGGATAAAATTTCAAATTTTTTAAAATTGTTTTTAATGATGTTGCTGGTGTATGAGTACATTTAAAAATATAAACTATCAAAAATGGTTTTTCATCATGGTCAGAGGCAGATTTGGAGGGGGTTATGGGTGATCCTTGTGTTGAATGTGGCTATTATCCCACACAGAAAGATGTGGGATTTTTGGAGAGGTTTTTTTTGGCCTCTCCCTTTGTAATACCATCCTTAAAATATTAAGTCTCCTCATTTCTTGAAGCTTTAATATTTTTTCTCTTCTCTCTCTTTTATATTTCTTCTTTGATATTAGTACAATTATTTTGATGGTGCCTGAGAACGTAAAAAAAATTGGCCGAATCTCATTAAATTTTGATGTTCTCTTTATTATTTATTTAATAGCTATTTTAGATATAATTATCGTGATATTTTGTGCTATTAACTATATATCTAGAAAAATTCTGTCAAGCTGTGAAATGGATTTTACAGTATATTCTGAACACCATAGATGTTAGAATAATATTTGAGCGGGATGAGAAAGATGGTCAATGGGTAGCTGGATACTATAATTCCGACTAGGCTGGTGATTTGAATAAACGTCGTTTAACTACTGGTTATGTGTTTACACTTACTAAGGTGGTTAGTTGAAAGTCTACATTACAGTCAACAGCTGCCTTGTCTACTACAAAAGTAAAGTACATGGCAATATTAGAGATTATTAAAAAAAGCAATTTAGCTTCAATGATTGCTCGGTGAACTGTGAATTATACAGAAGCATATTAAAATGCATTGTGATAGTCAATGTGCTATTTATTTAGCAAAGAACTAAGTTTACCATGCAAGAATGAAGCATATCAATATTCGATATTACTTTATACGTGAGATTCTGAAGAATGGTGAAATATTACTTCAGAAAATTCGGACCACTGATAATCTCGCAGATATATTGACAAAAGTGGTGACAGCTGTCAAGCTCAACAATTGTTTGAACTTGATTAATATTTTGAAAATTTGAAGATGAGCATTTTATAAAACAATTAGAGATACTGCTGAAAAAAAAAATTTTTGAGAGAAAATTTTATATTATAAATAGAAAAATAGCTAAGGTGGAGATTTATTGAATGTGGCTATTATCCCACATCAAAAGATGTGGAATTTTTGGAGAGGTTTTTTTGGCTATATAAGGGACCCTCTCTCCCTTTGCAATACCATCCCTAAAATATTAAGCCTCCTTATTTTTTAAGGCTTTAATATTTTTTTCTCTTCTCTCTTTTATATTTCTTTTTTGATATTAGTAAAATTATTTTAGTGGTATTCGAGAACGTAGGCAAAATTGGCCGAATCTCATTAAATTTTGATATTCTCTTTATTATTTATTTAATAGCTATTTTAGATATAGTTGTGATAATATTTTGTGATATTAATTATATTTCTAAGAAAAATCTGTCTAAGAAAAGACTTGGTATTTAAGCGTGTCCATTGTGACCCACCTCTCTATCTTGAAAATATTTCTGGTATAATTAATTGGTGTAATTGTTTATATACTATGCATATTATTAATGAAAAATTAATTTAATTTTCATAACACTATGGACCCTCTCAACACACATGCATACACATGCATTTAACTATCTTAATTTAATTAGCTATATTATTCAAAATAAATAATAGCATCATTTGTATAAAATTAAAATAATACAATTACTTGTTATAATTATTTTTAAATGTTTACGAGACGAAAAGATATTTCAAATAACTTATTAATAACATGTTGTGGTATATATTCATTATTGATTATATTATATTATTTACTTCATTAAAATTTTTATTCATTAACAATTATCAGTCATAAATTTATTTTTAATTTGTCTTAATTTAAGAATAAAAATATTCGTGTTTAAAATTATCCTTCAATTATTAAATTTTTATAATATTATAAATGTATTTTATTTAAGTTTATAAATTTGAAGAGTATGAATTCATATTTATATAAAAATATTATTTATATTATGAAACTTTTGTTTTCTAATTGTAAAAAAAAGAAAAAGAATATGATATTAATTTTGTGGTAATGAACTTACTAAAATTAAATCTAGATAATATTATTTTGAAGTATTAAGATATAATTTATCAACTGAAATATAAAAATACTATAAATTAGATGTAAACTCGTATATATGATATAATTGTCACCTCTTAATTTTTGTCAAACCAAGAGAAAAAATTATATATTGCACTATTGTAATGTAAAAAGAATTACTTTTATTCAAATTTATTTTGAAATTATTCGAAATAAACTTATATGCTGAATGAATTTTTTTATAGCTTTAAAATTTTGACCACCTCAATTGAATCCTAATTTTGTCACTGATGATAATATTTTCTCCATATAATTTTAACTAAGTCATATTTGAAAAAAAACATTCAAAAGTGTACTTAGTCACAATTTTAAAATCTTGAAATTGTAAATGTATCTAATTACAATGAGTTTAATTTGGCAATATTACCACTCATTGATGGTCATATTACTCCTTTAATTTTCCTACAATATTTTAAGTAGATCTTTCATTGTTAGATATTCAACTTTTAACTTTTCATGAGAAATAGTTCTTGTCAATTATGTTAAGCGCTACAATCTCAATTTTGATAAGATTTGACATAATACAAGCTAAAAGAAAGCAAAGAAATAAAATCTTTGCATTAAACTTATATAAGTTGGCAACATATTATAAAATAAAGTTAAATATAATAAAGACAATACAAGTAATTGAAGAAGATAAAATAGATAAGAGGTTTTTGTTATTATCTCAAAATAACATCAAAAGCCTCTATTTATAGGTTCATATTTATAAGTTACAAAATGAAATGTCTTAATTAATAAAATTACATTTAATTTATTAGTCATAAAATGAAGAGTTACAATAAAAATAGGGATATAAAGAATATATCAAATAACACTTCTAGTCACAAAATAATAATGAAAAAATAGCATCCTACACTATATTTTTAAAAATTTTTACTTTTTTACCAGTGGTATTTTAGTAATTTTATTATAAACTTATAATAAACTCATTATAAACTGTGTGAAATTTATAAATTAATTATAAACTCATTGTAAATTAATTATAAACTCATTATAAACTCTCTGTAAACTAATAAAAATATGGTATTTTGTTAAATATTTTATAAATTATGGTATTATGGTAAATATTTTATAAATATGGTATATTTGAAATTATTTTCAATTTTTCATATATTTTTGTCAAAATTTCAATAATAATTGATTCAGGACTTGAAGTTATAAATATTCACTAAAATATATATTCATAATAAGAATTTATTTATCTCATTTGCTATATCTATTTATGTATATATACTCAAGTGGGATAAAATAAAATTTTGATTTTAAAAGGACTTTCCACTATATATAATGGTTTATCAAAATCAGAAATGCCCTATTGTGACTCTTCCACCTTGTCTATATATATAATACAATGGTGCTATGAGTTTGATAACCTAATGTAATCATCCACCATTGCCTGCAAAACACAGTGGCTTCATACTTGGTCCACTATGTGCAAGTGCCCAAAATGCATAAGTTTTTCTCTTTTTCAATAAGCATGACCTAAAAAAAATATATGTCTCTCTAACCTATGCAAATTCCATCTCAACCTATCCCTTTTAATTTTAATAAGTATAGATGATTTTAGGTTTCATATAAATTGTTGACCAATTATGAATTAGAAAATTAAATATATTATTATTATTTTAAAACATAACTTATTTTATTTTTTTAAATTATTATGTTATAAAACACTTAATCCGTCAATATTTTATACTAATTTTAAAATGATTTGAACTAAAGTGTTAATTATATATAAAGTTTTATATAAAAATTTCAGGTCTAGTAAATAGGAATGACAACGAGTTAAATATTGATCCGGTTTCTCAAAATTCTTACCCTACCCTATAAGTGAAATGATATACCCTAGCCATCATCCAATTCACTTCGAGTTGGATTGAATTAGATGTAAGTAATACTATTGTCACAGATCGGACTAAAACAAATAGGGTTGACTCATAAGTTGGATAGGGTAGTAAAATACATATTTATATGAAAATCAAATATAAAAAATAATAAAAAAATATAATTATAATAGTCAACTCTCTTCACAGAAAAAAAATGTTAATATCAAATGTGATTTCATTAGCATAAATATCTCTTAAAATATAAGCAATATCATCATCAATAAATAAATTTAATTAAATAATATATTAAATTAATTAATTTAAATAATTAAATGTGTTTTACATCTCATTTTTTTATTTAAAATAAATTAATAAACTAATATTAAATAAACATTGCATAAAATTCATTAGTATATTATTTGAAACTAAATATTATATAAATATTTAAATATATATATATATATATATTGAATCAGGTTCTGGTAGGGTTATACATAATTCGTATCCGACCCAAACCCATCTTGAGTATGATTTTCTAATCCATGTCATACCCTAACTATAAACATATCAGGTGTAGTGTAATTTTATCTAATCGGATCAGATAGGATTGGATGTCCATTATATCGGATAAAATTGCAATCCCTAGTAGTAAGTAACTCACAATAAATGAAAATATATTTGTTAATTAATAAATTAATAATGTAATAGTCTTTGCATTAATATATAATATACAAATTAAAAATTCAAACAGTATATTAATATATAATATACAGATTAAAAATTCAAACATTATAACTTCTTTTTTTAAGTTTTTTTTGAAAATTAAAGAATTAATTAAAAATAAACATAGAGAGTCTTAAAATATGGGAGATATATACTTTCATTCCTATTTAGGTGCTGTTTGATTTGGGATGGAAATCATAATAGAAATGAGTTATTCTCATTATCGTTGTTTAATTGAATAAAATAAATAGAATAATGAAAATTTTATTATTGTAAGAAAAGAAATAAATCATTCACTATGACTATTAAATCAGTTTTAATTTCTAATTGGAATAAAACTAAAAAAAAAACCTTATCTCTATCAATTATCTTCATATATCTCCAAAAACACACAAAATTAAATTAATTTTCTTCATCCATCTCAGAAAAAAATATTTATTTATTGATTATTTTTTTTGTTTTTCCTATTTCAGAGCGCTTTATATTTATCTTAGTAAAACTTAAAAAGCTAAAAAATGATGCACTTTAACTATTTATTAATGATATTTTTTTATTAATACTTGAATTATCAAAATAAAAACACTTCATATAAATACATGTTTATGTGCATGCATTTATACATAATTTAAAAATTATTATTGATACAAATTCTAGTTCTATCACAATTTAGATAGTTTTAAAAGAAATCGGATTCCAATTTTAGACTGAACTAAATAAAAAAATAATTATTTTGATTTTATTTCATTCCGATTTCAATTTTAATTTTGATTTGGAAGTTCTAACCAAACTCTCTTAAATAATTCCAAAACAAACCAAAATTACCGTAACACTACATAAAGTTCTCATCGTATGATGGCTATAAGTTGATGGGTATAAGTTTTTTCCTCTCTCTTTTTTTTTTAACAAGAAATAGTTAATAATTTCAAGCTTTCAACAAGATAAACATGGTTATTTCCAAATTTCAGTAGTAATTATTTCCATATATTGAAACTTGTTTGACACCATATATATATATATATAAATATAAATATACATATATTTTATATAATTTGTATTTTCAAAGTCGAATCAGGTTAAATTATAAAGGTGATCAATCTCTTTTATATATTTAAAATTTAAACTTAAGACCTCTAATTAAATTAGAACAATATCTTATTAACTGATATGCGTAATCGGTGATTGTTTCACACCATATTAACACCACAAATCAAATCAATTTAAATTCAGTTTTTGGAAATTGAGTTCCTTTCATTTGTTATTTTTTCCTTTACCTTTAGTCCATATTTCTAGTTAGGTAGTGCTGCGCTTTCAAGAATCCTACATATAACTCCAAATAACTTTCACGGGACAACAAAGCAAGACTTGTAAGTTTCAGAAATGAAACAGAGTCTAAGATTGGCATGTCTCTAATACATGTTAGTTCATTGTATTGTTTCTTTTGTTTTTCTCATTTAGCTTCATGTCTAACATTCAAAAGAATAAAAACAAAATTAAATTATTTGTAGTTTTATTATCTTCTCAATCAAATCTAAATCTAAACATCATCTCTTCTTACAAACAAAATACTCTAATAACCAAGTGTCCGCATAAAGTCAAAATTTCAAATCTAAACAACATTCTTTTCTTCTTCTTTTTTTTTAAAAAAATCATATTTGAATTTCAGATATTATAATACCCCTTCTGTCCTAAAAAAATTACCACATTTCTTTTTCTATAACTTTTAAAAAAATATAATTTATATATTGATAATTTATATATTTTTTTCCTATTTTTGTTCATATAATAAATAATATAAATTTTTATTAATTTTTATTTAAAGTATGAATTTATTAGATGATAAAATAAAAAAATAATTTTAAAGATATATTATAAATAAAATTAAATAATTATTTTAGAATATTTTAAAATAAAATAATAGATAATTTTTATGAGACGAAGAGAATAAATATTTTAAATTTTTTTCCAAACTTTAAATTCGTTAAATAAAATCTGCCGATATAAATCCAATAGCGTTTAATTTTTTTTTATTTAAATTGTATAGATATTCAGCTTGAGTTCAATTATGGGCATTTTAGCGGCTAGCAGATAGTTGTCAAACATGTAAAATAACAAATAAGTATATCATTTTATATATTGTTATAATTTTTTTTATTAATTATATGTGAAAAGGAATGATACTTAAAATTAAAATTTAAAATTTAAGAGCAACATAAATTTTTTATCTTCAAATTATATCTTGGTAATTATTATTATAATAAATTTTAGTGGCATGCAAATTAATAATTTTAACATTACACACATACATATATTAATAAAAATAACTACAACTTTTAAATTAACTTCTATTTAATTATATGAATCTATATAAATATTAAAATATATAAAAAATTAAAATAATGATGTGTATATTTTTTTTATTTAGTAAAAATTTTTTCGTAATTATTTTAAATTTTAATGGCATTATTTAATAAAAGCTCGCTTTGAATTAAAAAATTACAAATTTTGGCTTTTCATTCAACAGTTAATTATATTTCCAAAAATTAACATATGAAATTAGAATCGTTTATTTTTAATTATTCTTTTACCAAACATTTTATATCAATGTTGGGATGTACAAACACTCACCGCTGACTTGCAAAAATCAAATCAAACGGACACTTTATATGAAATATATAAATGGGACATCTGATATAGAGTTATAGCATTTATTTCAGGGAATGCTTTGTATATTTGTGTTAAGCAAAGATGAGGACATTCTCAGCAGAAGCTTATGTATTGGTGCTCTTCTGCTTTTTTCTATCTTCAGGTACCCTTTTTCTCTCTCTTTTTGTGACTATACCACAAGCAATTAGAAGCTTAATTAACTGTACATTTTCTTCATATACTGTTTATTGCAGGACATAGAATTATTCATGCTTTCTCCTATGACTATTCTGCATCAACTGAGGCAAGTAGAAACTTTAAATTTCATTTATTTTTCTGCTATAACAACAGAACTATACATGTTTACCATTTTCTCAGTTGTTAATGACTTGTTGAACAGTGTTTGGTAGAGCCACAGAGAGCAAAGTATGAAGGAGGAATAATAGCTAATCCCGAATTTAGTTATAGCATAGAGAGTTGGAGTGTGTTTGGTGAAGGAGCAATTAAAGAAGGAATGTCAAACGATGGAAATAGATTCATTATTGCACATAGCAGAGCACAATCACTTGACAGTGTCTCCCAAATTGTTCAATTTGAAGAAGGAAAACTCTATAGTTTCTCTGGTAAGTCTCCAGAGCTTAAGAAACTTATTTTTTATTTTTTATATTTTACTTTTCCTTTCCCCCTTATATGTACTTGCTCATTTATTCAGTTGCCACAAACTTCTATTGGGTCAATTATATATCTCAATGTCTCTCTCCATAAATTGAAGGATTAACTAATATTGAACTGAGATAGTGAGATTCAGCTTGGATTCAAATCAACAATGGAAGTGAGAGTGTAGCAGTTATTTTCAGAACTGTTAATGGTGAATTAATTTGCGGGGGTAGATTCATAGCCGTGGAAGGATGCTGGTCTTTGTTTAAAGGTGGCATTTTTGCAAATTTTTCATCAGGCCCCGTTCAGATTTTGTTCGAGGTAGTAACTCTACACATTTTAATTTTTCTTTTTGTAGTATCTGAAATCTGAAATACAAGTTGTGTTTGATCAAAATTGTATATGTGATGTGGATAACTATTGGTTTTTTATAATCACTGTTCAAGAGCAAGAATACAATGGTGGAAATTTGGGTTGATAATGTCTCTTTACAACCCTTTACCATGGAGGAATGGAGATCTCACCAACAGGAAACCATTCACAAGGTAATTACAGGAAATGTATATACATTTATATATATATGTATTATCATTTATATTTGATTTTTTTCAAAAATATCAAA
Source organism: Garcia nutans (assembly GCA_947685225.1). Taxonomy (NCBI): domain Eukaryota; kingdom Viridiplantae; phylum Streptophyta; class Magnoliopsida; order Malpighiales; family Euphorbiaceae; genus Garcia; species Garcia nutans. The sequence continues at coordinate 10,120,501 of CANTUV010000066.1, read as the reverse complement.
TAATAAACAAAATTTTAAAATATCCATTCTTTTTTTATAAAAATATTCATTTTTCCAACTTTCAATTTCTAAAACATCTCATTTTCATATTTGTACATAGCTATGTCCAACTTGCAAAGATACATTAAGTATATCAAAAATATACAAAAACTGTAGGGTATTTTTGGAAAGCAATTCAAAGCAAAGTTCCAAGCAATTTCAAAATCAATTGTGAATTCAAACAATTGCAGGAAAGAAAAAGCAAAGTAAAATTCCAAGTAACATATTCAAAAAGGACAGCAGTACAAGTTGCTGTAGTATCTATAAAACAAACTCAAACAAGCTTCCCGTTTGGATGTGGCATGAACCATTACATTATTGAAAATACAGATTATCAAAACTGGTTTGCTTCAAGATTCAGGTACGCAACTTTCACTAATGAAATGAAATGGTATAGTACAGAGAAAAAACAGGGTCATGAATATTATACAGATGCAGATGCAATGGTCAAATTTGCTAAAGAAAATATCATTTGTATTCGAGGGCATAACATTTTCTGGGATGATCCTAAGTACCAACCAGACTGGGTCAAAAATCTCTCTCCCTAAGACTTACGAAAAGCTGCAGTGAAACGAATAGATTCAGTGGTTTCAAGATACTCAGGGCAGTTAATTGCTTGGGATGTAATGAATGACAATTTGCATTTCAGGTTTTTTGAGGATAAGCTTGGCGAAAATGCCTCTTCTGAGTATTTTTCTGTTGCTTATCAGCTTGATCCTCTGACGACAATGTTTATGAATAGTACAACACTATTGAAGATTGTGAGGATCAGGATTCAAATCCTGTCAAGTACAAGAGAAGATTTAAGGAAATCTTATCATATCCTGGAAATGAAAGAATTTTAGCAGAAATTGGTGTGCAAGGTCATTTTAGTTCAGACCAACCAAATCTTGCTTACATGAGAGCTTCATTAGACATTCTAGCTTCCACAGGATTACCTATATGGCTTACAGAAGTAGATGTTGGCAGAGGCCCAAATCAGGTTTACATTGTTCAAGTTTTTTCAAGAAACCATCAGAATTAGTTTTAAAATTTGTGGTGTATTGATGCACAAATACTAATGTTCTCTTTGGTGCAGGCAGAGTACTTGGAGCAGGTACTGAGGGAAGGATACTCTCATCCTGGAGTGGAAGGGATTATAATGTTTGTCCAGCAGTAGCAGGCTTCAATGTTACAACTTTAGCAGACAAAAATTTTAAGAATACCTCATCAGGAGATGTTGTGGATAAGCTGATTGATGAGTGGAAATCTAAGACGAGAAATTGAAGCAGATAGTGAAGGATTTTTTGAAGATTTACTGTTTCATGGAGATTAAAACATAACTATTACAGACCCACTTACCAATTCCTTTACTAATTTTAGTTATAAACTTATAAAAAATGACACAAAAGGCATTGTTCGTCTTCATATCAATGCTTGATAAATGAACTGTCATCATTGATCAACATCTCTAATTACTAATTATGTATGTAGCAATAGAAAAAATAAAGAAACTAAAAAAGTTTTTCTTTTGGTAGTATATATAAAACAAGTAATTAAGAAATAGTTCATTATATTTCAAAAAAAAAAAAAGAAATAGTTCATTATATAAATTATGCAGAAACCTTAAATTATTTAATTTACTTTTTGTACATAAACATTTATTTGGATTAACAACTTTGTGACCAGCTGAGTACCCTGGGCAAGTGCACATCACATGGATAATTGTTAATCATAATTACAGTAAAAGTGGATTTCTCTACAATTATTTAGGATAGGTTATATTACTTTTGTTATAATTTATTACCTACTTATTAGATCCCTTTAAATACATTAATATATTGTGTGTGTCACATTAACAGCCACATCAACTTCTAATATTTAAATTATTTTTTATAAATATACTGGAGTCAAAACTTAAACTTTGCACCGCCACCACCATATAAGAAAAATGTTATACCATTTGAGCCACATCACCTTTTATTCTAATTTATTACATATTGATTAGATCTGGAGATCAAATTTCATCATTCTATCTATCTATCTTTAATTATTTCTTCTTTGCTCGTCCTTATTCGAAAGAAAAAAAAAAATCCATCAATATCTTGTTATCTAATTCTATTTCACACCATTGGGCATTGTGTTCTTGTTAAATTCAATTTAAAAAAAAAATGAATTTGTTCATTTTGTCATTGTTCAAATAAAAAAAAATCTAATTCCTTGTTATCTTCAATATCTTGTTCTTCGTTTTCATTGTGTTCAAATAGTATCCTTTAATCCCAAGAGTTTCAATTCTTTAATTGTGTTCCTTGTGATATTCGTTTAATTCAATTCATACAAAAAAGAAAAGTGTTTTTGATCTTAAAATTCTTCAAAAGTTGATTCAGATTGAGTTTGTAGCTGTCAAAGATAAATTCAAAACCCTAGAGGATGTAAAAGAGCTAAAAAAAAAACTAAAACAAAAGGAAAAAAAAAGGAGTATAGAGAATTTTTTTATCTATAAATTGTTCTATTTCTTTGTGATCATATAGTTTGTGGGGATTTTGATCCTTACAACTAACCTTGATAAGAGATCTTGAGAGATAAGAGGCAAGAGTGTGAGCTCATCTAGAAAAAAAAGCCATAATTTGAGTGTAAACATGAGAGAAATTGAGTGACCAAATTACTTGAGAGAAATATGTTAGGGAGTGAAGTAAGGATTTTAAGCATTATTATATTCTCGTTTTACTAATAACCTTTTGTTGCAGCTCATAACTACACTTATAAACATGAGCGGTGAAGGTAGACAAACTCAAGGAGAAATTGATTGAGTACAAGCTATGTCAGACATAATGTTAAGTATTTAGTCGACAACTAAATGATCTAATGGATCGAATAGAGAGAGTAGAAGCAAGGGGACAATAAAATAATGGCCTTAATATCTAGAGAAGAAGGGATAATAGGAGAATTCAAGTTGAAGAAGGTTTAGAGGAAGAGGAATCTTATGGAGATAATGGAGAAGAAGAAGAAGTCGGACCTAGAGGTAGAAATAACAATCACAAGGGAGTAGGAGTGAAGCTGAAGATTCCATCTTTTCATGGTCGAATAATGGATCCAAAAGCATACCTTGATTGGGAGAAGAAAATTGGACTAGTATTCGATTGTTACGAATACATCAAATCCAAGAAAGTTAAGCTCATTGTTGTTGCATTCGAGGATTATGCTATCACAAGATGGAATGATACCCAGCAAAAGAGAAGGAGGAATAGGGAAAAGCATATTGAAGAGTGGAGAGACCTTAAGTTTATCATGAGAAGAAGGTTTGTATCAAGTCACTACTATAGGTTCCAAGAGTGTAGAAGAATATTACAAGGAGATAATGGTTTCAATGATTAGAGCCAACATAAAGGAGGATAGAGAAGCTACAACGGCAAGGTTTCTCAATGAGTTGAATGGAGACATATTAAATGTGGTGGAGCTACAACCATATATGGAAATAGATGAGTGATAAGTGCATATCAATTATATATATATATTTTTATCAGTTTTAGCATGAAATTGAGTTGAATTAATTTATTCTAAGTGTATTTATGTGTTTTATCTTTATTACTTTTTTAGTAAGGCTTAGCTTGAATTAATTTCTTGTGGGACCTTTGCACACAGATATTTTAGATACATCGAACTTTTAAGACTTCAATAAAGATTTCGGTGATGATAGAGTTCGAGATTGGAAAAGTTTTTTTTTTTTTTATGAAGTTTGTAAATGATATCTTAAGCTTTCTAGAGAGGTCTAGTTCATTAAAGGAATGTTTACATAACTACCCTAAAAAATAACTTTTATTATAAAAATACTATAAAAATTAAAAATATTTACACTTTTATAAAAAATTGGTGTAAATTTTCAAAAATACCTCATTTCTCAATAAAACAAAAGTTTTTTTTTTTCAAAAATACCTCTTCCCTCACTATAATCAATATTTTTATTCAAAATTTTATTTTTTTCAAACTTGAATATTAAAATAAAAATATTTTAATAAAATAATAAAAATTAATATTTTACATTATTTTTCATTATATAAAAATTACAATTTTTCATAAAAAAGAAAAAAAAATTAATTTTAATTATAAAAAAATAGGTAACACTAAAAAAATATATATAAATATATTAAAAATTTATTAAATTTAATTTTAAACAAATTTTACATATTATAAATAAGAAAAAACTAAAACAAAAATACACAATTTCGTTATGTAAATGTATAGTAGATGTGTTGTAGGTGTATTGTAGATGTTATCTTTATGTTATATATTTGTTATTTAGGTTGTGTATATTTTATGAAAAAATTATTGAATATTATGTGAATATTGTGTGAATATTTTTAGAATAAAAAATTAAAAAATAAATATTAAAAATATTATGTAGATGTGTTGTATAGTTATTGTAGATCTATTATTGATGTGTTGTAGATGTGTTATAGATATGTAGATGTAGTTTGTATTATTTAGTACATATTTTATATATGTTGTGTATAAATTATATATATATATATTTCTTTTTTTATGTGTATATATTAAAACTATGACATTAAAAAAAATTTTATATAAAAAAATAGATAAAAATAAAATAGATAAAAATCGAAAAAAAAAACAAAACTGAAAAAAAAACAGCGTGAAAATGTAAAAATGTAAATAGGTTAGCGTGTCCCGTAAATTTGAAAGCTCAAAGTTAAAGTGCCTAAACAGTGTAATTATCCCTTCATTAAAATCTAAGATCATTTGGGTTTCTAAATATTAAGTCAAAATTAGACTTGAGATGCTGAAGTAGAAATTTCATCCATACAATTGAGAGTAATTGAGCTATATTTTAGGCTTCCAGAGTCCAGTTGAAGTGATTTAAGAGTCTAAAATCATCTACTCTTCAAAATCTACAACTTTGATGAAGGAGTCAGATTGAGATAAGGTTGTTATGTAATAGTAAATTAGCTTGCAAAATATAATTTGAATTCTACAGAAGTAGATTGCACCTAGGAGTTTATTTTAAGGTAGTTGGATATTGTTAAACAATTGTTATTCTATTCTATTAAGTAGGCAGACTTAGAGCAAAAGAGGAGGTTGGAAAATATATTTTTCTAGGGTTTTATTATTCTAAAGAAGAATTCAAGAGGGATATTGTAGAGGACTAGACCAAGAGATTGGAGTTGATCTACATTTGACTTTAAAGAGTTTTCCTTCACTTGCCTTAGTTATTTCTATTTCAGTTTATTTTGTATTTAATATGTTTAATTCAATTAATATGATGGATTTTCTTATTAACATGAGTAGTTAAATCTGTTATCTAGAATATCGATGAAGTGTGATTGATTGTTTGATACATGTTTGTGATCTATTTTTCTTTATTCATGTTAGTACTATTATTGAGCTTAATGTTTGTAATTGTTTGGCCACCAATTGTATGATTTTATATTAGTAAATAAGTTTAAGAGAAATGTTCATTGATTGAAATTAAGTAATAGAATCACAAGAAAATAATTGGTATGAAAGTATTAAATTAGAGATGTGTGGAATAATATGAATGATTGGCTCTTAATGAATTGATTATAGGTTGTTAAGGCTATTGAGAAATAGGTTAATAATTTATAATTAATATGTTATTATGTCTTGAGAAAGAATAGTAATTATTTAAGAATAATTTGTCCATGACATGAATGACTAAAATTAGATTAATAGATACAAGAAATTATCCATTCGATTATCACATGGATTTAATATTCTAGGTTGTTTGTTTGATTGTTATCTTTATTAAGTAAATTACTATTAATTAATTTAGATTTAGAATTATTTTTCTTCTTAATCATATTCATCATTTGATTGCCTAAATAGTAATTAAGTTGATTCTGGTTGGTAAATAGTAAATGCTCTCTATGGGAACGATATCTTATTTCATAACTATATTATTTGAATATAATTTCGTGCACTTGTAGATTTTGAATATTAAGTTTTTAGCACCTTTGCGGGGGAGTGAATTTATTAATATCAAAATCAATTAACATGAATACTAATTTAAGCATTTTTATTTTTATTTTTATAGGTGCTGTTGAGATTTGCACAAGTTTATGCAAATATCAAAAGATCAAGAGTTATTGCCATTTAATCTAGAGATTGAAAGAACTTGTAGAAATCTAAACAAGCAGCGGAAGGAAAGAATTATAGAAGAGAGAGCACAAAGGTGATTATAGTTGGAAGAAGAACAAGAAAATTTTCATCTAGATTTTAAAGCTTTGATTGAGGAAGAAAACATGGGAGATAAAAATAAATTATTGCAAGAATATGCTATGCCCACTCCTGATGGATCAACATCAGGGATTGATAGACCAATTTTTGAAGCTAATAACTTGGAAATTAAACTAGCTTTCATCCAAATGATCTAGAATACACTAGTTTGGTGGATTCCTAAGTGATGATCATCATGCTCATATCACTAGTTTCTTAGAGATGTGTAACACTTTCAAGATAAATGAAGTGTCAAGGGATGCAATCCACTTGAGATTGTTTCCATTTTCTTTGAAAGATAAAGCTAAAAGCTGGTTGAAATCCATACCAAGGGGAACTATCACAACATGGGATGACTTGGCAAAAAATTTTTTGCCAAAATTCTTCCCACCTTCTAAAACAACCAAGTTAAAGAATGACATTACAACCTTTTCTCAATATGATATGGAGAATCTCTATGAAGCTTGGGAGAGGTAAAAGAATTTACTTAGGAAGTGCCCACATCATGGTGTACCTGAATAGTTAATTATTCAAACTTTCTATAATGGTTTGAATGGTTCCACAAGATTAATGCTTGATGCAGCAGATGGAGGGTGTTTTAATACAAAGAATCCTGATGAAGCTTATGGTTTGATAGAAGAGATTCTAACTATCAGTGGAATATAGACAAAAGCAGCCATAAAAGAACTATTGCTATGCATGAAATTGATGTTTTGACAACCATTAATGCTAAAATTGATACTTTGGTTAAAAGAATGGATCAAATGAGTGTCAATTCACTTTAAAGCCAAGCTATTGGTGAAATTTGTGCTGAAAAACATGCTACAAATGAGTGTGGAATAAATAATACTAATTTGAGCCAAGGGTTGGAACAAGTGTATTATGTTGCTAAGGAAGACAAAAAAAACAATTCTTACTTGAACACTTACAATCCAGGTTAGGGGAATCATCCAAATTTCTCATGGAACAATCAGAATGCTATGAGACAACCTCTAGGATTTCAATATCAAGAGAAGAAATCATATGTGGAGGAGATGTTTATTTCTTAACTGGCTAAAACTGATTCATATCTTCAAAACCAACAAGCTTCAATCAAGAATTTGGAGACTGAAATTAGTCAATTGGCAGACATGGCGAATAATAGAGCCCAAGGAACATTGCCTAGCAATACTATTATTAATCCTAAGGAACAAGTAAAGACAATCACCTTGAGAAGTGTAAAGCAATTAAAGGAACCATTACCTAAGAAGCTAACCAAGAAGAAGTCCATAAAGGAAGATAAGGAAGAGGAGCAGCCCCAAAATAAGAAAGAGATAGAAGAATTGAAGCCATATCAGCCTAAGATTTCTTTTCCTCAACATCTTTATAAATCTAATGATGAGAAATATTTTCTTAAATTTCTTGATATATTTAAGAAACTTCATATTAACATTCCTTTTGCAGAAGTTATAACTCAAATGCCCAAATATGCTAAGTACTTGAAGGAAATTATTTCTAACAAAAGGAAGATGGAGGATTATGGAACAACAATGCTAACTGAAGAATGTAGTGCAATTATCCAAAAGAAGCTATCTCAGAAAATGAAAGATCCTGAAAAATTTATTATTCCATGCAAGATTGGAGATCTTCAATTTGGTATGGTTCTTTGTGATCTTAGTGCTAGCATTAATTTAATACCTTTGTCTATTTATAGGAAGCTTGAGATGAAAGGAATGAAGTCCATAACAATTTCATTACAATTGACTGACAAATATGTTACCTATTCACAAGGAGTCATTAATGATGTATCGGTAAAAGTAGGTAAATTCATATTTCCAGTAGATTTTATTGTGCTTAATATGGAAGAAGATGAAGAAACACCTCTAATATTTAGAAGACCATTCCTTGCTACAAGCAAAGCAATTATTGATGTAGAAGGAGGTAAATTGACCTTACGTGTAGGTCAAGAAGAGGTAACTTTTGATGTCTTAAGTTCTAAAAAGTATTCTATGGAATATGAATCTTGCTATAAAATTGATGTGATTGACTATTGTGTTGATGAAATTGTTGAACATGTGCTTGAACCTTTTAATGAATTAAATGAAGTGGATGATTGCATTGCATATATAGAAAGTAATTGCATTAGGGAGACAACCTTTGAAATTTTAGAAAAAAGTTCTAAATCATCTTTACCTTCCATTGAAACTCCTCAAATCTTGAACTAAAACAATTACCTGCACATCTAAGGTATGCATTTTTAGGGGAAAACTCTACCTTATCAATTACTATTTCTGCATATTTGAATAAGGAAGAGGAAGATAAACTTTTGTATGTTTTTATGAAGCATATTAGAGCTATAGGATGGACCATAGCGGATATTAAAGGCATTAGTCCTTCTTTATGCATGCATAGGATTTTAATGGAAGAGAATAATACTCCTACTATAGAGCATCAACGTACATTAAATCATAATATGAAAGAGATAGTGAAAGGAGAAATCATTAAATTACCTGATGCTGAAATTATATATCCAATATCTGATAGCAAATGGGTGAGTCCTGTGAAAGTTGTGCCTAAGAAAGGGGGAATAACTGTAATTAAAAATAAAAGCAATGAATTAATCCCAACTAGGAAGGTAATAGGTTGGTGTGTGTGTATAGATTATAGGAAGCTAAATTTGGCCACTCGAAAAGATCACTTTCCTCTACTTTTTATAGATCAAATGCTTGAAAGACTTGTCGGATATGCTTATTATTATTTTCTAGATAGATATTCGGGATATAACCAAATACCTATTGCACCCTAAGATCAAGAGAAAACTACATTTACTTGTCCATATGAAACTTTTTCATATAGAAGAATATCTTTTGGTCTGTATAATGCATCTACAAATTTTCAAAGGTGTATGATGATAATTTTTTCTGATATGATTGAAAAATATATTGAAGCATTTATGGATAATTTTTCTGTCTTTGGTTCTTCATTTGATCATTGCTTAGATAATCTTTCCCAAGTTTTGCAGAGATTTAAAGAAACTAACCTTGTTTTGAATTAGGAAAAGTGTCATTTTACGGTTCAAGAAGGAATTGTGCTTGGACATAAATTCAACTAAGGGTATTGAGTTAGATAGGGCAAAAATTGAGGTGATTAATAAACTCCCACCTCCCACATCGATAAAAGGAGTGAGAAGTTGTCTAGGTCATGTAGGTTTTTATAGAAGGTTTATTAAGGACTTCTCAAAGATTACTAAACCCCTGTGTAATCTTTTGACAAAAGATATTCCCTTTCAGTTTAATCAAGAATGTTTAGAGGGTTGTAATCGGCTTAAAAAAGAACTGATATCTGCCCCAATAATAGCAGCTCCATATTCGAATATACTTTTTAACTTATGTGTGATGCAAGTAATTATGCAGTGGGAGCAGTTATTGGTTAAAGAAAGGATAAAAAGTTGCATGTCATTGCTTATGCGAGTAGAACTCTCAATGAATCGTAACTCAATTATGCCACTGACGAGAAAGAACTTTTGGATATCATTTTTACTTTTGATAAATTTAGATCATATCTTATAAAAGTAAAAACTATTATTTATACTGATCATGCTACTATTAGATATCTTCTTGCAAAGAAAGATGCAAAGCCTAGACTAATTCACTGGATTCTTCTTTTGCAGGAATTTGATCTAGAGATTAAGAATAAGAAGGGAGCCAAAAATTCAGTTGTTGATCACCTATCGAGAATGAAATAATTGGAGGATGATGACGCTCAACCAGCCATCAATGAATACTTTCTAGATGGACTTATTTTTGTGATATATGATTCTCTTACTTCTAAATCTCCTTGGTTTGCTGATTATGCTAATTATTTAGCATGCAAAATACTCCCTAATGATTTAACTTATTAACAAAAAAAGAATTTTTTGCATGATGTGAGATATTACTTTTAGGATGATCCATATTTATTAAATATTACTCTGACCAAATGATTAAAAGATGTGTGAATGTGGTTGAAATTCATAGTATATTGAATCATTGTCATGCTCTAGAATGTGGGGGTCATTTTGGATCTTATAGGATAGCTGCAAAAGTACTTCAATGTGGATTATATTGGCCTACATTATTTATGAATGCTTATAAATTTGTGTCTAACTGTGATAAATGTTAAAGAATGGGTAATATTTTCAAAACGAATGAAATGCCTTTAACAAACATTTTAGAGGTTGAACTTTTTGATGTTTGGGGAATAGATTTCATGGGATCATTTTCACCTTCTTATGGGAATCGATATATATTGGTTGTAGTGGATTATATGTCTAAATGGGTGGAAGCGATTGCCTTACCATCGAATGAGTTAAAACATGTTGTAAAAGTTTTGAAAAAGAATATTTTTATTAGTTTTGGTGTCCCTAGGACAATTATTAGTTATGGAGGCAAGCATTTTTGTAATCATTATTTTGATGTATTATTAGCTAAATACGGTGTTTCTCATCTTGTAAGTATCCCATATCGTCTTCAAACTAGTGACCAAGTGGAAATCTCAAATAATGAATTGAAGCGAATACTAGAAGCCACCGTTAATTTTTCAAGAAAATATTGGTCAAGTAAGCTTGTTGATGCTCTTTGGGCATATAGAATAGCTTTCAAAACACCTATACGTATGTCTCCTTACCGAATAATATTTGGAAAAACTTGTCATTTACTAGTGAAGACAGAGCATAAAGCTTATTGGGCAACTCAATTCTTGAAATTTTAGCAAGATGTTATTGGTAAGAAAAGATTATTGCAATTGAATGAGTTAGATGAATTACACTTACATGCTTATGAAAATGCTAGAATTTATAAAGAAAGAACTAAAACATGGCATGATAAGCATATAAAAAAGAAAGATTTTCATGAGGGACAAAAAATGTTATTATTTAGTTCAAGAAAAATTGTTTTCTGGCAAGTTAAAATTGAGATGGTCAGGCCCTTTTACAATTTCTAAGATTTTTCCTTATGGTGAAGTGGAGCTTCAAAGTGATGATAGTAAATTTAAAGTGAATAGTCATCGCCTTAAACTATATAATGAAAATGGGTTTGAATCATTCAAATCCATTACTTTACTTTCTTGATGCAATTAATTGAAATAGTCAAGCTAATGACTATAGTCAAGTGCTTCTTGGGAGGCAACCCAAGTGATTTTCTTTGAAATTTATTCTTAGTTAGATCATAATTTAACAAGTTTTTAGCATTTGAATTTTGCTATATTCTTTAATGTTTTATTTTTTGTTGTTAAGCAAATAGAAAAAGTGGCGGCAAAAGAGCAAGATGGGGTGAGTTTGAAGTAGTAAAAAAAATGTAGGACCACCAGTGGCTCGGTCCTATCGCGATCGTGCCATTTAGTGCGATCGCAATAGAAGGAGGACCTCCCTCATCGGAAGTAGTCGCGAGCACTCTACGAGGGACGAAAGCTATAGGAATACCATGATCGCAATAGGAAGACCCCTGAACGGGCCACTGTTGTGATCTCGCTGGGTAGCACGATCGCAACGGGCCAGTTTTGAAAATAATAATAATAATAATAGACCTCTTTCCTCACTTTTCTTTCTTCTTCTTCTATCTTTCACACTCCCAACTTCTCTTTCAAAATCCCTAACCATAAACCTCCAAATTTTCTCAAACTCTTCCATAATCACACAAATTTTTATCTAATACACCATACCCATCACCTAAATCATCAAAGCATGGCACCAAAATTGAAAAGTATTATAAGAAAAATATCAACAAGGAAAGGCAAGGAGAAGGATTCAAGCTCTTCAAGGGATGAGGTAGATTTATCTTCCCAATTTAATTCTCCTTTTCCCATTTATAATGAAGAAGAAGGTAAGAGATTTCTATCTCTATGCTATGCAAAATTGATTTTCTTTCTTTAACACTTCAATGTTCAAGGTTGAGTTTACACCAATAAAGGAAGATTGGGCTTGCTAGGAGAAGCTTCCTACTTCTATGTTACCTATAGATTCAAGGATAAATCTTTTTAAAGAGTGAAAGGATGATGTGAGCACGCCCATGCCCACACAAGATCACATCTGTAAGGAAGTAATGGATCTAGCATTGGATGACATATACTTCTTTACTATATTAGAGCATGATTCAAGGACGAATCATCTTGAAGAAGGAGAGTATGATGTAATTATGGATAGCTAATCAAAGAAAAGATTATCATTTTGTTGGAGGCTTTGGGACCCAATTTAGAATGGCAAAAACTTGCATAGACAGTTGTATGAGCATGCAAGTAGACATGCTCATCAGTACTGGAGTGGCAGAAACTTGCATGGGCAGATATATGAGCTTGCACATGGTCATGCACATGAGTACTAGAATTTCTCTCTGCAGAGTTGTAAAGGCAAAAATTCACACCAGCAGATGATCATGCATAATTTGTTGTATAATTTCGGATTCCTTAAATAATTAGGATTTTACTTTATTCTTTCCTTTTCACTAGGTTCTTGTTTAGGATAAATTTATTTGGGAAAGATATCATTTGTATCATTAACATATATTTATAAGACCTAAAGATTTACCAAGATTTATTATTTTCCTATTAGTATAAAGAAATGTTGAATTTTTGTTTCCTAATTAAACAACCTTGTTTCCTTCTAGCTTACGGATTTCTTTGTAGCCTATACATAAAGGCACTCCTTATACATTATCAGATGGAGTTGATCAATTAATAAAATTTTAAGAACTCTATTTATGCACCAAAACCATAAAATATTAGGGTAAGGGAGTTCCTAAGTTCAATTCTTTGAATGTCCCATTTCATTCAGCAATTTTGTAATCCATATATGTCCTCATATAACATAAAATAAAATGTGATAATGGTATTTTATTCAAGATAAGCAAACTTAGGATCATACCTATATCTCCATTAGTCAAGAAAAATGCCATTCACCTAACCTGGTCAAATGGCATAAACATTAAAAACAATTGTGCTGATTAACAACTAGCATCCAAAAAGATGCAAAAGTAAAGATTACAAAAATGTATCAATATGCACTTATGAGAAAAACCAAGATATGGACATATACATATGCATTTAAATTTATTTCCCAAATACAAAAAGGTTTCTAGCTTTTTTATGCTATGTTACAAGCTTACCACCAATTTTTTCAGTCATCTAATCTCTTGCTCACATTTAAGACATTAGGGTCTGCAAATGGAGTTTTCATTGCTATAATATAAACTAAAATGAATTATTCTACTTGCTTAACCAAACCAAACAGAGCTTGATCCAAATGTAGGGCAACAAAAAATTTTAGGAAAAAAAAACAAATAGACACTAAACTACTTAGACAAATGGGTTTTCAAAAACAAATTGACCTTCAAAAATTAAGAATGATGTTTTTTTTAAAGATAACAATATTATTTTTAGTCAAATCACATCAAATTTTAAGAATGTCTGAGGAGCATATCTATATCACTTATGTGATATATCGTAAGTGATGATGCCAAAGAAAAGAAGATTACTCTTAAGGTATATAGCCATTATACATATAAGCAAATTAAACAACAACATTATGCATTAGGTCTAGAGATGTGATTCTCCCAGGTTCAATTCTATGCCCCATATGATTAAGGAATTCAAGAAAAGCATATACATTTTAGTTCACATTTTAGCTGAGGAAACTTGCCGAAGGCAAATATATTCAGCACAGAAATTTGAAAACATTAGATGTTTGACAAGATTCTTCACCAGTGAATAGAAATATTATATCAAGGCAAATTTCATTAGGTAACTAAAAAGAAGGAAAAAAGCCACTTTCATTAATTGTATCTTTCATATAGGGTAACTAAATTTGAACACAATTAATTGAAAACATGGAGCCTCAGTTTAGGCTTCAAAATGTGTCCAATGACTTTAGAAGAAAGTACAAGAAGAAAGAAGGAATTAAAATCAATATATAAAAAACACATTCATTTAAAATATTTTTTGGGCATTTGTTGATTTCGCCTAATATTACAGATTAGATGAAATCAACAAGAAGAAATAGTTACTTGTTCTGGCAATATGATTCACACTCTTTGAGAAAGAGATCTCATTCTATTTTAAAGATTGCCTCACATTTTCCATTTTATTTCAAGAACCCATTAATCATCTAGTTTATAGTTTTGGTTTTGGATATTATAGTCTATAATGTAGAATTCCCAGGAGTGCACAACCATTTCAATATGCAGAACCATGTGATATAACATGAAAGAAATTTTTAGATCATAATAAGTATCTGTAAATGGGCTTGTAACATAAAATTTTAAGCACAAGAACTGCATTTGTTAAGGGGAAAGAAGAATTACTTGTCAAAAATTAAAAAAATGATAAAAAAAAAATAACGTTAAGCTAAAATTCACAAGGACACAAAATGGATCCATAGCTTTAGGCAACGGAGAAAGTCAAATCGAACCTGAACAATATTAAAGAACTAGTGTAAACAAGAAAAGGAAATGAATTACAAAATAGAAGAGAAAGGAATTAAATCTGTAAAAAAAACCCGCAAAATCAACAAATACCCAATAAAGCCCTAGAAAATAACAATAAAAAATTATCTCAATTGAGAAAAATGAATGACTTGATGAGTTAATAAGAGAGAGAAAGTAAATAACGATTGATTATATTATGGGCGCAGCTGGATGCAATTCTTATAATATGTGAGCACAATTGCTCCATATGAATGTCGAGAAAACAATGGAAAAGGAACAGAATTCATTTTTCCTTGGTTTTCTTGGCAAACAAACGGACAAGTTGTCGGTTTTGAGTCAATGAGGTAAAGACGCTTGTTGTTCCTTCAACAGTTCTAAAGAGCACAGAGCGAGAGACCACTGAAAACCGCTTCAACAGTTTTAATTTTGACATGTAATTCCAACGTTATCTTCTACTAATAAGTTTATATTTTATAATATAATATTTTACCGGTGGTTATTTTCAAAAATTGAAAAAAAAAATACATATGTTGGTGTTAAATAAATATAAAATTTTTAAAAATTAACTTTTTTTTTTATTTTAAAAACTTTTATCACAAATCAGTATTTGATCTCTTTAACGGTTCTCATTTTGAAATTCCAAAAACACATACGTTAGTGTTAAAATACAAATTTTTATTTTAAAAAATTATCAAAAATTTATTATTTGTTCTAGCTCTTGCACTTCTTTGGTATTATAATTTTTAAAATATTTATCATAAATTCATCATTTTAAATCAAATTAACAAATTTTTATCAATTTTAATAGACTTAAACTAAAATATAATTAATTTCACGAAATTATAAAAATTAAGTACAAGATGATAAAATTATATATTCAAAATACATTTCTTATTTAATTAAAAAAATGAAAATCAAATGAAATTTTCATTTTTTTGACTTACTGGAAGCTAGACAATAGGTTTTGGTAAATATGGTTGGATTACTACGAGCTAAGTACAAGAGAAGGTGACAAAAGAATATATGTGAGAGCACTCTTATAAAATTTTGAGAAAATTATGTGAAATACATATTTTTCTCTCTAAATTACATTTATATGGTGATTTTTTTATTTATTACATTTATTCTTTGTTTTACATATTTACTGTTTTTCATTTTTTTTCTTCTATTACACCATTTACTCTTTTTCTAAGTTATTGTAGAGAAAATATGTATGCGAATATCTGTGTGTGTCTGCGAAATCAGAAAACCATTGCGATTCACCACTCACTGAAGTTGTCTGGAAGACTGGAACTTCAACTTAGTCGTTTCGGTACCATAGCCGGAGGTGTCCATCACTGTCGGCACTTCTCTGGTCTTTTTCCTCCCTCCCTCCCTCTCTCTCTCTATGTTCTTGTACACATTTAGAAGATTTAAGATTTTCAATTTTCTGAACTGAAATAAGGATTAAGTTAGGTATAAAGGGGCGTTAATGGTGACTGGAAGATTGATTGGGGTGATGGGATTGGGAGGTTTCTTGTATGTGTTGGAAAATACCAACCATTTGGTATTTTTTGACTATGTAAAATAAAAATAATAATAATAATAAATGGTTGTTGGCCTAATTAAGTTAGGCCAACAACCTCATGGGAAGGCCTATATATATGGCCTTCCCCTTCTTCTTCAAAACACACAAATTAAGAGAAAAAAAACATTAGTGAATTGTGAGAGAGAGAGAATTATTTGGGGAGTGACAAAATAGTGAAGTAGTTTAATTTTAGGAGTGTTTGGGAAACACTTGAATGCCATTATTTTGGGTTTATCTCAATTGTAATAATTGTACCTCTAGAAATATTTCTAGAGAAGTCTCTCTTGTAAGCCTACTATTTTTAATAGTGGAAGAATATTTTTCGGAGTTTGTCCCGTGGACGTAGCCCAAAGTAAAAGGGTGAACCACGTTAAATTCGGTGTGTTATTTTGTCTCAGTTTTATAACTATTATCAAGGGTAGTTGTTTTGTTATATTGTGCTATTAATTATCCGAGTGAAATTCTGTCTAAGGAGACTGGGTTTTAAGCGGGACCGCCTGTGACCCCTCCAGCCTTTCCTGGGAATTTTCTTGGTATTTATTTTTAGTACAATATTTCATACACTGTTTACTTGTATAATAGTAAGTAATTTGCGTGCTATTTACTTCCGCTGCACAACAAGTGGTATCAGAGCTGTGGTTCAAGCACACAGTATTGGAGTTAACCTCTTTGTATTAAAGAGATGGAGACAAAGATAAACAAGATGATCAGCCTAAATGGCTCGAATTACCACATATGGAGAAACAAGATGAAGGATCTCCTATTTGTGACGAAAATGCATTTGCCTGTATTCACCACATCAAAACCTGATGATAAATCAGATGAAGACTGGAAGTTCGAGCATGAGCAAGTGTGTGGTTTTATCCGACAGTTTGTCGAAGACAATGTGTATAATCACATTTGTAAAGAGACTCATGCTAAATCCCTATGGGAGAAGCTTGAAAAGTTATATGCTTCTAAAACAGGGAACAACAAGTTGCTCTATTTGACTAAACTGGTCAAAATTAGTTACCGAGAAGGTACATCTTTGGCGGATCACTTGAATGAATTTCAAGGTTTTGTGGACCAGTTGTCAGGAATGGGCATAAAATTTGATGATGAGGTACTCAGTCTTTTACTACTTTCCTCTTTGCCAGAGTCTTGGGAGACTTTGAAGATTTCCATCACTAATTCAGCAGTCGATGGTATTGTTAGTTTGGAATCCGTCAAGAGTTCAATTATGAATGAAGAGATGAGAAGGAGATCTCAAAATTCAGTATCTACATCTCAACCAGATGTTCTGGTTACTGATTCAAGAGGGAGGAGCAAGTTCAGGAGTTCAAATACCAGAGATAAAAGTCGAGGAAAATCAAACAAATATGCAAATGTTGAATGCCATCACTGTAAAAAGAAGGGACATATCAAGAAATTCTGTCGAAAGTTCAAACAGGAGAAGAACAAAGGCAAAGAGATTAAGCGAGATGATAGCAGTGATGATGAACGAGAAACCATGGCTGCCACCATTGAAGAATTTCATGTTATTTCTTATGATAATGATGTGAATATTGCATCCAGTGAATTGGACTGGGTAGGTGATAGTGGTGCCACCATTCATGCCACATCACATAAAGAATTTTTCTCAACATATAAACAAGGAGATTTTGGTGTTGTCAAAATGGGAGACAAGGGTATAGCCAAGATCATCGGCAGAGGTGATATTTGTTTAAAGACAGAAAATGGGATGAGATTATTTTTGAAAGATGTCAGACATGTTCCCAACCTTCGGCTAAACCTGATTTCCATTGGTATGCTTGATGATGAAGGTTTCAGTAGTACTTTCAATGATGGTCAATGGAAACTTACTAAAGGCTCCTTGGTATATGGAAAAGGTAAAAAGTGCTCCAAGCTATATGTGATGCAAGCAAAGCTCTCCGGTGATTCTGTGAATGCAGTGGAGAAAGAAAATATGACTGAATTATGGCATAGAAGACTCAGTCATATGGGCGAGAAAGGGATGGCACAATTGGTAAAGAAGAATGTATTATCTGGAGTTGATAAAGTGGATTTGAAGAAATGTGCTGACTGTCTGGCTGGAAAACAAAACAGAGTTGCTTTCAAAGGTTCCACTCCTTCCAGAATGAAGAATGTATTGGATCTGATTCACTCAGATCTGTGTGGACCAATGTCAAAGTCACTTGGTGGTGCTCAATACTTTGTGACTTTCATTGATGATCATTCAAGGAAAATGTGGGTATATACTTTGAAGTCAAAAGACCAAGTAATAGACGTGTTCAAGCAATTTCATGCCTTAGTTGAAAGGGAGACTGGGAAGAAGTTAAAATGCATTCGGACAGACAATGGTGGAGAATACATCGGATCATTTGATACCTACTGCAAGGAGCATGGTATCCGACATCAAACAACACCTCCAAAAACTCCGCAATTGAACGGTTTAGCGGAGAGGATGAACAGGACTTTGATGGAGAGAGTTAGATGTTTACTATCACATTCAAAGTTGCCTAAGATTTTTTGGGGTGAAGCTCTATACTCAGTAGTACATGTACTCAATTTTTCACCCTGTGTTCCTCTTCAATATAATACACCAGAAAAGGTATGGTCAAGAAAGGATGTTTCCTATAATCATTTAAAGGTGTTTGGTTGCAAAGCTTTTGTGCACATTCCTAAGGATGAGAGGTCAAAGCTTGATGTCAAGACACGTGAATGTGTATTTATTGGTTATGGTCAAGATCATGATCAGCTTGGCTATAGATTTTATGATCCAGTTCAGAAAAAGCTTCTTAGAAGTCGTGATGCCATATTTGTTGAAGATCAAACCATTGAAGATATTAACAAAGTGAAAAGGGATATTCCTGAATCCAATGGTGATTCAACAAACTTAAAGCTAGTTCCTCCACAGGCGGTGCCAAGACAAGTTGGAAATGAAATCCAAAATCGTCAACCAGAAAATGCTGACATCGATGCTCCTACAGAGGTCCAATCGGATGATGATGAGGACCAGATTGAAAATCAGCCACCACCACCAGTAGAAGTTCCTCAGGTTCCATTGAGAAGATCTATTAGAACTCGACAACCTTCTACTAGATACTCGGATGATCAGTACGTGTTACTCACTGATGGGGGAGAACCTGAGAATTACCAAGAAGCTATGGCAGATGAGAAGAGGAAGAAATGGATTGAAGCCATGCAAGATGAGATAAAATCTTTGCATGATAATAAAACTTTTGAGCTTGTGAAGTTGTCAACAGGCAAGAGGGCTTTGAAGAATAAATGGGTGTTCAGGATAAAGCATGATGAACACAGTTCTCAGCCACGATTCAAAGCCAGATTAGTTGTTAAGGGATTCAGCCAAAGGAAAGGGATTGACTTTGATGAGATTTTTTCACCAGTGGTGAAGATGACATCCATTCGTACAGTACTGGGATTAGCTGCAAGTCTCGACTTGGAGATTGAGCAGATGGATGTAAAGACTGCCTTCCTTCATGGTGACTTGGAGGAAGAGATATACATGGAACAACCAGAGGGTTTCAAAGAAAAAGGAAAAGAGGATTATGTTTGCAAGTTAAAGAAAAGCTTGTATGGCTTGAAGCAGGCACCAAGACAGTGGTACAAGAAGTTTGAGTCAGTTATGGGGGAGCAAGGCTACAAAAAGACCTCTTCAGATCACTGTGTATTTGTGAAGAAATTCTCTGATGATGATTTTATAATTCTCTTACTCTATGTGGATGACATGTTAATCGTTGGCCAAGACATTTCCAAAATTAACAATCTGAAGAAGCAGTTAAGCAAGTCTTTTGCTATGAAAGACTTAGGGCCAGCAGCACAAATTCTTGGCATGAATATAATCAGAGATAGAGGCACCAAGAAATTGTGGTTGTCACAGGAGAAGTATATTAAGAAAGTACTTCAAAGGTTTAATATGGACAAGGCTAAAGCGGTTAGTTGTCCTCTTGCTAACCACTTTAAATTAACTTCAAAACAATGTCCTTCCACAGATAAAGAGAAAGAAGAGATGGATAGAGTTCCATATGCTTCAGCAGTTGGCAGTTTGATGTATGCCATGGTATGTACACGGCCAGATATTGCTCACTCAGTGGGAGTAGTAAGTCGGTTCCTTTCTAATCCTGGCAAGGAACATTGGGCTGCTGTGAAATGGATTCTCAGATATCTCTGTGGTACTTCCAAAATATGTTTATGTTTTGGTGATGGTAAACCTGTGTTAATTGGCTACACAGATGCAGATATGGCAGGCAATGTTGACTCAAGAAAGTCTACATCAGGTTATTTTATTTCATTTGCAGGGGGAGCCGTGTCATGGCAATCAAGGTTGCAAAAGTGTGTTGCCCTCTCAACAACTGAAGCAGAATTTATTGCTGCAACTGAAGCTTGCAAAGAGCTCTTGTGGATGAAAAAGTTCTTAGATGAACTTGGATTTCAGCAGGATAGATATTCACTTTATTGTGATAGTCAGAGCGCTATCCACCTTGGAAAGAATTCCTCCTTTCACTCAAGATCAAAACATATTGATGTGAGATACCACTGGATCAGAGATGTGTTGGAGAAAAAGGTTTTACAGCTTGAAAAGATTCATACTGAAGAAAATGGTGCAGACATGTTAACAAAGATTCTACCAAGGGAAAAGTTTGAGTTTTGTCGATCATCTACAGGAATGACAGTTAATTCATATGGTTGGTAGGGGGAGAATTGTTGGAAAATACCAACCATTTGGTATTTTTTGACTATGTAAAATAAAAATAATAATAATAATAAATGGTTGTTGGCCTAATTAAGTTAGGCCAACAACCTCATGGGAAGGCCTATATATATGGCCTTCCCCTTCTTCTTCAAAACACACAAATTAAGAGAAAAAAAACATTAGTGAATTGTGAGAGAGAGAGAATTATTTGGGGAGTGACAAAATAGTGAAGTAGTTTAATTTTAGGAGTGTTTGGGAAACACTTGAATGCCATTATTTTGGGTTTATCTCAATTGTAATAATTGTACCTCTAGAAATATTTCTAGAGAAGTCTCTCTTGTAAGCCTACTATTTTTAATAGTGGAAGAATATTTTTCGGAGTTTATCCCGTGGACGTAGCCCAAAGTAAAAGGGTGAACCACGTTAAATTCGGTGTGTTATTTTGTCTCAGTTTTATAACTATTATCAAGGGTAGTTGTTTTGTTATATTGTGCTATTAATTATCCGAGTGAAATTCTGTCTAAGGAGACTGGGTTTTAAGCGGGACCGCCTGTGACCCCTCCAGCCTTTCCTGGGAATTTTCTTGGTATTTATTTTTAGTACAATATTTCATACACTGTTTACTTGTATAATAGTAAGTAATTTGCGTGCTATTTACTTCCGCTGCACAACAGTATGCTTATCAAAACTTCATTGGGGTTTTCTGTAAGGAGGCTGAGATTGTTCTTGCCAGAAATATGGATAAAACAATCATATTTTTGTTTTTTTTTAATTATTCTAGAAAGAAAAAAAATCAAGATCTTTCTTTGGTTAGCTTGTTTCTGGGATGATGATGATGTCTTTAGCTTCTTGTCATTTTTGAAACTCAAAATTGCTCAATTAGGAGGTCAAGTTTAATTGTAGACCTATATTAGGTGTTTAATTTGATTGTGATCTTCAGTTGTCTTGTCTTGATTTAGATTTTATTTTTTTATTGAAATAATCATGTCTACAATTTTTTATTCAAGTGTCTGGATTTTATATATATTTAATTTGAATTGTAACTCCAAAATATTTTTAATTAACCATATTACCTTCATATACAGCAGTGAAGGAAGCTTTGGATGTCAGACAACAACTGATAGAGAAATATGATGTTTACTTCTTGGGAGTGGTCGTGTTTGAAGTTCTTTGTGGGATATCTGTCATTGATCCTCTTTTGCCAAAAGAAAAGGTGAATTTAGTTGAATGAGCATTGAAGTGTTAAGGGTCATTGAAATTTGTATTCAAAGTGTATTTTACATGTTACAAGTTTTAAAACAGCTAAACAACACTATCTAAACAGGTGTTTTTCTATCAGAAAACAGAACAAACAAATAATCTAAGATCTCAATCTTTTGTTTATTTATTTATTTATTTTATTTCAGGACTAGAGCTTTTAGATTTTTGGTTAACAACAAATGGTCCACAAGAAGATGATACATTACAATTCGTGTAAATGGGCGCTGAAGGCTATGTAGCTCCTAAATATATAATGACTGGTAATGCAAATTTAACTCATAAATCTCACTAATTAACATAATGGGTTTCATCTGGGATGATGCATTAGTTTCAGTTCTTATCGTATTTTATTTTATCCTTTTTTGTTTCTATGGCAAGTTTCTGAATGACTAATTTCACTTATGGGACTTGTTTTCCGTAAAAATACCCATCACTTGTTCTTTTTATGATCTGTTATTTAAGTGAATTTCATACTGATGTAGCTTTGCCATATGTAATCAGCATGAGCTATGAAATTCGATGCTAACAGCAGTTGGCTTCTTGGATGGAATTGCAGGGGTTTGTTATCTCAGATTGATAGGATATCGACAGGACTATTTCATTAACAAATGCAAATTACGCATATTCAGTCCAATCTGCAATTCAAGCTGGAATTAGACATGGTTGGTAATTAGCTTTTTGAACAATGGCATATAAGAAAGAATTCAAATGAACTATACTTGAATAAATTGGTTCTTAAAGTTTTTTTAATTAAATTAATATTTTTTTTCTTTTAAATTTAGTCCAAATTGCCTATTTTTATTAACAGAACTCTTAAATAATTAAAGGCAGATGCCAATTTGAATTAAACTTAAATATTAGAGAGTCAAATTGAACTTTTAAAAAATATTAATATAATATTTTTAAAAATTGTTTATTAATTAATATTTTTAGTACCAAAAATTTATAATATCTTTTATAAATTTTATAATTTTACAATTTATAATTATAAATAATTATAATATATATTTAAAAATATATTATATATTATAAATAAGTAGAATTATGAATAATTTATAATAATTTATATTATATAGAATTTTAATAGTATTTTTTAATATAATATTAATTATAATATTATGAAATTAATATTTAAAAATATTAATAAATAATTTATATTAAAAAATATTGTAATTTATAATATTAAAAAATAATTATTTAATATATAATATTAAAATAATTTATAATTTATAATATAAAAAATTTTAAGATTTTTAATTTTTAATTTATTTCATATTTTTAATGACTATTTAATTTTTAATATTATAAATGATTTATTAATTAATTTTTAATATCAATAATTTATAATATTAATAAATATTTTTAAAAATTTAGTAATTTATTTATATAAGTTGAGAATCATAATTTTAGTTTTTTTTAAAAGATAATTATAATTAAAAAAAACTTCAATCAATAAAGAAGGGAATGAAGAATGAATAGCATATTATTCATATGATGTATTGGATATTTTTAAATTAGAGAAAAATAGTGTAGTTTTGATTATTTCTATCTATCTAATAGAATTAAAAGCATAGAACTAAGATAGATGAATATTATGAATTTATAAATTTATAAATTTTTTTTATAAATATTATAAATTATTAAAATTAAAAATGTTAATTAATAAAAAATTTTAAAAAATTTTATATTAATATTTTTTAAAAAGTTCAATTTAGCCCCCTGATAGTTTAGTCCCAATTGGCACATACCGTTAAAAATTTAATGGTCCCATTATAAATGGGCAATTTGAACTAAACTTAAAAAAATATATCAATTTGGTTTTTTTAAAAAAACTTTAATGGCTAATTTACACTTTTTGTTATGGTACATGTTAAATTGGACTTTTTGTCCTTACGTGTATAAAATAAAGTTAAAGACAGAACTTCCTTGAAATTACTTAGAGGAAGGGTGTATCAGAGTTACTTGGTGGGGATTCTTCCGTTGATGGCTTTCGCGATATTTTCAATCAGTTGTTCCATTCATATGAGCGATTCTTCTCCTCTTGGATAGTGAATTCCAAGTCCCTATTCAAACCCAATTTGCAAGTGAAGGATGTATTTTTTTTTCGAATTTCAAAATTTTCTTCTGACTTTGGTACGGGTGTTAATGAAAACATGAGTTTACAAGAGAGAGAATTAAGTATTGGTGGGTAGGGTGAGAGAGAAAGGGTTTGTGGGTTTTTTTTTTTTTTTTTTTGAAAGAAAGAGAGATGGCATTTTGAAAGTGGCAGCCCCAAAAAGAATAGGGAGGAAAAGTTGTACTACTAAGGTTTAAAGGGTAATGGAAAATTTGATTGGCTAAGCCACAAGCCTTGGACATTTTATCCCTAGTTTGAAGAAATTAGTGAGTTGAGTACTGAGTTATCATATAAGTTGTGTCCCATCAGACCTGAAAAAGAGGGATTTGCAATTATTTCTAAGGAAAAGGAAGATAGATAGAATAAAATAAAGTAAAATAAGATAAAATGAAATAAAATAAGAGAAAAGCAAAATAAAATAAAGCAAAACAAATCAGGACTCACATACAATGTTACATTCTATTGTGCAGGCACCGAAATCCATAATTATTCAAAATGGGGAACAACATCGACATCATACACAAAACCCACCACTAGAATATTTTATATCTTTACAAACATTAAATTTGGCATTTTTCCATTAAGTTCCATAGTGAGTGTTCCATAGTAAGTGTATTATCATGCACATATATTTTTGTTTTAGTTGTATTAAAGAAATGTCTTCCTAGCAAAATAGCTGAAAAATTAAAAGATTTATCTTCCTTTATATCAAGTGTCTAAAAATCAGCAGAAAACATTAATACATTTACTAACGCTTTCAAGATAACAATAAACCTATTAGCATAAAAAATAATCTATTTATTCAACAACTCCAATTTCTTTAAGAGGATCAACATGTAAAGATGAATAAACAAACAATGACATAATATTAATTGATGCTCATAAATCATACTTATCTCTTTTTATATCAAAATTTTATCTATTTTACAAGAAATAGCAAACATACAAATTGGTTTTTGCATTTGGATTAATTTTCTTTGAATTAAAGCATACACATTTTCCCTCACACAACGTTTTCATTCTCGTTGAGCTTCTTTTTTGTTGGTGTATAACTCTTTTAGAAACTTAACATATCGAGATACTCGTTTAATAGCATAAAGCAAAAAAAAACCTTGCAAAAAGTGTTTCTCATCTTTTTATTTCTTATATAGCTAACCTTTCTGCTTCTGGAAAAGAAAGTTGAATTACTAATGGCTTTGACTAGTCAGATGGCTTGGCAAGTTGTTTCTCTTCTTGAATAACAACGTCAAATTTTGTCTCCTCTATCTCTTTTCCTAATCTTTGCCCAAGGCTTATTCTCTGTTACGAATTTTTCAGTAACTCTTTTTCATTCTTCAAGGTAATGTACTTACATTTTGTCTTAAATTTTCCTTGGTTTGAGAAGGCAATTTTCCTTGGTTTGAGAGGGCAATTTTCTTGGCACTCCAGCTTGCATAATTACGGATGTTGCTAACTAGCTTATTTAATTCTCCAATTTCTGCAAGCTTGTTCTTCTCTGCTATTGAAATTCTTGAGTGTCAAGAACAAGTGATTTAACCATTTCTTTGAGAAACATACCTAATGCTCTTGAAGTGTAGAAAATGTCAGTAAGATGTCTCATATACGCGCACAAATTTCACAAACTCTAATTGAGAAATCCTGCATTCAAGAGAAGATATACTTACCTCAACTCTTTTAAGAATTTTCCACTTGTTCCAAATTATTGCAAAGTGGTTGCCATAATAGACTTAGTCATCAAAAGAAATAAAATAAGTTAATAATATCAATTCCCAGCAACAACGTCAAAATTTGATGGGTGTCGAAGCAGATTTAATTTAACCCTCTAAACAGATTTAATTGTAGTAGTAGTGAATATGATTGAATCCACATAGGACAACTTAATTAAAATTCTTTTGAAACCAAGGGATAAAATTAAAATAAAAATAAAATAGGTTATTTCATAATTAAAAATTAAAACTGAAAATCAAAATTTAAAATTAAATGATAGCAAAAATAATTTGGAAAATATCAATAAAAATAATTTTATCTGAAGGGATAATTTTAGTTTCAATTGTTTGGATTAATTATTGATGCACATATATTTTTTTCCTAAATTTTCAATAAATAGTTCTAGCTATTGAAGGCGCTTGCAATAACTATATAAACCAACAAACTCAACTACATAATTTATTTAAATTAGATTATATATTTTCTTAGAGTTATATCTAATTGCCACTAATTATCAAAATTATAAGAACGATCACGGATTTAAGTATTTTGATTAGCACTGTTAACTAAATGCACAATAGGCCCTATTAAACATATAACAAAACAATAATATTATTAAACACAAAAAAAATAAAAATACTAAAAATTAAAAGAAGAGAAAATATTTTGATCTCACAATCTTTTAGTGAATTAAAATCTCAATTAATCTTTCAACTGATTAAAAATTTAGTTGCTCACATAATTGAATGAAGAAAGACTTAAAATAAAATAAAGAAAATCTGAAAAAACATGGACAAAAGTAGTCCTAGATAAAACTTGGGGTATTTTTTTGTTACAAATGAAATAAAGGGATGACATTGTAATCAAATGAAAATTTGAGGGGTGATAGATAAAAATTACTCTCAAATTTTACTTATTTGAAAATCTAGTTCGAAACTCATCGAGATTTTATTTAAAGACTAGTGCATTTTTGGGCTCAAGTGTTATAAACTATTTTGGAGCCAAATTAAAGGGTTTTTCCTTAACTTTTTTCCAATCAAAATAAATTATGGTAGCGACTCTTAAGTAAAAATAGTTTTAAAAATAAAGTCATCATTTTCAAAATAAAAAAAAAATATGCTTTTTAAATTAATGCTTGCCAAACTGATTGGAAATCATATGAGGCGGTTCTGTGCATGATTAAATTCAAATAAGCATTTCAGCTCCCTTAGTGAGCCAGATCGGTGTTCAAGCAAAGCTTTACAGTATATCAAAATATATATATATATATATATATTAGTCAACTTTACTCATTTAGTCAATTTGTCTTTTGAACTTTCAATCTAATAAGTCCTCAAAACTCATATTTTTCTTAACTTATAAATACAAATCCACCGATACATGCTGAATCACGTTTTTTTACTTGTAACACATTCCTAGCCCGTCCAAATGGCGACTCTTGATATCTAAACTTGAATCGGTTTTCCTTGAGATTTTGCAAGACATAAATTAGTAAAAAATAAAATAAACTAAAATTTTTTATTATCAAACTATGCATGTCACACAACCTAAAAGATATTTTTTGAAAATGACTTAACTTTCTTGTTCGCATGGAAAAAGTATTTTCCATTCTTCGATTAGCATGTGCACTTAAAAATACCCAAAAAATATGAAAAATCATTTTTTCTTATTATTTTTGTTTTGTTTAGGTGTAAATATATCATGCAAAATTTTGTGAAAATTTCCTTTATAAAATATCTCTACTTTTTTTGTTAATCATTTTTTTTATGATTATAAATAAGAATTTATAAAAAATTTAAAGGAAAGTTTTATTGATATAGATATACTTAAATTTCATCAGTAATGTTGTAACAAGGTTGCAAATTTAAAGGGAAGTTCACTTATTAATAAAGGAATTGTTATGAAACTTTTTTGCAAATAAAATGACATGGTTGCTTAAATTCAAATAAATTTTACTTTGATCTTTTTCAAGGAAAAAATAACTGAAAAATAAGTTAGTATCCATGATTTTTTTTAAGGCAAGGAAAACTCTTTTATTTATATCTTAAATAAGGAAGACCCATACAGTCAGAAATAATACATTGTTTCACACGATTGGGCATAGAATTAAAAGTAGAGAAATGCCTCGAAATGTTGTTACATCTACTCCGTTGGGCTAAATTGTGAGCAACTTGATTACCTTTTCGGTAAATATGAGTAATAGAAGAGTTTGTGGAAGCAAGGAAATTGAAAATGGTCTTCTCATTGTCATGCAAAGGAGAACCCTGAAGAGAGACAGTTAATTGCTGTGAATCCACCTCAATGAGAACAGGAGAGGAGATAAACATAGAAAACCATTCAATACTCAGCTTTAAGGCTAGCATTTCCGCTTGATAGGAAGATGAGGCAGTGAAGACGAAACATGAAGCAGCCACCAAGCTGCCGTGTTTGTCTCTGATCACAGCTCCACCGGCAGCCATGGGGGAAGTGAATGCAGCATCTACATTGATCTTATAATCATGTGAGATTCTAATAAACCCATGTTATGCCCCTATTTTTAGAACTGAAGCTTTGTGGTAAAAGGTCCACAGCATCACCAACGGGACCTGTAGCAATTTTCTTGGAAGAATTTATTATACCCCAACAATAAATAGTGTTGAACACCACTTGAAGAATAGAGGGGATATGAAAGTCACCCATACCCCATGCAAAGTTGCTATATGCTCTCCATAAATTCCAAAGAATTATTTACTGCGTATACCGACGAAGAATTCCTCGAACAGAGTTAGGAGAAGAAATAAGCCACCACATAATGAGCTCCTGTTTTAGAGATGAACAAATTTGATTTTTGCTAAGAAAAAAACAACCAGCTGCCCGCCATATTTTTTGGATAGGAGTGCAAAAATAAAAAATATGGTTGGTGTCGGCATTAGCTTTGCAACAGAATGGAGAAATATATGGTCCAAGGAAACCTATAGTCATAAGTTTCTGAGGCAATGGGAGAGCTTTTTTGAGTAGTCTCCAAGTGAGCACACTATACTTTAATGGGATCACAGAATGCCAAATAGAAGAAAATGAAAGCAAGCTGTTGTGTTTATCACGGACCAGCTCATATAATTCAGACAAAGAGGGAGCAGTCTCCATATCAGCATCAAAATGTTCAGCAGCAAAAGAATGAATTCTACAGATTCTTCACCAAGTATAGGAATCCGCAGTATAGGAAGTCATAGTGGTCCTAAGAGCATACCTTTGCCTCATGAATATAGCCCAAGGCGACTTGCCAAATATGAAATTCCACCATGTACGAAGGGAATAAGCCTTTTGAAGAGTGACAAGTGATCGAAGACCAAGACCACCTTCATTAGTAGGAAAACAAAGCTTGTTATATTTGATCCATGACCGACGGTTTTCAGTACCACTCCAGAAAAAGTGAGACAACTTTTCTTCCAAAATGCGAACAACATAAGATGGTAGTTGGAGCACACTCATAACATGAATGGGAATGGAGCATAGAACATGTTTTATAAGCAGCAGCCTGCCACCTTGGCTCAGAAATTTTTTAGACCAACCCAACAATCTTGAATCAACTTTTTTGATAATATCAGCACAAGAAGAAAGCTTTAACATACCTTTTGAAATAGGAGCCCCAAGATATGTGAAAGGTAAATGTTTCTTCTTAATGGAGAGAGTTGATTCAATCTTGACCAGTGAAGCAGGGAGAATGTTATCAGAAGCATAAAGTGAACATTTGTCAAAGTTGATAAGTTGCCCTGACTTGGATTGGTAGAAATCTAGAAATGATTTAAAAGTGTGCACACTTTTCAGATCCCCTCTGATAAATATAATAAGATCGTCTGCAAATGCAAGATGCGATATAATGGAACAATTCCGTCCCAGCTTATAAGGTTGAATGCTACCCTCACCAATTAAAGTATTTAAGCCTCTGGAAAAGCATTCGGATACAATAATGAACAGAAGCGAATATAGTAGATCCCCTTGCTTTATCCCCCTGCTAGGTGAGAAGAAACCATAATTAATACCATTAACACACACTGACAATTTGGTGGAAGAAAGATGCCGCATGATCAAGGAGATAAAAGACATAAAGAATCCAAACTTAAGTAAAACAGCTTCAAGATAAGGCCAAGAAACTCTATCGAAAGCTTTGGCCATGTCAAGCTTGATAGCAATGTTACCACCTCTTGCCTTGCGATCCAGGTCATGAAAAATTTCATTTGCGAGGAGGATTTGGGAATGGACAGATCTATCCTTGAGAAAGCCTGCCTGCTCAGAAGAAATAATACCAGATAAAATAGGACCAAGTCTGTCTGCCAAGATACGAGTACACACCTTGCTGATGAAATTGGGAAGACATATAGGACGGAATTGCCCAAAATTAGAGGGATTATCCACCTTTGGTAATAGAATCAATTGAGAACTTCCAAAAGATTGAGGGATCAGAAGCCCTAAAAAGAACTCTTTAACAGCACTACATACATCCCATTTAACGATTTCCCAGCAATTCCTGTAAAACTTTCCATCCAAACCGTCAGGACCTGATGCACTGATAGGATCAAGTTTCCAAATTGCTGCTTTGATTTCTTGCTCTTCAGGGATAACCAAAAGATCATAATTCTACTCATCAGTAATAAGAGAAGGAATATAGTGAAGAATAGAAGAAGGATCACCCACAGTCGTGTCAGCCTTAAAAAGAGCTTCAAAATGAGAAACTGCAGCAAGGCCTATCTGCTCTTGAGAGTAAAGCCATTCTCCAGATGAATTCTTGATTGCAGAAATACAATGAGTAGTTTTAACATAAGAATGAAAGAACCTAGTATTAGCATCACCCTCCTCAAGCCATTTGATTCGGGATTTTTGCTTCCAAAAAGATTCCTCCAATTTCAATTTTTGAACCAAGATATCCTGGAGCTCATACCAATTGGAACGGTTAGTTGGAGTAGGATCCATGAGAAATTTAGCTTCAGCATCTTCAGCATCTTTCTCAGCTTGTTTAACCATTGAAAAAATATTGCCAAATATATCCTTGTTCCACTGGCTTCATCCCATGGGGGCAAATAAAGAAAAAACTAGACCATTTACAATTTCATTTTTTAAAAAAAAAACTTGCAAAAAAAGAGAGGTTAAAAAAGAAACAAAAAAGAAAATAACAAGTGTACACTAGCTGGGAATTTAGCATAACAATATATGATTGATTCAATTCTTGAAATGACCCTACTTTATTTATTTCAGTTGATATGCTCTTTGAACAAAATCCTAATCAATAAAGAAAAATGCTAATTTTATAGCAAGGCCGACCATTTCTTTTTTCTTTTTCAACATGAGCAAATATTGACTACAACTAACCATGGCCATGGTTCATTGTAAACCGTGAACCGGACCGTAAACTAGTTGTTCAATTCATGACAGGATCAAAATCTAAAATATCGATTCTTAACCAGAACTAAGACCATATTATAAGGGTCCAGTTCAAATTCATGATTTTTTTGAACCTGATTCGAAACCAGCGATTCAGGTTCCGAACCATGAAAAGTTTTTAAAAAATAAAAATTAATATATTTCTATAAAATATATATACATTTTAATATATATATATTAAAATTTAATATATGTATTAATGTTATATATTATATATACAAGGTTGCTTGTTGCTTTGATACCAAAAAAAAATAGAAGGATCACAGGAGAAAATAAGCAACCTAGTGAATTATCTAAGCAAAGGCAATACACACTTTTAGATTTATACAGAAATTAAAATAAAATTTAAAAAAAAATATAAAGAATGTAAAAGAGTATGTTGAAAACATATCAAATATTTTATTAATAAGATTTAAAATTATACAAAAGTATAAACACAAGAATACTGGTACGTAAAATTGCTACATCCAAGTGCATACAGAAATATTGTCTATTCGGATTCAGCTCCTGATTTATATCTAGATTTTCATCCAATATACTAATAGTTCTTAGTATCATACAAAATATAAACAATTATAAACAATTTTCTGATGTACCTGATCCGACTAAGCTGCATGTACAGAGTACACTTATACAAAATATAATTTTAAAAATATAATAATGAAAATACAAAATAAATATTTAAACTTACTTGAGAACTTTACAATAGTGGGGAGATACATAAATGATAGAAAGTTTTTGTGAGAGGGAAAGGGAGAACCTAAACTAAGCTTACAGTTTTTCTTCAGAGTATAAAGGATTCTGGAGAAAAAATCTCGATTCAAGCTTTAGAATAGGCTGCTTTAAATAGACAGAGCTTTACTGATCTTTACTGTAGATAAATAGTACCTTGTCGGGGGTACTATTTACTTACTATTGATGAATAGTACTTACTTTATACTATTGATGAATAATATTCTGTTAGTATTATTTTTACTATAACCATGTGAAGAAATAAGGTTTTTTCTGCTTTTTTACTGAAATTCAAACCATATTTTATTTTTTCTTTTTTCTCTTTTATTTTTTTATTTTTTATTTATATATTTTCTTTTCTTTTCTTTTCTTTTCTTTTACTTTTTATTTTTCTTTACTGGAGATAGGATCTCATAACAGTCAAAGTCAAAAGATTTAGAATTCTTCGACTGGGTTCTGGACTCAGATGAAGAAGGCTTTATGGTCATGGACTCAGATGTTAAGGGAATGGACTCAACCATGACTTAACCATCTGTTTCATAATGGCTTTATACTCTCTTCATCAGTCTTTGCAGCTGCCAGAAGGGCTTGACAATGAGCCTTTTGGGCTCCAAAGTAGTGGCTTATCTTGGATCAATTTTGTCATACTCTTGTTCATAGCACCATTTTTTAACATAAATCTCAGTAGTGGAATTTATGAAGTCATTCCACCACTTGACTTTATACATTCTAGATACCAATCGTATATTGGTACCTGACTGATAGGTTAGTTTAAAGTACCATTGAAATACCCATAGTATGAAGAAATTCATACAAAATATCTAAAGAGAAGGGAATTTTTTTTTCATAAGAATAAGGGTGAGCATAGGTTTTAAAATATTGGTATGCTGAAAGAGCTTCGGGTGATAAAGTTCTTTCATCATTACCAAAATAATGCCACCATTTAATAAACCACATAGGGGATTGTTTGTATCAAAATATACTAACCAACAATGAGTATTTGTAGAGTTCTGAAAAAGGAGAGTTTTGATCCAGGCATTTACATAATTCCAATAGTTATATGAAGGACATATTATTTTATAGGTGAGAAAATTGGCTTTAATTTGCACAAGAGTATGTAAAGGTTTTCTCTATTCGGAAAGATGGATAACTTTTTTAATTTGGATGGAGGAATGAGATATAATGGTTTTATAATGAGATATAATGGTTTTGTCATTAGGCATAATTAATTTTATAGAGCTAGTGTCTTCAAGAATAGCTAGATAGTATTCTCGTGTTTTTAATAAATCAACAGGTCTAAAAATCCAATTTTTTGGATATACAGATTTAATAATATCCCATGGATGTTAATGCATAAATCCATCTTCAATTATATATTTTGTATCCCTAAAAGTTTTTGTAAACCATTTTAAAAAAGATTTAAATTGAAAATTTTAAAAACCATTTGAGTTGGGGGTTTTGGAACAACCAACTCTGGTTTTACAATATTTGCGGACAAGGCATTTGAAGAAGAAAATTCAAGATTCTCTTGTCCCAGAATTTACAAAGGGGATTAGAGCTTTACCTGTGGCTACAAGAGCCAAGTCTGTAGGAGGCGGGAGACCCAATTTTTGAAGGGCTTGGAGCACCACTAGAGAATGGACTAAATGATTAGCCCATTGCTTATTGCCTCATTTTGGGCTTTATCATGCTCCTCTGAGTTAAGCATTTCAGCCCATGATTTTATGATTTTAAAGCCTGATGGCTTGGTAATATTGTCCGAATGGTCAGACAAGGCTTTAGGAGAAGTATCAGGGTCTGGCTTTACAATTTCTTTGGCTTTGACTTGCTTTTTCTTTTTATTCTCCATGATTTCTGTCGAGAAATTTACAAGTCAAGAAATCAGGTATACTGTTATTTTCTTATTTAATATATTCTATATTAAAATAAAAAAAATACTCAAAATAGCTTATTATCTTATAAAAATCTGTTTTGAGGCAATATTTTTAACATCTTTTTGCAAAATTTCTTTTGCAGATTTGCAATCAATATGAAGTAAAAATCTTTGATTTAATAAATCAGATTGAAATTTAGAAATATAAATTTACAATATTTAAAATCTCTTTTTTAATAGTAGAATAATGGATTCCAATGCCCTATATCTGAGGAATCAATCTCTATAATTTTAGGGGCTAATGGGTCAAAGATATAAAAATAAGTAATAGCTTTTACTAAGGATTTAATCTATTAAACTCTATACCAGTATTCAGTCCATGAGTTAGGATTTTTTTTAAGCCTATTATGTAAGGGCTTTATTAACCTATTTATATTTGGATAAAATTCTATAACATATGTTTAAATTATGTTATAGAATTTTATCCAAATATAAATAGGATAATAAAGCCCTTATAGGCTTAGGAAAAATTCTAACTCATGGACTGAAGTCCATACTAATATAGTTTAATAGATTAAAGCCTTAGTAAAAACTATTCCTTATCTTTATATCCTTGACCCATCAGCCCTTAAGATTATAGAGACCGATGCCTCAGATATAAGATATGGTGGGATATTAAACTAAATTAAAGAGGATAGAGAAACTATAGTCCAGTTTACCGCAGGACATTGGAATCTAACCCAATTAAATTATTTTACTATTAAATAAATTTTAAGTATTGTAATTTGTATTTCTAAATTTCAAACCGATTTATCAAATTAAAGATTTTTACTTCACATTGATTGCAAATATGCAAAAAAATGTTAAAAACATTGCCTCAAAATAGATTTTTACAAGATGACAAGCTATTTTCGAGTATTTTTTATTTTGATATAGAATATATTAAAGGAGAAAATACCAGTATACCTGACTTTTTGACTCATAAATTCTTCCACAGGAATCATAGAGAATAAAAAGAAAAAGCAAGCCAATAAAGCCAAAGAAATTGTAAAGCCAAACCCTGATACTTCTCCTAAAGCCTTGTCTAACCATTCAAACAATATTAGCAAGCCATCATGCTCTAAAACAATAAAATCTTAGGTCGAAATGATCAACTCAGAGGAGCATGATAAAGTCCAAAATGAAGCAGTAAAGCAATAGGTTAATCAGTTGGCCTATTCTCTAGAGGTGCTCCAAGCCCTTCAAAAATTGGGTCTTCTGCCTCCTATAGGCTTGGTTCCTATAGCCACAGGTAAAGCTCTAATCCCTTTTGTAAAATCTGGAATAGGATAATCTTCATCTTTAAATGTCCATAAATATTGTAAAACCAGAGTTAGTTGTTTCAAAACCCCCAACTCAAATTGTTTCTTCAAATTTTCAATTAAAATTTTCTTTTTCAAAATAGTTTACAAAAACTTTTAGGGATACAGAATATATAATTGAAGATGGATTTATACATCAAATCCATGAGATGTTATTAAATTTGTATATCCAAAAAATTAGTTTTTTAGACTTGTTACTTTGTTAAAAACTCAAGAATACTATCTAGCCATTCTTGAAGATGCTGGCTCTATAAAATTAAAGCATAATTATGACCATAATGATAAAATCATTATATCCATAATATGGAACCAGCAGGACTGCACAATTATTTATTTCCTGATAACAATTTCAATATGTAGAACCAAGTAATATGACACAAAAGAAATTTTTATATCATAATAAGTATTTTGCATGGGCATGTAACACAAAATTTAAAGCACAAGAAGTGTATTAGTTCAGGGGAAAGAAGAATTATACATCAAAATGTTTAAAAAAAATTAAATTGATAAAATTAAACTTAAGCTAAATTTCATAAGGACACAAAAAGGATTCGCAGCTTTAGGCAACAGATAAAGTTAAATTGAATTGCAAAACAAAAAGGAAAGAATTACCATAAAAATATACAAACCCACAAAATCAACAAATGCCAAAAAAAAACTATAAAGTAGCACTAAAAATTCACTCAATTAGGAAAAAAATAAAGAAAATGATGATACAACTTCAATTGCACTTGATGGTGATATTGTCATTTTTACTGGTGATAATTGCTTACATATTGATGGCCATAAAATCTCTTGGATTGTTGAGACTGAAGCTTCATATCACATATCTACTAAATATAAATTTTTCACATCATATACCGATGGTGATTTTGGCTATGTCAGAATGGGAAGTGAAGTTTTAGCCAAGGTTATTGATATTGGTATGGTGTTTAAAGGCTAACACCGGGTGCAAGCTATGGCTCAATAATGTCAGGCATGTTCCTGAGATGCGGCTCAATCTTATTTCCTCTGGTACTCTTGCAGATGAAGGTTGCATAAGTTCCTTTGGTACAAAGAATTGCAAAATTGCCAAAAGGAATCTTGTGTTGGCTAAAGATAGCAGACAAGACACTTTATACTTTGTTTAAGCTAAGATATGCAAAAGGGAGGTGAATGTAGTAGCAGATACTTCATCAGATTTATAGCATAAAAGTCTTGGTCACCTAAGTGAGAAAGGAATCAGTGTTCTCACTAGGAAGAAATTTCTACCATTGACAGGTATACATTTAGAATTATGCACCAATTGTTTGGTCGAAAAATAACATAAAGTTATAGTTCAGAGATCTTACTCTTCAAGAAGATCAAATATTTTTTATTTAGTTCATATTGATATTTATTTTATGAGTGATAAAACACTTGGTGGTACTTCGTATTTTGTGACCTTTATTGACGATCACTCTAGAAAAGTGTGGGCTTTCGCTTTGAAATCCAAAGATCAAGTGATGAATGTGTTCAAACATTTTTATGTCAGTATTAAAAGAGAAACAACAAGGCAGTTGAAATGTGTTCATACAGATAATGATGGAGAATATAGTGGTCTATTTGAGATGTATTGCAAGGAGCATGGTATTTGCTTGTAAAAGATAATTCCAAAAATACCTCAGCAAAATGGAGTTGCTGAGATAATAAACAAAACCATTGTGGAAAGAATTCGGTGTATGCTCTCTCATGCTAAACTTCCAAAGTCCTTTTGGGGTGAAGCAATGAGAACTGCAGTCGACCTGATTAACCTTTCTCCTTCAGTTCCTCTTAATGAAGATATTCTGGAAAGAGTATGGAAGGGGAAAGATATTTCATATGATCATCTACAAGTTTTTAGATGCAAGACATTTGTTCACATTCCTAAAGATGAGAGATCTAAGCTAGACTCTAAGGCTAAAGAATGCATATTCTTGGGTTATGCCTATGAAGAGTTTGGTTATAAGCTTTGGGATCATATTAATAAAAAAATTATCAGAAGCAGAGATGTGGTGTTCTTTGAAGATCAAATTATTGAAGATTTTAAGAGGTCTAAACCAGTCAAAGAAAAGGTTCCAGACCTCACATCAGATTCATCTAGTTCTGATCAAAGTAATGCAGATGAACAAGATGTCAACAATGATGGTGAGCCTATTCCGAATGTTGATGAAACTAATAAGGCTATTAATGAGCATGATGATCAACCTCATCCTGCACCACCAATTGAAGTCCAATCAAGAAGATTCACCATAAATAGAGCGCCTTCTCAGAAATATTCTCCTCATGAATATGTGATACTTACTGATGGGAGAGAACCTGAAAGCTATGAAGAGTCTATGGCATGTGATAAAAAAATTGAGTGGTTGAATGCTATACAAAATGAGATGAACTTCTTACATGAGAACCACACTTACAAGTTGGTAAAGCTGCCTAAAGGAAAGAGAGTATTGAAGAATAAATGGGCTTTCAGAGTAAAGAATAAAAATAATACTTCGCAACCAAGGTACAAGGCTAGGTTGGTTGTGAATGGTTTTGGGCAAAAGAAGGAAACTGACTTTGAAGAAATTTTCTCACATGTGGTCAAGATGTCTTCCATCAGAGTTATTCTTGGTTTAGCTACCAATTTGAATTTAGAGATAGAACAACTTGATGTGAAGACAGCTTTTCTTCATGGTGACTTGAATGAGAAAATTTATATGGAGCAACTAGATGGGTTTAAAGCTAAAGGCAAGGAGAATCTTGTTTGTAAATTGAAGAAAAGCTTGTATAGACTTAAATAAGCACCAAGACAGTGGTACAAGAAATTTAAGTCATTCATGATAAATCATGGGTATGGAAAGACAACTGCTGATCATTGCGTATTTGTAAAGAAGTTTCATGATGGTGACTTTATCATCTTACTACTTTATATGGATGATATGTTAATAGTTGGCCATGATATTGAGAAGATAAGTTCTTTAAAGAAAGAGTTTAGCAAGTCCTTTGCAATTAAGGATTTGGGATCCGCCAAGCAAATTCTTGGGATGAAGATTACTCGGGATAAGAAGAGAAAGAAATTGTGGCTATCCCAAGAAAAATACATTGAGAAAGTTCTTGATAGGTTCAACATGAGCAAGGCAAAACCAATTTGCTCTTCACTTACAAGTCATTTCAAGTTGAATTTCAAAAAATATCCTTCAAGAAAGAATGACAAAGAAGAAATAAAGAAAGTGCCTTATGCTTCTGCAATTATTAGCTTGATGTATGTTATGGTTTGAACAACGTCGAATATTGCTCATGTTGTTGGAGTTTTAAGCAAATTTCTTTCTAATTCTAGAAAGAAACATTGGCTAGCAGTAAAATAGATACTAAGGTATCTTAGAGGCACCTCTAAAATTTATGTATGCTTTGGTGATGGAAAACCTATGTTGGATGGGTACACATATACAGATATGGCCGGTGACATTGATTCCATAAAATCCACTTCTGGATAATTGATATCTTTTGCAGGGGGAGTAGTTTCTTGGCAATCAAAGTTATAAAAATATATTGCCTTATCCACCACTGAGGCTGAATATATTGTAATTATTGAAGCAAGCAAAGAGCTACTGTGGATGAAGGAAATTGTGGCTATCCCAAGAAAAATATATTGAGAAAGTTCTTGATAGGTTCAACATGAGCGAGGAAAAACCAATTTGCTCTCGACTTATAGATCATTTCAAGTTGAGTTCCAAACAATGTTCTTCGAGTAAGAATGACAAAGAAGAAATGAAGAAAGTGCCTTATGCTTCTGCAGTTGGTAGCTTAATGTATGTTATGG
Organism: Garcia nutans; assembly: GCA_947685225.1. NCBI lineage: Eukaryota > Viridiplantae > Streptophyta > Magnoliopsida > Malpighiales > Euphorbiaceae > Garcia > Garcia nutans. The sequence continues at coordinate 10,081,279 of CANTUV010000066.1, read as the reverse complement.
TTTGCACAATGCCGGATATTGCTCATGATGTTGGATTTATAAGCAGATTTCTTTCTAATCCTAGAAAGGAATATTAGCTAGCAGTAAAATGGATACTAAGGTATCTTAGAGGCACCTCCAAAATTTGTATATGCTTTGGTGATGGAAAACCTATGTTGGATGGGTACACAAATACAGATATGGCTGGTGACATTGATTTCAAAAAATTCACTTCTGGATACTTGAATACTTTTGCAGGGGGAACAGTTTCTTGGCAATCAAAGTTATAAAAATATATTGCCTTATCCACCACCGAGGTTGAATATATAATAATTACTGAAGCAAGCAAAGAGCTACTGTGGATGAAGACATTTTTATAAGAGTTGTGCTTTGAGCAAGAGAAGTATGTGTTGTACTGTAACAGTCAGAGTGTCATTCATCTCAGTAAGAATTTCACCTTTCACTCATGATCAAAGCATATTGATATGAGATATCACTAGATTTGAGATGTGTTGGAGATGAAATGGTTTCAACTCAAAAAGATTCACATAAATGATAATGACTCTGATATGATGACTAAAGCTCTATCCACGAAGAAACTAATTGCTTGTAGAGAGATTGTCGGCATGGAAGCCCCACCCACTTGAATGTGAGGGGGAGATTTGTGGTGATGTCCCACTCAAATGGAACCCACAAGTTGAAAAAAAAAAAAGAGCAAGTTGTCTAATTGGATAGCTTGCATCGAATTACAAATTACATTTGCACTTTGTAATGCAACGTGGGAAGGCCTATATAATTAGGCCTTCCCCCTTCACTTCAAAAAAACAACAATAAATTGAGAGAAAAAAAATAGAGAGAGAAATATAGTAAATTTTAAGAGAGAAAGATAAAATTAGTTGTGAGATAATTTGTGTGATAAAATAGTGAGATTTTATTTTGGATATTTAAGAAACAGTTATTACTATTTTGGGTTTATCTCATTTGTGATTATTGTGCTTCTAGAATATTTTTCTAGAAAAATCTCTCTCTTATAATCTTACTATTTATTAGTGCAGTTATTTTGTTATATTATGGTGTGTCATGTAATTTTACTATTTAAATTCTAGTGTGTTATTTTTTTTTCTCAATTTTATAGCTATTATCAAGTGTAGTTGTTTTGTTATATTTTACTATTAATTATCCGAGTAAAATTCTGTATAAGGAGATTGAATTTTAAGCGGGACTGACTGTGACCCTTCCAGACTTTTTTGAAAATTTTATTGCATTTTTTTAGTACAATATTTCATACACTATTTACTTGTATAATAGCAAGTAATTTATATGTTATTAACACCCACTACATAAAAATATCGTTGAAGATTTTATAAATGTATGAATTTGTCCTCAAAGCAATTTTTGGCTCAATTAAACACTTAATATTCTAAAAACCTACTATTCAAGCCCTCTGCATTAACGAAAAATAATATCTGTTAACTATAGCTAATGTGATAATGTTTTGTTAAAAAAATAGGGATAAGGAACAAATAAACCCTTAAAATTTTTGCATATATGCGAATTGGCTTTTAGAGTAATTAAGGTGTAATTAGGCACTCATAGTTGAAATTAAAAAGAAAAAATTATCTAAAAAATTAAAGTTAAATTATAATTGAATATTCATATTTGGGTTTGATTCTAACAGGAAAAAATATCATATTGATTTCAGTTGAATCAAACCATAAAAACAAATCATTGAATCTCGAAATAATTAATCTAAAATTTGAAATATCATTATCAAATTTATATAAACACAATCAAATTTTAAACAACAAATTTGAAGATCAATTTTTTTTTTGAACTTGATCTTAAAGTTGGTTAAGATTTAAAATCTGTATTTATATAAATTTGATAATGACATCGCAGATTTGTGATTAATTATTCTAAAATTCAATAATTTATTTTTATGGATTTGATTCAACTAAAATCAGGATGATAATTTTTTATTAGAATCAAACCTAAATATAAATATTCATTCATAATTTTTTTAACTTTAATTTTTTAAATATGTATATCTTTAATTTTAGCTATGAGTATATAATTGAGTCCAAAAGTACTTTAATAGCCAGTATATACCTTCTAGTAATTTGAAAGATTTATTTGTACCTTATCCTTACTTTCCTTTACTTAATGTTGCCATAGTAATTATAATTAAAGGATATTATTTTTCCATTAATGCAGAAGACTTAATTGAAATATTTTTAGAAGAGTAAGTACCTAATTGCTCTTAAATTTACTTTAAGAGCAAAAACTTCAAGGGTATATTTGCATTTTCTCTCTAAGGTAATTAACTAATGCTGAGGATAAAGACTTCATTCCCTCTGACTCCTATGTTCCTTTCCATTAGTGAAGGAACTAATAGAAAAATCAAAAGACAATGAATAAATTTAATAACACTCTTCCACTTAATCCATATATTTTCTCTGAGTTACAGTTGTAAAATATAATTATTATCTGTTAGGTATAGTTAATTTAATAGCATAAATTAATTGTTGAACTATTGTAATATTAAATATTTAATTTTATAGTAAACTCGTCTGTAATTTTTTTCTGTGAAAACTGAGCCTCCACTCAATTATTTTCTGTGTTTGTCACTGTTTATACATATATGCGAGTATATATTATATATCTTTTAACTAAAGAATAATATATGTAGGTATATATTATATATATTTTAACTAAAGAATAGCAATATATGTTATATATATGTTTGTGTGTGTCGGTATATATCATATATTTTATCAAAAGAATAATAGTATATATCGGTATGTGTTATATATATATATTAACTAAAAATAATAATATATATTAGTATATGTCAATATATATCGATATATATTATATATAACTATATATATATATTATATGTCGGTATATTTTGGTACATATAACATATAACTAGATATATGTGGGTATATATTGCAAAAGTATAATAATTTATGTTATATATATGTGGGCATATATTGTTATATGTAGGTATATATTATATATATTTTGACTAAAGAATAACAATATATGTTGGTATATGTTATATAAACTTTAATTAAAGAATAATAATATATGTGGGTATATGTCTATATATGTTTCATATACTTTGACTAAAGAGTAACAATATATGTAGGTATATATTGGCATACATTACGTATTTTTTAATTAAAGAATAATAATATATATGAATGTATGTCAGTATATATTGGTATATATTATATATACTTTAACTAAAAATTAACAATATATGTGGATATATGTTGGTATAAATTATACACGCTTTAACTAAAGAATAACAATATATGTGTGTATATGTAGATATATACAAGTATATATTACATATACTTTAACTGAAGAATATTATTTGTGGGTATATGTATGTATATTTTACATATACTTTAATTAAAAAATAGTATATGTAGATATATATAGATATATGTTACATATATTTTAACTAAAGAATGTTATTTGTAGATATATGTGGGCATATATTACATATACTTTAATTAAAGAATGATATTTATAGGTATATATGAGTATATATTACATATACTTTAACTAAGAATGATATATATGGATATATGTAGCTATATGTTATATATATTTTAACTAAAAAAATATTATTTATAGGTATATGTGGATATATATTACGTATACTTTTAACTAAAAGATGATATACGTGGATATATACAGGTATAAGTTACATATACTTTAATAAAAAAAATGTTATTTATAGATATATACATATATATGTTACATATACTTTAATTAAAGAATGATATATATGAATGTATATATATATAGGTATACGCTACATATACTTTAACTAAAGAACGTTATTTGTAGATATATGTGGGTATATGTTATATATATTTTTAATTAAAGAATGATATTTGTAAGTATACACGAGTATATATTACATGTATTTTAACTAAATAATGATATATATGTAGATACATGATATATATATTTTAATTGAATAATGATATTTATAGGTGTGTGTGGGTATATGTTTTATATACTTTAACTAAAAAAAAAATGATATATATGGATATATATATATATATATAGGTATATGTTATATATACTTTAACTAAAAAATGATATTTGTAGGTATATGCGGCTATGTATATTTAAACTAAAAAAATAATATATGTGAATAAATGTAGGTATATATTATATATATTTTAACTAAATAATATTATTTATACGATATGTGAGTGTATATTACATATACTTTAACTAAAAAAAAATTAAATATGCTATATATACGAGTTAAATTAAAAAAAGTATAAAAATGATATATGTTTAGTTATATATTGGTATATAATTTGTATAACAACATTACCAACATAAATTTTAAAAAAAAATATATATAATTATTATATATTTAATTATATGCTAGTATATGTTATATATATTATTATATGATTATTAAATTTTAAAAGAATAATAATATAAAAGTGATATATATTCAGTTACACATCGATATATATTATATATAATAACATATGTTAGTTAAATTTATATTTTAAATTTAATATTTAAAAAAAATAATTTAAAACTTATTTAAAAAAAACAGTGTAAATAATGTAAATAGTATAAAAAATAAATAGACAAAAAAAATAAAAAAAAATAAAAATCATAAAAACATAAAAATAAAAAATAAAAAAGATAAAAAGGATAAAAATCTCAAAATAAAATATTAAAAAAAATTTAGTAAAAAAATTAATATTTTAATGTATTATAAGTGCTTAATATTTTTGAAATCGATTTTCTTTTTAAAGTTATTTTAAAATTTTATTTTGAAATAAAAAAATAAAAAAAAATGCAAATGGACATTTTTATATTACATTGCATAAAACAAGTGTCACTGTATCTATAAGAAAAATGTCATAAGTGCGGCCAAAATATATTACTTAAAGATAGCGTGTTTATCATATCATATTTTTTGAAAATCAAATTTATGAATAAAGTATTTTTAAAATTAAAAAAAAATGATAATATTTTTAAAAATCAAATTTATTTTTAGGATAGTTTTGTAAGCGTCCTAGTCGAAAACGTAAGCTTTTGGAGGTGCGTAAATTTCCCCGTATTTTTACTAAATGAAATTCAAGTCCAACACAAGTGATCAAAGTTGCTTTGTTAGGCCCAAAAAGCCCATACTGACAATTCCTTTACCCCATCATCATACGTGCATATATATATATATACATATGTCAACATAAACCCTAGCCTTAGATTTTGCCGCAGCTACCTTCGTCTCCGATTTTCTTCTTTACTCTCCCACACACTCCCAGAGACAGAGTCTCTTGCTCTCCGATTCGGAGAAAATGGGTCGCGTCCGAACAAAAACAGTGAAGAAATCTTCACGCCAAGTAATTGAACGCTATTACTCGCGTATGACTCTTGATTTCCATACCAACAAGAAAATTCTTGAAGAGGTTGCTATAATCCCTTCAAAGCGCCTCCGCAACAAGATTGCTGGGTTTTCTACGCATCTCATGAAACGTATTCAGAAGGGTCCTGTTCGTGGGATCTCGCTCAAGCTTCAAGAAGAAGAGCGTGAGCGCCGCATGGACTTTGTGCCTGACGTTTCTGCCATCAAAACCGATCAGATTGAAGTCGATAAGGAGACTATTGACATGCTTTCTGCTTTGGGCATGGGAGATATTCCTGGAATTGTTCAGGTTGATCCAGTTGCTGTGCCTGTGACCCAGTTCGGATTTGGAAGAGGTGGTGGTGCTGGTAGACCCGGTGGAAGGTTTTAAACTTGTTAGGTGTTGTTATATATTTTGTTTTAGTCACTTCTGTTTGACTATGAAGATTTTGGTGTTTGACCGTAAAAAAGGGGAGTCTTGGCACAAAAGCGCTGTTGCTGTATGATCTGAGTTTATGAATTTGAGTCGTGGAAATAACGTCTTCAAATCCAACCATGAAAGGACGTCTCTTTTTGGGGTTTTTGGTGTAAGAATAAATTGGTAATGTTAGATGATCTTTGTATTTGCCTTTAAATTTCAAACTAAAATATTTAATAAAATTTTAGATTTTTCTTTTCACTTGCTATAGCCTACAAGTGTTAGAGACTTGGAGATAATAGTGATAATACAGGCAAGCTTGCCAAGGACATGGCACTTTACTTGTGGAGCAATGCCCTTTGTAAAGCTCCAAATTTCATTTGTAGTTTGGTTAATGGAATGAATTAGTAGAGAAAAGATCAATTTACATAAAATAACTAGAGTTAAATTGGCTTGCACTTGAAAGAATTGTTATATCTTTATACAAGCTTTCTGCGTCTGGCGATGTTTGTAACCCACATCACTTTTCTCCCCTAGTCATGTTTGTTAACTGACACTAGATTTCCTATGCATCTCTGAAGTTTAATACTTAAGATTTCATATGCATCTCTGAAGCTTTCTCTAATAGTTTCATTACTTCCACCCCCCCCCCCCCCCCCCCCCCCCCCCCCCCCCTGTGTTTTGTTCAATGCACTGGTTGTTGATGGCCTCACTGGCCTGCATTGCAGGAGAGTCATCCAACTCTTTGAGGATTTTTCTAACTGTGGACCAAACTTCATTTGCCGCGTTGAAGTCTACCTCCTTTCTCACATCTCCTTTCTATTTAACTGTTTGAAGAACCAGCGTTTTTGGTTCTGAATTATAAGAAAAGAATTTTGACATGAAACAATTGTCCAGGGTTTGGGTTGCTGGTATTGATCTGTGGTTATAACTGGTGTGGTTTGTTATTGTCAAGATCGAGTTTGTTCTGCCAACCATTACTTAGCTTATTATTAAGCTTATGTTATTTTGTTATTAAGCTTAATGCGAGTGTCTTCAATGCTAAGGGATTTGCACTGTATCTTTAATATATACTATACATAATTTTTATGGGATTTGCACTGTGGTTTCTGTTATCTTCAATACTAATAAACTCATTGATAGTCATTCCTGTTCAATCTAGATTGTAAAGCTCTTGCATAAAATTCTTCTGAAGCATTAATATTTCCAGCTTAAGATGCCTGTAACCTTGATTTTGCATAGCTGAATTTGGTAAATGAACAAATTTACTTAGAATATCTCTCTGATCGAATCAAGAAAAGGAAAGAAAAATTATAGTAATTATTTATGTTAACATTTTGTGATAGTAAATTAATGTGTTAAAATGTTTGTTTGAAAGAAATAATATGGTTTTCAGCGGGCATCACATTCAAGCAATAAGAAATTGCCAATTTGCCATGAAATGTGATTTTGAGGATAGAAATAGAAAGATAATTTTACTGATCAATTACACGATTTATCCACAGCCAAAACACTTTGATCAACTACTTCAACAAACTCTTAAATCTTCATTTCTCTTCAGATAGCCATTGAACATAATTTAAGATCAATGACTGGTAATACCAACATGAAACCGAAAGAAAAAAAATGAAAAGGCTGCTAAAAATTAAAGAGTAACTACATGTCTAATTCTATGGTCAGCCACATTGCTGATTAAAGCAAATTATATTTTTGGTTGAGAAGCTTGATGAAGAGATATTTTGATGGTGTTGGTTTGAGAGAATTTAAGCAAGTCTATACACTCTTCAAGATCTGCGTCACAAGTCAAAAGAACTGGTTCTTCATCTATGTCCAAATACTTGAGATCAATTCTGCTGAAATTATCTATTTTGAATCGCTTAGCAATCTCTTGCTGCAAGTCATTGAAACCCCAGTTTGGCAAGAAGCTGAATCGAACATTTTCTTCTCTATAACTAGCTTTGACTCTGAAGATAACCCCATCACGTAAACTTTTCCCGGTTGGCAAGGGTGGTAAACTCTGGCAATTCTGAAAGGATCTTTCAAGGACCTTTACTACCTCCTGGTTCAAGAAATGCAGTTCTGTTCCGCTTCGAGGTCTGTTCAGCAAAATGGTAGGGTCATCTACTGATAAAGAACATCCATTGTTTAAGCCAGACTGCTTTGCTTCAGTGGAATAACACATGCTTGGACCATAATTCTGACTACAAGAAGAGGACTGAAATTTTGAATCAGGGACTTTTAAGCTGCGAGGGACATCCTCATGTTCTTTGCAATTATCACTCATCTTAAATGATGAAATGTGATCCTTCCCAGGTGAGTTCAATTCAGGGAAGGTTTTATAGAAGGAATCAATTTGAAGGAGACCTTGTGCGCCATGGATGGAGTTGACTACCAGTTGAAGTTTCCTCAAAGAATGATTAATTTTCTTGATTTTTCGAGAAGGCCAACGATCGATACCATGTTGCCTGCATATCCTTTTTAGAGTAGTGGGGCAAACTGCAAGCGACAAAAAGCTAGTTAAGCACTAGTTGATGAAGCAGGCTATCAGGTGAGCACTTGAAATCAGAAATCACGCTAATGAAATATTTTCTCACCTCCAATGCTCTTAGCAGCATCTTTGAGGCTTCCAGCGAAGTATTGTCGAAGAATTTGCAAACTGATGGTCTTCTCATTCTTTGTCTGTCTCTTGTTGCCTGCTCTTATACTGCTCAGTGAACAATCCTGTCCAACAGAAAAATTTTCTATGCCTTCAACACAATGTTTTAGTTCAGTACTTTGTGGAAGTTCTTCAAACTCTGAAAAAATCTGTTCTTGGTGTAAGCCTAACTCATTGTCATCCCAGTGAGGTACCACTTTGAACTCTTCTTCAGGTTCTTCTTTTGAACACTCCCATGATACAAAACCAAAATGTTTGTTCCTCTGAATATGCTCTTTAGATGGATAAGACACAAACTTCTCTACTTCTGTGTTTTGCTTGTTGACTTCATCATCTAGTTTGTCCATAACAACGTGGAAACTCTTGAGATCTTTTTGTATGAGGGTAGGCAAGAAATCCCACATATGCTTTTGTTCTTCAATATCTTTGCAATCTCTTGGTAAAAACAGCTCTAAGACAAAATCGAACAATCCGGTGTACATGTTTCGTAGAGGAATTGCCAAAGCTGCACGCAAATTAAACATCCTAGCATGGTGTGAGAGAGGATATTTTGTTTTGCTAAAGCAGGTTATATCAGTAGCAAACCATTGCGTGTTTGTTGTAAATGCTTGATCAAGAAAAAGGTATTGCTCGGAGCATGCTTCAAGGAATCCCAGGAGATCATTATCAGCTAAATAGCAAGCAGAATCCACAGTGGATATACAATTATCATAGTTCTCATAAAACTGCTGGCATTCACTTTTTCCTTGGCAATCACATAAGGTCCATGTTACAGCTAAGGGCAAATTATGTGTCTCACAGACAGATTGTAAAATTTCTGATATTTCAGGGATTGCAATTTGGTAGAACTCATTGCAAGCCTGTTGGAAAGAAAGCATAATTATTAACTGTAACATCAATAATTGGTAAAAGATATGATGTTTATGAGATATTGATCTCTACCTACATACCTTTACACCAAAAGGGAAGAAATCTTGTGAACTTTTTAGATCAACAGCCTGAAAATTAACCGGTTGGGTTCTGTTACAGAGGAAGCTATAATAATTTTGGTTGCTTTGGAAGAAGAATAAGAAAAGAACATACCTCAAGGGCTTTAGAAACAATTTCTATTTCTAGATGATAACTGATCTTTTGCGTAGTTGTCACAATCTCAACAACAGCCAAGCAAATTCCACTATCTTGTTCAAAAACAGGTAAAGCAAGACACCCACTAACATTATACAACTTGGCATAATATTTTCGCGGGCATTCGTCACTCCTGAAGAACCTAACATCAGGAGTCCATTCAGGCAACTTTCTTAAGAAAACTCGCCCAGGCAACCCGGCTGACTCTTTCAAATCCTCCTCAGTTGTAAGGTGAAATGTTTGTGAAACACTTCTGTAACTTGCAAGACTCCTGCAAGTAGAATTGAGAGAATATGGCTGGTCAATAGTGGTAAGCACATTTTGACCTCCTTTTTTTGTAGGCACCCATATCTGAATAAGCACACCACAATCTTCCACATAATTTTTCAAGTATTCAATAGCTAGTATCAATCTATCTTTCACAGAACAATCTGGTTCAACTGATGATCTTTTTTCCAATTCAGCACCTTCAGATGATTGTACTAACCATGTGGCATTCTCAACATGATGTTCTTCAGGATAAATTAGAGGCAGGTTATCTAGTTCTCTATTAAAGGAAGAACATTTTGAATGGTCATATTGAACACTAGAAATGAATGGTTCTGACTCCAAGAAGTTGAGTCTATCAGTGGTCTGCAGCCAAGATCCTTGAGAAAAAGGTTTATCCATGAAATCGAAATCCATGGAAGTGGTTGAGAAGGTCCAGAATGTAGAATTAAGTGCAGAAGCACCATGATCCATATCAAACTTGCTTCGAATTGTCTTGTCCAACAACAAGTCCTGCCAAAAAGTCCAAATTGCAAAAAGAATATCACGAACCAGAACACATTAGAACTGTAAAGATAAAAAACAAAAAGAGGAACTTCCATGAAGGATTGGTATTATTGCTTGTATCCAAACATCCCACATGCACAAGTTGCTGAAACATCGTCAAATAATATTTGTCTTGATAACAGCAATCACAAGTACATTTCAGAGGTAGAAAAACCTGCCGCAGCATAATTCATGAGAAAGCAACATAAACATATAACATATACCCAAACTCATATAGTCTGGCAAGCAACAAGTAGGAATATGAAACTTGAATTGGCCTTGGAATTTTTACTAGATAATGACCATTAACACGTAGTCAAATGGAAACTTTCAGGACACCTGTTGTTAAATGACTTGAATGGCATGTTTAATTGAACTTGGTATTGGATAATGGTTATTTTTCTCCAGCTTTTTTTTCTGCCTGTGGACATACCTAAGACACAAATATGTATACTTGCTCTTCATTTCCTTCTTAGGCATTGTTTATTTGTTTCTATGTAAAATACTTCCCTTCTTATGTTCTATTGTCTGGAGTACTTGGAACAATCAATGTCTTATTGTTCTGAAAATAGAAAATCATTCTTGAATTCATAAAAAAAGGTGCAGAACTTTTAAGAAAAGTACAAAGTTTTTGTAGTTCCAGATTAATTTTGAGATTTCCGCAAAAAATACCCTAAACAATAAAATTATCTTTAAAAAATTCACTTTTTTTTTTCTCACTTTCTGAGGTATATCACTTTCACTTTGAGAGGTATACATCTAATATATATCTAATATAAAAATATACAAAAACTGTGAAGTATTTTTGAAAAATAAAAATTTAAATGAATAACATACAGTGTGATTTTCTCATTAATTTTTAATAACTTGTACTTTTCATATTTTTATGGGGCCCTGGAGGTGTTATATTCAAACACAAAATTATGTGCTTGTCTATGTTCACTGGGGCTTGGATTATTATATTTAGTCACCAAAATACCTTCAACATCATGTTATTTTCTCAAACAACTTTTAAGAGTTTGCCCTCAATAATTTAAGCTAGCCAAACGGGCTGACTTGCCAAACCAAATCCTTAATTAACTTGCCAACTCGCAATTAGATATGATTCTCGTATTTCAAAATCTCATCAATTAAGTCTAAAACAGTATAAATCTAAAACCCATATAGAAATTTAAGAGTTTGAGAACAGTAAATAAATCTAACGCATAAAAAGAAAAATTCAAAAAGCATATATATAAGCTAAGAGAGGACAGAGATAGTGACAATAATATATAGAATTGTAGATATACAAAGGAGAAAAAGCAGAAGCAAGAAATGAAGGCAATGGAGCTCACCAGTTATGGGAAGATTGTTGAAATATGCTGAGCTACTCTCTTTTTCTTCTATGGGAAAATTAAAATCTTGGAGCCAAAATAACAAACAACTCACAAAAATAAGCTATTTTTATTTGCTTTCTATGTTTTTGGTTTAAGCTCTTATATCTTACGGAGGTCTGCTCTTTTTATAATGCTTGCGCTCGTGACAAATCCTCTCTCTTTTGCACTAACCGCTTCAAAGTCAATAATAAAATAACTCATTGCTTGTACCTATAAATAATATATATATATACACATATATAAGAATAATGATGAGAATAATTAGTTTTAAATTTCTTATTTAAATTATGTATATTTTATTAATTTATTTTTATTATGCTAATAAGTATTTTTCAGTTAATTAGAGATATTCATAGTTCATGTATTCAAAAATTACTTTCTTCATGCTCATTTCTTAAATCAAAATTTTGTTAAATAATTATCATTCATCATATAAATTTATTGGTAAGAGACTATTCTAAAATAATTATATGTCTCGAATTTAATTTTTTAAATATACAGCTGTATTAAAATTTAGTAAGAAAAAAAAAAGTGCATTCCTCTTGCTAAAGGTAGTTTAGCATTTAATTCTCCTCTTTTATTTTACTGGCATGACATAGTCCCTCTTGGATTGACCTTCATTTAATTGGAGATATTTCTGGAGTTTTATTTCCTAGAAAACTCATTGTGTATTATTTTCTTTTCTTTTATTTCTTCTTTACATATAAAAAAGAGACAATATGTGCAAATAAATTTTACTTTAATAATATTAAAATTACTTTCATAATTAATATTAAAATTATATTAATTAAAATCTAATCTGATTCTAATTAATTAATTAATTAATATAATCGTAACAATATTTTAAAACATCAATAGTACTTGTATAAGAATTGAATATTCTGATAATAATTTTGAAATTTAAGTATAGTTATGTTTTATCTTTTTTTTTTCCATTGAAAATTACTAATGAAATTTGAATGTTAATGATCATTTCAACACTAATTAAATTAAGAGGGCGTTTCTTAAAACTTAAAAGCCGGTCAAAACTGATTATAAGCAATTTTTAGATTATAAGTTGTTTATTTAAGTGTTTCTGAAAACTTAAATAGTAGATTATAATCTGATTTTAATCAGTTTTTTAAAAGTTGGGTTTTACTACTTTTTTTTAAGCACTTATTTTTTAAGCAGTTTTGATCAAGTAAAAGACCATACTATCCCTACCTAATCTTCAATATTCTAAATTTGCCCACCCTATACACTTTAGTTCCCATCAAAATTCTTTTACGTTTCTTCTTAAATAAATTTTATTATTATTATTATTATTATTGCAAAATAAATTTTGAATTGACATTTAAAAAATTATTTTTATACAATAAATAAACTCAGGGACAGTTTGATCATTTTGACAGTTTCTGCAATTAAAAATTGATTATAAGCTGATTTTACAGAAACACTTAACTGATTATAAACTGATTATCAGCTGATTATTAACTAGTTTACAGAAACGCTTAACTGCTTATTTTTAATCTGATTATAATCTAAAAATCACTTATTCACAATAAGCTGAAAAGCTCTAGTTTTGAGAAACACTCTCTAAATCAAAGCTATTGAGCTCTTCATTTTTCACCTTAATAAGATTCAGCGTTGAAATCTATTACTAGAATCTTTATCATTTGAATATTTTGTATGGATCCACACATGAATTTTTAAGTGTTTAAAAAAAAAGAAGAATGGGAAAGTAATATTATTAATTATTACATGTTGAAAAATAAATTTTAATCAACCTTTTTATTTAAATTTTTAATATAAAATGTGTGCTCTGTATTGGAGATAATGATCCCACATCGGTAAGGAAGTCAAAGCTCTAGTCACATATAAGGCTAGGCAATCCTCATTCTGTCAACTCGGGTTTTCAGTGTGAGTTAGGCCCAACTCTAATATAGTATTAGAGCATTCATGCCCAAACGGGCTAGATCCTGGGCCGAACCCCCACAAGACCGAAGCTGATGGATTGATGCCAGCCGGTTCGCCCAACGTGGTAAATGGGCTCGTGGTAGCAAGTGTCAACCTGGTCAGGCCCCGGTTGCACTTGAGGGGGGATGTTGGAGATAATGATCTCACATCGGTAAGGAAGCCAAAGCTCCAGTCACATATAAGGCTGGGCAATCCTCATTCTGTCAACTCGGGTATGTGGCTAGGATTCCTTTCCTATACGCCACTGCTATACCTGTATTTATTGTTGCGCTCGAATTAAGTACTATTACAAAGCGTCACTCGCAAGTATACGAGGTAGCTGTAGCAAAGGTGATCGCCCCAAGGTCGTTTCCCCAAGAAGGTGTGGTTCGTAATAGCTTGATTGACAAGTATTTAAATGCTGAAGTGTTTGTTGTATGAAATGTGCAAGATTAATTTAAACCTAAAATTAACGTGCGTAGAGATTAATGTGTGTGGGTGTACAAGATCAAATCGATTCTTGGGAAGGTGCCTAGGGTCATAGGTCCATTCAATCAAAGCTCAATTCTCAATTGTCCATTAACATAACCTTGTAAATCAATTTGTTCCTTAAGATTAACTAGTCAATTACCCATCCATTAGTTCTCACATTCATGAATTAGCAATGACCAATTCTTTTACATTACCAAATTAATAAACCCTAGAACTTATATTTCTAATTCATTCATAGGGTGGTCGATTATATAGTTCCGATATCGAATTTCACCTCTCGGTTCATCATCCAATATTCAAAGATCAATAGGTAGCTAATCTATCAACCTAGCATTTAATACAATACAATCAACCAATCAACAAGGAACATCAATGTAAATATCAAATCAAGACATTCAACCAAATATACTATAAACCCTAAACATGGGTATTTAGCTCAACATCATCAATTTATAACATTCATTCAACTCAATATAACACAAATACAAATTGTCCATTGCAATATCAATCTCTTAATACAACAACAACAATAAGAAATGAATTAAAAGAGAGAATAGAAAAACCCCTTGTGAAGATTGCCAAGAGTAGGATTGCTAGTCTTCCTCCTAGCTCCACTTGATGTGTTTGATGAAGAACTCAAGCCCTCTTCAATGGTTGATTCCCCTTGCAATGTGGAATGGAGCTTTCTCAAGTCACCAAACCTTTGGATGGAGCTTTCTCAAGTCACCAACCTTTAATGGATATGCCTTTGGAAGATGGAATGGAGCTTTCTCAAGTCACCACTCCCTTCAATGAAGCTTCTTCAACCTTTGAGAACTTGTAACCCAATTTATCCCAAAGAACCTCAAAGATCCTATCAATGGAAGATGGAGAAGGTGGAGAGGATGGAAATGGAGATGGAAGATGAAGGGACAAGGGAGAGTGTCACTCTCTCCCTCTCCCACGAAATTTGCAGAAATTGGCTCCAAGAACCAAAAGCTCCCTCCATTTTCCTCTTCAATCCCTTTTAATTCATTCAAAAATCAACACCCATGCCTTCCAACTCATGCCACTTCACTTTGTCCCCCTCTTTTTCTTTGTTTAGTATTTCTTTTTGCAAGCACAAGCCATTGTCTCCCACTTGTCTCCCACTTGTCTCCCATTTCGTACAAAAGAAATCAGCTTTTCAGATGGGACACGGCCAAGCCACAACAAGCTTGGCCGTGTCTCTTGCAAATTTTCCTTGCTTTCCTTGAGGTGACACGGCCAAGCCTTGGTTGGCTTGGCCGTGTCTCTTGAATTTCATGGAACACAGCCAAGAACACGGCCGTGTCCATTGAACGTGTCAGTCACTGCCTCTTTTCTTTTCTTTCTTTCTTTCTTTGGTGGTGGGAGGTGACACGGCCAAGCCATTTGGAGCTTGGCCGTGTCTCTTGTCTTTCCTTTCATCCAGAATGAGACACGGCCATGGGACACGGCCGTGTCATGTGACACGGCCAGTGTCTTGGGCGTGTCTCCTGGCCGTGTTCGCTTCTGCTTCTTTTCTTTCTTCTTTGCTTGCTCCAATTGATTTTTGGCATAATTGGGACACGGCCAAGCTTCCTGGCCGTGTCATGTGAGCGTGTCTTGCTCTGTTGCTCATTTTCCTTCTTTTCCTTTTCTTCTTTGGCTTGTTCTTTGATTTTTTCATTTGAATGAGACACGGCCAGAGGCTTGGCCGTGTCTTTTGGGCGTGTCAGCTACTGTTTCTTCATTTTTGCTCTGTTTTCCACTGTTTTGATCTTCCAAGGGTGTTTTTCCACCTAAACCTAAAAACAACACTTAAAACACACTTTAAACAAAAATTAATCAAACATTAACTAAAACACACATAAAATCATACTAAAAACTAGTACAAAAATGGACTAAACATTTATACACCTGTTATATGTAAATAATATATATATTTCTGAGTTCATACATGGTATCAGAGCCCTCTTAATCCCTAATTCTTTGATTCTTCGATTCTTCTCTACTTTTCTGTTCCTCAACGATGAGTACTACTACCGATCTTGTGTCTTCTTCTACTGGTGCTACTTCTTCTGTTGTTCCAGCAAATATGAATCCCAATATTTCTCATCAAATTTCTGTCAAGCTTTCTTCTACTAATTTTATTCTATGGAATGCACAATTTATGTCAATGGTGCGAGGTTGTTCTCTTGCTAAGCATATTGAGGGGACTCCTGTTGCTCCACCTCAAACCTTGTCAAATGATTCTCTAAACCCCGATTATTCTGTTTGGTTTTCTCGCGATCAAATGGTGCTCAACTGGATTCTTTCTTCTATTATAGAGGCAGTTTTACCTCAAATCGTTTTGGCCAAAACTGCACATGAAGCATATTATAAACTGGTTACCGCTTATGCCAGTGTGTCTCGATCTCACATTCGTGAATTACGATCACAGCTATTTAATTTACAACGAGGGAATGACAGTATCTCTGTTTATATTCAACGGGCAAAATCCATCAGTGATCAACTTTCAGTTTTGGGTCATGTGGTTCCTGACGATGATCTGGTTGAATTTGTTCTACAAGGGCTTGGTTCAGCCTATAGACCTTTTACTAGAAATCTGGAATCCAAAATTGAAGCCACTAAATTTGATGATTTGATCGGATTATTATTGAGTGAAGAACGGAATTTACGATTTGACAATCAGATTGGTGATGTTCTCTTACCTTCGCCTACTGCCCAATATGTAGCCCGACAGAATTATACACCTCATGGGCGTGGGCAAGGTCGTGGTACACAAGGATCAGGTCGCGGACGCGACTACAATCACTCCTCTCACAGTCATGGGCGCGGATCTTCTTTAGTGGTTACTTGTTATAACTGTGGTGGTAAAGGCCATGTTAACCGTGTGTGCCCATCTCCAATACAGGAAAAGAGTTCTCCTACTGTCAATCTTGTTAATGGTTCAGGTTCAAAGCCTTGGGTTGTTGATTCTGGAAGTACACATAATTTGACAAATGATTTGGGAATTCTTGCTCTTCACTCATAATATACTGGTCCAGATGAAGTTGTTGTTGGTAATGGCTCTAAACTCCCAATTTCTCATATTGGTTCTTCTACTATATCTGTTGATTCTAATAATTATCATCTTTTTGATGTTCTTTGTGTTCCAACTGCCACAACTAACCTTGTTTCTGTGAGTGCTTTAACTAATCATAATATTGTGTCTGTGGAATTTTTTGCTGATCATTTTGACATCAAGGATTTGGGGACGAAGACCATCTTGTCACAAGGGCCGAATAAACAAGGCTTGTATCTGCTGAGTGGTGCTGGTCCATGTCAAGGCTCGCCTACAGTTCATCACAAAACACTCTAGACTTGGCATAATTGACTTGGGCATGCAGCCATCTCCACTGTTCGAAGATTAATAAGACAAAAGCACATTTCAGCTAGTGATTTTTCCTTTCCTAATTTGTGTACCTCTTGTTCTGTTAGTAAGAGTCACAAACATTCTTTTATTCCTTCAACATATCAAGCAACAGGGCCTTTGGATTTGATATGTTCGGACTTATGGGGTCCTGCTAGTACTATGGGTGCTGATGGTTCTTTGTATTATGTGCTTTTTTATGATCACTTTAGCAAGTTTTGTTGGATCTATTTTGTGCGATTTAAGTTAGAAGTCTTGCATGTTTTTATTCATTTTAAAGCTATGGTAGAGAAATTTTTTGGTCGATGCATTCGACAATTCCAGGCTGATTAGGGAGGTGAATATCAGACATTAACTAGTTATTTAAGAGATAATGGCATTGTTCAACTTAGCTCTTGTCCGCATACACCAGAGCAAAATGGATGTGCCGAACGGAAGCATCATCATGTCACTGAGATTGGTCGTGCCTTGTTATCTCATGCAAAAATTCCACACAACTATTGGCCATATGCTTTTCATACTGCAATCTATATTATTAATCGTATTCCTTCTGTCACTCTTCAGAATCGTTCTCCATATGAGCTTTTGTTTCGTAAAATACCAGATTATGAACATCTTCATATCTTTGGTTGTCTATGTTTTCCATGGCTTTGTCCTTATTCAAAATCTAAATTGGAACCAAGATCTAAACCATGTGTTTTTCTAGGATATGGTACCATTCACAAAGGTTATAAATGTTTGGATCCTGAATCTGGAAAAATATATGTCTCACGTCATGTTACTTTTGATGAGCAGGTATTCCCATTTCATAGTCAACAATAAACACTTCCAGTTCAACAACCCGAAGCTACACCAATTACCTATACTGTTCCAGCTGCAAATTTACCATTGTCTACACCAACACTGGATCCATTATCTTCAGTAGCGAATTCGGTTTCTGCTTCTCCAAGTGCAGACATATCCACAGCAGTTCCAGCATCTGAACCTCTTCAAATTCAGGCTCCACCACCAGCTAGAACCGCCACTACTTTAGTTCACCCAATGGTCACTCGGTCCAAGACTGGAAGTTTGAAACCAAAATCATATCATCTTCATCGGCACACACCAGCCTCTCCAAAGACATACTCTGAGGCAGCCAAATATCCTGAATGGCGTGCAACTATGGTAGCTGAATTTAATGCACTTCTTGCAAATGGAACATGGGACTTGGTTCCACCACATTCTGCTCAGAATTTAGTTGGTTGTAAGTGGGTCTTCAAGCAAAAACTCAATCCCGATGGAACTTTAAAACGTTACAAAGCTCGTCTAGTGGCCAAGGGATTTCATCAGCGACCTGGAGTAGATTTTCAAGACACATTTAGTCTGGTCGTCAAACCGGTTACTATTCATACAATTCTCTCTATTGCAGTGTCATTGGGATGGCAATGTATTCAGTTGGATGTGGCCAATGCATTCTTGCATGGCAATCTCGAAGAGACCGTTTATATGGTACAACCTACTGGGTTTCAAGACTCTCAACGACCAGATTATGTTTGCGTCTTCGAAAATCTCTCTACGGCTTGAAACAAGCTCCACGAGTGTGGAATAAATGTCTTTCAGATGCCTTACTTAAATATGGGTTTCGAGGTTCTATGGCTGATACTTCACTTTTCTATTTTTCTTATGGGTCTGTTCGACTTTTCTGCCTTGTTTATGTTGATGATTTAGTTGTCACTGGCAATGATCAAAAAGCACTTGATGCTATGATTAAATATCTACAAGGTTGTTTTTCAATTCGCAATATAGGAAGGCTTTACTATTTTCTTGGCATAGAGGTCAATTGGTCTAAAGCAGGAGCTCTTTTAACTCAAAGCAAGCATATCAATGCTATACTTCATAAAGCAAAAATGGACACTTGTGCAGGCATTTCTACACCTGTTTGTGCCATGGAAAAATTATCCAAAACCAGTGGAGAATTCTTTGATGATCCTACTTTATATCGATGTGTTGTTGGTGGTTTACAGTATCTCACTTTTACCCGGCCAGATATTGCTTTTGCAGTCAATAAGGTCTCTCAATTCATGCATAGTCCCACACTTCCTCACTGGGCAGCAGTTAAACGTATTCTACGTTATCTCCAGCAAACACGAGATCATGGTATTTTAATCAAGTGTAGTAAGTTCTTTCAGTTATCTACCTTTAGTGATGCTGATTGGGGAGGCTCAATTGATTATCGCAAATCCACGAGTGGATATTCTGTGTTTCTTGGTGAAAATATTGTTTTCTGGTGCTCCAAGAAGCAACGAACAGTTTCCCGTTCTTCAACGGAAGCTGAATATCGCTCTTTAGCTACAGCTGCCTCTGAAGTTCTTTGGATACAATCATTGCTTCGTGAGATAAACTTTCAGTTACAAGGTGTGCCCACAATTTGGTGTGATAATCTGTCCACCACCTATCTCACGGCAAACCTAGTTTTCCACACTCAAACAAAACATTTGGAGATAGATTTTTATTTTGTTCGAGACAAAGTCTCATCCAAAGAATTGGTTGTTCGATACATTAATACAGCTGATCAAGTTTCTGATGTGCTTACGAAGCCTCTGTCCAAAACCCGGTTTCAAACCTTAAGGGACAAGTTGCAGGTTTGCTCCCTACAACTTGCGGGGGGATGATAGACATATAGCTGTAGTGATATATTGTAATTAGGAAGCCACATATGGCTAGGATTCCTTTCCTATACGCCACTGCTATACCTGTATTTATACACCTGTGATATGTAAATAATATATATATTTCTGAGTTCATACACTCTGATGTAAGATTCCTTATAGTGTGTATATTTATTTTTAACATATATTCTAACTAAAAAATAGGCCAAGTTGCATTTTTTAAAAATTAATTTTACCATATTTTAAGTATGAAATGAGGGTCCATGAAAGGTAATCTTAATGTGATTTAACCTTAATTTCTTGCTAAGTTCATTGATTCAGAAACTAATTGCCTGCAAACTCTATATTTATCATTTGAACTTTGGTTAAATATAAATATCTCACTTTATCAATTTTCGTTTTAAATTATTTTTATTCTTTTCTAAAAAACCACTAGTAACATCATGGCAAAAAGCATAAAATAAATTATTCTTGCTTGAGAAATAGTATTACAATTAAACCTCTTCGGTACCACTCCATATTAACCCAGCTTGTAAATCGAGGCCGTCACTCTCTCAGTGTCATGACCAAGCTCTCAAAGATGTTTGGACCTTGATGTTGAGCATCTAATGTCTAGCCAAGCTCTAAATGTTCGGGAGATATATTTTTGATACAGTCGTGGTATGACAATGACACACTCTGAAAATTTGCTGACACGTTTAGACTTAGTCTCCAACTTCTCAGCTATAAATAAGAGTGAATCTCCATAAGTAAAAGATCTTTTTTTTAACTTCCTTAGCTCACTTATCTGCAGATAAACCAAATACTAACTTAGGCATCAGAGTATTTTCACTAGAGCCCGATCCCCTTTCTTATCTTGCAGGTAGAAAAACTGAACCAGAATCCGAGCTAATAGTTTTTCAAAGTCCACCTCATCATCAATGGTACGGTGAGCGTGAATTAGCTAATCTCTAAAAATGAACAATAGGACTCAAAACATGACTCATGAGATACAAAACAACACCAACACTTTAACAAAATAGTTTACCCCTGCCACCATACACACCTCAATACCATGTAACCCAAAACACATAAATTAAGTCAAACAACTATCAGCAAGCCAAACCCTTAGTGGTTGTAGATACTATCCTTGAACATTCAACAACTGCTTCTTTTGCATCTAAGTCAACTCTTGCCGGACCCTCAACCCCATTTGCCCCACTGGCTTAGATGACCTCAACAATATTGCAGTCTCCAGGCCTAATAGGGCAAACAAGATGAGGATATCGTGCCAAAGAGGCAGGGGGAGGTTCCAAAGGATGAGAAGTTATAGAATGAGACTGCTATCCTTTGCTTTTTGATTTTGACTTTTGTTTTTGTACAGCTCAATAGAGCTTTTTTTTTTTGTTTCTATTTTGTTTGCTTGATTGGTTTTTGTTTTTAAATCATGTATAGCTCAGTGGAGTGCTCGAATAGCCTAGTATAGGGCTTTTTATTTTTGTATAGCTTTCGATAGATAGGAAAGCTGATATCGAGGTTAGGTCAAGTAATATTGTGAATGCTGGCCTCCCCTTACATGTGATTTAACTTTCAGTTAAAGATCAATGAAAGTAATTTCTTTAGATACACTTGTTCGGTATTTCTCTATTTATAATGATTAAATAACGAGTTTTGCATGCAATATGTGTAAACCTAAATTTTTTATATGTTTTATTTGATTATATTTAAATAATCCTTTGGACTATGTGATTGTGACATGTTTAGAATGATCTAGAGAGAGCTTAGTACGGGAGCTCGGTTATAAATAATGACTTGATATTACTAAAGTTCTATGAGTTTAGCACACGATGAGAGAGCTAGGGCATTGTACGATAAAAATGCTATTGTGATTGCTTTTGCATGATTAAAGTGCATTGAGTTCGATATTGTGCATGATCAAAGTACTACTGCTTGGTGCTCGATCAGAGCGCTTAGGTTAGTGTATGACGAGTGCTTAGATCAATTGCAAGATTAGAGTACTTATGTTAATGCATGATTAAAGTGCTTATATTTATTGCATAATCAAAATGCTTAAGCAGTGCACGATTACAATGCTTAGATGCGATGCATGCTTAGAATGCTAATCTGTTTGAGCTCGAGGCTCAGTTAATAATTGAAGGCCTGAATTATGTGTTTGTGTGTCCATGCATGTGTAGTTCCTTTTCTCTATTTTTTTTGTGTAAATAATAATGAGTAATGCCATATGGGTATTTTGGCGGTGCCATTCTTTCTTTTTCATTTTGAACGTATGTAAGTACAAGCTTTGCATGAAAGAAATACAAAAGAAAAAGAGTAAAAGAACTTTACATTAAGAAGATGTTGTTAACATGGTGGGCTCTCAAGTTGAGCTACTGAAAGTATTGTCTCAGGTTGTCAGCATTCCAAGTCCCACACCTTTAAGCACCTAGACCACTTTGTATGGTCCTTCCCAATTGGCTTCTAGTTTCCTAGGTCCAGCCAATCCATGGGTGAAGATGACTCTTCTTAGTATGAAGTCTCATTTATTGAACTGCTTATGGTGCACCCTCCTATTATAGGAGTTGGTGATTCGAGTCTTATAAGCTTCTGCTCTGATGCTTGTTTTATCTCTCTTGAACTTTAACATGTCAAGGTTGCATATGGAATATGGCTCTTGATTTTCTGAAAAGCTAAGAGTTCTTCCTGATGGGAGCCCGATCTCCATAGGGATGACCGCTTTAGTGCCATAAGCTAATGCAAAGGGAGTCTTTTATGTAGCTGTTCTTGGTGAAGTACGATAAGTTCATAATACATTGTATAGCTTTTCCACCTATAGGCCCTTAGCATTATCCAGTCTCTTTTCCAGGCCTGCTAATATTATTTGGTTGGTAATCTCGGTCTAACCATTAGACTGAGTAGTAGACCGAGGCGAACTGGAGGTCTATCTTGAGCTCGGCGTAGTATTCTCTAAATGGTCTACAATCGAACTGTTTATTGTAGTCTGTGATTAAGGTATGGGAAATGTAAAACCTTGCAACCACTTATTTCTAGAAAAACTTTATAGTGGAAGTTGGGGTGGTATAAGCTAAAGGCTCGGCTTCTACACATTTAGTGTAGTGATCCACTATAACTATAAAGAACTTCCTTTAAGTTGTGACTTGTGAAAAAGGTTCCAAGATGTCAATTCCCCCACTGGGCAAAGGGCCAGTCATTTGAAGGCTGATGTTGCAAATTGACATGCTTCTGACACTTTTCATATTTTTAACTAATTTCTTTGCATCATCATCCATGAAAGACCAAAAATACCTATGCAATAATGCTTTTTGAGCTATTGCTCGGGATCCTTCATGAGCTCCACAGATGCCTTCATGTATCTCCCTAAGTAAGCAATTATTATCTTCTTCAGACACACACCTGCTCCAAGGGTAAGAGAACAACCTTCTGTACAGGAGTCTATCATGTATGGAATACAGGCTAGATTTTCTGACAATCTTTTTGGGCTCCACTGGATCTTCATGAAGCTCGCCAAAACCAAGAAACTTATAGATCAAAAGCCTCCAACATTCCATATGTTTTGTCATCATCACAATCAAAGTTTCATGGCTCGGTCTTTGGATGGACTTAGCAAGAACTCCATACTTAGGGGTCCCCTCCTTAGTAGCAGCTGCTTTAGCCATCTTATCAGCCTACTCAATCTCAGCCCAAACTGTCTGATGGAGCTCCCAAGAATAGCCTTTCCTCTCCGAGGTCGATAGGAGCTCGACCATATGGTCTTTGCATGGGATTAAGTTTGAATCTCTGGTCTCACACTTCCTAGTTAGTTGGATGACTACTAATTCGGAGTCCAAAAAGATCTGAAGGAGCTCAGGTTAAACATCTAAAGCGAGCCTTAGCCCTAAAAAAATGGCTTCATACTTTGCTACATTGATGGAGGTTGCAAAGTTAAGCCTTGCTGAGTATCTGATAAGTACTTTTCCTAGGCCCTTGAGGACCATTCCATCACCCGCTCCTTCATTGTAAGATGCTCCATCAATATTAAGGAGCCAGGCCTCCTTAGGGGCTAACTTGGAGGGTTACTCGTATAGTTCAGTGATGAAATCTGCCATAATTTGAGCTTTTATGGCTTGTCTAGATTCATATCAGACATCAAATTACCCCAATCTGGTAGCCCATTTTGTGAGGCACCCAACACTTTCAGCCATTTCTCCCTCGGCCCCTTGCTGGAGCTTTAACCCAGTGATGAACTCACCATGTCACCCTCGTACCGAACATGATTGCAATATTCCAAATACGGCTCGTTCACTCATTCCCCATCAATCGACACACTCTTACTATCTGAAGTCATGTTATTGCAATCAATAAAAAGATTATAAATTTAAAAGTTACACCAAATGCTCACTTATAGTATGCAGAAGCATATCTAGACCTCGGTGGATTATTGAGAACTGAGCCACTCAACACAATGTTATTACTCACAAAGCCGAACAATAAATAACAAATTTTGCAGAGTGGTCAAACTCTCACCCTTTATAGTATAGTGGAATGACCGGTGAGCACTCCCTTATTTATAGGCGCAGAAGCGTTAAATGCCTTTGGCGGGAAATCGAGTTCTGTTTTTTGCCTTTTCACCCTACAGTAGTTGTACCTTCAACATCCCCATGGCTGAAGCGTGTACCTCCAAGCCGTGAGTCTGACACTTATCTTTGTCTGACATGAATGTCAGATGGCTATAGAGGGACTAGTGGTACCTCCCTATATTAACTGGGCTTGTAGACTAAGCGATTCACCATCTTAGTGCTATGACTGAGCTCTCAAAGCTGTTTGGACCTCATTGTCTAGCATCTAGTGTCTAACCAAGCTCTCAGTGTTTGGGAGACAGATTCCTGACACAACTGTGGTATGACACAATGCACCATAAAAATTCGCTAACACATTCATATATGGTCGTGAACTCCTCATCTATAAATAGGAGTGAATCTCCATAAGTAAAATATCTTTTTCCAACTTCATTAACTCGTTTATCTGTAGACAAATCAAATACTAACTTAAGCATCAGAGTCTCCTACTAGAGCTCGGTTTCCTCTTTTATCTTGCAGGTAGAAAAGCCTGCAGCTGAATTCAAATCCGAACTAAAAGTCTTTTAGAATCTACCTCATCATCACTCTTGAAACATATAGATCTACTTTATTCATTTCTTTCACCTATTTTTTTTTCTTTATTTAATTATACTTATTTTTTCTATTTTTCTTAAATTTATAAAATATTTGATTTCATTAATATAAATACTATTTTTTTAAATATTTACTTTTAAATTTTAATAGATTTCGATGATTAATTCCATTGACCCTAATGAATTTATTTTCTTATATTGTTTAAACTTATAATCTAATTTTTAATTTAATTTTTTATAATTTGATAAATACTCGATTATTGAATTAACATATAACTCAATAAATTTTATAAAATTTTAAATTAGATGGTTTATTACTGTTCCATATTAAGTAAAATTAACCTTAATTAAATATTAATTAAGGTTAAATATTAAATATTAAAATATTTTCTTCATTAAATATTAACAGTTAAATCAAGGCTGATGCTTCCTTAATTAAATATTAATCCTTATATTAAGTTTTAGACTCCCTGATTTGTTTTATAAGTTTTGGGTGGCAAATGCAGAGAATCTGAAAAGTAAAAAACTTTTATGTTTTTTTTATGTAAAAAAAAAAAATCAATTTCCGTTAGTTGTCCCTTGCTTGGCCGATCGAGTCGCCACGTATATTTTCTATTATTTTTATCAGTGGTCCCCTCCGAAGG
Organism: Garcia nutans; assembly: GCA_947685225.1. Lineage (NCBI taxonomy): Eukaryota > Viridiplantae > Streptophyta > Magnoliopsida > Malpighiales > Euphorbiaceae > Garcia > Garcia nutans. The sequence goes on along the minus strand of CANTUV010000066.1, from coordinate 10,055,252 downwards.
CGGATGGATTCCCTTTGACTCTAAAATTAATTTCATCTATAAAAATTTTTATTTCGCCTCTTAGAATGAAGGGATTAAAACGAGAAAATTAGATAAAAAAAATGTAGTTTATAATTTTTTTTAAAAAATATTCATATTATTTTTCTTAAAAGTATTTTATTTAATTATAATTACTCTCTTTTAGAATGATGATTTTTTTCTCAATCACTTTTTTCCTAAATTAATTTTGCATAATTTGATAAAAATTCTAAAAGAGAGCACTTTCCACTTTGCTTAGCTTAGGAATTAAAAAAAAGATTTCTTTAAAAATATTATAAAAATATAATTATTTTTAAAAATACTTAATTTTTTATAATATTCAATTTTATATCAAATATATGTACAATATATAAAAAATATATATATTTTTAAAAGTGTACATACAATATATATATATATATATTATATTGAATATATACTAAAATTATGAAATATTTTTTAAAAAAATTTAAAATAATTTTCTCTAAAAAAATATTTATTTCATATTCAAAGAAATTAAAATGGAACCACCGGATGTATAAATTAATTAATAAAATATTATTTTAATTTAATTAAAATCTCAAGTTTAAAATTTTAGACAAAAAGCTACGTTAAAATTCAATAAAATTTTTTTATTATTTTTATAGTCCTATAAAACTAGACTCCTAATAGAATAATATATATATATATATATATATAATAATAAAATGGAAGGGGAAGAACATAATAATTAATAAGAATATTTGATTAACCTTCGTTACAAGTATACAATGGCAAAGCGCCACCGGAATTGGTGGCAAGTAAACATCAACATCATTAAAAAAATTAAAAATTAAAAAATAAAAATTTAAGAATTGATGACTATAATTGTGGCAAATAGACAACTCCACTAATAAAAAGAGGTTTGCATTTTATTTAAAACATGACACATTCAATGATTCTGAGCAATGCAACAAAATCAATTATATAATAATCAAGTTTACGTATGCAATTAAGAATTCATCACATATAATTAATTATTATAATTATATATATAAAAACCTATTGAAAGTGAAATATAATGTCAACTAGCAAATTAGCAAACATATGACCAATTAATCAAATTTATTTGCTTGATTTGTCTTTGAAAGATTAATTCTTTATGTTAACTAATTCATTTTTATCCTTTTTTTCAGCTTTTCTAATATTCATTATAAGTTGGCGTGCTATGTGGCGATTAGCATACGCATAACAAGTCAATTAGAGTATGATTTATATCTAAAAGTGCATTAGACAAAAAAAAAAGCTATTTTATTTAAATTAATGAGGATTATTTTGGAGTTAATTAAGATGAGATGTGATATTGAGATTAACAATCCATTTATATGAGAAGGAATTATATATTCATTTCTATTTGCTATGATTAATTGTATACATATTTCCTTCTCATGATAGAATCATATCTTAGGTCATGACAACTTTTAATCACAATTAGTGTCAAACTTTACGCAGAAACTTCATACTGATTAAAAAAAAAGGGCAGTCCAGTGCACGAATGCTCTCATAATGAGCGGGGTTTGAAGAAGGGTCAGACCCATTGAGTCTTTGTACGCGGCCTTCCATTGCAATTAATTGCAAAAAACCGTTTCCACAACTCGAACCCGTAACCTTAGGTCACACGGCGACAATACTTACTGCTACACCAAGACTCTCCTTCAAATTTCATTCTGATTATAAAATATATATTTTTATTATTGTTTAAATACGTATTAACTAAAATAAACAAATATTTATTAAAAAAATGTTGATCGATGATTGTGATGGAAAACTCTTTAGCCAATTATTGTGAGCTTAATTTTAAAAAATTAATTCCATGACCTGCAGATTGCAATTGGCATATTATATACATATTTTTAATTACGCAAGGATTGTTAGAACAGAGTTCAAGAATGCAATGCTAAAAAATTCAATTTAATTTAATTTAATTTATTGAATTAAACTGAAATATTATTTAAAAATTATTTCAGACACTATATAAGCAGATAATAAAATAATTTATTTTATATTTTCTTAATTATTTTTATTTATTCAATAATTAACAATATTAGAAATATAGAAAATTAGGATATATATTTATACAATTTTTTTTTTGATAATCATATGAAAAGTTTCATTAATAAGAACATAAGCAATGCAAATAATCTGGAGAGAGAGAGTGAATAAACGCCTCAGCAAATCTAGAAAGAACATAGGAAATCTTTGTAAGGCAACACAGGTACAAATAAGACTAACAGAAGCATCAAAACAAAAGATCAAGACCATATTTTGGAATTAAGATGCAGAGCATCAAACCTAATTGACAACCTCTTATATCTTAAGTCATTGGAAGCAAAAAAAAAGAAAAACTTTTAAATAGGTAATGTTTCTCGCTGTGTACCTATAACAACCAACTGAGTTTTAAAACTCAGAGAAGAAAAGGACTGATAAAAATATATATATTTTTGCCCATTAATCCTTCAAGCCACTCTCTCAAATCCATCATCTCTTCATCTAAAAGAGAAGTATCATAGATTATGAAAAACCCAACCTTAAAGAAGAATCTTTGCTTCATAAATAACCTCTTTGTAGACCAAAAAATAACCTTAAAAGTGCAGTACAAAAGAACCCTTAAATTGGCCATATCTAAAAAAAAAGGGAACAAAATAAATTACAAAATATTTGAGAGAAGGAAAGAAAAAGCAAGGGAGAAAGCGCTGTTGTCGAGTCGGCGAAAGTCCCAAATTCGATAAAGAAGCGCTTAGAAGTGAAGGGTTGACCGGCCGCATAGAGAAAAGTTTTTAGGTTGAGAAAAAAGTTTTTGGTATAAAAGAATTTACTTTTCAGATTCTATATAATTTGGTGACAAATTAAAATTTAATTAAATTAAAATCTTAAAATCATATATATTTTTTATTTACTTTAATTTTTTTATAAATTAGTTCAGTTGAAATATAAATTTTTTTTAAAAAATATATATTTATCTATACTAAATAATGGTTGTAAAATTTGATTTTGCAAAATATAGACGTGGCTTTCAAATTTTAATATTGTACAGTTACTTGTATTAATTAATTAAGCACGTATATAATAAAGGAAATTCAAGATACGTGTTGTCAATACCATGACGCGGCAACCCGAAAAAGCATAGTTGGGCGAAGGATTAAATCAGTTTGGTTGGGTGGCTGATGAAGTCATGACAATATCTATATATACACACACACATATATAGATTCCACACATGTATATGGATAAGGAAAACTTTTGCATTTAGTTAGGTTTTAGGGGTATAAAGTCTTCATTTTAAGAAGATGTTGACTTAGCTTATAAGTATGCTAATATAAGTTTATAAATTTTTAAAATTTTAAATAGTTATATATTTATTATGAGAATTTATAAGTGTGATAAACATTTAAACTATTTTTTAAAAAATAACTTGGCACTAGCTCACATTCATTCATTAATTAAACATATATATATATAGGCATTTTAATACAAGTTCCCATGTCTTTCTATTGTTAATTAGCTATTTTACTCAATCTATTGCTTTTGCAACTTAACAAATCAGTCATACCTATAAATCTTGCAAAAAACAATGGCAACCATTTTTTTATATGATTTTACTTTGATTTTAAGCAAAATTCTCAGCAACTCTAACATAACTAGACGCAATTTCTTCAATTATCACAAATAACCATAAGATTTGGAAAAATAAAACTCATACATTAATAAACAAATAAGAAATGTTAAATTTGTCAAGGTAAAAAAAAAAAGCTTTTAAAGCTTGAGAAATTGATAGAACTTGGATAAAGTACTTAGTGCTTGAGATAGTTTATTGTTTGCTTCTTAAGCTTATTGTTTGATTATTAATGGATCAATTACTCAAGGAAATATATATTTATTATTAAACTATATCTCAATATGCAAAATTTCTTATATTTATAATTATTGAACTATCCTATCAATAATAAAGTACGAGTAATCCTACATTTAAAATATACAATAATACGATGCAATTAAACTAAACCATAAAATTTATTTAAAACATGTGAGAAAGATTGAACGTGTAGGCTGTCGCCGGTCAAAAAATCAACAACCTTAGATCTAAAACTAAAAAAGATGCTGCTAACGAGATAAAAACAATTGCTAAAGAGATAGACTCGATTAAAAAAAAAAAAAAAGCTTTGCTTGTTTCCTTACTTGATTATCTATTAATCTTAGCTCTTCAAGATTCATCAAATCATCCATGTTTAATTTTTTTATGACTTGGGAGTATTTCAAAATCATTTTTTTTCTACCTTTATTTTATAATTATGGAGCTATCAAGAGGCCTATGATCTCATAATCAATCTTGCAATTTCATGGAATTAGCTTAATTTTACAAAGTTATAATATTAATTAATTGAATATGATTAATACATATTAGCAAGTGACATTAATCAGCAATCATATCAAAATCAAATTGTTAATAATGATTTTAGAAAATGAATATATTAATGGCGAATATCATCCTTCAATCTTCAGCTAAAAATAATTTTAGTTTGATTGACGAGAGAGGTTTGATTGATGGTTGTATTTAATCTGTTTAGGAAAATCAAAAATATCTTTTCAGTAAGCTATTTTTTTTTCAAAAAATTAAATTAATGATTAAACAGTAATTTTTGAATTAAAAAAAAAGAACTAATCAATAAGAAAGAATGTTCACAACAATAAAAAAAATAATTAAAAAGCACTTGCATTAAGTAACAAAGAATTTAAGTCCAAATATTATTGAGAATGAGAATCAATTAGATTGACAACTTCACCTTATTTATAACTAATAATATTTGAGGCATTAGCCTCTGGATGTTTAACACTTAATTCATTGTCTCTATGAAATACTGAAACTTCCATAGTCCTAGTTTTCCATAGTGCTATCAATTTATCAACTCAACTTTCTTGAAATCGTTGTCCGGTAGTCATAAAATTGAAGCCAAGTGTTTTGCCTGTCCAAAAACAAATTTCATAATGACAAATGTTCTTAATTGCCCCAATCAATCTAAATTCTGCATAACAATTGTTTGTTAGCATAACAATCTAAATGCAATTATCTCTTTAATCTTCTTCATATAATTAACAGGATTTGCACTTTGGTCTCTGCAATCTTTAATTAATTATACTCCATAAACATTCTTATTCTTGAATCAATCTGATAAGCTCTTGCATAAATTCAGCAGAAGCATTAACATTTCCAAGTTTAGTTTCATAAAAATTGAAGTGCAAATTCTCATTCATTACATTCCATGCAATGAGCTGCCCTGGCCCTGAATATCTTATAGCAACACAGTTTACCCTTCCTATTGTTGCCTTTTTCAGTTCTTTAGAAGAGAGTTTTTGAACCCACTGAGACTGCATTATTGGCAAATTTTAGAAGAGAGTTCTCGTCTGTCTTGTTTCTCTGCTGTACCATCTCATTTCATTTGTAAATGTTGTGAATTCAAGACTTTTAACCATACGAGCTTTGGTAATCTTGCTGTTGAGAATGTTGTTCATGCCATATCCAAATGGGAAACTTGAATTTGCTCATGGGAAAAAAAATAAAATTTATCACTAAAAATAATTATAAACACTCGAGTTTAATATCCAAATTTGACGCCACTGATAACTAAGGATAACTAAAAATAATTATCCAAATTCCTGAAATAATACGGGATCGTAAATATCTAAACGATCCTTCTTGTCTGCCGAAACCAAAGAAAATTCCAACAATTCATGCTGCACATCAATTCTGAAAATGCCCTAGTTTCCAAATTGATAATATCTCAACTAAGCATAAACTTTCTGCAAACTTACCAATTATAAACATAATTAGCATAGAAATGCTATTAAATTTATCAGGGGCAATCAATTTTATCTAAACTCAGTTTCTCTAGTTTTCCACCATCCATAAGTTTCCTAAGACCTGCTTTTAGTTCTGGAATCCCTTCCTCCAGCGCAGCACAAACAGGATATATAGAAACATCTTGCACTCTTCTTTTCAATTCTTCATACGCTTCTTCAGAACCTACTTCATCAATTTTATTTGCCACTTTAGTCAGACAGGCCCTCTTGATGGTGCTCAAGCTCTAAAACTAAATCTTTCAGTTGTTCCCATGGTGGAAATCCTTTTCTACCATCTAATCCAGCTACTAAGTCTACCACATAAGCAAAAACCTCAGTACGTTCTATATGCTGTAAGAAGGCATGTCCAAGTCCACGATTCTCGTGCGCACCTTTTATCAGTCCTGGAATGTCAGCCACCGTCATTGAGAAGTCATCAAACTTCAATTTCCCTAAATTCGGTCTAAGAGTTGTGAAGGCATGATAACCTACCCTAGGTTTTGCCTTGGATAAAGCTCCTAAAAGGGTACTTTTACCTGCATTCGGCATCCCAACCAGGCCAACATCCGCAATGCTTTTCAGTTCCAATACAAGAACAACCTCAGAGCCAGGCAAACCAAGATTGACAGAGGACTTTTCCTCACTGGACGCTTCAGAATCCAGGGCATTATCTCTATTGGCTGCAGGCTTAGCAAACTTAGCCTTCTTCAAAACATATGGAGAAGACACATTACCAAAACCACCCTCACCACCACGGGCAACAGTTATCTGCTGACCTGGTTTAGTTAATTCTGCAACATTATATTGTGTATGTTCCTCTCCTGCTAATTCTGCTCCAGGGGCTTGTGTAATTGTCGATTCTTCTGCCTTTCCTTTCTCTTGAGATGATGAGGCACCGGCGATAACCAATGATTCAACTTCCCCTGCCATGTTTGTGATCTTAGAGACAGCCTGATTATAAGATTCTAAATGGTCAGTTTGTAGAGTGCCCTGAAGTTCCCAGGGATCCAAGTCTGTAGTAGAACAAGTTTGAACTAGAGATGGAAGTTCACCTTTTAAAAGATGAATTACAGTGCCCACAGGCACTTGGACAACCTAATAGACATAAGAGTTTCTCAATAAACAACTGCAGAGTTACTGTTAAACAAACTGTCAAACCACAGACATCATAAAATCTTGCAATTTAAAATGCCTAACTCACTAATAATATCTTATCTTCCCCTTGAGTTCCTATCATATTCTTCGAAGCTCCATGACCCCCTTTTGCAGCATTCTGCAGGAAAAAATGTATAACTTGGTTCTCTTAACGCAAGATAGTGTTAGGAAATATAAGGGAAGGGAAGTAAGGACTACATACAATATGATGATGCAAACCGGAGAAGTACTAGACTGCAGGGGAACACTTTAAAATCACATAACCACCTCTTCCACCATTTCCACCTGCATCATTAAAACAACTCACTAACGAGTACCACCAGAAATACAACAAAATATAATCATATATCTTCTCAGTCACTATTTGCAATAATCAACTAAATTGGGTGAAAGTAAGTTTGGTGGTGAACCGGTAATAGATTACACAAAAAGGAAAATTTTGATGCAGGTTGTAAAAATGGAGAAACTAAAGAAATGATGATCAAAGAAAATAAGCATGATAATATCATATATATCTTGGTAACATATTACACCAAGTTAGACTGAAACATAGACCTACCATCAGGTTTGCCACGACGATCATGTCGACTCTAACGAAAGCCAGAACAACCATTTCCGCCATCACCACCTTTAGCACTTAGCATAAACTTGTCCCTCATTCTGGTTTCCTACAAAAAACCCCAGTATCCCATTACTAACATGGACCAGTAGTAAAGACCAGGACTTTATTACAGAGAAAGAGCTATATGGAAGTCGTGGAGAAGTGAAAATGCAAACTACATATGGAAGAAAATCTTAGAATAACAAACCTGTAAAGGGGTGGACTTTTCTTTTGTATAAGAAATATCTGAACAAGAGAGCAATGACAAAAAAATCCATGGAGATTTGGAAGATTTTCTTATAGTTTCTAACTGGCAAAAGGATTTTACTTTACATAACCACATCAGCCTCTCTTTTTTCAGTCCAAATGTCCTTTAAATCCTCCTCAAATTCAATGAATCCAAAGTTTCAATTTTCTGTTCATGCCAGCAACCTGCAGAAAGGAAGGGCTCATATACCGAATCAGTATCATAGATACTCCAAAAACTTGCAAATGCTTGTAGTTAATGAAACCATACATCAGCCAACCCAAGCAAAAGGGCTTAACAGCTCTTTGGAGAAAGACAACCAACAAAAAAATAACATCCCTGATCTTTTTCATTTGACAAAAGGAATCCACTCCACCTAATTTTCTTATTTACAACCCTTCCAAAAAGTTTTGAAGAGTGATAAAAATATGAAACAAAATTGCAAGCTTTTCTAATTATGTAGACATTCCTAACAGATTTTTTTGTTGGGTTAAGTATGTTGTTAGAGTTGAAGAGAAATATGTTATGATCTGCCTAAGTGGGTATTGGATGCGCCCTCCCCCCATAGAGCCCCTTTGGTATGCATTGATTTGTTTTTGTTTTATGAATTATTAAGTGCTGTTGTGAATAGAAGGAATCGAGCTAACCTGAAAAGAGAGTAAAACAGCGCACAGAGAGAGTTAGAGCAATGATTGGAAACAGAAATGTGGATTCCACTACAGATGAAAATCGATTGAAATTGAGCAGAACAGTTTGGGAGAACTAAATTTTAGGGTTTTGAGGGAAAATTAAATGCATAGAGTGAGGATGAAAATGGTAACAATGAGTGAACGGCAAAAAGAAATTGAGAGTTACAGTGAATTGATACATTCAGAGGCGAACGGTAAAGAGACTGAAGCTTCGATAGTGGATTTTTTTTTTAAACAATCTTGGATGGGGGAGTAGCTGGATTTTGGCTGAGAGCGGCAATGGGTAAAGTACCAAATCTGTTTAGATTTAGAATATCCGTACGACACTCAAACCTGTTTATTCCCAAACTCATTTATTAATACTTATTTACTACTCGATACATGCTTAAATACCCATTTAAAATAATTTATTTAAAATATAAAACTATAAATTATATAATTATAATATTTTCACCTAAATAATTATAAATGAAAATTTAATGTTATCATAATTTACTAAATTAATTTTACACTACTCATTCTATAATTAAACATAATACAACAACATTATAATTAAAAATTCAATAAATTACTATAACTATAATATTAATATACAACATTAAAATTTTCCCTTAATTATTTTTGTCCTTTGCTCTTTGAATATCATTATATTCTCCTAAGGCTTATCCATCTTAAGGGTGAGTTGGGTACACGATCTTCCTAGTCATCACCCAACTTGAATTAGCTCCCTCATTTTGCTAGAAGTGTCTCCTTTTGGTTAATTTGTCTAAGATTGAAGAAAATGAGAATTCTCATAGAAGGTGGAATAGAACATCTGTTATTTGATTGGCTACATGACTAACTATAGACTAACTATTAAATGACTTGTATTAGGAAGAAAAGAGCTGCCAACTAAAATGATATGTGTAGCCTAAAAAATCTGCATTTTAGATAAATTATGAGAAAATATCAGAAAAATATGCCCAAGATTCCATCAATAAAAAATTATCAATATTCTATGATATGGTCCATTGGTTTGGCTTTCACTTTCCCTTTTCACTTTATTTGAGCAATGGTAGACCCATGCTAATTCAACGTTCTTGCAAATGATCAAAGAGCATTAAAAGAAAGGAATCCACCTTACTGGTAACATTCTAGGTGCTACAGAGACATCAACATACCTTTTGAACCCGATTTGTCAACCTTGTCATGGAACTCTTCAGTATACGCACCCAATCCAGATTACAAGCTGCTAATCTGTATAAAAATAATTGCAATTTGACAGAAGCATTGGAGCATTTGTTTGTGATTTTAATATTTGACAATTGTTATGCTAGTGCATACATGTATTAATTAAGATATATGCATTTTAATTAAGATACATGTATCAATATTTGACAATTGATATGCTAGTACAAATGGAAATTCTACATTTTAGGCAAATTTTCAGTTTTTTTTTAATGACACCAACGGCAATATCACACCGACAAGGGAACTTGTATACTGAGAAACCATACCAGTTTTTAATAGTGTTTAATATATAAAATAATTTAAATAAATTTAAATATTAATAGTATTTATTATATATATATGTACATATATAACATATTTATATAATATATAGTATATATATATGTATATATATACTATGAATAATATATAATATAATAATATATTATGTATATATATACACTATATACTACATACAATATATAATATATTGTATATAAATGGAGCATATAGTGTGTAAATATATGTATATTTAGTGTATAAATATATGTATATGTACCATATGTAGTATATAGTGTATAAATATAATGATGTCATACTATATATGTGTGTGTGTCTCGTAGGATATATTATACTATATAGTACAATATGCTTATATATAAAATAATGTATGTAAAAAATAATAATAATATGCAATATATATTATAGTATATGATGAAAAAAATTGATAATATATATGTATATATATGTAATAGTGTAGTCTATAAGGTATATATATACTAAATATAATATGTAGTATACATAGTGTAAAGCATATATATATATATATATATATAATATGGCATATACATATGTTGCATATAATATATAGGATATAAATATAATAATATATTATATATTTTATGTATCAACTATTTTCACTATTTAGATACACTTTATTTTTACCATACATATTATTATATTATATTGAAAATAATATAGTATATGTTAAGCAGTATATATATATATATATTATATTGATGATGTTATATTAACTACAATTATAACATTGACCATTTTATCATATGCAATAAATATAATTGGTCTTATATAATATATTATATTTTTATTCATCAATTATATTATATATACAATTTATTTTTATATTAATTATATATGTATTAACAATTATTTATAATATTGACTTAAATACATAAATTATATATGGTTAATTATTTGGTTTATTTATTTTTGAGTTAGATAGTTAATAAAAATGTTGAGGTAGTGATGTATACTAGTTTTTTCACAACAATATATATATATATTAATATTTATAAATATAATAAACGGGTAGAGTACCCACTATCCGAATCTATTTATATATATATACTAATATTTATAAATTGAAATAAACAGATAGAATATCCGCGAGTATCCCTTACCTGTACTTAAATGGAATAAACAAGTAGGATACCCATGAATACTCATTATTTGAGTATCCCTTACCCGTACTTAAATGGGATAAACAAGTAGGATACCCATGAATACTCATTATTTGAATTCATTTATATAAACGGTTTCGAGCAGCGGGTACTCTAATTTACAAACTCGATTTTGACCTGAATTCGATGAGGGTATGATTTTTAATATCTATATATGTCTCAAACCCTATTATATACTACCCAAACCCACTGTCATCGCTAACTTTGGCAGAATCTGAAACATGAAGATAAAAATTAATTTTTATTTTATTATTTTATTATATTATTTTAAATTTTAAATTTATTTTTAAATTGTTTTTAACATATCAACTAGGTTGGGCTATGCTTAAACAAATGAGTGACTCATAGCCCTACTTAGTGAAATAGACTGTTATTGAGGGTATATTTTATTATTATTTTTTTAAAAATGCGAATGATTAAAAAAAATTAAATACAAGGATTACAACTCAAATTTGCCACAAACTTTTTTTTTTAATTATATTCAATTAGACTTAAAATAAATTTTAGGATCAATTTAATACCTTACATTTGAATATTGATCTAATTATCCAAAATTTGTTATAAGGTTTAAAATGTTTAATGCTGATTTATGAAAATTTAATTTTTAGAGTCCATTAGATCAAATTATTTTATGAGGAAAAAATAATTTTATATTTAGAAAAAAATATTGTCTTAAAAAATATAGATAGGTGGTGCCCATTAATATTAAAAATAGAAAGTAATTAGTTTCTAAAACTAAAAATCAAAAATCAAAACAATATAAAAATTTGCCAGACAAGTTCAAGAGAACAACTAACAAATTTATAATAATAGTTTTTGAAAAATTAGAAAAATCTTTTAATTTTTTTAAAAAAATGTAGTTTAATGTTAAAGAAAGTATTTTTGAAATTTTGCAAATAATCAATGGCTATAAACTTAGAATATAATATGAGCGCAAAAGGTCCGTTGAAGAGAAGAAATAATTAATTTATGATTTTTTTTAAATTAAGTAAAAATATTTTCAGAAAATACATTCATTTTTAAAATTTAAAAATAACCAACGGTTATAAAAATTATGAACTTGGGAACGGTTATAAATCGCAATGATCAAGTTAGAACCATTTAAGCAACAACAATGGTCTCCGCTTCATTAACCCAATGCAGCTGGTCTATCTGTCTGCCGAGAAAACGGAAGAAAAATGAAGGGTAAATTTCTCATAATCTTTCTATTCATTTTCCACTGTTTTCTCGGCACACAAATGGAGTTAACATCAGCGCTGAAATTGTAGTGTTATTTTGGGGTTATTGCGATCTAAAATTTCTTAATGGTTCTGCATATTGAAATTGCTGTCAAAAAATAAAAAATTTTGTAGTCCTGAATATTCCATATTGGAGTTCTGCAGTAGGCTTTAAATGTCAGAAACCAAAACTGTAACATGTATGATTACTTGTTCGTTGAATTGCCATGTTACACAGACTGTGAATTTGCTACACAATAAAAGGAATCTAAAATGCTAATTCAATATGCAAACTTCATAAATCTCGGTGAGTGGATTTTTTCAACATAAAACAATGATAACTATAAGAGATCACCTCAAGCTTGTTCTGTTGATTACGTTTGTCTATTAACTATTATCATTAGCTGCAATGAGCGTAAATCTATTTTCTATTAACTCGTATATGGCGTAAGGCCTCTAATTTTTGTCTCTGTTCCACTGACTATGGTTTTATATCTCCTAAAATACAAAGGAAATATAAAATTCATACTGAGAGTGAGAATCCCAAGAACTGAATTTGTAACATATCCTTTACTTGTCCAATTTGCAAATAGTAATTTAAAATGAACTGAATTAGCTATAGTTGAGAAGCTGTGTTTCCATGTATTATTTTGTTAAATTTGTATCTATGAAACAATTATTAAATTTAATATGACTTCCTTCCTGTTGTACTTTCTTACTAATTAGGGGTTCCATGCTTATATTCCTTGTGTTCTAATTTTGTTGCCCTGAATAGAAGACAAATACTGAAGTGGCCTTCTTACCTAATAATGAATGGAGCTAGATTCTCTTAACATTTGTGTTGAATCATTACATTTTGACTCTAGGCGAGGTTCCTGAGTTAAAGTCCAAATTAAAATATACATGTGATTCTCAAATTCTTTAATCACATGGGGGCATAGAATTGAGTTTGGGAAAATCATACCATGTAATCTTTGCTTATAAGTATACAGTGGCTTTGCCTCATAGTAATCTTTTCTTCTTTGGCATCGCTTGCTATAGATCTCTATCTGAACATCACATAAGTGATATATGTTTCTTAGACTTTCATAAACTATGCTGTGATTTTACTAAAAATCAACATTCTTATGTTTCAAGATCAATTTATTTTTCAACGCCTTCTAATCTTAGTTATTAGTGTCCACTAGAAGTTGAATCAAGCTCTGTCTGTTGAGGTTGAGAACATAGAGTTGAGCTTATATCTATGAAGTTTCTTGATAAGTAGAATGCCTACATTAATTGTTCTAGCATAGAATTTGTAATGTCACACCCTAATGTCTTAAATAGGGGCAGAATAGACTGGCAAATTTGGTGGAAAGTAGATAACAAAATGCCAAAAAAAGAGCAGGACCACTAGCAAATTTGGTGCATGTTTGTAATCTTTAATTTTGTATTTGTTTGGATGAATGTTGTTTATATCTTTTGACAGGATTTAGGTGAATGGCATCTTTTCTTGATGCATGGAGTTAGATACAAGTATGATATGTGAATTGAACTTTAAGACCTCTGATAGTCTAAGCAAGAACAGTACCGCTAGACCAAATGCCTATATGCTGATTGTTGGATAATACCAACCATTGGTATTTTTGTGACTATATAAAATAAAAAAAAAATTAAATGGTTGTTGGCCTAATTAAGTTAGGCCAACAATCTCATGGGAAGATATATATATATATATATATATATGACATTCCCCTTCTTCTTCAAAATATAATTTGAGAGGAAAAATATTAGAAAAAATTGTGAGAGAGAGAGAGAGAGAGAATTATTTGGAAAGTGACAAAATAGTGAAGTAGTTTAATTTTGGGAGTGTTTGGGAAACACTTTAGTGCTACTATTTTGAGTTTATATCAATTGTAATAATTGTACCTCTAAAAATATTTCTAGAGAAGTCTCTCTTGTAAGCCTACTATTTTTAATAGTAGAAGAATATTTTTCGGAGTTTGTCTCGTGGACGTAGCCCAAAGTAAAAGGGTGAACCACGTTAAATTTGGTGTGTTATTTTGTCTCAATTTTATAGCTATTATCAAGGGTAGTTATTTTGTTGTATTGTGTTATTAATTATCCGAGTAAAATTATGTCTAAGGAGACTGGGTTTTAAGCGTGACCGTCTGTGACCCCTCCAGCCTTTTCTGAAAATTTTTTTGTATTTATTTTTAGTACAATATTTCATACACTATTTACTTGTATAATAGTAAGTAATTTGCGTGCTATTTACTTCCTCTGGACAACAAGTGGTATCAGAGCTGTGGTTCAAATGCACAGTATTAGAGTTAACATCTTTGCATTAAAGAGATGGAGACAAAGATAAATAAGATGATCAGCCTAAATGGCTCGAATTACCACATATGGATAAACAAGATGAATGATCTCCTATTTGTGATGAAAATGCATTTGCATATGTTCACCACATTAAAACCTAATGAGAAATCAGATGAAGACTAGAAGTTCGAGCATGAGCAAGTGTGTGGTTTTATCCGACAGTTTGTAGAAGACAATGTGTATAATCACATTTGTAAAGAGACTCATGCTAGATCCCTATGGAAGAAGCTTGAAAAGTTATATGCTTCTAAAATAGGGAATAACAAGTTGCTCTATTTGACTAAACTGGTCAAAATTAGTTATCGATAAGGTACATCTTTGGCGGATCACTTGAATGAATTTCAAGGTTTTGCAGACCAATTGTTAGAAATGGGCATAAAATTTGATGACGAGGTACTCAGTCTTTTACTACTTTCCTCTTTGCTAGAGTCTTGGGAGACTTTGAAGATTTCCATCACTGATTCAGTAGTTGATGGTTTTGTTAGTTTGAAATCCGTCAAGAGTTCAATTATGAATGAAGAGATGAGAAGGAGATCTCAAAATTCAGTATCTACATCTTAGCCAGATGTTCTGGTTACTGATTCTAGAGAGAAGAGCAAGTTCAGGAGTTCAAATACCAAAGATAAAAGGTGAGAAAAATCAAAAAAATATGCAAATGTTGAATGCCATCACTATAAAAAGAAGGGACATATCAAGAAATTCTGTCGAAAGTTCAAACATGAGAAGAACAAAGGCAAAGAGATTGAGCGAGATGATAGCAGTGATGATGAATAAGAAACCACGGCTGCCACCATTGAAGAATTTCATGTTATTTCTTATGATAATTGTGTGAATATTGCATCCAGTGAATTGGACTAAGTAGGTGATAGTGGTGCCACCATTCATGCCACATCACATAAAGAATTTTTCTCAACATGTAAACAAGGAGATTTTGTTGTTGTCAAAATGGGAGACAAGGGTTTAGCCAAGATTATCGGCAGATGTGATATTTGTTTAAAGACAGAAAATGTGATAAGATTATTTTTAAAAGATGTTAGACATGTTCCCAACCTTCGGCTAAACATGATTTCCATTAGTATGCTTGATGATGAAGGTTTCAGCAGTACTTTCAAGGATGGTCAATGGAAACTTACTAAAGGCTCCTTGGTATATGAAAAAGGTAAAAAAATGCTCTAAGCTATATGTGATACAAGCAAAGCTCTCCAGTGATTCTGTGAATGAAGTGGAGAAAGAAAATATGACTGAATTATGGCATAGAAGACTCAGTCATATGGGCGAGAAAGGGATGACACAATTGGTAAAGAAGAATGTATTGTCTAGAATTGATAAAGTGAATTTGAAGAAATGTGCTAACTGTCTGGCTGGAAAATAAAACATAGTTGCTTTCAAAGGTTCCACTCCTTCCAGAATGAAGAATGTATTGGATCTTATTCACTCAGATCTGTGTGGACCAATGTCAAAGTCACTTGGTGGTGCTCAATACTTTATGACTTTCATTGATGATCATTCAAGGAAAATATGGGTATATACTTTGAAGTCAAAAGACCAAGTAATAGACATGCTCAAGCAATTTCATGCCTTAGTTGAAAGGGAGACTAGGAAGAAGTTAAAATGCATTCGGACAGACAATGGTAGAGAATACACTGGATCATTTGATGCCTACTGCAAAGAGCATGGTATCCGACATCAAACAATACCTCCAAAAATGCAGCAATTGAACGGTTTAGCCGAGAGGATGAACAGGACTTTGATGGAGAGAGTTAGATGTTTGCTCTCACGTTCAAAGTTGCCTAAGATATTTTGGGGTGAAGCTCTGTACGCTGTAGTACATATACTCAATTTTTCACCCTGTGTTCCTCTTCATTATAATACACCAGAAAAGGTGTGGTCAAGAAAGGATGTTTCCTATAATCATTTGAGGGTATTTGGTTGCAAAGCTTTTGTGCACATTCCTAAGAATGAGAGGTCAAAGCTTGATGTCAAGACACATGAATGTGTATTTATAGTCAAGATCATGATCAGCTTGGCTATAGATTTTATGATCCAGTTTAAAAAAAGCTTCTTAGAAGCCGTGATGCCGTATTTGTCGAAGATCAAACCATTGAAGACATTAACAAAGTGAAAAAGGATGTTCATGAATCCAATGGTGATTCAACAAACTTAAAGCTAGTTCCTCCAAAGGCAGTGCTAAGACAAGTTGGAAATGAAATTCAAAATCGTCAGCCAGAAAATACTGACATCGATACTCCCATAGAGGTCCAATCGGATGATGATGAGGACCAGATTGAAAATCAACCACCACCACCAGTAGAAGTTCCTCAGGTTCCATTGAGGAGATCTACTAGAACTTGACAACTTTCTACTAAATACTCAAATGATCAGTATGTGTTACTCACTGATTGGGGAGAACCTGAGGATTACCAGAAGCTATGGCAGATGAGAAGAGGAAGAAATGGATTGAAGCCATGCAAGATGAGATAAAATCTTTGCATGATAATAAAACTTTTGAGCTTGTGAAGTTTCCAACATGCAAGAGGGCTTTGAAGAATAAATGGGTGTTCAGGATAAAGCATGATGAACGCAGTTTCCAGCCATGATTCAAAGCCAAATTAGTTGTTAAGGGATTCAGCCAAAGGAAAGGGATTGACTTTGATGAGATTTTTTTTACCAGTGGTGAAGATGACATCCATTCGTACAGTACTGAGATTAGCTGCAAGTCTCGACTTGAAAATTGAGCAGATGGATGTAAAGACTGCCTTTCTTCATGGTGACTTAGAGGAAGAGATATACATGGAACAACTAGAGGGTTTCAAAGAAAAAGGAAAAGAAGATTATATTTGCAAGTTAAAGAAAAAGCTTGTATGGCTTGAAGCAGGCACTGAAACAGTGGTACAAGAAGTTTGAGTCAGTTATGGGGGAGCAAGGCTATAAAATACCTCTTCAGATCACTATGTATTTGTGAAGAAATTCTCTGATGATGATTTTATAATTTTGTTACTCTATGTGGATGACATGTTAATCGTTGGCCAGAATATTTTAAGAATTAACAATCTGAAAAAGCAGTTAAGCAAGTCTTTTGCTATGAAAGACTTAGGGCCAGCATCACAAATTCTTGGCATGACGATAATCAGAGATAGAGGCAACAAAAAATTGTGGGTGTCACGGGAGAAGTATATTAAGAAAGTACTTCAAAGGTTTAATATGGACAATGTTAAAGCGGTTAGTTGTCCTCTTGCTAACCACTTTAAATTAACTTCAAAATAATGTTCTTCCACAGATAAAGAGAAAGAAGAGATGGATAGAGTTCCATATGCTTCAGCAGTTGGCAGTTTGATATATGCCATGGTTTGTACACAGCCAGATATTGCTCACTCAGTGGGAGTAGTAAGTCGGTTCCTCTTTAATCCTGTTAAGGAACATTGGGCTGCTGTGAAATGGTTTAATATGGACAATGTTAAAGCGGTTAGTTGTCCTCTTGCTAACCACTTTAAATTAACTTCAAAATAATGTTCTTCCACAGATAAAGAGAAAGAAGAGATGGATAGAGTTTCATATGCTTCAGCAGTTGGCAGTTTGATGTATGCCATGGTTTGTACACAGCCAGATATTGCTCACTCAGTGGGAGTAGTAAGTCGGTTCCTCTTTAATCCTGTTAAGGAACATTGGGCTGCTGTGAAATGGATTCTCAGATATCTCTGTGGTACGTCCAAAATATGTTTATGTTTTGGTGATGGTAAACCTGTGTTAATTAGCTACACAGATGCAGATATGGCAGGCGATGTTGACTCAAGAAAGTCTACATCAAGTTATTTAATTTCATTTGCAGGGGGAGCCATGTCATGGTAATCAAGATTGTAAAAGTGTGTTGCTCTCTCAACAACTGAAACAGGATTTATTGCTGCAACTGAAGTTTGCAAAGAGCTCTTGTGGATGAAAAAGTTCTTAAATGAACTTGGATTTCAGCAAGATAGATATTCACTTTATTGTGATAGTCAAAGCGCTATCCACCTTGGAAAGAATTCCTCCTTCAACTCAAAATCAAAGCATATTGATGTGAGATACCACTGGATCAGAAATGTGTTAGAGAAAAAGCTTTTATAGCTTGAAAAGATTTATACTGAAGAAAATGGTGCAGACATGTTAACAAAGATTCTACCAAGGAAAAAGTTTGAGTTTCGTCAATCATCTACAAGAATGAAAGTTAATTCATATAGTTGGTAGGAGGATAATTGTTGGATAATACCAACCATTGGTATTTTTTTGACTATGTAAAATAAAAAAAATAAATAAATGGTTTGTTGGCCTATTTAAGTTAGGCCAACAACCTCATGGGAAGGCCTATATATATGGCCTTCCCCTTCTTCTTCAAAATATAATTTGAGAGGAAAAATATTAGAGAAAATTGTATGAGAGAGAGAGAGAATTATTTGGAGAGTGACAAAATAGTGAAGTAGTTTAATTTTGGGAGTGTTTGGGAAACACTTGACTGCCACTATTTTGAATTTATCTCATTTGTAATAATTGTACCTCTAGAAATATTTCTAGAGAAGTCTCTCTTGTAAGCCTACTATTTTTAATAGTGGAAGAATATTTTTCAGAGTTTGTCCCGTGGACGTAGCCCAAAGTAAAAGGGTGAACCATGTTAAATTTGGAGTGTTATTTTGTCTCAATTTTATAGCTATTATCAACGGTAATTATTTTGTTATATTGTGCTATTAATTATCTGAGTAAAATTCTGTTTAAGGAGATTGAGTTTTAAGCGGGACCGTCTGCGACCATCCAGCCTTTCCTGAAAATTTTTTTGGTATTTATTTTTAGTATAATATTTCATACACTATTTACTTATATAATAGTAAGTAATTTGCATATTATTTACTTCTGCTGGATAATACTAATGTCTTAGGTGTTCCCTAATAGTCGCTCCCTTGTGGTCTTGGTGGGAAAAATTTTAAAGAACTATTATCCTCTCGTTGGATCTAATGCAACTTCATGAACTTTATTGGTCATTTGGTTGATGAGTTTTCCTACAAATTTATCTTGCTTGATATCAGCATCTACTGCTCATTTATTTTGCAATTGATTGGCATGAGACTTTGGCATAACTGTAAAGATATATTGTTATTGTTCCTGGTTGACTTGCATTTAAAAACTTTGCCACAAGTTCTTAGTAGAAAATTAGTATATTTGAGTGGGGAACATTTTTTGAATTGAACTCAGACCTCTCACACTAGACCAAATCGAGAATCATACACTAGACCAAATGCCCATTTCTTAAACTTTTTTTTTCTATTTATTTGCAATTAACATCTTTTGCTTCTATTTTATTTCTAATGTTTTAAGCTGAAATCCTCTTAAAAGAATACTTGTTAAGAATCCATAGTAGCGCATCATTTTAACATGGATGAGATAACAAACAGTTTTGGTACAAAATAAGAAAAAAAAATGCCTCAATATTTGGCATAGGCTTGTTCTCAACTGTGGCAATAAAGTTGATACAGATACTTCTAGGTAGAACAGAAGAAGGGAGAAGAATTGAGGAGGGTTTTGGAGATTCTGAGTCATTCTAGATCTTTTTTCCCTTTGCTTTTTTTTGGGCATTAGGACCTCTTTTGAAAAAATTCTTTAGTTAGAAAAACATGAATTGAGTTTGAATCTCATTTAATGAATTCTATTTCAAAATGAAAAAAAAAACACTAAGAATTGCTTGTTATTGTACAAAAATCTATTTTGATGCAATATTTTGAACATCATTTTGCAAAACTTCATTTACAAATTTATAATCAATGCGAAGTAAAAATTTTTAATTGGGTAAATCACTCTAAAATTTCTTTTAAAACTAAAGAAGAAAAATTAATTTTAACTTTTATTGAAAAGCCAAAGACTATTTTAATTTCATAAAGGCTTGTTCCATTTTATGAGAATAAGATTACTAATATAATTAAGATTAAAGAAAAACAATTCTGTTTTCTAAAATAAAAAGTATCATTGGTAATAACTTATAAAAAAATGATATAAATAATAATATTTTTTTCCACATTTTAGTCTTAATATTTTGATTGTATTTTACTGAAAAAAATTATATTAATGTGCTTAGAAGATACAACAAAATACTGAAAAAATAAATTAAAAAAAATATTAACTTATTTAGATATAACTCAACTTTACAGGAAAAGTTTAAGTAATACCTAAACTACTTTTATAACATATCTTTATTGTTTTATCATATTTTAAATTAAGGGTATGATCATTTTTTGATATGTAGAATCCTCAATTCATTTTTTCGGTAAAATATTTTTTCTGTTTTCCCTTAAGTAAAATATTTTACTAACTGGTTGGTAAAATTTAGTGGGTCGATATTTTATTTTACATAGATTATTTACAAATAAATATAGTATTTTTGGTTAAACAGAATTATTTAGTCAATTTTTCTAAAATTATTATACAACCAAATGCACTATAAGCGCTACTAATATGGTTACAGCTGGAATGGAATTGGCTTTCTTTTCTGAACCTGGTAACAACTTTTCTTTTCAACTTAAAAACATAATCACCTCGTTTATCACTGTTGTATTGACAACTCCCGTAAGAAACCTGATTATTAGTTTTCCAAGCTTTTTTCTACCAAAAACCTTGAAAAAGGCATTGTGGTATGTAAGAGATATTGGTTCATAAAATATAGGCTAAATAATTATAAAATCTCTGAGGTTTTGCATATTATACTTGTCAGTTATTGTATTTCAATATTTAATTTTTGTATCTCTCTGTTTTCAAATATTAAAATGTTTAGTCCTTCTGTTAATATTTTTATCCTAAAAATATTAGTCAACTATTTTGATATTATAAAATAATTTATTTACCATTCTTTTATATATTTCTTTCTTTGTTATTTGTTAAGTTATGCGTATTTTTAATTTTATTTATATTTCTTATACATAATTTATTTTAATTTTATAAATATTATTTAAAAATAATTTTAAATAATATGAATAATATCTTTTATGATTTTACAGATAATTTATATATATCATTTATTTTAATTTTATAAATATTACTAAAAAATAATTTTAAATAATACTAATAATGTATTTTATTATTTTACAGACGATCTATATATAAAATAAAATTAAAAATATAATAAACTTAATAAATAACAAAGATAAATATGTATAAAGGAATAACAAATAAGTTATTTTATAATATCAAAGTAATTGACTAATAATTTTAGGATGAAAATATTGATAAAAGGACTAAACAGTTTAATTTTTAAAAATACATGGATGTAAAAATTAAATATTAAAAATACAGAGACTAACTAGTATAATATGCAAAATCTGAGGGACTTTATAATTATTTAGCCTAAAATATAATAATAAATTTTAATAAAAATAAAATATATTTTAATAAATATTAAAAAATATTTATTATTATTTAACATGTATCTTAATTAAATAATTAATTTCATTGACAAAATTAAGGAAATCTTACAATGATATACTAATTAATGCCACATATAATAAACAAGAATATTATTTTTTTAAAAAAATAAGATATGGGAGTTTTCATATTAATGAAAACAGATGACCTACATGGAAACTAAATAAACATCAAGACAGCTGTGAATAAATTACATAACAGAAATACATACATAAATAAAACAACGTAAACTAGCATTTAGTAAAAAGAGACAAGCCCATGAAAACTCTGAACTTCATACAAACTGTTTTCTACTAAAATGTGGTGAAAAGAGGCAATCTAAACAGCATACAATATGTTTTCTAATAAAAAGAGGCACAGTAAAATATAACCAATTCTATTTTCTTGCCAAGATGCTATTAAAATGTGAGATGAAACGTCTGTAAAAAGAGGCAAGCCCATGAAAATTTTGAACTTCAATAATTGTATTAGGTCGAGGCCACTGCCTAATCACCTCAATTTTGGACTCGTCAACCTATAGCCCCTCTCCAGAAATCACGTAACCCAAGAAAAACACCTTAGGCACAAAAAAATACACTTCTTTACTGTTGCTTAAATTTTTTTCCCGTGAAACACAAATAGAACTTCTCACAAATGTTGCAAGTATTCTGTAAGATTAGCATTGTAAATCAAAATATCATCAAAGTATACCACAACAAATTTGCCAATAAATGGCCTCAGTGCCTGGTTCATCACCCGCATAAAGGTACTTGGTACATTTGACAAACCAAATGGCATTACCAACCACTCGTACAACCCTTCCCGAGTTTTGAAGGTCATTTTTCACCCATCTTCTGATCGTATCCGAATATGATGGTACCCACTTTTAAGGTCTAACTTGAAAAAGATTATTGCACCATTGATCTGATCTAATAAATAATCCAAGCGAGAGATCAGAAACCTATACCTCACAGTGATCTTGTTGATGGCTCTATTGTCTACACACATACGACAAGAACCATCCTTCTTAGGATTAATATGGCAGGCACTGCACAAGGGCTTAAGCTTTCTCGCACATGCCCCTTAGCCACTAATTCTTTTACTTGCCTTCGTAACTCCTCATGTTCCCTAGGGCTCATCTGGTAGTGAGGTCTATTTGGCAAGGTTGCACCAGGCTCCAAGTCAATATGGTGATGAATGTCACGTAAAGGGGGGGGGGGTAATCCATTAGGCAGCTCATTTGGAAAGACATCTTCAAATTCCACCACTAAAGGGGCTGCCTCATTAGGAACTTTCAACTCTGCGACAACCTAATTCCCAACAAGCCCAAAGACCATTTCTGTTCCCTACAACTCATCAATAAATCTAGCCAATGACAACAGCTTGGTATTATCCCCAGTTGGTTTTACCTTTTCTGGTTATTTACTAGGCAGTAATACAATTTTTATATTATTATATATAAAAGAATATGTATTAGCACGGCCATCACGAATGACCTTCCTATCATATTGTCAAGGTCTCCCTAACAATAAGTGTCATGCATCCATAGCAACCACATCACACCACACACTATCTTTATTTTTAGAACCAATGAAAAAGGTTACCAAAGCACGTTGTGAAATAGTCATCTCACCGCCCTTCTTTAACCAAGCCAGTTTATAGGGCCTAAGATGCTTCTCAGTCTTCATTCCCAATTTCTGCACTGCCTCAGCTGTAATAATATTCTCACAACTGCCAGCTTCAATGATAAAATGATAGACCTTACAGAGAATGGTGCAGGTTGATTGAAAAATATTACTCCATAGCCAATCTTCTTCAACAGCCTTAGGGGTCAGACAAGATCGCCTGACTACCAAAACAACGCTTGTATCTCCTGCTACCACCTCTTCATCAACCACCTCTTCGTCATCAAACATTGGCTCTCCTACAATGTCTACACCTCCATCTTCATAGTCATCTGCTTCCACAAAGAGTGCTTTATTTCCTACTATTTTCTTACATTCATATTGCCTATGCCCAATCTCACCACATCTGAAACACTTCAAACCACTACTAGTTGTTCTGTTGTGCTGGTTTTGGTTGGCAGTGCCTTTGTTAATCACCTCCTACTCGGTTCACTGCACTACTGCTATCAGTGCCACTGTCACTACCTCCCATATTGGCAGAGGACACATAAGTACCTGTTCGCCTGGAGTATTTCTCCGCCTGTAAGGCTTTTTGATGAGCAGCAGAGATTGAGACATGATCAAACAAATTGACAGTATCCTGAATCTGCCCCTAAGATTGCCAATATATCTTACCACCAACTGATCCTCTGTCTCGTGTATATCATTTCTGGCTATCAACTGGTAGAATTCAGTGGTGTAGTCGTCCACTGACCTAGCACCCTGCCTCAGATTTTGCAACCTCTAGTACATTAACCTCTGACACTTGTGAGGCAAAAACTCAGATCGCAAATGCTTCCTCATCTTTTTTCAACTGACGATCTTAGTCTTACCTTGTTTGTTCCTTGTTAATTTGGACTGCTGCCACCAAGCTGCTGCCCTACCCCGCAACCTTGTTACAACTAAAGAGACACGTTTATCATTAGGAAATCCTTTAAATTTCATGATATCTTTTATTGTAGCCAACCAGTCCAAAAATTCTTCTGGTTTAAGGCTGCCATGGAATTCTGGTATTTATGTTCTCATTCCAAATTCCAAGCTCCTATCTTCAATAGGAGCTCTATATTATCTATGCACATCTTCTTCATAATAAGCTCCTCCTTCAATATCAGAACCCCTATCGGATCCATCTACACTAGGGTTCCCCCGCTGGTTAGGGTTTGCCCTATTCTGACCCCCCATGAGATGAGCTATTCGTTTTGTTAACCGGTCCTTCATTTGTTCCATTCATTCATCCATCATCTGTCCCATTCGTTGCTCAAGGTGGGCCACGTGTTCACGCTCATACACCTCCTCTAAGCGCTATTGTGGTTGTCTTTGCGGTGCCATCATTGTCTAAGAATGAACACGGCTCTGATACCGACGTAGTGGAAGTAATAAACAAATATGTTATTCATGTTTAGTCTAAGAATGCCCAAATAATAAACACAAAATGAGAGAAAAACTTCTTTGCTGAATTATTATTAAACTCTGAAAACTGTCCTCCACTTCTTTAAACATTATATTATAAAGCTTTAGGATTACAGAAAATCTTAATTCCAAATAAGGAAAGTTTTTAAAATGTAACAGATTGCCAAAATAAAAAAATTACAAGTATAGAAAGATATTTTTTAATGAGGCAGACAAAATGTCCAAATAGCGCCTCGATCCAAGGGTTCTAAATAAGAAAATAAAAATATGCCCTAAGCTGCCATAAAAGTAAAACGCATTTTCGGAGGCATAAACGATGGAATTTGGTTGAAAACTGATGGACCTTACAACAAATAGGTGACTTTGACTCGCTGGCTCATTTCTCATTGGACTGGGCCCTTAGAACGCCCAATTTGCCATATCAGCTTTTGACAGTAATTATCAAACTACTACTATAATAGTTTTTGGTTAAACTATTTCATGAAAGTCAAAGCTCTCTGTTCTACATCATTATTCCTATCGTTCTGCAAAGGCATATTGGGCTTAACAATTCAAGTAATACAGGAAGGACATATTTTCTTGGTGGTAATGTTTGCAGCCTATAGTTTTTATCTGTAGTGCTTCTATGTAGCATAAAGCAGAGTTTTTTTAATTTTAAGTTTGTTTCCCTTTGCTTAGTTATCCTTCTGTTCAAAATGTAGTTGGGTAGTTCCCCCTATATTGAGCTTGGCTTTGGGGCCTTCTAAATTATGATTTAACTGTGGATGCTTGAGGATAGCCTTGTGGATTGGGTAGTAAGCTTCTGCATCTCATGTCCTTCCCACTCTGTATTTTTAAGAATATTTAATAAATTTACTTATTTATCAAAAAAAATATATATCGGCAAACGGGCTTAAGTGAAACTAATTATAAGATACATTTTTATAGTATATCTAAAGAGTTTTTTCACATTCATTTGGAATCTACTAATGAAATTATTTTAATGATATTATATTGCAAAATAATGCAATTTACTAATAATTTAAAATATTCATAAAAATAAATAATTTTTAAAAGAAACAGTGCTTGTCATTTTAATAATATAATAATCTAAGAACCTGAAATTATATTAACAACTTTCATTATAATTGATCCACTAACAAGGATGTTAATTTGCTATTAATTGTAATTTTCTTTAGCCAATGAATTAATTTTCCCATACTATAACTCTTTAATTCTATTAAGGAGTCCTCCATTTTGTCGTCCTATGCCTTTCAGAAATCAAACAAATTCTTAATTTTATCAAGAATTGTTCAACTTAATTCAAAATATATGTTAGTAATTAGCTAATGTTTCTTTATTATTATTATTAAGTGATATTATGAATTAGTTTTGTATAATTTTTCTTAATAAATTCATTTTTTCTCTTTCTGATCAGAATAATATAAGATAAATTATAGGATAGTTAAAAAGAGTCTTTCAACATTCATTTGGAATAATACTAATGCAAGTAATTTAACTGTATTATTATATTGAAAAGAGATACATTTTATTAATATTTTAAACTATTCATAAAAATAAATAAAAAGAAACAATGCATATGATTTTATAATATAATAGTCCATTAGATATTCACAACTTTCTTTATGAATAAGATTAACTCAGTAACTAGGGAATATAGGTCGAGCAAATCGGTTTGAGAGCATATCTCAAACCAACTGAGCCCCATCATTCAATGAGGATTTCAATTTGAAGATGATCAATTTATTTTTTTTTAACCATCGTATATGCCGGTTCAGTCAAGTAAAATTGGATTGACTTAGGTGAAATCCCTAAGAAATAGAAACCCTAAACCCTCAAAGAACTGAATTATAAACCCAAACATTCCACAGCTTATAATAGAAAAAAAAAATCTTAAATAATTAACAAAATATTTAGAACCGCATCATGCATATCATTTTCAATATTTGAAAGAACAAATAAAAAGCAGTTGAGGTGAGCTTTGTTGAATTGCAATTTTCTCTCACTCATTTGTTAATTTCTATAAACTTTGGTGGCTGAAGTGGTTAAAGTATTGCAGCAAATCTTTGTAGCTTCATATGTTTTTTGTGAAGATTTGTTCGGTATACAGAAGTGCATGTGGATTTATTTTCAGCAAACATGCAGATTTCATTTTAGTATAAAACTATGCAGCTTTTCTCTGCAATTGGGCTTTTGGATGGATATAAACAAATGCAGATTGATTTTTGGGTCTTTACCTTGTTGATTGATGAGGCAACAATGTTTAGAATTTTGTAGGTTTTTCTATACACAATTCCTCAGCTATTCTCCATATAATTATTTAGAATTGACACTTATGTTGTATCTTTATTGATTTTTTGGGTTTTTTTATTTTACATGAGTTGATAAGGTTTTAGTTTTGGGTGTACGTGATAAGTCTATTGGTTTGAGTAGAATGCCTCATCAATCCATATTTTCCCCCATTTAATATCATCAATAATATACATGCTTTATATATAAAAAAAACAAATAAAAACAACTTATCAACATTCAAACGCATATTCAAAAGTCATTTTATAAAAAAAAAAAAATTAAAAATCAAACATTAAAAGATTCAGAACTCTAACAAATCAAAAATCATATTGTAAAAAAACTAATATAAAAACTTTTGAATCAAAGAACTAAAAAATCTAAAAAAGTTATAAAACTTTCAAACAAATACCAATAATAGCTGAAAATTTAAAGAAGATTAGGAGATTTAGAAGAATTAAAGAAGAATTAGCACGGAAATGAGAGAATTGAAAGATAGAGAGAAAATCAGACTTGATTCTATAAGTGTATGACAACCAAAGTGAACTTAGGTTTCAATGAAGATATCTATGTAAGTATTAGGAACGACGTTGTTTTCTTTAAAAGAAAATGACATCATATTACTTATATGATATGTTATATACAGATTATATAATCAGCCAGGTGTGGGTTGAAGCGAAATTTCAAACTTCAACAAACTTCAATTTGATGCCAACCATTCGTTGCGCATGATCCGACCAAAACTGACCATAACTATATTGCTTAGTCTCTTTTGTAATTGTTTTCTAGAAGATATATCCGAGGCCTTTTCGGTTTTGTGCGGCAACCGCGCACTAGTCCATGAGTGTTGGGCTTTTTTGCCCTTTTTGGGCCCATTCAATTCTAGTTTCAGTGATTTAAGTTGCATTGAGACTATAGTCCTCTGATTTTAGGGGTTCACAAGTAATATATTACAAGGTGATATAATATGAGTCATATTATTAAAAAACCTATGTTAAAGTGTCATTATGATTATAATACAAAATAGGAAGGGCATATAGGGTTCCATATGATAAATGCAAATTGACCTTATATTTTCTATCATATTTAGTATATAACTGACTTGAATTAATCTACTCTAATCTTATTTTTGTGATTTTATTTCATTATTTTGGAATTAAGTTTAGTTTAAATTAATTTCTTGAAAGTGTGCCTAAACTGAAATTTTTAGATAAAATTAGATCTTTAGAGCTTCAAGTATAATTTTGGTGATTTTAAAGTGAAAAATTGAAAAACTGGTCTCCATGAAGTTGATAGAGGACATCTCAAGCTTTTCAGAGAGTCCTGATTCATTAAACTCTAAATTAGTTTGGCTTTCGAAGTTGGGCTTAAATTTGAGAATCGAAAGTCCAATTCGAGCCACCGATAGTAATTAGGTCATAACTTGATTGTCTGAACTCCGAATAAGGTGATTCAAAAGCCTAAAAATATCAACTATTCTGGGCTACAATTTTTCTGAAGAAGTTAATTCAAGATAAGGCTTCTATCTGCTAGAAAATGGGCTGCCAAATTTGAATTTGAATGTTTGGATAGAAGCTGAGTAGGAGTAAGAGTATATTTTGAAGGAGTTGGTGAAAAGAGCTTGTAAATAACATGAACAATAATGTGGGGCATCTAGAGGCAGTTTTTCTCCTACACTTTTCATCTTTCAAGGAGAGATTAGTTTTTCCACCATTGAAGATCAAAAGGAAGAAAAAAATTAGGCTTGATGACAACTTCATCATCTCAACTAGATTATTCATCCATCTAGTTTGAACTCTTTATTTTAGTTTATGTTTTATTTCAAGTCTTTGTTTTGTTATTATTTTGAATATTAGAATTATGAATTTAATGTTTAGTTTCTTAATTACTTTATTCTTTATGTTTAAATTAGCCATGAACAACTAATTCCTTTAGTAGGATTAGGTGGATTTAGGATTGTGAATAATGGGTATTACTTAATTCGATTACTATTTATTTTTTGAAATTAAAGTTTTATTGATTTCGTTCTTAATGCTTGTGATTGACTGGCTACCAATTGCATATTCAATTGAAATCATATGTTGAGTGAAAGCTAGATATGATTTTAGATTAAGAAATCAACAACTTAAGAAAATTCTATTTAGAGATAAAAGAATAATCTTAAGACCAGTAAAGTTCATTTGAGCCTTATATGTTATTTTAATTTATTGTTCATGAAAATAAAATTAATAAATTACATCAACCATTAATTTTTTTTGCTTGAAAAAGAGGAAAATTAACACTTAAGGAATTGGTAACTTTGATTCAAGAACAATTTGAATTAGTTTGAAAAGATATTTTTACCCATTTGAAATAATTCTAATGAAATCTAATCCTACTATTTATCTCAAATATTTGAATTTAATTATTTGAAGTTTGAATTAATAGATAATTATCTTAGTTTAATTTCATTTTGAATTTGAATTTCATTTTGAATTTATAATTAAGGATTAAGTATTTAATTTTTAGATAATATAAAATAAACTATTATTTTTCAAATAATAGTTTATTTGAATTTTAGTTAATCAAATTATTCCTTGCCTGTGGGATCGCATTTTACTTACACTTTATTATTTATTTCGAATCGTGCACTTGCGGTTTAAAATAGATACACATAAATTGACCAACAAATTTTTGGCACTGTTGCCGAAAAAAGAAAAATTAATTTGATACTAGTAAGTTCAAAGAAATTACTAATTTAAAATTTATTTTAATTATTTTCTTTTGCTTCTCTACAGGGATTATATGCACAATGATCGATAAGCTATTTTAGAAGATTTTAATCCAAAAATTGAAAAACAATATAAAAAAATAATAGAGTAAGAAGAGAGGAACTTCGTCTAGAAAGAGAAGAAAGGGAACAAGATCATGCATAGGAGTCTCTAGAAACAGACAGTAGAATTGAGCTAGAAGAAGCTAGTGATGAAGAAGTTAACATGGCGGACTCACAAGATCAAATTCAATCAAGAAATCTAACTCTGAGAGAACATGCCATGTCTAATGCTCTGATTGGATCAAGCATCACTCGACTTGCACTGAATGCTAACAATTTTAAACTTAAACCAACTCTCATCAACATGGCTCGACAACAACTTTTCTATGGCTTGAACCAGGAAGATGCTATTGCTCACTTGGTAAATGTTTTAGAAATTTATGACACAATCAAGATGAATAGAGTCAGTGATGATGCAATTAGGCTATGCCTTTTTTCTTTCTCATTAAAGGATGAGGCAAAAGCTTGATTATAATGACAAACTGCTGGAACTTTCACCACATGGGATAATCTATCCAAAGAATTTTTGACAAAATATTTTCCTCCTGGTAAGACTGTAAAATTCAAAAATGACATAACCAGTTTTGTACAGTTTGAAAGAGAGTCACTCTATAAAGCATGGGAGAGATTTAAAGACCTTCAAAGAAAGTGCCCTCACCACAGGATTTCAGAATGGCTAATTGTGCAAATATTTTATCATAGAATAACATGGTCATTGTGAAGTACAATAGATATAGCTGCTAGAGATACTCTAATAAACAAAAATACAGCTGAAGCTTTGGAACTATTTGAATCCATGACAACAAATAATTATTGTTAGTCTAGTAAGAGGTATTTACCCAAGAAGTTAGTCGGTGTGCATGAAGTAGACGGAATATCATTACTTTCAGCTAAGGTTGATACCTTAACTAGAAAGTTGAAACATGTTAATCTTGCCACTACAGGTTATGAAGTGTGTGGTGAAAATCACCAATCTTTTGAATGCCCAGCTCAAGATCAAGAAAATTTTGTGGGGAATCAAAATATAGCTCAACCAATGCCTTATGGAAATACATACAACCCTAGTTAGAAAAACCATCCTAATTTATCTTGGGATGGAAATCAAGGTAATCAGGAAAACCAATTCAACCAAATAAGAATGTACCAACCACCATTTCCAAATCGTGGACAAGGTCAAGCTAATTACTATGATAACAAAATGGGATATGACGCTGCTTTAGAAAAAATTATTATTGTTTCTAGTGAAAGGTTTGACAAATTAGATAAGCAACATGATCTATTGGAAAGTAGGATAGATCAAATTCTTAGTCAAACTAGGAATCTTGAAGTGCAAATTGAGCAAATAGCTAGTTCTTCTAATTCGAGAAGTCAATGAGCTCTTTCTAGTAAGACAAAAATAAATCCCAAGAAATATTGTAAAGCAATTAAGCTTAGAAGTGAAAAAGAGTTACAAGAGATAGTACCAAGAAAGGTTGAATCAGAAAGAAAAAGTAAAGAAATTAAAAAAGATGAGCAACATAAAGAGAGTGAGACTGAAAAGGAGCAGAGTGAGACACTCCCACCAAAAACAGAAGTGAAGCCCTATGTAACACCTATACCATTTTCTCAAAGGCTTCAAATGCAAAAAGTGGAGAAACAATATAAAAAATTTCTTGAAGTGTTTAAATAATTAAGAATTAACATTTCTTTTGCAGATGCTCTTGTTCAAATGCCTTCATATGTCAAAATTTTGAAGGAGATTCTTTCTAACAAGAGATCCATTGAAGAATATATAAGAGTTGCCCTAACTGAAGACTGCGGTGTTGTGATCCTGAATAAACTTTCATCCAAATTGAATGATCCAGGTAGTTTTTCTATACCTTGCATTATTGGTGAATTTGACTTGAGTAAAGTTTTATGTGATTTAGGTGCAAGTGCAAGTCTAATGCCAAATTTCATTTGCAAGAAGCTCGGATTCATAGATTTAAAGCCTACAAGGAGGACACTTCAACTGGCAGATTGTTTTGTGAAATTTCCTTTAGGAATTATTGAGAATGTGTTGGTTAAATTTAATAAATTTTATATTCATGTTAATTTTGTTATTCTTGAAATGGAAGAGGATATTAGAGTTTCTTTAATTTTAGGGAGACCATTTTTGGTTACTACAGGGGCTATGATAGATGTTAAGGGAGATAAGTAAACTTTGCAAGTAGGTGAAGAGAAAGTAGAGTTCAATCTTAATGAGTCCATAAAAGAACTAAGATTTATGGATGATTGTTTTAGAGTTGATGTTATTGATGAATTAGTTTAAGAAGCTTATGAAAAAGAGTTTAGAGAGGATCCTTTAGAGACTTGTTTAACTCGTAGTGCAACTCAAGAAGATGACAATCAAGAGATTGTAGCTAGTGCTTATACCTTACATATGACACCACACATAGCTTTTAGGAGATTTGAAGAAATAGAAAAATCTATACCTTTACTACCCCCTTCAATTGAGAGATCACTTATTCTTGAGATGAAACCATGACCTTCTCATTTGATATATGTCTTTATAGGACCCAATGGAAGCCTTCTAATAATTATAAATGCTCAATTATCCGAGAACCAATTAGAACAAACATTAGGTATGATTAGGTAATTTAAGAAGGCTATGGGTTGGACTATTTTAAATATCAAGGGTATTAATCCATCTTTATGTGTGCATAGAATTTTAATGGAAAATGATTATAGACTGGTTGTGGATGCACAAAAAAGATTGAACCCAAATATGAAGGAGATTGTTAAGAATGAAATTACTAGCTATTAGATGCAAAGATTATTTACCTAATTTCGGATAGTCTTTGGGTAAGTCCGACACATATGGTACCAAAGAAAGGAGGGATGACAGTTGTTAAAAATGAAAGAGATGAGTTGATTCCATCTAGGACAGTTATGGGTTTCCATCTAGGACGGTTATAGGTTGGCGAGTGTGTATAGATTATAGAAAACTAAACAAAGTCACTCATAAGGATCACTTTCCGTTGCCTTTTATTGATCAAATGTTGAAGCGGTTAGTTGGTAATTCATTTTTCTGTTTATTGCATGGATATTCAGTTACAAATAGCTCCTGAAGATTAAGATTAGACAATATTTACTTATCCATTTGGTACTTTTGCTTATAGAAGGATGCCCTTCGGTTTGTGCAATGTGCCTGCTATGTTTCAACTTTGCATGATGGTAATCTTTAGTGATTTTGCAGAAAAATTTATGAAAATTTTTATAGAAGATTTTACTATTTGTAATACTTCTTTTAAAATTTGTCTGCAGAATTTAGCTAAGGTGCTTCAAAGGTGCGAAGAAATAAAATTAGTACTTAATTAGGAGAAATGTCATTTTATGGTTGAAGAGGGGATAATCCTTGGGCACAAAGTCTCACAAGTGGGAATTGAGGTGGACAAAGCAAAAGTTGAAGTGATTGAGAAGTTGCCTCCACCTATAAACGTCAAAAGAATTCAGAGTTTTCTTGGACATGCTCGATTTTATTGACGTTTTATTAAAGATTTTTCTAAAATTTTAAATCCTTTATGTGATTTATTAAGTAAAGATATTGATTTTTATTTTTCTAAAGATTGTTTATTTGCTTTTAATAGGTTGAAGAAAGCATTAACCACGGCTCCCAGTTATTGCATCTCTTAATTGGGTCTTATCTTTCGAGATCATGTGTGATGCTAGTGAGTTTGCAATAGGAGTTGTTCTTTGCCAAGAAATGAAAAAAGGTGTTATGCTATTTACTATGCCAGCAGGTTGCTTGATGATGCTCAAGTCAACTATGCTACTAAGGAGAAAGAGATGCTAGTTGTGGTTTACTCATTAGATAGGTTTCGATCTTACATTATTAGGTCGAAAGTAATTATGTGCACAGACCACACTGTCATTTGGTACCTTATGACTAAGAAAGAGACAAAGTAATATTTGATTCATTGGATACTATTAATTCAAGAGTTTAATGTGGAGATTAGAGACAAAAAATGGCTAGAGAATATTATTGCAGACCATCTTTCTAGACCAGAATTGGGGACATTGGCCATGGAAGAGATAGCAATCAATGAAACTTTTTCAGATGAGCAACTTTATTCGTTGAAATGAAAATTTTCTTGGTATGCGGATATTGTCAATTATTTGGTAAGTAAAATTGTGCCTTTAGATTTTAATGCTAACCAAAAGAAGAATTTTTCTCTGAAGTGAAGCATTATATATGGGAGGATCCTCTATTGTTCAAATATTGTAGTGATGGTTTAATTCGTAGATGTCTTCCAAAATAAGAGTTTCAATCCATACTCGAGTTTTGTCATTCTAGAGAGTATGGAGGACATGCTAGTTCTTCCAAAACTATAGCTAATGTATGACAATCGGGATTTTTTAGCCCACAATGTATCATGATGCGCACAATTTTGTTAAGAGATGTGATCATTTCCAAAGGGCAGAAAATATGCCTTTAAACTTTATTTTAGAAGTTGAATTATTTGATGTATGAAAAATTAATTTTATGGGGCCATTTCTTTCTTCTTTAAGCAACCAATATATTCTTGCGGTTGTTGATTATGTCTCAAAATGGGTAGAAGCAATTGTTAGTCCAACTAATGATGCTAAGGTAGTGATCTATTTTCTTAAAAAAATTTATTTTCTCTAGGTTTGGTGTACCAAGGGCTATCATTAGTGATGGAGGTTCACACTTTTGCAATAAAGCTTTTGAAACTCTTCTTAAAAAGTATGGAGTTCATAATAAGATAGTTACACATTATCATCCACAAATGAGCGGTCAGGTAAAAATTTCTAATATAGAAATTAAATGGATATTAGAGAAGACTGTTGGAGATTCTAGGAAAGATTGGGCACTAAAATTAGACGATGTTTTATAGGCTTATAGGATTGCTTTTAAGACACCCATTAATATGTCTTCTTATAGGTTAATTTATGGAAAAGCTTGCTATCTTCTAGTAGAGTTAGGACATAGAGCCTATTGGGCAATTAGAAAATTAAATTTTGATATGAAAACAGCAGGTGAAAAGAGGTTACTTCAGTTTAGTCAACTCAAGAAATTGCGTCTTAGTTCATATGAAAATGCTAAGTTGTATAAAGAGCTAACTAAGGAATGGCATGACAAACATATCTGGGAGTATAATTTTTATGAAGGCCAATTTGTGTTATTGTTCAATTATAGACTTAATTTTTTTTCTAGAAAACTTAATTCTAGATGGTCAGGGCCGTTTAAGATAGTTAAAGTTCATCCTTCAGGAGCGGTGGACATTCAAAATAGCTCAAATCAAATTTTTATAGTTAATGGATAGAGATTAAAGCCGTATATAATTGGTTAACTAATTCATAAGGCTTTAGTATGTTACTTTAATTTTGAGCTTCAAAGAAAAAGGTCTAGCTAAAGACTTTAAACAATGCTTTAGGGAGGCAACCCAGTTTTTTATCCTTTTATTATCATCTAATCTTTGCATTTTCAGTTACTTAGGTTAATTTGATAGTTGTTTTACATAATATTTATTGATTTAGTTTATTGATTTTCGCAAGACGATGTTTTAATTCTTTGTTCTTTAATATTTTCTTTTATTTTTATTGTCAAGCAAGAGTGATTATGGAGAAGAAAGAACAGAAAAAGGTGAGTTATGAATCATTTATTTCTCGGCCCTGTCGCATTTGCGATAGTCATTGCGATCGCGTCAGGCATGGTTGTCTTAATAAATAAATAAATAAATAATTGCTTTTGTCATGATCGCCTTAGACGGCGCGATAGGGGCAGAAGAACCTTGAGCATTCCTCGCTAGCAGTAGCGGTCAAGGGTCTATCGCGATCGCAATGCACGTCGCGATCGCGACGGACCCAAATTTGAAAAAAAAAATTGAAAGCCTTATCAGCCTTTCTCTCTCCTCACTTTTCTTTTCATCTTCTTCTTCTTCTCTCTCTCACTTCCAAACTCTCTCTCAAATCCCTAACTTATCTTTTCTCAAATCAATAGAAATCTCACCTAAATCTTCTAAATTTCTTCCTTAATCCAACAAATCTTTACCTAATCTACTGAACTCATTCCTCAAATCATTCAAAAATGGCTTTAAAAACAAAGAGTGTTGCAAAGAAAACTTCTTCAAGAAAGGGGAAAGAGAATGTTTCAAGCTCTTTAAGGGATGATGTAGATATATCTTCTCGTTTTGAGGCTCCTTTTCCAAATTTTGAACAAGAAGAAGGTAAGAAATATCTCTCTCCATGCTTAAGAAATATTACTCCTTTTAGATATTTTAGCCATGATGTTTTTGAACATTTGGGTCTAGATGATAGAATGAAACAATTATTTACCATATTAGATTAGGAAAAATTGATTCAAAAGAGATATAACACATATAAAGAACTCACTCTTGAATTTTTCACAACCCTTAAAATGTCCAAATCTAAGAATAAAAATTTAGAGTGTAGAATATTTGGTGTTAATTATGTAATTGATCATGATATTATGTTCAAAGCTTATGGTTTACCTAAGGGATGTGCTTGTACCCATTTTAAAGAATTTAATGTTAATAAATTTTGAAAAACTTTAACTAGGTTTGATTCATTCAATATAAAAAATGAATCTAATGGACTGATTCGTGATCATAGTTTACTATTATTGCATAAGTTTATGTGTCATTTTGTATTTGGCAAAAAGAAAAGTAATAAAGTGTTAATACAAGAATTATTTATGTTGTATTGTGCTTATAACAATAAAAAACTGTCTACAACATATCATATCTTTCACAATTTAATATTTATTATCCAACATCCTAAGAGTACTATTGCATTATGACATATTATTACTGGAATAATAGTCTATTTTAATATTTTAGATCCTAGCAATACTTCGATGGACCGTATTAGTGGAGAGTCATATTCATTTGACATTTTTCGTCGTGCTGAGATTTTGGATGTTAAAAGTAGTTTTTAAGGGATCCCACAACAAGAAGGTGCTTCAAGAAATTATTTCAAGGAGGTTCTAGTAGTACTGCACCAAGTGATCGACCAGCACATAAAGAAGAGGACAATGAGGAAGAAGAGAGTGCTGATGAAGAAGATGATGATAATGCCAATGATGAGCAGGGATGGCGACAGGTTTTAAAGTGGCTCGATTTAATGGATGAAAAGATTCAGCAGATAAGCATGCAACTAAATATTATGGAGGCGCAACAACAGCATATGACGATCAAATAGGAACCATGAATCGCAGACTTATCAATATGAAAAAGAGTCAGACTTATTATAATTACAAGCTCATTAAGTATATTGAACTTTCAGATTTGTCTGTTCCTTCGCCGACTCCCTCACCTCCATCGTCGCCATGACTCAAGGAAGCTTCTTTTTTTTACTTATCATATTTTCTTTTTCCTGTTATTTATGGTATTCTTGTTGTGGTTATATGTTTTTCATTGGGGGCAATAAAAATTTTAAGTATCGGAGGGGAGTATATGTTTTGTATTATTAGTTTCTTTAATTTGTGTTTTGTGAATTATGTTTCTTGTATTGTTGTTTGTGTTTTTTGTTTTGTTTTATTAGTTTGCTTAATTTTTTTTTTTTGGGAATTATATTTCTTGTATTGTTGTGTTTTTTTTTGTAAATTTAAAATTTTAAAAAATAGAGAATTATTGAAATTTTAAAATAATAAAAAAAAGAAAAAACAATTTCTAGATTTTGAGAAAAAGAAAAAATTTCCAAATTTTGCGAAAAGAAGAAAAAAAAAGAGAAAAAGTAAAAAATAATAACAATAATAAAATTAAATAATAACAATTATTATTATTAGATTTTATTTAAATGTTAGTTAAATGTCTTAGTTTTTCTAGGATTAAGATATTATCTTTTATTTTAAATTTAATTCATTATCTTTAATAGACTAAGAGTTTAATTTTAATTAGTAAACTTTAATAATAAGAGTTTAACTAGAATTCATTTAGTTGAATGGTTTTAAGATTAGTCTTTATTTCTCCTCTATATAAGGTTAAATTTTTATTACCTTAATTCATTATTAGCATAACCTTAGAAGAGAGAAAGATGGACAATAAAGAGAAATCGTTTACTTGAGATTGGTATGGAGATAGCATATAGGATCCCGAAAAACTTTTTGTGAATCCACTTGTCAGAACATTTGAACAACTCATTGTCTTCTATGCTTTTATGCGTGCTTATTCTAATCATTATGAATGCACTTTTGATCTCGATAAGATAGTGGAGAGGAAAAAAATTAGAGAAAGTATGGGAGAAAGTTGGATCCCAACTTAACTTGATGGTTTTAGATAACACCTCAAGTGAAGATGATGAACCTAAGCCATTACTAACAAAGAGGAAGAGAGGTAGACTATCTAAATTGAACAAAAAAAAAAGAAAAGAGAAAGACCTCTAAAGATCCCTAAAAAAGTTCAGTTCGATGAAATAACTATTAAGAAAAAAGAGGGAGATGCTTAAAAGTCTATAAATAACTCTTATTATTGTTAGTTTGAGTTAAATAATATTTCTTTTTAGATTATATTTTATTTTATTTCTTACTTAATTTTATGTCTTTTTATTGTAGTAGACTTTAAATTTCAGTTTTCAATAAATAATATAACTTATTCTACTTCTACTTTGCAAGCTATTTGGTTTGTGATTTCTATTTGATCTTTACTTGTTATTAAGTAAATTAATTATTGTTATTTTAAATTTCAACTTAATAATTGAATTATGTTAGCTAGATTGAAATAATTTTTAGTTATTTTTAATTTAATGCATGGAATGAATAAGGTTGTGATCTTGAGAAATTTTACAAATTAAGAGAACTTATTTTAAAAGAATATTTAAAATTAACTTATTTAAAAAAATATATTTAAAATTATTTTTTATCATAGCGATTTAAGTTCATTATGATGTAATAGATTTTTGAGTTAGCATGTATCACTAAGGTAGTAAATTGCTTAATTTTGTGAGGATATGATATGAGAATTATGCATAGTTAATATAGTTATTATATTAAATATTTTTGCGAGATGGAGCATAAGGCACTCGTTTTGATTATTAAGGTGGAATGGAGCATAAAATATATCCACTATACACACACACACACACACACACACACAGATATATATATATATAAGAAAGAAAGAAAGAAAAAAGAAATTAACAATAATAATGGAATGGAGCTAAAATGCACCCATTAAATATATATAATAATATTGATAAATGCATAGTTCTTATTGATCCTCAATTATTGTGTATAACTGGCTACTTAGTGATGTTTGTTATATTCTTGGATTAATAAAACTATGATGAATTTTTTTATGACTATGGTTTGATATGAAATTTTTTGTTAATCACTTAATATATAAGTGCGCTTAGTTTGTGAAGTTGTTGCTTAAAGTTATGATTCTTCAAAGTTTATTATTTTAAGTTAAGAATAAGTGATTATTATTTTTCTTTGGTTGATTGTGTTTGATTGATTGTTGAAATTTGACTTAATAATGTTAATTCGCTTGAGGACAAGTTCAAGTGTAGGAAAATTTGATAAGTACAAATTGACCTTATATTTTCTATCATATTTAGTATATAATTGGCTTGAATTAATCTACTCTAAGTTTATTTTTGTGATTTTATTTCATCCTTTTGGAATTAAGCTTAGATTAAATTAATTTCTTGAAAGTGTGCCTAAACTAAAATTTTTAGATAAAATTAGATCTTCAGATATTCAAGTATAATTTTGGTGGTCTTAAAGTAAAAAATTGAAAAATTGGTCTTCATGAAGTTGATAGAAGACATCTCAAGCTTTTCAGAGAGTCTTAGTTCATTAAATTCTGAGTTCATTTGGACTTCCAACTTAAAAGTCGAAGTTGGGCTTAAATTTGAGAAGCAGAAGTCCAACCCGAGCCACTGATAGTAATTAGTCCATAACGTGAGCGTCTAAACTCTGAATAAGATAATTCAAAAGTCTAAAAATATCTACTCTTCTGGAGCTATAATTTTATTGAAGAAGTGAATTCAAGATAAGGAATTTATCTAGTATAAAATGGGCTTCCAAATTTGAGTTTAAATTTTTGAATTTAAGCTGAATAGGAGTAGGAGTCTATTTAGAAGAAGTTAGTGAAGAGAGCTTGAAAAGAACGTGAATAGTAACATGAGGGGCATCTAGAGACAATTTTTCTACTACACTTTTTCATCTTTCAAGGGGAAATTACTTTTTTCACCATTGATGATCAAAATGAAGAAAAAAATTGGGCTTGATGACGTCTTCATCATCTCAACTAGACTATTCATCCATCTAGTTTGAACTCTTTATTTTGGTTTATGTTTTATTTCAAGTCTTTGTTCTGTTATTGTTCTGATTATTAAAATTATGGATTTAATGTTTAGTTTCTTAATTACTATATTCTTTGTGTTTAAATTAGCCATGAACAACTAATTTCTTTAGGCCATCTCCAACGGTTTGCACTATTTTTTGCACAATTTTAATGTAAAACACTAAAATAGCGTAATATCATCTCCAACCATTTACACCATTTTTAACACCAAAAAGAATATTCTTTTCATATTCTTCTCTCTCATTAATATTATATTAATTTTTATCTTTAACTTTATTTATTCATTTCACTACAAAAATTTCCTATCATTTATATATTAACCCCATATCTTTGTATATTTCACGTTTTCATCCAACATTAAATATTAAGTAATTTAATTAATTATATATTTAATTAATAAATGAAATAAATACATATATTGGACATAAATACTAATACATTAAATATAAAAATATATTAATTAAACATTAATAATAAAAATGCATCTATGTTTTTGCCTCAAACATGTATGGCCAATATTTCAACGATATTGGTGGATCCGGATATGACTTACCGGAATATTAAACCTTTATTTTATTAGCCTTTTTTTTATATTTATCTATCTATGTTTTTATGTTTTTTAGTAATTTTTTTATTATGCTGTGTTTTTAATTAAGTTAATGATGTGTATTGCTTGTTATTTTTCTTATTAATGTATTTTATTTAATTATGATATATATAATATCACTATTTCTATACAAAAAATCCTAAATAAATAATTTATTATAAATACTACATATATTTAATATTATATTAATACAAATTAAATTTTTATAATTATTAAAAATATAAAATAAATTAATAATACAATATATTATATAAATTAAAAAAATTATGATCTAATTGAAAATTTTTAATAACTAAATTAATAATAAAGGACTTAATTGAAAAAAATTGAAACTTTTAGGTTTAATTGAAAATTAATCAAAATAATTAAAAAATAAATAAATAAAATGGCGTTGCTACAGTGGTGCGCCATATATGGCGCACCACTGTAGCAATCTTCAAAATAGCTTTAGAAAATAGCGTATTGTTGGAAGATCATTTGCTGCGCTATTCTGAAGAATAGCGCAGCGTTGGAGAGACCCTTAGTGGGATTAGGTGAATTTAGGATTGCTAATAATGGGTATTACTTAATTTGATTACTATTTATTTCTTGAAATTAAAATTTTATTGATTTTATTCTTAATTCTCATGATTGATTGGCCACCAATTGCATGTTCAATTAAAATTATATATTGAGTGAAAGCTATGTATGATTTTAGATTAAGAAATTAACAACTTAAGAAAATTTTATTTAGAGATAAAAGAATAATCTTAAGACTAATATAGTTCCTTTGAGCCTTATAAGTTATTTTAATTTATTATTCATGAAAATAGAATTAATAAATTACTTTAACCATTAATTTTCTTGCTTGAAAAAGAGAAAAATTAATACTTAAGGAATTGATAACTTTGATTCAAGAAAATTTTAAATTATATTGAAAAGAAGTTTTTACCCATTTAAAATAATTCTAACGAAATTTAATCCTACTATTTATCTCAAATATTTCAATTTAATTATTTGAATTTGAATTTAAAGTTTAAATTAATAGATAATTATCTTCGTTTAATTTCATTTTGAATTTGAATTTCATTTTGAATTTACAATTAAGGATTAAGTATTTAATTTTTAGATAATATAAAATTAATTAATTATTTTTTAAATAATAGTTTATTTGAATTTTAGTTAATCAAATTATTCTTTCACTGTGGGATTGAATTTTAGTTTATTTGACTTTTAATTTTTAGATAATCGACCAACACCATATTAAGCTTTTATTTTTCTTATCCATATGTTTGGGGTTACAAATTGATCAATCATACTTAAATATAAGGAGTTATGCATGTACTAAGTCTACATAAATAAATAATTTATGCGTGTTATTAGAATATCCTTGTTATTATGTAAATACATTCCTTA